>JAOEGL010000007.1:34216375-34816375 GCA_034509955.1 Urosaurus nigricauda | reverse complement strand
TCCTAGAGTGTTTCTGGAAGGGCACGGGGCAGTGCCATCCAGCATTGGAACGCCACATCCGGCAAAAGGTTATGGGGCCATTTGGACCACCTCCGTTTACTCCAACGCAAAGGGACCGGGTCCCGAGATGCTCTGGGTCTCGGCCAGGAAGCTCCCGGGCCAAGGTTTGGGCTGGCCCTTTGCAAACGCCCGACCCTCCTCCTCCTCCTCTTCTTTGCTCCCGGCTGACGCTGCAAACGCAGAGGAGATGAAACGGCGGCACCCGTTCGTTGCTCAACCCCAAACCAGGGCAGCTGGGTTGCACCTGTTCCTCTGGGCCACATCAGGCGCCGCGTGGATCATGCCAGGCCTCTCCTCCAATGGGAGAAGGAGGGCCAGGTGCAGCCGTCCCACGTCACGCGGGAAGGAGATCCCTGGGGCCAGGCAGAAGGTTACCAGAGTGCATTTCCATGGGGCCTGAGTCAGCCGGGAAGCCGGATCCGGCCCTGCTCTCCCACACACACAAGGGACAGGAAGGCCTGGGCCCAGGCTGGCACAGAGACCCTCAAGGGGCATCCCACCCCGCTCTGCCCTGCAGGAAGACAGAGGATCCTAGAACTGGAAGGGGCAACTAATGCAACCCCCTTCTGCCATGCAGGAATACAGAGAATCCTGGGGTTGGAAGGGATATCTAACTCCACTCTGCCTCGCAGGAATACAGAGAATCTTAGAGTTCGAAAGGGCCACTAATGCAACCCCCTTCTGCCATTCAGGAATACAGGGAATCCTACAGTTGTAAGGGACCCCCAAAGGGCATCCAACCCCACTCTGCCATGCAGGAATACAGAGAATCCCAGAGATGTTGGAAGGCACCTCTAAGGGGCGTCCACTCCGACCCGACTTTTGCCATGCAGGAATACAGAGAATCCTACAGTTGGAAGGGGCCACTAATGCAACCCCCAAATCTTTTTGAGGTCCTACAATTTTAAAACCCAGTTCTTCCCCATTTCGGGAGAAGCACAAGGGGCTGGGATTTAAGGGGAAAGCACCCAAAATGCAAAATGCATTCAGGCTGCATCCGCACTGGAGAAATAACCCAGTTTGGCACCGCTTTAACTTGTTGTCTGACTCACTTGCTATGAAATTCTGGGAGTTGGAGTTTGTTGTGGGGTCCGGAACGGAGCGGAGCTCCGTTCCGGACCCCACAACAAACTCCAACTCCCAGAATTCCATAGCAATTGAGGCAGAAAGAGAGTTAAAGAGGTGTCAAACTGGATTATTTCTCCAGTGTGGAACCCAACAACCAATTTGGGTGTCTTTTTTAAAAAACGTATTTTTGCAAACTGTGTGGGTGCGATTTACCTGGGACGGTATCTGCATACGGAAGCACCTGCTCTTTATAATATTATGCGCTTGAATACGGTCACATCCTCCTATATAAAATATTACACAGACAGCAAAAGAGAAATGACAGACGGGCGCAACAACAACCACAACAACAACAACAACAGCGACAAAAGGGCCAGACAACGGTCTCGCAAGAGGTTCTTCCAGATAAAAGGAGAAAGTCGGAGAAATTAAAAGGACGAATAGGGAAATGTAGGGAACCCCAAGCTTTGCTTCCCAGAAGGAGCTCCCTCCAACCCCCCCCCCCCAAAGGCCAGCGGATGGGAGTTCTAGTCCACCAACAAGGATTGCAATGAGTGCGGCTTGGTTTTTGGAGGTCCAGGGGTTTGCAAAGGGCTGTTTGCAAATAAATACAGGGGAATATTTGTGTGCATATGCATAAACACACCTTCCAAATATATATGGTTTTATATATATACTATATCTCTATATATATATATATATATAGCAAGGGGGACTTTTATTGTCGCTCTTGTTGCAAAGAATGTGTTGATAATGTTTGACTATATACAGTGTGTGTATATATATATATATATATTATATAGTGTATATATATATATATATATTATATAGTATATATATATATATATATATATATAATATAGTCATCTTGTTGCAAAGAATGTGTTGATAATGTTTGACTATATATATATATTATATAATATTATATATAGTATATATATAAAATAGTCATGCTGTTGCAAAGAATGAGTTGATGATGTATATATATAATATTTTACATATATATATTTATAGTCAAACACCCTCCACACATTCATTCTTTGCAACGAGCCTAGTGACAATAAAAGTCACCCCCCCCCAATAATGCCCTCCCTTTCTGTGAAGGCAGAGAAGCCTGGGCAGCACTCTGTCCATGCTCAGAGGCCACCCTGCTCTCAGTACGTCCCAGACAACCAGGAGACTGGCCCTGCCCAAAGGGGAACTGCAAACCCCAGGGCTCTGTAGTTTCCTCAGCTGGAAAGAGGGAGGAGGAAAAAGCCAGGCTGAGGCTCCTATTTTCCTCTTCCTTCCTTCTGGGGGGAAAAAAACCCCACTTAAAACTCATTTTTAAAAAATGTTTAAGGGTCTTTGCAGCCTCCAGCTCCCATCACCCCAGACCCTTTCATTCCCCAAAATACATATATATACATGATATATTTTTCCAGAAGGAAGGAAGAAGCAGCCAGGGGGAAAGGGGAGCACTATATATAAAATATGTGTATGTGTGTGTGTGTATATATATATATGTATACACACACAGATATAGGAAGGAAGAGGCATTATGTGTGTATGTATATATATAACATGTATATATATATATATATATATTATATTTTCTATATATATTATGTACTGAAAAGGCTCCCCTTTCCCCCTGGCTGCCTTTTCCTTCCTTCCTTCTGGAAAAAGCCACTTAAAACTCATTTTAAATAATTTTTTAGTGGTCTTTGCAACCTCCTGCTCCCATCCCAGCCCCTTTCCTCCCCAGAATGAATAAATAAATATAAATATATAAATATATATATTTTTCCAACCTTGCCCCCCTTTACCTGCTTCTTCCAGGAAAGAGAGACACAGAGCAGCTCTGCTTTCTTTGCTGCTGGGTGCCTTTTAAAGAAGGGAGGGGCCCCTTCTGGGCGTGGCCTGAGGAGGAGTGGGCGTGGCCATAGCCCCGCCCTCCCCGCCCACTGCGCCTTCGTTCATTGGCCGGGTGGGCGTGGCCATCCCGGAAAGGCCCCTCCCCTCCCTTCCCATCCATTCATTCATTCCTCCTCCCTCAAAGCCCTCGCCTGCGCATGCGCAGAGCCCACCAGCTAACCCTCGGTCATTGACCTCCTCTGTTTATGAATGGAAGGATGGATGGATGGGGCAGGTCACACTCTCTCAGCCTCTGAACAGAACTTGCCCAGTCAGAAAGGGCTAGAAAGCACATCAGCCACATCAGAGAGAGAGGGATGGAACAATAAAAAGGCATCCATTTTATATATGGATTTTATATTTAATTATCGTTTTATACTGTATATTGTAATATAAATATCACTTAGATCTTTTAATATGTATATTTAAATAATAATATTTATTTTATACAGCATAATGATTGTGTTTTATCTATGTTGTAACCCGCCTCGAGCTAAGAAATACTATTATTATTATTAAAAAGGAGGAGAGATAAAGGGGAAAAAAGGCTTCCTGTGGAACTCTCTGCCCCTGGGTGGGGAAAACAGGGCAACAAAACAGACACCTGTGTTGTGTTGCGTTGTGTGCCTTTGGGCCTGCTTTTGTTGATGCCTTCTCGTTGTGTTCCTTCGAGTCATGTCCGACTTACAGTTATTGTGGGGTTTTCTGGGGCTGAGAGAGTGTGACTCACCCATTGGGTTCCCAGGGAGCAGCCGGAAGTCGAACCCTGTTCTCCGAGACTCAAACCTGGGCACCAGGATGCTGCTCCACAAGGATGTCTTTACGAGAAGCGGAACAGGAATGTTGGCAAATTAACAAAACCCGCCGTGTCCCCGACCGGCTCTTGGTTCGAACCCAAAACCCGTCTCCAAGAGAGAAGGGCGGGCACCCGATGAAAAGGGATGGCAATGAGGCACACCTTTATTGGGAAGCAAGGCCTGCTCGGGTCACGGAGGCCTCCGATGCCGAAATTGAGCAACGCAAGGAAGGCCTTCATTGCTATTCGTTTGCACCAAAGGAGCTCCAAGAGAAGGGCTCAGCAAGGATTCGAACCCGGGTCTCTCCCATCCCTAACGTCGTCCATTTTGCTGGAAGAGCCAAATGAGCCTCCGGTGGCCGCAGCAGTCCATCTACAAACAGAGCAAGACCTGCTTCGAGGGGCCTTTGAGGACGGATCCTTCTGGCCGGACGGGCCTGAAATGGGTTTTCTATTTATTATTGCTGGACCGCTGTGGATTTCTTCTTTTAAAAAATCGTTTTATTGATTGATTAATTATCTTTAAACATTTGTATTTTGCGAATGTTAACAGTGCAGGGTTTTAATCTATTGCCAGCAGCCTTGAATTCCCCCCAAATATCTACAGTGGTCCCTCCACGTTTGATGGGGTTCGGGGTGAAGGGCCCCCCGTGAATGTGGGGAAACCACGATTACCTCTCTAGGAATCTCCAGGTCCCCCAGTGCAACTCTATGGCCAGAGGTTAACCATAGAATCAAGCTGGAGGACCTACAAATGCCTAGAGGAGTGCTTTCTCTAGGAACTTCTCGGTCCTCCGGCACAACTCTATGGTCAATGCCGAGCAGAATTGCGTTGGAGGATCTACAGATTCCTAGAGAGAAGGCATAATAATAATGTTTTATTTATACCCCGCTCTTCAGCCAAGGCGATCAGAGCGGCTTACCATTTGTTAATTAGACAATCAATCAGAAGCGCAAATAATCAAAGCTGCAAAAGTCAAGTGATTCCCAAACTCTGGTTCTTTTTGGACTTCAGCTCCCAGAAGCCTCATCAGCCCTCTCGGCCAACGCTCTGGGATTCTGGGAGCTGAAGTCCAAACACCTGGAAGGCCAGAGTTTGGGAATCTTATGCCCCAAATAGTGACCGTTTTGGGGTGGGTGGGAATAGGGCCAGAGCGGCAAAGTCTCAGGGGCTCCTCCTTTGCCCCCGGTTAGGCTTGTGGGTCGGACGGGGAGGCCTTTGGGTGCCCCCTTCCGGCCGCACGACCCTTCGGCCGCCAACCTCCCCAGAGAAAGAAAACCACCACCAAACCGTCCTGTTGTGACTCTCTCGCCTTTATTTCAATTTTTTTTCCTTTTTTTTCCTTTTCCCTATAAAACTCCTCCATAAATCTCACAAGTTTTTTAACAAAAAGAAGAAGAAGAAGAGGTTTTAAGTCAGGACCAAAAGAGCCAAAACAATCCCATAACTTATTACAAACACTTGCCCCCCCCATTCCGCCCTCCCCTCCACAACACCGTCCCCAACAAACCCCCCCCCCCTTTTTTTTCCCTTTTCAGGTTTGGTTTCGGGACCCCAGGCCGGGCCGGTTCCTTGCAAAAAACCCCAACGGTCCCGTCCCGAAAAGAGAAAGAAACCCCGTCCCCACGTACAACGTATACATCATTTTTTCATATCCTCTCATCCACGGTATTTAATACCTTCGTTTCTGGCAGGAAAAAAAGCGCAAGCAGGCAAGAGGATGCTAAGTACTTGTTCGCTTCCTTCCAAGAGCGCAAACTCTTTTTGTTCTCAAGGCCCGACGTGCTCAGGAACGCTCCCTCGCACTCGCAACCCTCAAGGGCTACCAACTAAATGTCTGTTACGCGCCGTGACCGCTTCCAGGAGGACGATGGCGCTGTGAACACTCAGCGTTTTCAAACAAGGACAAGAAAAAGAGGGCCTGAACACTGTAACTTATACAAATCTGCATTTCCAACCAGGGCGACCCTCCCCAAAAACGTCCCCAAATTTCCAATATTGCAGAAAATGAGATGCCACAAACAGTTTGCACCCACAATGCTCCTGCGTTTGCCATTTTCTTGGTCACTTTGCTGCCTCCTTTTCTTTGGATGCCTGAGCTGCACAACTGAGATGCTGACAAAGAGGCTCCTTCCTGCGAAGTCTTTTCATGCCCACCCGGCCCCACTTCTTCCTCGCCCTCCATTTAGCTGCAGGCTTTTATTTTTCAGCAGCATCAGCACTGGGAGGAGGGCAGAGGAGGAGAGCTGGCGAAACACAGCGTTTGGGCGTCAGGTTGCCAGCAAACCCTGCGAGTTACACATACTTGGCTCTGGGGAAAAGACCCGCCAGGCCTCGCAAAACTTCCCCGTCTGAAAACCTTTTGGCTGAGGCAAGCCCCCTGTTTTGGCAAAGCTGCTCCTAACACTGAATGTGTCTGACCCAATCCTGGGAATACAAAATGGAAAGACTGCACACAATCACACCAAGCTGTACTCTGCTGGGTGCCAAAGGATGCGCCAAGCGTTCCGCTCTCTTCAAGGGGCATTATTGCATATGTATATATATATATATCCCCCCCCCCAATAGCTCACCTTAGATTTCACCCTAAGAACACATTTCAAAAACACCAAACCCAACCCCCCCTCAACAAAAAACACTGCTTTTGCCTCCTCCCCTTCAAAGAAGCTTTAAAGCTTCAAAACTTTTGCTTACTGCCAGATGAGGAGGATACGCTGATACCTTTTCTCTGTTTTGTATACAAAGACTGGCCCAAACAGAACACTGTCTGTCTCAGCGTGCCCCGAACAGGCCTCTTTAAATACCAAACGGAAAGAGAAGCGAGTCGAGATCCAAACGGGTCCCAGGAAGAGAAAGAGGAAGGAGGGAGGTTGCGGAAAAGGCGTCCGCTGGGAAGAACAACTCCGTTCGTTCCTTGAAACCTGCAGCAGGATCCTTAAAGACGGGTCCTTTCGTTGCGGATGCTGGAAAGAGGCCTAGAGCCTTCCATCATCTCATCTGTTTTACAGAGGCGCTCCGGTTTAAGGAAAGACACAAAGACCAACACAATGGACTCACAAAGCACACTGTCTGGCATGAAGGAAGAAACCAACCACAGAAAGGAGGCGAAAGGTGGGCTGGGGTGGGCAAGCGGAGAGGGCAGCTCCCGGCCAGGATTCCTCCCAACTTGACAGCCCTGATATTTAGGCATTCTTTGCGAAACAGAAAGGCAAAAAGGACAGAAAAGGATCAGAGCCCCAACGAGGCCGAAGTCTGAAACACAGCGATGGGGAAGAGCCGCAGCTGAGGCAACAACTGTGCTGAGATTTGGACTGGAAGAGAGAGGAAGACAGCAGGGGAGGGCTGTTGGGAGTTTTGAAAAGGACACGGTCTAGAGAATGGCCTTTTCCAATTCAAGGTGAACTGCTCTCTCACAGTTCATTCTTCCCACTGCCCTCCTTGCAGTACCAGAAGCCAAGCCCAAAAATACACTGGAGCAAGAAGGGAGCGTGTCTCTTGTCTCTCTCCTCCCAATACTGCGGGAACAACACTCCTCAAAATGAGGCAGACACAACACCATTTTTAAAATATAAAAATGCGGTGGGCCTAGGCTATGCGGGCTTAGGAATACCTTGCTCCTGCTCTGGAAGGAGAAGGCAACAGCTCACTGGGCCCCTCCTGCAGCGGGGTTTGGGCTCTGCTTTGCCACTTGCACAAAGGCTGGGATGGAAGCAGCCTCATCTGCAGCTATGAGTTCTCCTTCCACCCCGGGGCTTCCTTTCCAAGGTGTTTTGTGGGGCCAGGAGCCCACTGAGCAAATGTAAGAGCCACAAAGAGCAGCCGCAAGAGGAGTAGAGAAACCTTGGAGTTAGGCATCATCACAGCATACAGACACAAGCCAGAGACAACAAGCACGGAAGGGGAGAGTCAGACAGCGTAAACGTCTGCCGCTCAGTGAGAACCGAGGGAGGAAATCTAGAGAATGAGGGGGCACAGGTTTCTTACGGGGAATCACAGAATTGGAAGAGACCAGAAGGGCCACTCAGTCCAACTCAGGAAGAGAGACCCACCCCAACGATGACCCCATAGGAGATAGGAATCCCTCTCCGCTTGCCCAAGTACCCTATAAACAGGACTCTTCAGGAACTTTCCTGCCACGTCAAGCCACAGCCCACCCACTACCCAGATCAGCAGCCCTGAGGCATTTGGCAAAGAAGGGGAGGCTATCCAAGTCACTTCCCATGGGGCTTACTTTCTTCCAAAGAGATATGTAGAAGGATTGCACTGCAAGGAAACCTCCCCACCAAACGCTCAGGGGCAGGTGTCTCTGCTTATTGTCAAAAGCAGCCCACACCCGCTTTGATATGCCCAACATACCGAGACTGGCCAAGGTTGGAATACTGGCAAATATTCCGATTAGTGTCGCCTGGAAGAGTTTTTAAAACTCTTTGGAGAACATACATGGGTTATTTTATTTTATTTTCTTAAAGGAGAAAGTTAGGAGTCCTGAGAGAAATGCTCCCTGGACGCAGCTCGCCTTTCTCTCGTGCTTAAGGGAGGAAAGGTCTTTCTCGCTTTAAACAACGCAGGACAGCAAAAGGGAAGAGGCCGATTTGGCAAAAAAAGATGAGTTATCTGAACACTGACAGCGAAGTGGAAATTTTTTACAAAAAAAATGCCCGAGACGGAGCTGTCCGTTCCAGAGCATAGTACGAAAGGCATGGTTGGCCTTCCAAACACTAGTGCCTTTCAAACACTTCAAAAAACGGAATCCTGAACAACTGAACCACCAGCCGACCTGGTCAGCCTCCTCCTTCCAACTTGTCACGTTTTTTAAAAAAAGACGGTTATCAAGGTCCCCCCCCGCCCCCAGCTGTCCCTCGGAGACCTCAAGACCCAATTAGGCCTTTTTTAAACACCGTACATATATATAATATATAATATATATAATATATATATAAAATAGACAGCATACAATAATATAGTCCTTACAGTTAAAGCAGATCAAAATGAAAAAAAGAAAGAAAGAGGAGGGCAAGGAGGGCGGCTTTGAGGGCCTGGATCCAGCGCCATCCTGAAAGCCTCAAGTGCGAAATGGCTGCAGGTGCGCCTCTGGGAGTGCGAGGCGCCTGCAGAACTGGAGTCCCTGTGCTTGCCATCCTGTGCTCCGAGCACGGACCATCCTCGCCCGGGGAAGATTTTTGGACAAGAAAGCAGCTGCTGCTGAGTTACGTCGGCCCTGTGGATATGCCCCCCTGCTCCTTGCACTCAGGACGACCGTCTCTGCGCAATCATATGGTTCAGTCTCACCAACGGTGGGGAGGGGAATATCCCTCTGCGTAGCTTTGGGGGGTGGAAGAAGCACAGACGGTGGGGGAGACCCACACCTTAGAGACAGGCCGATCACATCCTTCAGAACGTCCGCGTGGATCCTATGCTGAAGGGAAGGCATCGCCATCGTGTGTCTAAAAAGACAGACGGACATGTACACACACATGTAGAGAGTCCTCTTCTAAAACCAGAAAGCTGGGACGTCTTTTAAAAGCATGAGCGGACCAAACCGAGAAGAACCTGGGAGTGCAACCAGGACCAGACTTGACCAGTTTCCGAGCAAAGGAAGAGAGGATCTCCCAGGCAAGTGCCTGGCTGGAGCCCGAAAGGAGAAGTGCAGGTAGCTGGCGGCGTCGGCGCGTAGCGAGAGCGAGGCTGGCCTCTACGGCAGTGCTTTGGGTGGATCAGGAGAGTAAGGTGGTGCCCAAGGTCCGTGGGTCCATTTTCTGGGGCCAAAGGGATGGGAATCCTGGCGGATGTGGTGGTGTGGCTGTTGTGTTTGTGTCTCGTTTTTAAAAAAAAGAAGGTCCCACATCCAAGACCGACGGTCACGTGGCCACCGCCTCCAAGTAACTCTGCAGCTTGCGGACGGTGGTCTCATCCAAGGAGAACAAGTCGAAGTCGAAGGTGGTGTTGGTGACGTTGAAATGCCCCGTCTCTTCGATGAGGTTGACGATCTGGAGCAAGGAAAAGAGCCAATGTTAAGATACGGAGACCATGATCCCGAATCAGCAGCAGTTACCTCTGGGGTGCAGTTTGGGTGAAGTGGGAGGGAATGAGAGCTTTGCACATTCAGGATGTCTCCTTCATCCTGGCAATATCAGGGTTCTCTGTGTTACTGCCATTTATCTTATAATTGCCTCTGCCTGGTATTTTCTGTGTGGTTTCATTTCCAACCAGACGCACTGCACAGGTCCCAAACCTCTCTCTAAGATTATACTCCCTAACTTTACAGTAGTGGATTGCGTTCCAAGAAATCCTTATTTTTAATATATCTTTCCGGGGCAAAATGAGGGCCCTGCCCTCCAAACAATTCCGATTTCCCCCAAATGAAAGGTTCCCTTCAGTTCCCACAGAACTGAACAGCAGTAATTTTCAAATGACTTCAAGGCACACACAACGACAACAATCCCCTGCCCGTAACTAGTTTGTAATGATGCCAATTGCTTTTAGTAGAAAAACAGGATACGGGTGTAAGACGCCACCCAAACAAGACTAACAAGAAGACGCTCTGCTGCAGCAAAGAGACGTTTGACCGAGAAAATCGACCTGTCACTCTGCCCCGCCTTCTGCCCCCAGAGAAGTCCAACGGGTGCCCACTCTCCAGCCCTGTTACCTGCTGAAGCACGTTCCGCTCCCGTAAGGCCATCAGTCTTCGGTGGAGCTCCACCAGCTCATCCGTATAGGCCTGGGGGAAGAAGGAAGGCAGGAAGGAAGGCGATTGGTGAGGAGAACACAGCCTCTGCCTCCACTCCAGAGCCATCTAGAAGGCTGGGTGGGGTAGAACCAACACTATGGGGTCCCTCTGGACAAAGACCCAGCCGTGGGAGAGGGCTAATGAGTGCTTGGGAAGCCGAGACATCATGAGGGCCAGCGAAGGAGCCAAAAACACCAGAAGGGCAGGAGGGGTGGCATGACAATTCAGGTGGGCAGCAAAATTCTTCTTTCAAAGAAAAGGCAAAGCCCAGGGAACTGTTTACCTGGTTAAAAACACATAGTTCAAAGAACCACCAGTAGACGTCCTACATCAGAGACACCGGTTGAAACCAGCACTTTTCCTGACTGCTGGGGCAGCAGAGGAGACGAGACTTGGCTAGAGTCTCCTGGTCTGGATCTTCAGAAGGCAGCTTCTCCTAAGCAGCAAGGGCTTCCCCTGGAGACCCTAAGGGTTCGCAAGCTCCCCGCTTGTTTTTGTGTGTTACCTTGTCATAGGTTCCTTTCTTCAACATCTTCTCCGGCTTGCTGCAGGACTCTGGACTCTTTCTTCCAGATATCTGGAAGGGGTTAGAACAAGGAGACACAGACAAATCAGTTCAGAAGATGAAGAAAACAAGTAAAACAACAGAGGAAAAGGAAGACAGACAACCTTTGGGCGTATGTCACTCAACAGAGAGAAAGAGATCTGTTCTGAACACAGAACAATGAACAAACTGGGAATCATAGTTTGTAGGGACTATAACTGGGCGAGCTGGAACCTTACTCCCAGTTCTTATATTTTTTTGTTTTCATCAAAAGGGGGGGGGGGGTATTTTTAGAAATGCTATGCATGTTTGGAAATAATATGTCTTGCAACCTTGTTTCCATGAAAAAAGCATACATTTTTAAAAAGGAAGCAGGATTTCTAGGGATGGGAAGAAAATGTGCGGCTGAAGTCAATTACATCTTTTACCAAGCTTTGCTGTGGTTTGTCATGCAAACATGGATTTAAAATTATGGTGGTCTTTCTGGAATTATTGAATTATCCGTTGTTGCTGTTGTTGTTTCCAAGTTGTGGCAATCCTAAGGAGGGATTTTCTTGGCAAGATTTGCTTGCGGGGGGGGGGGGGGGGGAGGCTTTGCCTGCCTTTGAAGCTCAGAGAATGTGCCTTGAACCTTGTTACCTTGTTATTGGAAGGGGGCAGTTTCTGGCTGGGAGGTGTCTCTCGACTCGGAAGGCACGAGTCTGCGCTGTTGTCACTGTCGCTGTCACTGTGGCTGAGTCTGGAGAGCAAAGAGAAGACATCAGGGAAGGCCAAGGAAGGCTCAGATTCTCATTTTCAGGGAACGACTTTCTTGGAGAACCATCTCTCCTCAAGAGATAATTCAAAGACTACCCTCCCCTGAGCGGAGGAGACCCCTCACCTAGCATCCCGGCTGACGGGGGTGGCTTTGATGGCCATCTCCTCCCCAGAAGAGCTGTCGTCATCGTCGGACTCCTCTGACTGTAGGTCCTCAACCATGGAGCGGAGCGGCCCTGGAGAAGAGGGTTGAAACCGGCACGTGAGGAAAAGTCACAGCCAGCTGTGGGCAGAGTTGTGTTTTGGGGGTGTCTGCCTCTGGGGCTGGGTTCAGCCCTGCTCCTCTGCCAAAAATATCTGTATCGGTAACCAGAGGACTACAAGCAGAAGCTCGCCAGGTTGGACATGGCCCACTGGACAGTAGGACAGGCTGCAGGTAGGCAGGGCACTTCCCCTGTCCACACTCCCTTCCCATCCTCCCAGGACACCCCCTCCAGTCCCTTTCAAGACAAAACCTTTATGGCAACTCATTTCAGACAAAGAAAAGGTTCCAAACATTTCAGGAGAGGATTGTTTCTTACCCCAACTGGCCCTTTTGCCCCATCAAACTATCAGTAAGCCTGGGTTGAGTACAATGTTTCACCCCTGTGTTCCCCATCCTCTTGTGGGAGGATCCCCTGGTAATGTCACAGACTCAGAAGGGGGATTTCTGGGCTTTGTTTTGGCTTATCGATGCCCTTCTATTATAGTACTGCAGCCAAGACAGAGCTGGGAACACAGTCTGTCTGTTCTCTGCCACTAACTTCTATGATGGCGGCTTGGTGCTAATCCCACTCTTCCAGACACTCCCCAAATCTCTCCATTTCCCAGAGATGGAAGCTTCTGGCCAACCCTGCAAGGCCAGGCAAGGGCTAGCTGAGAGATAACCTGCCAAAGGCTTTGAGAAAGGCCTTGTTGTTGTGTGCCATCAAGTCACTTCCAACCTATGGCAACCCTAGCACAGGGTTTGCTTGACATGATTTCTTCAGAGGAGGTCTGCCACCACTGCCATTCTCTGCATCACAGAGAGTGTGACTTGTGGCCAAGATCCCCAAGTAGATTTTCATGACTGAGCAGGGATTTGAACCCTGGCCTCCCAGTCCTAGGCCATCACTCTAGCCAAAACACTGGATCCATAAAGGGCTACAGAGAAATGTGCATGTTAGCTTCCTCTGAATATTCAGACCCTTCTCGCTCCCACTAGCAACTGGCAAGGAGAGAAATTCTGCCAAGTGGAGATATGGCCTCTGCAGATCTGCCGCTCCCAAGAGGCAGAGTTTGAAAGTCACATCTGCAGGCAAACCCTTCCCCTGGTCCTCAGTTGGCTCATCTGTGACACGGGACAGCGATGCTGGCCAGCCTACCTCCCCGGGTTGTGGAGAGGGCTATTGACAAGACAGGAGTGCTTCTGAGAGCCCACAAGAGCAACGCAAAGAGTTCAACCTAGCAGAGCGGTTAGTCATTATTACAGCTATCAATGAGTTCATACTCAGACACAGTTATGCTTAATGGACATCAAGACTCACGTGGGATTTCCAAACAGCAACGCACCTTGGCTGTGGTTCTGAGAGGGCTCGAAATCAGAGTCTGAGCTGGAGTCCGAGCTGGAGCTAGAGTTGGAAGGACTAGATGGGGCAGACTTCAGATCCCACAGGAAAAAGGGAACAAGTGGAGGGGGAGAAAGAGAGAAACAAAGAGAAAGAGAAATCTTAGCCTCCATGGTTCATGTGTCAGAGAGAAAGACAGAGCAGTGCCCGCTTCACTCCCATCCTCCTCTCTGTATTCCCCAGTGTGAGACTTCGTTGCTGTTGCATGTCTACAAGTCATTTCTGACTTATAGTGACCCTATCAAGGGGTCTTCTTGGCAAGATTTGTTCAGAGGAGGGTTGCCATGACCTTCCTCTGAGGCTGAGAGAGTGGGACTTGACCATGGTTCACCCAGTGGGTTTTCATGGCTGAGAGCAAGGATTTGTATCCTGGTCTCCCAAAGTCCAACAATGAGATGATGGAGAGACCCAAAACAGTCTCCATTAACAAATAAAATTAGAGCCGATGCCTGGACAACGTCACCCCTGAGCAGAGCAGCTCAGGGGGTCTCAGAGCATCCCTCTCCTCAAGGGAAGCAGGGTCTGATGCTGGCTCACCTCTGATTTCAGAGAGGCTTCCTCTTCCGAATTGGACTCCTCCACCACCTCCGGAGGCTTCTTGAGGGCTTTGGACTCAGTCTCCGGCTTGGCCTTCTCCACTTTAGCTCCGGGCTTCTCCTTGCCCGGCTTCTTCTCAGCGTACGAGGCCCGAGGAGAGGTGGCAGGGACAGTCTTGGTGGCTTTGGAGCTGCTCTTCTTGGGCTTTTTGGCACTGGGTTTGGGGGACTCCACCATGGGGGGCCTCTTAGTTGGGGGCTTGACTTCCGGCTGCGGGGGCCCACCTCCTCCACCGCCACCACTGCCTTTCGGGGAGGCATTCTCCAGCTTGGGTTCCTTCAGGGCCAGTTTGGGTTCCTTGAAGGCCGCTTTCGGGAGGGGCTTCTCCTCCTTGGGGACTTTGTTCTCGGTGGGTTTCCTGGAGGCGTCCTTGGGGGGCTTGCCTGGTTCCCTCTCCAAGTCCCGAGACGAGTTCTTACCCTCCATCTCTTTTCTGGGCCTCTCGCGATGTTCCCGGGTGACTTTGTGGGGCTTGGAAGCTTTGCCGCCATCTCGGTTCGCTTTCTGAATGCCAGCAAAAGGGAAAGATGGAAGTGGTCAAGATAAGTCCAAAACTCAGAGCCCAGAAGGAAAAAGGTTGCAGCAGAAACAAGGGGGTGAATACTGATAAAAAATATTTCCAATTAGTTTTAGTTAAAGAAAATGCACTCTTCAAACCCCTTTCCCCTTTCTCTCTTCTGCTACGGAGAACCCTCATCTCCTCCAACCTTCAATTGTAATTCAACACACCAGAAGAACCAATAATTTGGGGAAGGCTACATTAATCCAAACTGAGTGTTTAGTATCTGCATTCAGTAATTTATGTGTGCTTAAACCTTTTCTCTTTCCATGTTATTTTTGCTACTGGTTTGAAATGTTCTGTTACAGAAGTAACATCTACTTTGTTTTACGTTTTAAAATACATCTCCCCAAATGACTCACCTTTGACCCATGGGATGGTTTGGTCTTCTTAGGATCAGAAAAGGCAGAGAGGGGGATCGTGGGCAACATGGGGTAGTCAGGACTGGGCCGGGACACCGTTTCCGCACCTTCTGGCATCACCATCACCTGGGAAAGGGAAGGAAGGAAGGCAGCTGTGAAGACCAGGGGCTCTGAATCTAGAGGGGAAAGTTCTGATCAAAAGTGGAAAAAAGAACTTGTTCAAAGCTCTCACTGCAGATGGAGTAGATGGACCAAGGATTTGAATGGTGCAAAGCTTTGCTTGTCCGTTTTTAAAACGACCTTCAACAGGAATTCAACGGGAATTTTAAGTGGCTGAAATGCTAGAAATAGCTACTGAAGCAACATTACATGGAGGGGGGAGAATTCTTATTTGAGAGGGGCAGTGGGGCCCATTTGAGTGGGCCCTCCATAACTGCTCCCCTGTACCAACGTCTGGCAGACCTTGGGTTTCCCCTGCATGGATACACATAGTTTTGTGCACTTTTATCACCACCCCAACGTTAGACTCAAAACAAACAAAACCAAGCTGAATTTATCAGAAACACCAGTAAAGTGTAAACAGCACTTTGCAAAGCCCCACGTCAGAGAGCTGCTCCTGTCTTCCCATGGATGGCCCCCATAGACCCAAAACGTCGGAGGCACTCACCCCTCCAGCCTTGATGAGTTTGCGTTGGAAATCCTTGGTGGGGTTGTTGAAGGTGAGCTTCTCGCAGCGCAAGTGGTTGACGGGTGGGTTTCCCTCCAGGTTCAGGAAAAGGTCGTACGTGAAACAGACCTTCTTCGGCTCCTCCTGGAAATCCAGAAGGGCAAACGGCTTCACAAAGAGGTTTGTGCAACGCTACACCACCACCATTATCACTCTTACCTTTCAACCACAACTTATGTTGGCTTTCAGTCAACTATTTTTCAAAACCTTAAGAACAGCGCCAGAGAACAGAAGGCAGCAGAGAAAGAAACGAAGCCAATGCAGACTCCAGACCTTGAAGGACTGCTAGGAATCAGCCAGAAAACCAGCAGACAACAAACAGGGAGGCAACCTGGGTGCCACCTCCAAGCAGACCCTGTCCTTGCTGTTTATTGATTTCCAAATATTTTTTATTCTGTCCTCCATTCCATGGTGCCAGGCCAGCTTAGAAAATGTACCAAACTACTAGCAGCCGACGCAGTAATAGTAACAACAACAAGCCACAAACCATAACTACATCAGATGACAGAAAAATTGACACGAAACCTACAATTAGACGGCTGAAATCATTAGGTTCTGCGAAGCAACACGAGATGACTAAGCCAACAAATCCTTTTTGGCCTGGCTTTCAAAAGATAAAAGCCATCTGCCTCACCCGAGTGAGCCTAACCTTCAAGCAGGTTTATACGGACGCAGCTGAGTCTTTTAACCAACCTGGACTCACACAATTATGGGTTTCAGAGGCTACAAGAGGCACCCGGAAGTACTTCCCTAAACCCAGAGAACTGGGAAGGACTGGCAAGGATTTGCACTTTTAAACCATGGCTAAGGACTGCAGCTCTCACACTGCATGCCTTTCGTTGGCTCAGGGGTCAGCACAGCCCAGCGACCCTTTTGCTCCAACTGTGGATGGTGAACACAGAGTGGGACACGAACTGAAAATGCATTTGGAAAAATACTACAGCAAACATTTGGCTTCCCAGAGTGTCCACATTCACATTTTGCAGAATGCCTGCGTAAGACGTTCATATGATACAGTGCATACGGTCAGAGTCAGTGTTTTTAGAAGCATGCTTTTTAAAAACCTGAGCAAATCAGAGACTGAACACCATTTTAGATTTGGTAGGGCCAAAAAGGATCAGCCGAGGTTGCTTCCGAGGCAACCCCTGAAAGTGCCTTGAGGATGGAAACGGGTTGGGGGCAAGAAGGAAATAGTACCTTGTTGATGAAGTAGACCTCGATGGGCATGATGAAGCCAGCGTAGCCGGACTCCTCCACCTTGTAGGGCGGCTCTTTGCAGACTTGGGAGGGAAAAGAGAGACAGAAACGCATGAAAGCCACAGATGAATAATAGATTTCCGTACCGTTTGCCCCGCTGTGCTCCAGCCCCGCTTCTGGCCGTGAGGAACGGCATCCTGGGCCTTTTGTCCTCCTCGGGTTCTGACGGCGGCCCTTTGGGCCCGGAAGAAGCCGCGCGCTCCCCCAGGGCCCGGCCTTTGTGCGCTCACCTCGTTTTGGCTTCGGGAAGCTCTGGTGCAGCCGGAAGACCACCTTCTCCACAAAGTGCTGGATCTCGAACTGCTCCGGGCCGCGCACAAAGACCATCCAGTCGTGGGTGAATCCTTCGGTGGTGGGCTTCTTGCGCAGCTGGGCGCGGTGCCCCAGCTCCAGCTTCACCTGGACAGTGCACTGCAGGGAAAGGACGGGAAGCAGGGCTAGCGCTCCACAGGCCAAGGACGGACTCGGCCAACGCGGCCAGGTCCGCTCTCTGCTCCGACGAGGGACTTCACCCCACTGATACAAGACAATTCAAGGATGCCAAGCCCTCCGTCTGTGTCCTAACCCTATTACACCCAGGTCGATACCGGTTTACAGCCTTGTTACACACACATTACTGCTTACTGTTGCTATACAGACCCAACCAGGAGGAAGTGCAGACACAACGCACGAATAAAAAGGCATGAGATGGAACCCGGCACAAACTCTGCCACGGTCTTCCTCTGCGCAGAGCGTGACTTTCCAGGGATGGTCAGGATTCGAACCCCGGCCTCCCAGGGCCCAAACCGTGACACGATGCTTCCTTTTAGCCACATTGTTATTACGGATATGTGTGCAAACAGAAATGCCTCTGCAGCACGCAAAGCGCTCCGAACCCTCATCGCGAGAGGCAGGCATGAGCGCCAGTGCCTTCCCTGCCCTCTCTTGGACTACAACTCCCATCCTCCCCGGCCAGCACACCCCAAAGGTCACAGAAGCAGCAGCCCTGACTGCCCACCTTGACAGAGGGAAGCCCCTCCCACCCCAGCCAAGCCCCTCCCACACACCTTAAGCCCCTCCCCTCGCAGCTGCTCTGAAAAGGTCTCCAGCACATCGCCCCGCCCCCAAACCCAGCCCAGGCCCCGCCCACTCCCCACGTGCCAGTTCTGGGAGACAAGAAAGGGGCGTGTCCACTGGAGGAGGAAAAGTCAGGCCCCGCCCCTATTAGAGCCGGGGGCGTGGCCTGGCGGCTTTCCCACAGAGCAGAGCCACGCCCCTTCGTGGAAAAAGAGAGCGAAGGGGGCGTGGCCTCCCCAACCGGCCAATAGGGTCAATGCCAGGGGAAAGGCCACGCCCCCTGTGAGAGCGCGGGAAGGGGCGTGGCCCCGGGCAAAGGCCAGCCAGAGGCCCCGCCCCAACCAAGGAGTGGGCGTGTCCTGTCCTGAGAGGGGGCCTGACCTGGTTCTCCATGGCTGGGCCAGGCCCTCCGCTCCGGCCGCGCTCTCCGTCGGGCTCCGGGGCTCCTCCTGCGGCCTAGCGAGGCCGCCTCCGCAGCCTGGCCCTGGCCCCCCTTCAGGGCCGCGTCTCCTCGGGCTGCCCCTCGCCCTGGCGCCGCCACCGCCGACCCTTCATGGCCCGGGCCCGAATGGCTGCCAGACAGACAGACAGACAGAGAGGCTTCTTCTCCCTTCTCCTCCTCCTCCTCCTCCTCTTCCACACCGGAACCGGAAGTGGCTCCTGCGCCTCCCTCCTCCCCCTCCCACCTCGGCTGCTGCGGGAAAAGACAAGCGGCCGCCGCAGCCAATAGCAATCACCCCGCTGCCAGTGCCGGCCAATGGGAGCGCGCGCTGAGGGGAAAGGGGCGGGGCCAACGGCCGCAGCCGGTCGGCGCCAGCCAATAGGTGTGGCGGAAGGAGAGGAGGAGGCGGGGTTTCGGGGAGCGTTGCCAAGGAGACGGGGAGGGAGCGGGTGGGGGCGCGGAGTGCGCATGCGCGGAAGCGGCAAAGTCCTAAAAGGGGGCGGGGCTGCTTGTTGTGGTGAGGAAGGTTTTGAGGAGGCAGCAGCAAGCAGCAGCAGCAGCAGCAGGGGGCGCTAGTCCTCAGTGAGGAGATAGGCCCAAAAGGCTATGCCTTTTATAGTTATCATATATATATATATATATATATATATACACATCTCATATTTATATATAGAGAGAGAGAACCCTAGAGTTGGAAGAGACCCCAAGAAGGGCCCTGATCCAGTCCAACCCCATTCTGCCATGCAGGAACTCCCCATCAAAGCATAGATATCATTTATGCCTCATATATATATATATATATATAATGTACATCTCATAATTATGCACCTTGTCTGTGTGTGTGTGTGTGTGTGTATATATATATATATATCATATGTATGTCTCATATATATATATATATATATATACTGTTTCCCCAAAAAGAAGACATCCCCATAAAATGAAACCTAGTAGAGGTTTTGCTGAATTGCTAAGTATAAGACCTCCCCCAAAAGTAAGACCTAGCAAGGTTTTTGTATATAAATATATACAGTATATAATAAATGTTCACTTTTTGTTCAACAATAAATGTGAATTCTTCTTCATGGAAAAATAAGACATCCCCTGAAAGTAAGACCTAGAGCATCTTTGGGAGCAAAAATTAATATAAGACACTGCCTTATTTTCAGGGAAACACGGGTATACACACCCATATATACATATATCTCACATTTATACACCTTGTGTATGTGTGTCTTTATTTATTTATATATATATATATATATATATATGTATGGGTGGATATATATGTGTGTGTGTACATATATATACATACACACACATATATAAATAAAATACACGTACATATGAGGGGTATATATATATATATATATGTATACATGTATGTATATATCATTGTTATATCTATATATCTATATCTATATATATATATACAGTTATGTATGTATATGATTTTTATACACACACACATTTCCATGGAATGGGTAATAGGATATATACACACACATATACACATAAACATACAGATGCCTGTGTTCTCTCTCTCTCTCAGGTCCGGGTGCGAAAGAGAAGCGTATCTTTGCGTGGCTCAAAGTGAGGAAAGAAGAGCCCCTCTTCCATCCTTGGGGTGAAAAGAGACACAGAAATGGACTTTATGGGGAGCAGAAAGGGGTCACTCTGGCGCACGTCTCTCCAGCCCTTCCTCCTCTTTATCCCTCACAACAACAACAGCAACAACAGCCCTGCGAGGGAGGACAGGCGGACGGAGAGGGCCTGGACTCGGCTGCTGCTGAGTCACCAGTGTCTGGACGTTGCACTTTTTGGGACCGTGGTCACCAGCGTCTGGACATTGCACTTTTGGGGGCCATGGTCACCAGTGTCTGGACGTTGCACTTTTTGGGTCCGTGGTCACCAGTGTCTGGACGTTGCACGTTGCAACTGGACATGTGCCAGTGCCTGGACATTGCCTATTTTGGGAGCGTGTTCACCAGCGCATGGATGCCGAACACTTTGCCTATCCACCATTGCCTGGGCTTTGCATGCTTTTGACTCCAAGTACTAACCAGGGCTGACCCTGCTTAGCTTCCGAGATGAAACGGGATCCTCTGGTGCCTCTGGGCCATTTAGGCAGAGAAGATTTGGAGTGCCACGTACCCCAGTTCAAGATAGTGCCAAGCTGGAAGTGTGTCCAGAGGAGGGCAACCAAAAATGGTGGAAAGTTTGGAAACCCCCAAATCCTATGAAAGGTGGGAAGGTTTAGCCTGGAGAAGAGAAGGTTAAGAGGTGATATGATGGCCCTGTTTCGGTATTTGGAAAGGTGTCCTATTCAAGGTGCAGCAAACTTGTTTTCTGCTGCTGCAGAGACTAAAGACATAGAGCCATGGATTCAAACTATGGGAAGAGAGATTCTTCTTAAACATTAGGAAGACCTTCCTGAGAGAACTGTTTTACCGAAGAAGACTCTTCTGCCTCGGATGGTGGAGGAGATTCCTTCTTTGGAGGCTTTCAGGCAGAGGCTGGATGGATTGCTCTGGCGATCCTGCATGGCAAAAGACTGTCTTCCTGCATGGCAGGAGCGGCTTGGACTGGATTGCCCTTTGGGGTCCCTTCCAACTCCAGGACTGAAACCGGGAACCACGTCACCTCCATCACCCCATAGACAAAAGCGGTCCCTGTCTGTGGTTTGGTTCAGATTTACGCCTGGAAGAATTCATCCAGATGTTCCTCCCGAGGAAAGAGAGGAGGGTGTGCGCAAAACTACCCGCAGGGACAAAGGAGGAGGACGGAAAGGCAAAGAGGGGCCACTGTCCCGCCTTGCAGGGTCGTCCGGCCTGAATGGCGGGATTGTCTTTCCCCAAACTGTGACCCTCTTTCAGAGTGTGAGAAACAGCGATGGGCCTCTCTTGGTCTGAGGAGTCTCTGCGTCTGAAAAATGTGCGTATTTTTCCCCAAAAAACAAGACAGAGCTCTACAAAAAGAGGAAAGAAAGGCCTTTCTTTTTGTGGCAAAGCCCGCCGGGTGCTTCTCTCTCGGCCCGAAATGTCAAAGGGCGATATCTGTGGCCCGGTGGCTTTCTCTTCCCCCGAAGGCAAAGGCAAAGTCTCCCCATGAAGGTTTGCCCTTGCCATCCTCTGAGGCTAAGAGAGTGGCACTTGCCTAAGATCACCCAGTGGGTCTCCACGGCCGAGCAAAGATTCGAACCCCGGTCTCTTGGGGTCCTAGTTTGACACTCGGACCGTGACCACCCCACTCATCTCCAAGGGCTGGCTTTGACTTAGGTTTTCTTGGCCAGACTTCTTGCCCCCCTTGCCTTCTTCCTCGGAGGCTGAGAGAGTGGCACTTGCCCAAGGCCTCCCAGTGGGTTTCCACGGCTGAGCGGGGATTCAAACCCAGGTCTCCTGGAGGAGCCGCACTCCCAGCACTGCTGGCCTTGCAGAGCAACAACAGACAGAGACCTGGGCTGCGTTCACACTGGAGAACTAAACCGGTTTAAGTGCCATGGTGTGAAATTCTGGGAATTGTAGTTTGTTGTGGGGCCCAGAGCGGAGCGGAGCTCTGCTCTGGGCCCCACAACAAACTACAATTCCCAGAATTTCACACCATGGCACTTAAACCAGTTTAGTTCTCCAGTGTGAACACAGCCTTGCATTGCACACCTTTCAGTCAAAGGTCCAACTGGATTTGCACTGGGATTGGGGAAGGGGTGTGTGTGTGTGTCTAGAAATCCCAGAGCCCCTCCCCTTCCCAAATTCCTCCCCTTAGGCTCCTCCCCCTCCCTTGTCAACTGGCCAGATGTTCTCCAAGGCTGTCCCTTGAATCCGGAGTCACTCCGGACACTGGAGGAGGAAAGAAGGGAAGGGAGAAGAGAAGGGGAAGAAAGGAGGAAGGAGAGGGTCTCCATTTGCAGCCCTCCGGCTCCAAATTTGAGGTCTGTATTGGGGTGCCCTTTTTGGGGGGGGAGGTTTGGTTGCTCTCCTCCAGAGTAGACCCATTGCACCTGCTGGGTCTCCTCTACTGACAGAGATGCCCCTTCCTTCCTTTGCAAGCCTGGGTGCGTCTGCACTGTGGACGTAATGCGGTTTGGCCCCACTTGAAGAGCCCTGGCTCCCTCCTCCTGCAGAAATCCTGGGATGTGTAGTTTCGGGGGGCTTCTCTTGTAGTCCCAGGTCCTCTCTCCCCTTCCTTTAAAACCATCCTTTTGGGATGTGTTCGAGGATGGTTGCTTACGGGATTGAACTAAAACTTGTGAAATGCTTCGTGTTTTAAAAGGCATTTGGTTTTAAGCTCTCGTGTGAGCCGGGTGGGAATGAGGCAGGTGGCCGAGCAGGGATTCTAACCCTGTCCTTCCAGAATCCCAGCCCAGCACTGTAACCACCACAGCACTCTCTGGCTCTTCGGTGCTGGACTGCAGCTCCCATCGTCTCCAGCGAAGGGATTCTGGAACTGTAGAGCCCCAAAGGCCTGGGGTGGGCTGCCTTTCCCCCCAGGATCCGCACCCTTTTCTCTTCCTTCTGGCTTAATGGGGAAACAGGGGCTTCCTTTCAGACCCGGTCCCTCAAAGCCCAGAGTTCGTTGCTCAGGGAAAGAAGTGAAGTCATGGAACCAGAAGATCAATCCCCCCCTCCTTGCTTTGAGCTTCGGTTTCTCACACTCCCAGATTGGCACCGAAAGGACTCTGCTTCCCATCAGAAGTCCATTTTTGAACAATCAAATAAAAAGGGAGCATTTTCAGCCCTCTAACATTTCTCATTCCAGAAGAGTTTCCAGTGCAAAGGCTAACCTGGAGCCAACTCTGAATGTACAATGAACCCTCAGTCAGCTGGAAGGAACATCAGAGGTCACCGAGACCAACTCGGCCACTCCAGCACTCTTTGGGGTCCATCATCCCCGACAGGGATCTGTCTAGTGGCCAGTAGAGCACTCTTCAGAGTCCATCATCCCCAACAGGCAGCTGCCACGGTCCTCGATTGCTCAGCTCAGGTCTTGCAAAGTCAGGAAAGCAGCCGTGGCTTCTTTGACGGTGTCTATTCCTCTTGTTCTGGGGTCTCCCTCTTTTCCTGCCGCCTTCCACTTTGTTGTTGTTGTTGTGCGCCTTCCTTTGCACTTTGCGGCAACTGAGTTCAAAGCAGGAGCGTGGGAGGAGGAGAGGGAAACCAGGACCTTTTCAAAGCAGCTGAGAAAGTGGGAAGGCAGAGGATGGATAGGGACGGTCCTTGCCCCACCTGGGAAGGTATGTTATATATGGCAGCCTTCCAGGTAGGCTTCCGTGCCTTTTGGCCAATCTGTCCCGCTGATGATAAAGATGTGCTTCCCCTCGGCCAGCCGTTTCCGTTCCTTTCCAGGAAGCCAGGCGGCTGCTCTTAGCCCTTGGCCCGCTGAGTCCGAACAATGGCCTTTTCTCTGTCCGGATGGGGCTCCCTGGTCACTTCCTTCCCCTCCGAGGAAGCCTGGCCCACTCCTGATCCCACCTTGGTGCCTGGCTTCCCAATCTGGCCAGGTCTTGTGACATTTCCTAATGGGAAATCCTCCCATTCCACCTGTTTTGAGGGTTGCAATTGAGGTGGCACATGGATGTTGCAGTCCCCACTGATTAACAAAAAAAGGCCTGGGGCTCCAGCCCTGCAAGGCTTGACTACCACCAAGAAAGAGTGGAACGGATGGCCTCTGAAGGAGGCTGCTTTGGAGTGTAGCTCCCATCAGCCAGTGGTGCAGGACGATGGGCCTTGCAGTTGCAAGCCTCGGGTGCGTGCCCATTGGCTCCTCTTATCTGAAGAACCGAAGCTGGAAGACATGCCTCATCTTTCTGAGGTTTGTTTTGGCTCCTTTGCAGGAAGCCCAGAAGAGGAGGGGAAATGATAATACAATGGGAGCTAGCTTTGGTGCATTTCCACTTGTAAATTCCCATTTCTCCTTGGCTTCTAGCCGAGGGAGAGCCTTTCCCTTTTCCCACCCTCAGCGCTTTGCCTTAGGAAGAAGGGCTAAGTCAGGGATGGGACTCCAATGCCCATCAGCCCCAGCCAATCGTGGGGGAAAGAGATGGGTTACTTTCCTTGTTATTCACTCCCAAGTCAACCAAAAATGGGATTCAACCAGCAAGAAGTTTGCACGATTTTGTCTTGCTGTTCAAGAGACAGAGCCTTCTCGGTGGCAGTCGGACAATGGTTCCCAAACTTTGGTCTTCCAGGTGTCTTGGACTTCAGCTCCCAGAATTCCTCCTCATTGGTCAAACAGACTGGGGCTTCTGGGAGTTGGAGTCCAAGATACCTGGAGGACCAGAGTTGAGGAATCGCTGATGGACCTCCATGGGTACGTCAGATATAATAAGGGCAGCTGCCTTATATCCCTGCTCTGATATAAGGAAAGTTGGGAAGGAATCGCACCTGAAACCCTGGAGAGGAGACGTGGCTGCCGGTCAGAGTGGGCTAATAGTCCAGCCCAGTATATAAGGAGCTTTGCATCAGTTTCTTGGATGGGATCCCAGCTTGGACTGGGGAGCCTGAAGCCCAAGAAAGGCCTGGCTGCCAGTCAGAGTCGACAGTATTGATCCGGATGGAGGCCTGCCCTCCTCCATGCCAACGCTGTTGGGGAATATCTACTCTGTGCCCGCTCTTCCTTGGGGCCAGGCTGGTCAAGAGGAAGGATGGAGACGAAGGGCTCTGTTTCGGGACCTCGTGTTTTCCTTGGACGTCCAGACAGCCGTCTCGAGGGACCCGATAAGCCGGGAATGTTTCTTGTGCCTGGTTTCTCTCCGTTTCTTGTTGTCGTTGGGTGCCTTCTAGTCACTTCTGGCAACCCTAAGGAAAACTTATCACAGGGGTTTCTTGGCAAGGTTTGTTCAGAGGGGGTTCCTCTGAGGCCGAGAGAGTGTGACTTGCCCTAATCCATCCCATGGGTTTATGTGTCCGAACAACAGTAAGTATTGTTGCATGCCTTTGAGTCTTGTCTGACTTATGGCAGCCTTCTGGCAAAACTATCACAGGGTTTTCTTAGCAAGGTTTGTCCAGAAGAGGGTTTGCCCTTGCCTTCCTTGGAGGCCAAGTGGGTTTCTGTGACTGAGGAGGGATTTGAACCCGACACTCAAACTACTGCACCATATTAGCCGCCTCAAAGATGGACTCCAAGTAGAGTTGCCACCGGTGCCCTCTGAGCAAATGCGACCTGCCCAAGGTCGCCCAGTGGGTTTCCATGGCCGAGCGGGGATTCGAACCTTGGTCTCTGTGTAGTTTCTCTCCATAGCAATCCGCACCCCCCTGATGACTTTTCTCTATCCACCGGTGGGGGCTGGGGAGGGTGGCTCCTTTTTCTCACACTTGTATCTGTGGGAAAACATGCCCCGGGTCAGAGGTCCGGCAGATGCGCCACCTGGGCCGGCCCCAAACAATGGCCTCCCGTGGGGCCCATGGAGTCATTGCCTGGCCCCCTTCCAAGCCTGGGGTCCAGATCCCGGCCATTTCCTCCGCTTCCTGAACCCTGGAGCTCCACCGACTCTTTCCAGGCTTGAGGGGAGAGCGTGGGGTGGACTATTTAAAAACACAATTCTGAATTTTGCACCTAAGACGGGGATCCGTCTGCAACGTTTCAGTGCAAAAGCCAAACCAGCTCCTCTTTGGAAACAGGACTCTAGGGCTAGGCATTTAATATATTTTTGCCTTGTGCTGTGTGGGCTTCATGTCGTTTCCGACTTATAGCAACCCCAAAGCAAAGCTGTAATGGGAGAGAGAGCCAGCGTGGCCCAGAGGTTTGAGCATTGGGAGGTTCGATTCCCAGCTTGGCCATTAAACCCACTGGGTGACTCTGGGCAAGTCACACTTTCTCAGCTTCAGGGGAAGGCAATGGCAAACCTCCTCTGAACAAATCTTGCCAAGAAAACGCCATCCCAGGTTTGCCTTCGGGTCACCATAAGTTGGAAACGACTTGAAGTCACGCAAAAAGAACAACGGAAGCGAACCTGTAATGGGGTTTCCTTGGAAAACAGGAAAAAAAGGAACAGGGAAAAGAAAGTGGCGGAATCTCCTTTGGAGGTTTTTAAATGGAGGCCGGATGGCCATCCATCAGAGGACTTTGATGGTGAGTTCCTGCATGGCAGAAGAGGGTCAGACTGGATGGCCGCTTGGGATCCCTCCCAACTCTAGGATTCCATGAGATCCTTTGGATTCCATGAGATCCGATGGGCCTGAAGGGAAGCCAGGTAGCTGTGCCTTGGAAGAAACTTGATGCTTCTGTCCAGGGGAGACAGGGGTTAACCAGCTCCTCTCCTTCCCTTCCTCTGCTGCTTTTGGGCCTCCTTTTGAAGGATTTCATTCCCATTCAAGGGGGAAAGAAGAGCTGGCCAGGAGGAGGAGAAGGCGGCAGGTCAGTCCCTTCCTCTCGGCTAATTTTAGAAGGTGCCACTGATGGGTCTCGCCTCCTCCTCGGCCAAAACAGCCTCTCCGACGTATCCGGAAAACGGTCCTAGAAGTCGCCTAGGAAGACATAGAGCGCCGTCTCCTTTTTTGTGCGCCCGTGTCCCAAACACGTCCGTTCGCCTGATTCATGCGCGGGGCATGTTTCTTTTTCCTATGTCATAAAAATAAAAATCCCCATCCGTTGCCTCTGCACCAAAAGGGCCTCCACCCTTCGGCCACATTCGCATTCTTAAGCTCTGATCTGTCCTCAGGCGCATGGAGTGCGCTTTCTTTCTTCCCCCACAAAAGGAAAAACCATTGAAACGACACATTTCTAGCTTCCAAGGCAAAGGCAGAGTTTGGTAAAGCTGAGGCAGGAGGATTTGGGGGAGCTGGGGAGAACCCCCAAACTGTCTGGCGGCGGAGTGAAAGAACCAGTTCTTTATTAATCGGAGTCAATTCGGAGACACTTCCCAGAGGAATTAAATTAAAAGCGAGTTGCTCAGGCAAGTCAGGACAGGTGGGATTTTGCCGTGTCTTAAAGGTGGGATGTTCCTGAGAGTTGCCCATGAGAAGAAGGCCCAGTTTTTAGTTGAACGGGAAAAGGCACTCTGTACATGCTCAAAAGCACCACTGTTGTTGCCTGCTGTCTTTAACATTTCTCTTTTCCTTGCCCAACAGGTGTGCGCTCTCCCTGTCGGCCGCTCTGGAAAGAGACAGTCAAAGAAAATGGCCCAACCGGCCTCCCTTGACCGAAATCTCCCAGGTAAGTGCCATTCTGCAGGTGGCCTCTTGCAAGAGCCATCCTGAAAGAAGGAAAGGTTGTTCCTGGTTTTATTCCTCCTCCTCCTCCTCCCACTTTCCCCCTTTTGTCCCCAGTTGTCCGATATTAAAAGTGCAGAAGTAGTTTGAACCCAGCAGAAAGAGGAGTTAGAGGCTTTCCTTTCCTAAATTCAGGACATAAATGCCAGGCTTTCTCTGCATAAAACAGTTTCATTGCTTTTCCATATTAATAAACTTGTTGCCGCTTGCTGGTGCAGCTCAGCCACAGACGTCCTGTGAAATGTTGAAGGCTGTGCAAGACACGCCTGAGCACTTCCAGTTATATATTGCCAAATAAGTCTTCGTTGATCCATGTTTAATTATTCCATTCTTGGTGCTGCTTGCTTTTCAGACTTGGGGGGTCCCTTCTTGTACCGCAACCAGGAACAGGACGGAGAGAAGGCCCCCTACTCTCTAGAGACCCCCTATGGCTTCCTCTTGGACCTGGATTTCCTCAAGTATGTGGACGATATCGAGAGAGGCCAAACCCTCCGGAAGCTTCCGCTGCAGCGCAAGACCAAAGGGTCCAAGCCAGGACTGAGCTCATCTCACGGCCGAACCGGTGGCTGGACCTCCACAGAGTCCCTTTCTTCGACGACCAGCGAGGACGGAAAACCCGCCTTCTCTCCCCGGACCAAACTGTGGGCCAGTTCCTCCGAAATCAGGGAGCCCACGAGCAAACAAGCCTCCCTCCCGATGTCCCCCGTCCTTCAGCTTCTTCCTCCTCCGTCACCCAAATCGCGGGTGGAGAAGACTTTGTTGGAGACGAGCAAAAGGCTGGAAGAAGAGCAGCGAGGCGTCACAGCGAGGGGGACCCCTTCCACCTTTGAGACCCCCTCCAGCCCTTCCAAAGTCAACGCAAGTTGGGCTTATGTTTCAGGGGAGAGCCACGTCGACCCAGGCGTCCCCGTAAAGATGAGTCCCTCCAATTCGGGCAGAAGCACGCCTGCCGCGGCCGTCAGTCCCGCGCACCTCCACCACGTCCGCGAGCAAATGGCGGCCGCCCTCAAACAACTGAAGGAGTTGGAAGAGCAAGTGAAGGTCATCCCCGTCTTGGAGCTACAGATTTGCAAACTGAAGAAGGAGAAGGAGGAGCTGGTGTCCGGCACGTGGGATAAACGGGAGTCCGAAGGCCAGATCTTCTGCTTCCCCCCAAGATCCCCCGAAGCAGGCACCATTGGCACGGATGGAGGAGGAGGAGGATGCCAGGACATCCATGAGGAGCACACCGAGGCAGAAAACACGGATGGGCCTCCAAAGTCAAGGATGAGCAAAATTGCAGGGTTAAAGAAACTGACTGAGAAATTGTCCGGTTCGGAGAGAGCTGGGAAGACGGGCAGAGGATCAACCCGTCCTTCGAAAGCCGAAGAGTCTTCATACAAATCTGTTGCCGTTGGAGAAGAGGTGGACATGAATGAGGCCGTCTTCTATTACCGGAGCCAAAGGTCAAGGCGAGAGGTGGCCGTCGGCCGAGAGCTAGAGACCCAAGACGCAGAGGTATGGGTGATGGAGTCCTTGCTTGGGGTTTCGTCCGAAGCAGAGAAGGAGCTCCAACTCCTTCAGCAGACCGTCCAGCACCAAAGGGAGGTCATCGCCATGCTGGAGGGACACCTGAAGGAAGCCACGGACGAACTGGAAGAGCTGAGGATCGAGGTTTGCGCCAGGATGCCCAGGAACCGGCTCGACAAGGAGACCATGGCGCGGCCGAAGACAGTAGAGGCGTTCGTGGAAGCCATTCCAGCTACGCAATGCCAAGCTGTGGGCAGACACACGGAAATGGTAGACAAAAGTGTCCACTGTTCCCCGCACGTTGCTTGTGTTGGCGTGGGCTGCTCTTTGCAAGAGGGACGTCTCACATCTCTCAGTTGCAGCGATAAAGCCACACAGATGGAAGTGGAGAGGGAACATGGAGCTTCTGGAGGTCAAGAACCAGGTATGGACACGGATGCTCCAGAAGATGGAAAACTCAGAAAGCCACCCCAGTCTCTTGAGAGGGAATCTGCCAAACAGACTCAGCGGATGGAGATTTCTGGAGAGGATCAGGAACTGTGTTTGGTCTCAGAGCCCTCAGGAAAGGATGAGGAGACTGTGCTTGTCATACAAAGAAAGACAGAAAAGAGTTCGGAACACAACACAGGAGCGGGTGAGCTATGGATTGCACACATGATTTCTGAGGCCAGGTTGCTACCCATTAAAAGCAGAGGGGTCCCATTATACAGTATAGGGAGGGCTTCAAGTTGAGTTTGGGCATCCATGGCTTAGTTCCTGGATCTGTTTTCGGCGCTCTCTGTGCATGGGCAGTGACCCCTTCCTTCCCCATTGGAAACCATTGAGTTTTGGAACTGGCTAAGTGTGTGAGGGGAAGGTCTCCAGCAAAGAATCTGATGCTAACTTTTGCATTTTGGACTCACTTTGCAGGGACTGAAGTAATCTGGGGACAAAAATGGGAGGAGGAGAGAGAAACCGGGACATTTTAAAAACAGCGGCAATAGTGGGATGGCAGGGGATTAATGGAGAGGGTTAGTTGAAGGGTATGGAAGGGATTTCCTCCCATCTCATGCCACTCCTTGTTCCCGGTTCCTTTCCAGGAGGCCTCCGATCGATCATGAAGAAGCAGGACAGTCTGGCCAAGATGGAAGCGGGGACCGCGCGGAAGACCCTGCAGTTTGTGGGAGTACTGAATGGCGAGTACGAATCCTTCCATTTTCTTCTCTTTGGTGTCTGGGAGGCAGGGAAGGGGGATGGCGTGCCTCCAACGCCAGTGCGAGGGCTGAATCTGCTCTGTGTTAGTAGTATGAACTTTGCAAGTGTTCTTATTTTAGGGGCTAAACTTCCCCCTCCGAAAAAGGAGAACGTTTGAAAGATCTTTTTCCAAACTGCAATTCAATGGCTAACAAAGGTAACATTTACTTTCCTAGGAAAGAAAAGTTTGCTCCAACATGTTACAAGGCTCCTCTTTTTGTGACGCAAAAGCCTGTTGGTTTTGGACACAAAGTTTGCTGAAACATGTTAAACTTATTTTTAGTTCTTTTATTATTATTTTTGTTTTCAAAGATGAGTCTGGAAAATATTCCTATGTAAAGTGATCTTGTAGCACCTTTGAGACAGGAGTGTAACGTGTTGCAGCAAACTTTTCCTCCAAAACTACCAAATATCTGCACGTGAAATGAAGCACATAATAAGCCTTGCATAGGCAACCAAAAACATCTTGAACCTTGAAAGTTTCTTCCAAAACGTATCCAAGGAAGATGTCTTTTGTTTCCTTTCACTCGGCTCTACTTTTCTTAATGCTTTTCTTTTTGGTGATCAAACTTTCAGCCTCTTCTTCTTTAACCTGCTGCGGTTTATCTTTCCTGGTTTACACACAGACACACTGGGATCATCTAGGAAACCATCTCTTTCCTAGCAAAAGCTTTAATTTATTGAATCGCTGCAGAAATGGTCTCTCTGCCCCCAAGGATTTTGGATAAGGGAGACTCCAAACTGCAGCTGTATTTAAATAACAATAATGACTATTGATGATTGAGCCATACGGAATAATATCAGGGACTGATCTGGTTGCAATTGAACTGTGGGGCAGAGTCGCAAGACAGGAATGTTCGCTCTGAAGAAGGGAAGGAAAAGGAAGGAGTATGGCAAGCCTAGATGGGTCCTTGTTTTAATGCACTGGATTGTTCAATGTGTTTTTAGACTGGGGTGGGATCCATGTCTGTCTCTAGATCAGGAATGGTCTGGGAGGGGGGCCTGGATGACAATGTCGGGGGCCCTAAAGCCCCCCACCAGCCCCTTCCTACAACCTCAATAAAATTGCAGTGGGACGAAGGATGCACCTGCCCTGCAGAAATAATGCAGTTTGAGACTGCTTTCACTGCTATGTGGGATCAGAAGTTCAAAGAGGCCCCAGAGCTCTTGGGCAGAGATGGCTAAAGACCATGTAAAACTGCAGATCCCAGGGTTTACGTAGGATGGAGCTAATGCACAGCAGGGGTTTGGACCGGATGGCCCCTGTGGTCTCTTCCAACTCTATGATTCTATGCACTCAAGAGTGGTGTCAAACTGCCTTATGGCTACAGAACCCGGGTTCAAGGCTGTGGAAAGAGATAAGAGCACTGGACTCGGGGGGATGCTTGACCTCCCCCAATCTCTCATGGCAGGTACGAAAGCACCTCAAGTGAGGAAGAGGAAGAAGAGGAGGAGGAAGATGAGGAAGAGGAGGAAGAGGAGGATGTGGAAGCAAAGAAGCGGTCCCCTCTCAGCTCAGAGACAGACACCGATGGCAGCACCGACTCCTCGGACGAAGATTTTGCCACCCACGCAGGTGGCCCCAGCAACTGTGACCCAGGCAGGACCCTTCCGGATGAGGGAAAGCCGGGCCACGGTCCGGAGGAAGCCGCAGAAGATGGAAACAGCCCCACTGGAGCGGCCGAGCCCACCGTGAAAGAGAAGTAAGTCTGGCCAAGTTTGAGTTCTTTATCACTGGGGCCATTCCAGGCAAAACATTTGAACTGACTTTCAGTTAAGGAGGTGGGATCACAACACACAGTTACACAAAGCGACGCTCCTTGGAGCACGCCGTGTCGTGTGACAGGACTTTGCTGAGGCCTAGATGCTTACAAAGAATCTAAATCACCGAGGGAGGAAAACTCCAGTCCGTCACAATCGTAGTAGGATGTAAAATAGAAAAGGAAGGGAATAGTTATGATATTATCATATTGGGATGTGCCATGATAGTTTTCTCTTCTCCAAAAAAAAAAAAACATTCTCACCTCTCAAAGTTGTTCCTTGCAGGTCTCAGTTGCATGCATTGGTAAAATATATCCCTACTTCCACACACAAAAACCATCCATATATCTGACTCTGGGCTGCTCTCTTCTGGCAGATTTGAACTCAGTCCCCGAATGAGAGAAGCCTGTCTCCTGTTGAGGAGCCATCTTAGCCGTGGTGGAGCCGCCCCCAAGAGCAAAGAGATGGTGAGTGGATGGGGCAGAGAGGAAGGGGACCAAAGCACCCTGGGCATGGGGCATAGAAATGTTGGCAGCCATGCAAACGACCAATGTGGCAAATGAGATGGGGTATGAGACTTTAGATGGGGAAGAACAGAGCTCGGAGATATAATTTCCATGCACAATAAGTCTCACAATCTCCTGTCCAAAAGGGAACCTTTCCAAGCTTGAAGGGAACAACCCTCAAGAGCCAAAGGGCTCAAGCTGGGTGGCTTTGAATGAGCTGGTCTACCTGGCAGGACTGTTTGCAAGCAGATGCATGAAACCACCTACAACTTACCCAAAGAGAAGGAAGGAAGGCCACCCACTTGTCCACCCAATAAATGTGGTAGCACTTGTGCAGTGTCCCCAAAGGTTGTGGGCGAAGCATCTTTTGCAGATGGGGGACCAGCTCTGTCCAGCAGTCTGTGGGGCATTACAAACTTGAGCTTGAGAATGTTCCTTTTTTAGACAACTGCCAGAATCCCCTCAAGGAGCCACTGTAGTGGTTTCAGTGGCAGATTAGGAGTGATCTTGGGCAAGTCACACTCTCTCAGCCTCAGAGGAAAGCAATGGCAAACCCCCTCTAAAGAAACCTGGCCACGACAACCCTGGGAGGGGAATGCCGTAAGTCAGAGCCAACTGGAAGGAACACCACAATGCAGACAGAGTGTTGGTCTAGGACTCCAGGAGACCAAGGTTCGAATCCCTGCTCAACCACGGGAATACCCGGGGTGATCTTGGGCAAGTCCCCTCAGGCAATGTGCTGGAAAGTCTTCAGGGAGTCTAAAACCTTGACCGTTGCATGGTGTTTCCAGTTGAATATACGGTGGCTCATGTTTTTTGGGTTCCCTTCTTGGTCTCCAGCTCTCTGCCACAGGCCTTGTACTTCAGGAGTGGTTCCGGGTCTCCAGCCAGAAGGCCTCCCTGTCGGATGAGGTTGCTGACCACCTCCTGGCCTTTGCCGAAATCTCTCCGGCCCTGCTGTCCCACGTGGTCAACCTCTCCGACGGGAACGGGAACACGGCCCTCCATTACAGCGTCTCCCACTCCAACTTTGACATTGTCCAGCTTCTACTGGACACCGGTAAGTAAATGGCCGTTCTTGGAAGAAACGTGTCAAATATGATGCCATTACAAGCTTGATGTAATGCCAGGAAAAAAAATACTGCATTTCCTCTTCTTAGGGATGAGTCCAGAACAAGGTCACATTCCCAAAATGACATAATGAGCAGTTATAATACTACCTTCCTTACATTAAATAATTTTATTTATTGAAATAGTTATATGTGTCTGTGCTTTCAAGTCACCTGTCAATTCATGGCAACCCATGAGTTTCAGAGGCTTTTCCTAGTCCTCAGAGGTGGGTTTTGCCAGTTCCTTCCTCTGAAACAGAGCTTGCAGAATCTGGTGTCTCTCATCCCAGTACTAGCCAGGCCACAATCTGCTTAGTTTCCAAGATCAGAAAGGATCTGATGCCTTGCGGATATTTGGTCCCTTTCAAAAGTGCCTAGGACTGCAGTTTACCCACTTTGGAAATAAAGGAAGACCCCTGATCCCGTGGCTGGTTTGGGAAATCAGAAAGGAGCGTACCTGTCTGAATTTCCGCCTTTGTCCCAACCTTTCAGGGGTGTGCAACGTCAACCATCAGAACAAAGCTGGCTATACGGCCCTGATGTTGGCCGCCTTGGCGTCAGTGGAGCAAGAAGCCGACATGGCCGTCGTCCAGAGACTTTTCAGCATGGGCAACGTCAACTCCAAAGCCAGCCAAGTGAGAAATGTTTGGGGCTGGAGGGAGGGAATAAACCAAACGGCCCTTACAACCGACCAGTACCGAAGCTGGGAAACTGACCCATGAAGAGGGCCAGATTTGGCACCACTTCTAGAAATCTTTAAATTTCCTTTTGTTGCGCATGTTTTCCAGGCCGGCCAAACGGCCCTGATGCTCGCCGTCAGCCACGGGCGGCAGGAGATGGCGGAGGTCCTCTTGGCGTGCGGGGCGGACACCAACCTCCAGGACGAGGAGGGCTCCACCGCGCTCATGTGTGCCTGCGAACATGGCAGGGCAGGAACGGTCCGGCTGCTTTTGTCCCAGCCGGCTTGCGACGTCTCCGTCGTGGATCACGTAAGACAGGGGTGGGCAAAGTATGGCCCTTGGGATCCCACAAGCCTCAGTTTTCAACCCCTTTTTGGCCCAAAATGTTCTCGCTTCCTTTCACTCCAGGACGGCAACGACGCGGTTTCCATCGCTCTAGAGGCCGGACACCGGGACATAGCCGCTCTCATCTCCGCCCGACTCACACATTCGGTAGCACAGGCCCCGGTGAGTAAAGCCCATTCCCCCAGTAAAACTAGGGCTGCATCCAGACTGGAGGAATAACCCAGTTTGACGGTGCTTTAACTTGTTGTCTGGCTCAACTGCTATGGAATTCTGGGAGTTGGAGTTTGTTGTGGGGTCCAGAGCGGAGCTCTGGACCCCACAACAAACTCCAACTCCCAGAATTCCATAGCCTTCAGCCAAGGCATGATAAAGCAGTGCCAAACCGGGTTATCTCTCCAGTCTGGATGCAGCCCTAGTTTTATTGGGAATTGTTGGGCTGAATTTCATCAGCACCAAAACCTGGGCTGCAGAGACTCCAATTAATGTCTAGATCTGGTTTAATCTATATACTAGACTCAAGTTATTAGAACAATTAGAACAAGGTGCAGCTTTTAAAAACTAGCTATAATATTGTACAACTTTATAAGGCATTTCTTAAAAACAGCACCTGTGCTTCAGCTTGGGACTTAGATGTTCATAAAAGGTCTTACGTATTTGCGAATTTTAGTTGAGCAAAGGGTCGGCTTGGTGTAGTGGTTCCAGCACTGGACTAGGACTCTGGGAGATCAGGGTTCGAATCCACTGGGTCACCCACAGATCCCTCTCTCTCGGCCACAGAGGAAAGGCAAGGCCTCTGAACAACTCTTGCCCAGAAAACCCCATGGCAGGTCCTCCTTAGGGTTGCCAATGGTCCAAGTGCATTCTTTCCACATTGCAAATTTTGAACACATTTCTATGTTGGTTGGCCAAAGAATGTCAGAGGGCATGAAATAGTTTTTAAAATAAGTAATTATTTCTTTCTGTCCGCTTGCAGGATCACAACGGGAAGACTCCTTGCAGTGACAACAGACAGCTTTAAAGCCTGGGCTAGAAAGTGACTTTAACAACAGAATTTTATATTTTACTATACTTCCTTGGACTCCCAGCATTAATGGATCTCTTCAGTAGTCCTTCTACGTGGAAGACAAGGGAGGCAGCTATATTTCTCTTTCCTCCTCTAAAACCCCCAAAGCTACACCTTCCGCTAAGGCCTTAGTCCTCATTGAGGTCCATCAACATGACCGACTCAGACTGGCCAGGAGGGCCTCTCCTCCTCCTGCATTTCCACCACGTGTCGCAAACTAGGGTTTGGGGGAGACATATGAGATATGCTTTAGCAAACAAAGTAGATGGGTTTCTTTAACACAGTCTTTGGTAGGAAGAGTACGGATGCAGTCCTATGGGATCCAAAAGAACAGCAATTCAACATGTTTCATGAGCTCCTGAAGGCTTCTTCCAAAATATAACCAGGGAGGATTTTTCCTTCCCCTACTCTCTACTTTTCTTTCTATTTCAATGATAGTCGATAGAACTATGTTCTTTTTAACATGGGGGGGGGGGGACTGGTGAGGCAGGCTAAAGAAATCAAGCACAAGGGATTAAGCACGGTGCCGGTTTTGGTATTTATATATAAATCGACTCAGTTTATTATTTCACAGAATAAAAATCTCTAACACTTGAAACGTTCCTTGTGAAATTCCAACTTTAAGGGGACAGGGACACAAGTTTGTCCCTTAGCCCCACAACTCCGTCAGGAAAGAGGCCAAGAAGGGCCAGAGTCTTCATAATTTGGTTTATCTCCTCCTGCCTTTCTCCCAAGATGTGACCCAAGGCAGACTCTTGCCCCTTCCCTGTCAAGTCAGGCAAAAGCAATCTGCTGCAGCCTCTCCTGGCTTGTGTGTCCTCTTTTCCCATCTTGGAGGTGTGTCATTCAGAGGCCGGCCACAAGTCTTAGGTCCAAAACACACTGCAGAAATTATTGTGGCACCAGAGCTCTCTGAAAGAGAAGGCTCAATGTCTCACAAAACTACAATTCCCATACAGTAATTCCCTAGCTTTGGGCCAGGGCAGTTAAAGCAAGTTATGGGAACTGTAGATTTTCTGAGACATTGAGCCTTCTCTGACAGAGCGCTCTGGTGCCACAATAAACTACAATCCCCAGGATTCCCTAGCACTGAACCAGGGCAGTTAAAGTGGTCTCAAACTAGCTGACATCAAATTAGGCAGAAATATAGGACGAGTGACGCTGGTGACAGTCATGTGGAACAGAGGACAAACCCAGCACAATGAACAGCCAAATAGGAAAATCTCTTCTATCACAAGAGCCAGACAGTGGCAGAATGCATTATCTTGGCTGACTCTGCTTTGCTTCCAAGATCAAGGCATTAAAGCCATACAAAATAATAATTATCTTGAGTAAACCCTTTGGAGGTTTTCAAACAGTGGTTGGGTGGCCTGCGTTACCTGCATAACTCCTCCCTGGCAGGGGCCGGACTATTTGGCTTTTGTGGTCCCTTCAAACGGTATGATTCCACCCGACATCCCTCCACAGACACAGGATCCACCATCTCTTTCCAACTACAACTCTGCAATACTCCAACCGGCACAGCCTCTGGAACAACCAGAAAATATGGGCGACTGGGACTCCTTAAATCCCCACCACGGACCACACATCAGAATTGTGTAAAGAGAGCCAAACCAACTTTATTTCAGTCACATCCAGCTTTCAACCTCGCAACCCAGACTTTACAGGCAGGTCACCCAGGACAGTTCTGAATCCATCTAAGGAAAGGGGAGAAAGAAAGAAAGAATTAAACCAGTTTTAGTCTGATGGTCCATTCAGCCCATGTGTGTGCCTGTCTGTGCTTCCAAGTCACCTGTCGGCTTACGGCAGAACCGTGTATTTCAGAGGGGTTTCTTAGACAAAGAAACCTCAGAGGTGCCTTTGCCACTTCCTTCCCCTGAAAGAGAGCCTCTGGCACCTGGGATTTTTCAGTGGTCTCCCATTCTAGGACTAGCCAGGGCTGAACCTGTTTAGCTTCCAAGATCAGGGTATTTAGGCCATGCAAAATCATAGCAATTGAAAAGAGGAAGAGATTTCTCACACGCACATGTTCAAGAGGCTGGGGTTTGAGGGGTATGGATGGGGCACATAGTCCCAGAGCCCCCGGAAAGCGCACCGAGGGCCATACTCACACCGGGGCGGCTTTGCGGGCGCCGCTCAGCGCAACCTCCGGGCTTCGCGCTCCGACTCCAGAAGCGTCAAGACGTCTCCTTCCCGGACGGGGCCCTTCACGTTGCGGATGATGGAGCGGCTGGTGTCGTCCATGAACTCCACGCGGACCTGAGCGGACGAGGCGGGAAAGAGGTCAGAGTGCGAAACAAGCCCTCGGGCCTACCTGGGAAGCGGCGGAGCCTAACGTTCACCCCAAATGGATCCAGGGTCCGGAGGGCAGGGTTCGAAGCCCCTCGGTCAACCACAGCCCTTGCGCAAGTCACGCTCTCTCAGCCTCAGGGGAAAGCAATGGTGGCAAGCCTCCTCCGAAGAAACCTTGCCAAGAAAACCAACAGCAGTCTTGAAGCCTGGTCTGAGAGCTCTAGTGCCTCCCCAAACTACAAATTCTAGGCTTCTGCAGGTAAAGCAGCACTAAAAGCGGTGCCAGATCTGCATTGCTTGCTCCATTGATCAGCCATGGCTCCGTCCTAGAGAGCCCTGGGATTTGTAGTGCGGTGCTCTTTGGGCAGAGAAGGCTGGAGACCTTTTGTTTGTCGCCCTGGAGTCTATCTGGACCCATAAGGACCATACAGAAAAGACACCTCCAAGACCCCTGTCCTCCACTGCTCTGCTCCAGTCCTCCAAACACAGACTCAAAGCGATCTCTGTAACAGAGTCCATCCATCTTTCAGGCAGCCTTCCTCTCTTCCTTCTCCCTTTCCTAGCCTTGCTCCTTTGTCCAATGATTCATGATGCCTCCAAAGGACGACAACCGGAGTTTTGTCATCTTGGCTTCTGGCTCGATCTGCTCCGGGACACATTTCTTGGGCCTTTTGGGCCGTCCAGGAGGTCCTCAGCGCTCTCCTCCAGAACCACATTTATTATTATTATTATTGATAAAGCACTGCAAGCTTATGCTGTGCTGTACATAAAACAGGATAAAATTACCAATAATTATTGATTTCAAATGAGTTGATTCTCCTCCTTAGCTGTCCAGCTCTTGCATCCCTCCGTCCGTGGGAATAAGAGGGAATGCAGGGCAATTCTGATTTTTGAGCTCAGTTGTGTATCTCTGCATTTTAGGATCTTTGCTAGTTAATAATAATAATAATAATAATTTATCTATATACCGCCTTTCCAAAAAAGATCAAAGCGGATTTAGCCATTTGTAGGCTGCTCTGAAAGCCTTTTAGCTGCAGAGTGGGGCATAAATACATGTATTATTATTATTTATTGTAATGATTTGATACAGAAGAGTGGGCTATAAATAAAACTTTTTTATTAATGACATGAATTTATTATTAATATTAATTAATAAAATAATGTTTGTTAAAAATAAATTATTATTATTATTATAGCTGTCCTTCCCTTCCTTAGTCTTCCTCTGGTTCCCTGACTGCAGCCTCCCTTTCCGTCCACGCTTGATCCCAGGGACCGGCCTCCTCTCCCTGGATCCATTATTTCTTTGCTGCCTCGTTCTCTTTGGCCATTAGTTTCCTTCCCTTTCTTCCTGCGGCTGGCCTTCCTGCTAAGATCGCGGTGTCCTCCATTGCTATTCCTTATATTATATCTGGCTCCATATCTCCATCTCCTGCCTCGGGTCCCCTGAGCGCGTGCAGAGTGCACCGGGGCCTACCCACCTGGGTGCACTGTCCCTGGGAGCCCGTCCGGCCCAGCACTTTCGTCACCCGGGCCAGCTTGATCGGCTGCACGCGGCTCGTGTCCATGGCCGAGGCAGAGGAGGCGAAGGTCCAGCAGCGGGAGAGAGAGAGAGAGAGAGCGAGGAACGCGTCCGGTCTGGCAGCGGAGCGGGAAGGAAAGGGTCACGTGGGCACGCGCGGGCGCTTATATCACCTCGGGAGGAACGCGGGACACGCCCACTCCCGCCTACACCTCGCGAGATTTCACGCTCCCTCTACCATCGCGAGACCACGGACCGTTCGGTCCCACGCTATGGACTTCAGCTCCCAGAATACGTGGCCGTTGGAAAACGAGACTAAGGCTTCTGGGAAGGGAAGTCCAAAAACCTGGAAGGACAAATTGGCCGCCTATCGCGAGACTTGTTCGGGCTTTAGGCCCTCAGCCTCTCATCTCGGTCTCCCTCTACTATCGCGAGCCTTGACGGCTTCATCTCGGACTCCTTCTCGTTCCCAAACCCAGCCTTGCCGTTTCCCGACATGCCCCGCGCTGAGTGACATTTTTAACATTTCGCTGGCAGTTGTGAAATAGACTTTTGCTGAAATAGCCTTTATTATTATTATTATTACTTGTTACGCCATTTATTAGCAATAATTCAATTCGGAATTGCGTGTATTGACTCCTTTTAATCCTATAAAATCCAAAAACTAAACGTCTTCCGGTGACACAATTGGCGTTCCCCTCAGGACGCCTCCCACAATGCACCGCGCGCTCGAACTCTCTTCCGCCACGCTTCCCATCATGCACCGCGCGCCTCCCGAACTGCCTTTTTCCCTCCTCCCAGGGTTCCCTTCGCCGTGACGCCTTTTTCCCTTCTTCCCGTCAGGCCCTGCGGCGCCCTTGACAGCAGCATCCGAGGCCGAGATGGCGACGGCCACCAGCCTGATCCGGAGGCTCCGGAACTGGGCGTCCGGGGTGAGGAGGAGGACGGGGCCGGGGCTGCTCCAGGAGGACGAAAACCCCGCTTTTATTATTAAGGCAGCCGCTCGGAAAGGACAAGGAGGGCTTTAAGGAGACGGCGGTGCCGCCCTCCTTTAACGCGTATTCAAATTAGCAGCGAGGCCACGCCCCTTTGGGCGGGGCTCCGCCTCTTTGGCCCGCGGTGGATTCTGGGAACCGTAGTTCCCGCTCAGTTCTGGGTATTTGGGGGAATTCTGGCAGGTTTTGCCCTCAAAGTAACCTTTCTGACCCTGAGCTGAAGATAATTCAGGCCTTTTCTTAGGCCTAGTGAAGTTAAGAAGGACCAAAACAGGCATAATCCACTTTGAGGCTGCTCTCACTGCCATGGCTCTGTACTATGGAATCCTGGGAACTGTAGTTTGTTGTGGCACCAGAGCTCTTTCTGACAAAGTGCCTCGCAAAACTACACTTCCCAGAATCCTCTAGCATTGAGCCAGAGCAGTTAAAGCGGTCTCAAAGTGGGTTATTTCTGTGGTGTTTTAGACTGAAGTTACTTTTTCTGAGCCACACCTTTGGGATTCTGGGAGATGTTGCCCCCAAAGTAACTTTCCCGAGCAGAGATGCTGTCTGTTTCGCCGCTTTGTTTTGCATTTATTTTTCAAGGGGAGAAAAATGACATTTTCATATTCACAATTAGAGGATTCATAGTCTAAAAAGTAACTTTCCTAAAGGCAGAGCTCCTTTGGCGCATTCGGGTTTTTCAGCATAAAAGTTCAGGTTTGGGTTCTAAAATCGCAAAAGCCACGGTCGGCTGGGGGTTTCTGGGAAGCGTAGTCCAAAAAGTAACTTGTTTTTCTTTGCAACTGGACATAAATGTCTATTTTCCTTTAACAGAGAGACCTCCAGGCTAAACTGCAGCTGCGCTATACGGAGATCGCCAAGAGGTAAATAATTAATCGGTTTGGAAATAATTAATATTGACTCTCTTCTGGTTCAAGGCTATGGAATTCTGGGAGTTGGAGTTTGTTGTGGGCCCGGAACGGAGCGGAGCTCCGTTCCGGACCCCACAACAAACTCCAACTCCCAGAATTCCATAGCAAGCGAGTCAGACAACAAGCTCAGGGCCCCACAACAAACTCCAACTCCCAGAATTCCATAGCAAGCGAGTCAGACAACAAGCTCTGGGCCTCATGACAAACTTCAACTCCCAGAATTCCATAGCAAGTGAGGCAGAAAAAGGTTAAAGCGGTTCCAAACCAGGTTATTTCTCCAGTGTGGATGCAGCCAGGGTGTCTTAGTGTTTAGACTGGGACTTGGGAGATCTAGGTCTTATTATATTCAAAACCTGACCATTAGGCCACAAGAACGCAATGCACGGATGCAAAGGACAGAAGACCTCGGCGTCGTGATTGGAAAGGCTAACATGAGACTTAGGCAGCGTCTTCTAGTAGTTAGTGAATTGGGCCGGCGCTTGAAAGATCCGAGTTCCGGTCCCATAGAGCTTCCTCACTCGGACCTTGTCCCAGGTTTGTTGAAGGGAACTCGAGTGAGCAAATGTTGGGACGTAAGCGCAAACCAGGACGGACGCGTAAAAGCTCTCTAAGCTGCGAAGGTGGCGGCCAGTTCCTCGCACGCAGAGCGCCGCTCGCTCTCCAACGGCGGATGGGAGGACCTGACCGTCTTTAAACCCCTTCCTTCCTTTAGGACTCAGCCGCCTCCGCGCCTCCCCGTCGGCCCCAGCCACAAGTTGGCCAACAACTACTACTGCGCCCGGGACGGCCGAAGAGAGACCTTCCCTCCCATCGTCCTTGCGTCCTCGCAGAAAACCCTGGCCCCGGGAATGCCGGCTCCCAGGTCTGCCTGTTCGGTCTCTAGTCCTTCTGGGAACTAAATGGAGCCCAGTTTTGGGGGTGGTCCGGTCCAAGGCATTACGTTTAGGACCCATCCGGAGGAAACGTTTGGGTTGGGAAGAGGGTATATGTGATCCTCCACATCTCCTTGGAATTGTACTTGGCTGGGACTGATGGGAGTTGCAATCCCAGCAAATAGATGGAGGTTCATCAGGTGCTGCCCTCCATTTTCTCCCTCTCTCTCTTTCTCTTTTTCTGCCGCAGTCCAGAGTCTTCCGTAGCGACAACGGAGAAGAAACCGGTCACGCCAGGCCTCCAGCCGCAGAAGTGGGAACTGTCGAAAGACGAGCCGTATTTATGAGCCGAGTGCGAGGGAGACATTTCCTCGGGGCGGCGTGTTCCGACAGGACTCTCTGGTTCTGACTGAATAAACTCAGGCTGCATCCACACTGGAGAGATAACCCGGTTTGGCACCGCTTTAACTCTTTGTCTGACCCACTGCTATGGAATTCTGGGAGTTGGAGTTTGTTGTGGGGTCCAGAACGGAGCTTCGCCCCGTTCCGGACCCCACAACAAACTCCAACTCCCAGAATTCCATAGCCTTGAGCCATCCAGTGTGGATGCAGCCTCAGTCCCTAAATTAGCTGCTGTTTTGATGCTTAATCTGACAGCCAGGAAAACAGAAACACAAATAAACTGTATTTATATTCCAAGGGGGCAGCGTGTGGCGTCTTGATTTGAACGTCGCATTACGACTCTGGAGGCCCGGGTTCGAATCCCGCCTCGGCCACGGGTAACTCTGGGCAAAGTCACACTCTCTCAGCCTCACAGGATGGCCACATGGCAACCTGCTTCTGAGGAAAACCTGCCAAGAAAAACCTTTTCCCTCACGGTCGTCAAAAGCAACTTGGAAGAAGGCACGCAAGCAAAGGATAAATATAATAAAATATAATGTATTGTATTTTATTTTTATTTATATCAATCAACATGAGGAGAAAAAGAGTTTCTGGGTTCCATTTTGGGGCAAAAGGGCAGCAACTAAAGTCTATTTGTTTCTATTATTAACAGCAATGACACTGAGGGAGAAAGAGGTCTGCGCATGCGCAATTGCCGACTCGTACGGCTTCGCGCGGGAAAACAGCTGCGCATGCGCAATTGCCAGCTCGCTTGGCCTCACGCGGGATAGCAACTGCGCATGCGTCTCGCCGCGGTGGGTGCGCCAGCCTCCTCCAATGAGAGTGGCCTTTCTTCTGCGCATGCGCAGAGGACCTTCTTATCTTCGCGCATGCGCACTAGTCCTCCTCCGGTTTAATTCCCATGCCCGCTGAAGGGTCACTCCGAGTCCGAGAGACGGAGCCGACATGGAGCGGCTGCTTCCCTTCTTCGTGCTCCTGACCGCGGCGGGAGAGCTCCGCGCCAGGAAGAACGGTGAGCTCCGCCGGTGGAAAAGCCGGAGCCGGGCGGCTGAGGCAATAAGCGCCCCATGTGCTCCCTTCATTCAATGAGAGTCCTTGCGGGGCGCTGATTGGACGGCTGTCTACTAAGCACCGCCCTCGGAGAGCGGTGATTGGTCGCCCGCTCCACGAGGCCGTGCCAGGTCCCGCCCCTCTTGTCCTCGCGCCGTTTCCTATTGGCAGCCGTTGCGCCCCTCTTTTTTGACTCCGCCCATTCGGCTCTTAGGAGCGAGGAGGGGGCTCCCTTCTCGGTTGCCATGGAGACGACGAGGCCTAGTGCGACCCTAGAAGCCTTTTTCTCAGTGAGGCAAAATGGGGGATTCTGGGAAGTTAAGTCCAAAATATCTGGAGGATCAGAATAGAAGGGGAAGAAAAAGGAATAATTTGTTAGTTTCTGTTTGTCAAGTGTGCTATTTAAGAAACAGACGTACATTCCCTTTTTTTAAAAAATAAACATATTTGTTTAATGTAAATCAATAATAATTTTAAATTCGGATCCAACATAATAATAATAAATTATTTCATTATTCCCTCTCTCCTAAAACAGCATCATAATAGATGTTTCGAGAGCTAAATTCTAAAAGCAACGTTTGCAGCTTCTTTTCCAGATCGATGAAAGAGAGCCAGCCGTGGTTTGAGTTCTAGAGAGCTGGGTTCGAATCCTGGCCCAGCCATGGAAACCCATTGGGTGACCTTGGGCCATCAGTCACACTCTCTCAGCCTCAGAAAGAGGCAAAGGCGAACCCTGTTCTGAACAACCCGTCTCTCCAAAAAAACCCTGGGAAAAGGGTCGCCATCAGTCAGAACGCAACTTGGAAGGCATACAACAATGAGCAACAAAAGAGAATTCACTTAGGCTGCATCCACACTGGAGAGATAACCCAGTTGGCACTGCTTTAACTCTTTCTCTGGCTCAAGGCTATGGAATTCTGGGAGTTGGAGTTTGTTGTGGGCCCAGAGCGGAGCGGAGCTCCGCTCTGGACCCCACAACATACTCCAACTCCCAGAATTCCATAGCCTTGAGCCAGGAAAGAGTTAAGCCTTGAGCTCTGAACCCCACAAAATACTCCAGCTCCCAGAATTCCATAGCCTTGGGCTAGAAAAGAACTAAAGCAGTGCTAAACTGGGTTATTTCTCCAGTGTGGATGCAGCCTTAGAAATTATATATAGAGCACTGTTTCTAAAACATTGGTTTTCCTTGGAATTTAGCTCCCAGAATTCCCAGTTGGAGCAAAGTTAGGATCCCCTGGAATAGAGGGACCCTTCCTCAGCCTCAAACTAATGGGGGTGATGTGGAATGGGAGGATTTGAAACAGGGCCTTCTTGGTTGTGGTGCCTTGGCTGAAGAATGGCTTCCCCTTTGAGGTCTGACTGGCCCCAGCCTTGATTTCTTTCGAGCAATAATCCAAAACAGCTTATTTCAAAGTATACATTTGCTTGGTTTTAAAGCATTGTGGTTTTAAACACGTAAAAGTAATAGGCTTTGTGGGGTTTTTATTAAAACTGTTGCTATGTTTTTATCTTGTTTAATGTGGAAGTGTTTAAAATTGCTTATCTTGATGAAGGGCAAGGAAGGCTTTTATCCTGCGTCCCGGTTCTCCCTTGGATTATTTATACAGGAACGAGGCTGTTCCAAACATTCTTGTGTTCTTCAGAACAATCTCCCGAAGTTCCTTTTCCTGCAGAAAAAGTACTTTGCCTTTGCCCATAATCCAGTATTAGCAGTTTTCCTCTGACATTTCTAGGCTTATTTTGGTCTTTGTACGGCTGTTTGTTAGAATCGGAATCCAAGACAAAAACAACAATTCCCCCCTCCCAACTGCCCCTATAAATCTCATTATAATTATTGGTAAATTCCACAGAAAAAGACTTCCCTCTGCAGAAAAAAAAGGGAGGAAAATCCTTGTGGGAATGAGCCCCAAAAAATCATAGCGGGATTGTGATTTTGGGTTGATCCCAGTAAAACGATGGTTTTCAATGCCCATAAAACTGAGTTAACTGCTAGTTAACCATTAATATACTTGTAAGCTTTACTGGAGCAAGGGGTAACCGCTTTCTTTACAATCTCCCTTCGGACTATGATCATAATTTATTTGTGCATTTACATACATTCTTATCCTTTGGGGGGAAAAATAAACCCTGGAAATCAAGGCGGCTTGTAAAAATTAAAACAAATGCAGATAAAGGGACAAAATGAATTGCTGAAAGCAAGTTTAAGAATCAATTCCACACAGCATTTATTTATTTATTTATTTATGTCCATCTTTTCTTTCATCTGGGTCCCAGAGCAGCTTATACTGTTAAAAATTATTAAAACGAAATACCTAAAACAGTTTGTATACAAAAAAATTAGGAAGTATTGAATAACAATCCACTTTCAGATGTTAATTTGGCACTGATTTTAAGCTTGAGAGCAATGTGTGGCTCCTCACGGGTGGTTGGACTGCATCTCCCATCTCTCCCCTTTGACAAGGCAGATGGGCGTTGTGATCCAAACCTATTTGGAGGGCCACAGGTTCCTCTCCTGGCAGCCCATCCTTGCAAATCCCCCAAAAGCCCGTTCGTTCTGAGCATGGCATAGGCTACTTCCTATCTCCTTGACCCCCCTCAGCAGCCTTGTTAGCTCCCAGGCATCTTTTCATGGTCTCTAACTCCTGCCTTTCTTTTGTTCCTCGCTGCAGAATCGTTCCAGTGTACCCTTGGGGACTTCTGGTGTGAGGACGGTGGGCATGTGCCTCTGTGCAAGAGATGCGACAGGACCCCCGATTGTGGTGACGGCAGCGATGAAAGGGGCTGTGAGGCCGGAAACATTCGATGTGGACCTCGTGGAAGACTGTGTGGCCCCAAAGGCCCGTGCTTGCCCTTGGAGCGGTTCTGTGACGGCCACAAGGATTGTCGGGACGGTTCTGACGAAGCCGTGAAGGCTTGTGGGCACAGCCACGCCAGACCTTTGGTGAAATGCCAGAAGGATGAATTCCGGTGTGCACCGGATGCAGACTGCTACCCGCTGGCTTTTATATGTGACAGACACAGCGACTGTCCAGACAGACGTGACGAAGTGAGCTGTGTTTTTGAGGTGCCAAGTTTTCCAGAGACACCGGAGACCACCCGACCAGGTGGGGTTTGCTTTTATTTTGGTGTTGGGGAATCTCTGTTGTTGCAATGCTCCCTGACTCATCACGGCGCTGTTATTTAATCAACCCCCATGTACCTTTTCTCCATTCTTTTTTTGTCTTCAAATGGAGACAGGAACAGAACAGAGTACCTCCCAGGAGGGCATGGCTACCTGGACTGCTGAACTCCCCGTACCCATGTTTTCTCGGAGGTGCCTCTTGGCATTGTTTTAAAGTGCGCAAGCCATAGCTGTAAAACGCTTATCTAGGGTGCAATTCTGCAACTGTGCAATGTTGATATTAATCCAGCTACTGATATTGCCAAGCTTTATAATATGTGTTATAATTGTCAGCTGTATAATTGCCGTTCTTGGGCAGTTTCCATTCTCTTGTGTTTAGGCCACTTCTCTTTGGACATTTATTTTGTGTCACAATGTTCTGCACAGAGTTAAGGAAGGAGGAGGGCAGAAAGGTCTGAAATGGAGGAACAGGCTTTGCTTTTCTTCCCGTCTCAGCTCCTGGGCATTCCAAAATATAGTGGGTGAAGCTGATTTAATTTGTATCCAACTTTTCTCCCTCTATGGCACACAAAGCAGTTGACAATGTGAGATAAAACAAAACATAGCTGAAATAAGGTCTGTTTGTCCATGTGTAAAACATAACATTCTCTTCTTTTTCTTTTCACTAGGGAGCACAACTGCCCCTGAAATGATGACGGCTCAACATTGGGTGGTCCTTGCCATTGTCATTGGTGAGTAGTGGTGGTAAAACTAACCAGTCCTGATCTGAAAAGAAAGTAGGGAATATCCTTGTCTAAATTCCTGAGAAAGGAGTTTTGGACCCTGGGGACAACTACCAAGAAGGCCCTACCTCCCAGTTCCCACTAGATGTACCTGAGAAGGTATTTGAACAGAGAGAAGGGCCTCTCAGAAGGTAGATTCTGGGTTGATTTGTAAGGGAGAATATGGTCTGTCAAATAACAAGGGCCTGAGCTGTACAGTTTTATAGGTCAAAACCACGACTTTGAATTTGGTCCAGAAACTCTAAAAATGCCACCAGAGCCAGAAATAGTCAGCTATTTTCTTTTTTTCATTCTCTCTCCCTCTTCTCTCTCTCGGCTCTCTAGCACTTCTGGTCATCGTGACAATAGCTGTTTGGTTTGCGGTGTGGGTCAGCCGGAAAGCCAAACCTCTCCTTGCGAGCTTCAGTCTCGATAAGGCATCAGAGCAGCTGATGAGGAAAGAGCAGCCTTGAAGTTCTCTTTCCTGCGAGGTATGCCTGGGTTTGATTCAACGTGATTCGGATTCTTGCTCTTCTCATTTCTGGATATGTAGAACATGTGCCTTGCTACCTCTCTCTCACCCTTTGCTCCTTCCTCTGCCAGTATTAACACTCAGTCTGTACATTCTTTGGAGCAAGAAACTCATTGCTGTTATTTAAAATATTATCCAAGCTGCACTTGGCTGTGTGCAGACGTGCATATCAATGTTTCAACTAAATGTGTGCCTTAATAAAATGCCACTCAAAATCCCCAGTTGATATAAATTTCTGGACAAGGATCAGTATGGATGCAGCCAGATTGACTGCTGGGATGGTGCTGAATCTGGAGGTAAGGACACAAACAAACAGAGAGCCAGCCTGGTATAGTGGTTTGAATGTTGGATTCTGACTGGAGACCAGAGTTTGCATCCCTGCTCAGTCATGGAAACCCATGGGGCTACTTTGGGCAAGTTGCATTTTCTCAGCCTCTGAGGAAGTCAGAAGCAAACCTTGAGCAAATCTTGCCAAGAAAACCTGTGATGGGGTTGCCTTCAGGTCACCATAAATTAGAAATAAGAAATCACACAGCAAAAGCTATTCCTTTCCTGTCTGTACATCATCACATTCCTCTTCTGACTTTGCAGAGCCCTGGCTTCTATCTCTTTCTTTCACAGCAGCAAAGGATTCTGAGAAGGAAGGGTTGCAGATATCATATTGCTTTGTCAATATCCCAGTTTTTCTCCTGTGTATTTCCTTCAAGTTCTTCCCTGAAATGCCAATCCTGGCACTCTTAGAAGGTTAAACCCCCAAAATCCTGTATGCAAACATGCTCAGTAGCACTGCTGCAACTTGGCTCACCGCTGTGTAGGAGGCAGATAGCTGTGGCTCATCTTCTTCCTTTCATTTCAGGAAGCTGCTGCTTGCAACCGGATCCCACCCCGGACTGCCTCACACTCCCAGGGATGTTTGCACAGGGCTGATGGGCCTCAGCTGGGTGCCAGGAATCATGGAGAGATCTGAAAATTGGGAAAAGGCTTTCTCTTCCCCCTGAACTGTGGATATAACTATACAAATGGACTTGGAATCAGCCAATTCTTTAAAAGAAAAGTCTCTCAGGTTGGCCTGGCTCCTAAAGATTATCCTTCCTGTAAATCAGGAACTGGGAAGGTGTAGCATTGTTGAACTGTAGCTCCCAAAATCCCTCATTATGGCCAAGGATGGGTAGGGATGATGGGAGTTGTAGCCTGAAAACAACAGTGGCAGGGCCACACATTCCTCCACACATCTTCACAGAGGTGGAGAAACCATTTTTTTTTCTGCCAGCATCTGCCCGTTCTCTTATATTGATATTGATATCTCCCCATCACCTCCCACGTCTGCCATTTTGAATGCCTTCCTCCAGTGACACCTTCAGCCAAGAAGCGAAGATTTGCTTCAGGGTTAAAGACACCACCTTTCTCAGTCAAGAGAGGTCTGTTCAGAAGCTGTACTGAGATCTCGTCTTAACGTCCCATTTTCATTTCAACTCTTGGGTCTCAACATTTCTCCTAAGGCTTTCCTTTGTGGTGATCAGCACCTGCAGTCTTCTGTTTTGTATTTTTTTGCCTCCGTGTTATCATTTTCTTAGTCGAAACATCAGCAGTTCTGCTGCCTTTCAATACCAGATAAAGCTCATTCTCCATCTTCTTAATCTCCTGTGTGTTTATTTTTCCCCCGTTTCTGGTTTCTTAGTTCACAGAAACATTTAGCAACTGGCTGATAACTATTTTCATTTACGTACTCATTGTAGCTCCTGCCTTTCCACCCTCCAAAATAACATAAAGCAAACCAGGATTCAAAGGCAGCATGCAGTTTAAAAACTCAATATAATAGAGAGAAACATAAACAAAACAAACAAACAGCTTCATTTATATACCGCTTCATACCCTTAAGGAGTGTCTAAGCGGTTTACAATTGTAAGCTATTTGCCCCCCAATAATCTGGGTACTCATTTTAGCGACCTCGGAAGGATGCAAGCCTGAGTCAAGCTTCAGCCCTTTGCTGGTCTTGAACTCGCCACCTTATGGTTTTGAGTGAGTGGCTGCAGTACAGGCATTTAACCACTGCGCCACTAGGGCTGTTAACATGGCAATGTTATCATTAAGATGTGCTTAAATTCTCAATAACAGTAAAAACATTTAAAAATACAAAATGTTTAAAACTATAAAAATTGTATAAGGATCTGGCTAATTTAGAAAATAAGAAACCAAACTCAAAATGGTATGAATTAAAAATTGACTTTCTTGCTCTGTTCTAGCAGGACATGGGGAAGGAACCTGGTTCAAACCAGCCCAAAATTTTACCCTCTTTTCCAAGGAGAAATAGCATGCTGTATTACCTTAAAGGCTAATTATGTGTTTAACAAAAATAAGGAGCTATCATGAACTAGAAATGTTCTAAATAAATACTTGCTACTTCTAAGCTTTCACCCTGAGGTTGGGAAAGGGGTGGGTCGACTGAGAAAGATAAACCAAATGGAGTCCCAATCACCCAGAATAGCTTTCTTAACTTGAAAGGTTAACCTCGTAATCTTATTAGCGTGTTAAGAGGCTTGAGCATAGCGGCTTGCAGAGATGTCCGGTGCCACAGTCTGAGACACGGTCAGCTTGGACAAGGCTCAAGAGACTGACCGCGCACGAGATTGTGTGAGCTTGCTTGCTCTTTGTGAGCAACAGTTTGTCCCTTCTGCAGGGGCTGCTCACTTCACAGGAAAAGAATCCAGAATTCATTCCCCAACCGCACAAACTACCAGCTGTAGCAACCGGCGGGAGGCCTTTGTGGTGTATGAACACGCCACGAAACAAAACAATGAGACGGTCCGTGAGGAGACGGGCCAGCCTCTCGGCTAACTTGAAAATCGGAGACTATCAGAAGTGCTGTTTGACTCCGGAAGAGGAGGAGGTCTACATCCCCTTTGCTCAGGAAAACCTGGTCAAGCCATGGAGTTCCATGCACAACGTCTCCGACTGGAGCCAGGAGCGCCGCAGTGGTCCATCCCGGAGGAACCGGTACTTCTTGAACCTCAATGTCGGAGGCAAGTGTTTCCAGATCGCGTGCAAAGTGGCCGCTAAGTATCCTGTCACCCGGATCGGGCAGCTGGCCCTCTCCACTGACCCCATGAAGAAGCTGACACTCTGTGACGATTACTCAGTGCCGAAGAATGAGTACTTCTTTGACCGGGACCCGCTTATCTTCCACTACGTCTACCACTTCTACCGCAGTGGCGTGATGTGGATCATGGAAGAGATGTGCCCCTCCAACTTTGTGGAGGAGATTGAGTACTGGGGCATCCACATGAAGTATGCCCAGCGGTGCTGCCGAATCCTCTTTGAGGAGAAGCAGGACGAACTGGCTGAGTACCTGAAGGTCCAGCGGGAGCTGGAGGCAGAACTGGAGCCGGTGGAAAGAGAGGAGCACTTTGAGGGTAAGTTCCTTGGTGGGTTCCGGAAGGCCATCTGGAACCTGATCGAGAACCCGTACTCCTCCATCCCTGCAAAGGTAATTGCCATCATGTCCAGCATCTTTGTCCTCATCTCCATTGTGGGGATGACCCTCAGTACGGTGGAGGAGATGCAGCACAAAGCCAGCAAGAAGTGCATGCAGCGCCTGGAGACCATTTGTGCCATCTTCTTCACCCTGGAGTACCTCATGCGCCTCATCTCCACCTCCACCTTCCGGCAGTTCCTGCGGGCGGCCTTCAGCGCCATCGACCTGGTGGCCATCATGCCGTTCTACATCCAGCTCCTCTTTGAGAACCTGGGCGAGGAGGAGGGGGACTATCATGAGGAACTACACAGGATGCGCAGCGTCGGGAAGCTGGGCAAGGTGCTCAAGCTGATCAAACTGATGCGCATCTTCCGCATTCTCAAGCTGGCCCGCCACTCCACAGGCCTGCGGGCCTTCGGGTTCACCATCCGGCAGTGTTACCAGCAGGTCTGCTGCCTCCTCCTCTTCATCGCCATGGGCGTCTTCACCTTCTCTGCCCTGATGCACTCTGTGGAGCATGACATCCCCGGCACTAACTTCACCAGCATCCCTGACGCTTGGTGGTGGGCGGCCGTAAGTCATCTTCCTCTCCCACCTCCTCCTTTTACCAACTCTTTAACATGTAGGACTCTTTCACATCTCACCACCATGGTACTGTGACGCCACTTTAACTGCCATGGCTGTACCCTCTGGAATGGTTGGATTTGTAGTGTGCGGAGGAACTAGAGCTCCCTGGCTGAGAGTTCTAAATGCCTCTCCCCAAATCCCAGGTTTCCACAGGAGGGGACCCTTGCAATTCAAGTGGAATCATAGTGTTATGATTATATAGTGTGACAAGTCCCATAACTTCTAAATATGAATGGTACATCTGCTCTACATTCAAGTCAAAATGGTCTAGTCAAAAGCTGAGCCCACCCTGTGATATGGCAGCCAAAAAAGCCAATGCAATTCTAGGCTGCACCGCTTTTAGTGCCCAGATTGAGGGAAGTAGTAGTGCACTCCACATGAAATATTATATCCAGTTTGCACAGCAGTACATGTGAACAGGGAGTGTTAGTAGACTATAAACTAAACATTGGTCAAGAGTGTGTTGACTATCCGAGGCAGTCCATCCCACTGTTGAACAGCAGGTGTTCTTAAGAAGTTCTTCCTAATATTTAGGAAGAAACTTCTTTCTTGTCATTTCAGTCTGCCAGAGCAGCAGAGAATAGCCACTGATTTCCTGAGGATATATTTACTGTGCTGTTGCATTTGTAAACACAGAACTATAGAGTTGGAAAGGGACTTCCAGGGCCATCCAGTCCAACCCCCTGCCCAGCTAAAGCACTCCCACCCCTCCTCAGTCCAGAGGAGTTGTAGGTAGGATGAGGTTCATCTCATGCCCCAATCTCTCTCTCTCTTTCTCTTTTCCTGCCCCATTCCTCTTGTTCTTCCTCCCAGGTCAGCCTCTCTACTGTGGGCTATGGGGACACTGTCCCAGACACCTTTCTAGGCCGGGTGGTGGCCTTCGGCTGCATCTCCTTTGGCATCATCCTCAACGGGATGCCCATCTCCATCCTCTACAACAAGTTCTCCGACTACTACGCCAAGCTCAAGTCCCACGAGGTCCAGGCCACCAGCTCCCTCAAGCTCTCCCGCAAGCTCAACCTCAAGGAAAGGGCCTGGAGGAAATTCACCGACACCTGCTGCGCCGAGTACGCCGTGCCGGGAAGGGCCGACCCACACCTGGGGGGCTCCGCTCGCCATCCGGCCCCTAGCCAGCTCTTCACCCACCAGGGCTACCAGCCCATCCACCAAGGAGGCCACCCGGTCACCCACCAACCAGGCCACTCCGTCCCCCATTCGCCCCGGGCTCCTCTGGGCCACAGACTGGACCACCACGACCACCACCTCATCCATCTCACAACCCTCTCGGGCCACCCTCCGTCATCTCCATATGTTTTTCCTCCTCCTTCCCTCCAGTCTCTTAACAGAAAGGCAGAGAGTGCTCCCCACTCATCCTAAAGCAAGAGCCGGCAATGCAGAAGTGGACAAATGGGGGTTGGCCGTAGTTTAGGATCGGCCCAGGCCTTGGGGATTACGGACCTAAGCCTGAGACCTTGTGGTGGCCCCTGGGAATGTCATTAATCGATAAGCATGAAGTACCAAAGAGGCAGTCAAGTGTAGTGGTTTTATTGTTGGCCTACAGCTCTGGAGACCAGGGTTCAAATCTCCACCTGGTCATGGAAGCCCAGAGGATGAGCATGGGCAAGTCATACTCTCTGCCTCAGAGGAAGGTAAACCCCCTCTGAAGAAATCTTGCCAGGGTTGCCATAAATCAGAAATTACTTGAAGGCACACAACAATAGTACAGGTACCAACCACAGTTGCTCACAGCTTGTCATTCAGACACCCATGTGCACAGGAAACACATTTTCCTGTTTGGAAATGAAGAGAGAAACCTTCGCTATGGGGGCTGTTCCCAGATCAAGGTGAAATGAGGGGAATTTTCCTTGTCACCTATTTAGGGAGGTGGGTCAAGGTCCATTTAATCCAGCCCAAATCTTTCTAGCCAGAAAATGGATGCAGAGCAGGGCGGAGGGTGAGACCTGGCACCACGGTGACTGGGAGGGAAGGAGGAAACTTACCAAAGGAACTACATAGTCCTCCTGGCAAGTCTTTGGGACCTGCAGCAACAAATAAATCCTTGGAAATTGTAGCTAGCTGCAGTTCTCCCAGTTGAGCTGGAGATTCACATCCAGCCCTTTCCTCTTGCCTGATGCTGAGCCTCCCCCCTGAAAAATAGAGAATCTGCACCCTGTTCCCAATGTGTGTGTGTGTGGGTCTGGATGTGAGCAAATGTGTTTGGTACTTAACACAGAATGCTTAATGACATTGCCAGGGCCATTGCAGGGTCTCAGGTTTTGACCCTGAGCTGGGCATCCTACTCCCCGTCAGCTCTGTGGGTTAGGGCTGCTGGGCATTGCAGTCCCATAGCGCCTCAAGGGCTGCATGAATCTGCCCCCCCCCCCCCGGTCCTTGAGAGAAGACCCCCGGCGGGTGGTCGCTTTAGATGGAGATGCGGAAGAGCTCTGGCTGCCTTTCCGGCTGGGTCGGATCACCATCGCCTGGCCATCCCGTTCAGAAGTGGCTTCTCTTGGAATGGACCATGCTAGGATTGGAGGAGAAAGATGCCGGACTCTGCCTCTCTTCAGCATGATTTAGCCCTAGACCCCTCTGGCTTTGTTGGGCTGGGACAGCAAAGGGCAGGACTGTAATTCCCATCAGCCCTGACAACTTGGATGTGTTGGGATTTGAAGTCCAGTAATACACACCAGGACATTATCATTCCTTTCCTACCACCCTCAATGGTTGGGGCTCCTCGGATTTATGTCTGTGGGGGTAAAGCAGAGTGAGGAGACCGCAGAATCATTATTAAAGTTTGGAAGGGACCCTAAGGGTCATCCAGTCCAACCCCCGGCCCCAAGGAAGGGAGCAGATTGTGAGAAGTTGTCTCTGGCTGGACAGCTACCTGAGGACAACAGACCCAGCAAAAGCCTCAGTTTAGGTTCTTGCACAGATTTTTAAAAGGACCTTTCCAAGCAGTGGCAAACATTTGACACAATGGAAGTGTGGAGTGAGGCACATCATGGATGCAAAAGCACGCACACACAAAACAAATGAATAAATTCTAACTTCTCTCATAGGGGGGCTCTGGGTTTCTTTTATTGATCAGTATGCCTGGACAGCCTTAGGGATTAGGAACTTGGGGCTTGGCTCCAACACAGAGGAAGAGATGCCTATGACCTGGGCCTTGCAGTGGGAGAAAAGGAAGGTGTGTATATGTGTGCATAGGAAGGAGGGAATGGCATTAACTTGGCAAGACCAAAATGCTTTGCCCTGAAGATTTCAGGAGCAAATATGTTGGGTTAGTATGTAAGCAATACTTAGATTTCCTTTAATGAGAGGGATTTACTACGCATTCAGAGTTGGAAGGAACTGCAAGGGCCAACTGTTTCAACCTTAGATATGAAGGGATGCAAATATACTTCTTGTGACTCGAGAGACCTCCAAAAGCCCCGGGTTCAGGTTTTGCAAAGCTGCAACTTCCTTGCATCTGGAATGCGGTCTCCCTCTTTTCCTACTGCTCTCCACTTTGCCAAGCATTATACTCTTCTCTGATTTATTTGGAGGGGGGTTGCCACCATGGCCTTTCTCTAAGGCTGAGAGAGTGTCATCCAATGAGTTTTCATGGCCGAGCAGGGATTCGAACGCTGGCTTTATCAATGTTGGTGTCTATGTGCCTTCAAGTTGCCTATAGACCTGTGGCGACCTCATGAATTTCATGCAACTTTCTTAGCCTGGTATTCGCTGGTGTCTCCCTTCCAAGTACCAACCGGGGCTGACTCTGCATAGCTTCCAAGGCAGGGTCTGGCACCTTTAGGCCCTTAGGTACAGTATTGCTCTAGCATTTCAAAGTACCATGAGACCCAAAGTAATTTAAATCTGAAATAATCGTCCTCTCCAACCTTCTTTTTTAAGAAAAAGAACAGAAATGCTTTTTGACAATAAAGAGAAACCCACGAAGGGCACTTTTAATATAAATGCATCATTCATGTTCAAAATGATACACCGCAACCATGATTACAGCAACCCAATATTGCAAAAATGCCCAGTAACCAATATTTGCTGAATGGTGCACAATGCCTTAAATACATTAAAATAACCGAATATAATAAAACTAGAAGGAGCAGACTAGAAGACCAAGGTTTAAAACAGCAGGAACCCATTTACAAATACTGTATTTACAGGTGAGACTGTACAATGAGTGACCAATACATGAGAATATATACACATATAAATATTAGCGCTTTGGATATGTACATTATGGTACAGAGAAAGGGCCCTGATTTGTAAAGGTTTTGTGCAGCTCAGTTTGCCAAGGGCTAACTTTGCCAAACGGAGACAGTTAAAGGGATGGAATCAGTCCAAAAACAACTTTCTTTTGGTGGATTTGGGATGTCGGAGAAGGGAACCCAAATCACCATGTTTGAGGCATTTTGTCTGATTTTCAGACCCAAATGAAACAGTTAATTTGGTCTTAAAAGCTGGCCCACCATTGGGTTTGCTGATCTCCAATTCCTTTCCGTTGACCCCCACCTCCAGCCCCTTCCCAAAATCCTGCTTGGTTTTAGCCAACTCACACTAGGGATGTTTTTTTTTAAATGTAGATTTTTCTCTTGGTCAAAAGTTTCTGGAACGAAGGGCTTTGCCATCCTTCCTCCGTGAACCAGACCTTCAGAGGGGCTCAGTGGCACCCGCAGCTGCCGGCCACCATGTTGTCGTATTGCTTGAGGACCACGTTTGCGTCTTCGTCGAAATAGAGCAGGCTGATGGAGTAGAGTTTGTCCGGGACGCAGCAGGGGCCTTGGACGTCCTGCCTGAGCTTCAAGGCGTGGACGATGGACTGGACAGTGGCGTGGGTGGTGGGGCGCATGTTTGCCCCCAGCGGGAAGGAGCAGGCGCCCTGGCAGTGGAAGGCGTTGTAGCCCCGGGGAGAGATGATCCAGCTGGACCAGCCGATTTCTTCAAAGTCCACCAGGAGAGGAAGGCGCTGGCAGGGCATCGGGGCCTCGGCCGAGCGAGCCATCCGTGACCCATTGACTCGGGGCGCCGGGAGGACCTCTACCATGTTCCCCTCCACCATGTTCGGATCGGACTCATCTGAGAGGTAGGAACAAAAGAGAAGAAAGACATGTTTAAAAAACACTACTCAGAATAGGTGGGAGCACTCTGGACATGCTCAGAGGCATTGCACTGGAGCCCTGAGGTGGGACAAAATAGCTGTAAACCTTCTGGGCATTGTGCCTGGTCCTTAAGATGGAGTCACTCAAGAATCGAAAGCCCTCTGCACATGCTTAGAGGCCTCACCTCGGATCCCGGAGTAATTTGGAAACCCTCCCTGGGGGGGGACCCAAGGCCCTAAGGCATAGTCAAACCATCTTTGAAAGCCCTCTGTACATGAAGAAGCCAGTGGAGCTTCGAAAGCTTGCCTCATGTATTTTAGCATGTGGATTTTGGATGTTATTGTAGAGTATTTTGAAAGTACGGAAGCTCTCTGGTCAACAAGAGGAGGGATCTCTCACCTAAAAAGGGGCCGGAGGGCAGAAGCGGTCCTTGCCGCCCGTCGTCGGTGAAGACAACCAACATGGGCTTCTTGCTCTCGTGGTGGTCTCTGCCGGAAGCAAAGCGCACAGGGCAGAAGGTGCGCTTCTTCAGGGGGTCCTCGTTCATCTCCCCCACCGTCACCAGCAGGCCCTGGTTACTGCTCTCGTCCTCCATCCATTCGCGCACCTGCAAAAGGCACCACAAAGTTTGGGTTTAACGTCAAGTTTCCTGCTCCAAAATGGAAGGGGGAGATCGAGCCATTGAGCCACGCTGCAATCTTCAGGAAAAACAAGGCCATAAAACAAACACGTGACTCATTCGAAAAGATAACAATGCTTGGTAAGGTGGCAGGGAATAGGAAAAGAGGGAGATCCCCTTCCAGGTGGAGAGATTCAGTCAAGGAGGCTACCTGAGTTGGCAAGACCTGAGCAAGCCAGAGGGTTGCCATGAGCCAAAGGTGACTGGATAGCGATGAACAGCAGCACCAAGAAGCCCCCCAAATACATCTCTGGACGAGGATCAACTCACCGCTTGCGTGACGTAAATAATCTCCCAGCCGGATCCCTGGACAGGCAACTTTCTGGAGCAGAGGTGCCTTTTTCCAGTGGGGGAATCCATATTCTCTTTGTCCAGGACTTGAAAGACGTCCACCTTGGAGTGGGAGATATAAAAGGGGGGGTCAGCTAAGAGCCCAAATTCCCTGAATTGGAAGGGGGACCCCAAAGGCCCCAAAGAAGGAGAGGCCACCACCCTCCAAGGCAGCCCCTTCCATCCTCCTGGTAGCCGAGGATTTCTTCCTCTGGTTTTGGTGGAATCTTTTTTCTTGTCATTTGGGTCCAGTAGTAGTAACAACAACAACAACAACACAATTTGAGTCTCCCTTATCTGGAATCCAGGGTTGCATCCACACTGCATAAATAATCCGGTTTGATGCTTTGCTCTGGTGCCAACAAACTACGCCTCCCAGAATGCCATCACATGGAGCCTTTGCAATTAAAGTGGCATCAAACCGGATTATTTATGCAGTGTGGATGCAACCCCAAAGCACTCCAGAATCCAAAACACCTTTTTCCTGGGTGGCTGAAACGGTGACACCTTTGCTTTCCGATGATTCAGTGTACACAAAGTTTGTTTCATGCACAAATTATTTAAAAATATATATAAAATTACCTTCAGGCTATGTGTATAAAATGCATATAACATACATCCATTTTATGTTTAAATTTGGGTCCCAAATTCATGGCTGCATCTGCATGGCAGAAATAGTACAGTTTTGATACCACTTTAATTGCCGTGGCTCAATAATGCTATGGGATCCTGGGATTTGTAGTTTGTGGTGCCCCCCCGAGTGCTCTGGCAGAGAAGGCTAAATATTGCACAAAACTATAATCCCATAGCCATGGCAATTGAAACAATGCCAAACTGTATTAATTCTGTAGTGTAGACGCAGCCCAAGAAATTGCATTATGTTGTTGCAAATACTCCCAAATCTGAAAAAAAATCCCAAATTACTCTGGTCCCAGGCATTTTGGATAAGAGAAACTCAACAGATAGTACATTTCAAAGTTACAACTTTGTCCCCTCGAGTTCTTACAGGTCTTGCAGGCTGCATTTGGAGGAAAGAGGGGTTGCTTCCCACCTCCGTCCTAGAAATCCTTGAGAAAGGACAAGAGTGCTTTTGAGCACAAGTGAGTGCCCTGGGCTCACTTACCTGGCAGAAGTGTGCTGCGCTGGGATTAAGCTGGTCAGACAGTTTTGGCCGGAGTTTAAAGAGATGAAATTCGGTGGACAAAATCTTCTCGTTTTTGGCCACGTTGGACAGGTCAAACTGGAGGTGCATCTGGACGCTGTGGGCTGCAATGCAAAAAGACAGGGGAGTTATTGGCATCCATTCGCATTTGTTTCCTCCACGATAAATAGGTTTATTTTGCCTCACAAGAGCCCTGTGAGGTAGGACGGGCAAGTCAAGAGGAGGGCTTAGTGGCCCACGTTTGAAGCCATGAAAGGCCGCTCTTTCCTTCTTTCTCAGCCTACCTCGCAGGGCTGCTCTTAAAAGAGAATGAGATGATGGTGAATTTTCTAAAAAGGGGGTTTATGGAATGAATTCTTCCCCAAAAGGGTCAATGACAACAAGATATTATGCAGCAACTTTAGCTGCACAGATTTAGTATGCAAACGGCAAATTGAAAAACAGATCTAATCCTATTCGGACCCTACACTGAAAAGGTAAAATTTGGAGTGACTCCCATCTCAATCCAGCTGAAAGGGACCACCAGCCCCGAAGGGCATCCTCTAGCCAACTAAGCAGGTTGCATCAGGCAAAGATGCTGAAAAATCATGCAAAATAAAACAAATGTTTGGTCTCTCAGCTTCAGAGGAAGATCGTGGCAAACATTTCAAAACCCTTTTTATTTCCGTTCCTGTGGTGCAACGGTCCAAATGTTGTCCTAGAACTATATATGAGACTAGGGTTTGAATCCTTGCTTGGCCCTGGAATCCCACTGGAGGAGTCACACTCTCTCAGCCTCAGAGGAAGGCAAAGACAACCCCCACCCCCCTTGAACAAATCTTACCAAGAAAACCCTTTGATAGGTTGCCATAAATTGGAAAGGACTTGAAGGTACATAACAACCCTTAGAGGAATGCAAAATGAGGAGAGAGGACTATCCAAATCAATAATGGCCCAATGAGGGAGGGAAGGAGGGAAAATGCAGGTAAGAAAGACAGAAAGAGAGAGGGGAGAGAAAGAGGAATGCCAAAGGCAGGTAAAAGAGAGAAAGAGGATGTGGGTGGATGGATTTGGAGTTGTTTTGGTGTGCCCAAGTCGCTTCTGATTTATGGAGATCCTAAGGCAAACTTAGTCTGGCCTAAACCACCCCAAAAAGGAACCAGATCCTGTCTGATCTTGGCAGCTAAGTTGGGTCAGCCCTTGGCTGTGTTCACACTGGAGAAATAAACCGGTTTAAGTGGCACGGCTCAATGCTGTGAAATTCTGGGAATTGCAGTTTGTTGTGGGGCCCAGAGCGGAGCAGAGCTCCGCTCTGGACCCCACAACAAACTACAATTCCCAGAATTTCACAGCATTGAGCCATGATGGCACTTAAACCGGTTTATTTCTCCAGTGTGAACACAGCCCAGGTTAGTCCTTGGAAGAGAGACTGCCAGGGAATCCCAGGCATTGTAGGCCCTATAATTTCAAATGAAGGGCCTGGCAAACTGCCTCTGAGGCTCCCTTGTCTAAGAAGACCCTCTGCAGCCTTTTAGGAGCAACGCTCCTGCTCTCTGCCCCAGGCTGCAGGATGCCCACCTTCTCCCCTTTGCCCTTGCTTACTTTTGTCCAAGAAGCTGCGCACCGTGTTGCCCACCATGATGTCCGGGTTCTTGATGACCCCATCGTCCCCAGCCACGGCGTTGTACAAGTCCACCATGTACTGGGGCGGCTCTTTGGGTTGCTGGGGCAGCTGCGGTGGGTCTTCCATGCCAAAGACCTCCAGGAGTTTCTTCAGGGCTTGGGCCTGGGTCTGGTCTGGATGTCCATCTCCTGCTCCATTGGCCTGGGAGGGTTTGCCAAGGCAGGTTGGCACCCAAGCAGCAAAGAGGAGCAAGAGCCAGAATTGGGAGCAAGGCATGTTGATGGCTGGCATATCTCTAAGTCTCCCTCAAGCAAGAGGACTAGCCCCCTTCTGCTTCAGCCCTTGGGTCTTATAAACCCACTTGATCCCCAAATCCCTGGGCTGCTAATGAGCCACCAGGAAGGGCCCAGGGGGGGTTAATGGCCCCAATGAAAAGGTGCAAAGCCGGCCTTGGTTGGCATCAGGGCCCAATACACACCATTCGGGACTGGCCCACCTGGGACAGAGGTTTGCTCTCCTTGGGGGGCTAAAAGGCTCTTAATGGGGGAAATCAGAGGCCATTAGACAAATGGAGGAGGGGGGATTAGACAGAAAAGGGGGCAATTAGAGGAGAGAATAATCCAGGTGCCCAATCCACAAGGAGAGGAAGGGATGGGCTCAGGTGAGAAGAAGAAGAAGAAGGGAAAATGGCAAGCCCCCTCCCCACCCACCACCCAGGCAGCCCTAGACCTCATGATGCAAGACTCAACAGAGTTGTGATTTCCAGAAAGTAAAGCCTGCATGGTGCAGTGCTTTGAGCATTGAATTATGACTCTAGACCAGGGTTCGAATCCCAGCTTGCCATGGAAGCCCACTGGGTGACCTTCTGCAAGTTACATCCTCCTCTGAAGAAATCTGGCCAAGAAAACCCCACGATAGGTTCACTTTAAGGGTAGCCATATGTCAGAAACAACTTGAAGGCACACAACACCAGAACCATAGCAAAAGGCAGTGCGGTGCTTTGCGTATTGGACTACAACTCTAGAGACCAGGATTCAAGTCTCTGCTCGGCCATGGAAGCTCATTGGGTTGCAAAGCCTTCCCTGAAGGAATAAAGTTGTTGAGTCCTCATGAGTCTGAAGAGAGGCCTGGTTTTATTAGCATCTTCAGCCACCTCTTTATATCAGGTTGGGCCATTCATAAAGCTTCTAGTCCTCTATGAATTTGGGGCATCTCTGATATCCTCATGGTTCTGGACAGAAAGCTGGCTTAAATAGGGAGCATCTTCCTACAGGTTTGGCCCTCCATTGCTTAGTGTTTTCTCTGCTGACATCCCTCCTTGGACCCACACACCATTTGAGAGCAGGGAGGCTCCTGGGAATGAAATTGTGCGTTTCCCACATCTTGGCCTTCTGTGCAGCCTTGCCCATAAAAGACTCTGCCCAAAGAGTTGTCTGCATGGCAGCCATGATCCTCCCCTGTCACAGAGCTCTCTTGGTTTTGGGACAGAGCAGAGATGGCACCCATGGGCTTCCCAAAGGGGCCACCGCAGTCCTTTGGCTGGGCAGAGAAGGCCAAGGCCAACCGCCTGCTTCCTCCAGGTTTCAGGATGTTTAATTTCACAGCAGGCCAGCATGGAGTGGATTAAGGAATGATTTGTAATTTAAACAGACTAGTCTTAAGCGTTTATTTACCTGTTTGGAGCTTCTGGCGGAAGGAAGTTAATCTTTCCCAAGAAAATCCCCTGGAACACTTTCAGAGCTTGGAAAAGTTACTTCTCTTGGACAGTTTCCAGGATCCCCTTGCTGGCTTGGCCAGCATCTCCCAGAATCCCCTACCAAGGTTTGGCCAGCAGAATGCCTCTCCCAGGAAACTCCAGCCAGCTTGGCCAGTGGGCTGCATCTCCCAGAATCCCTTACTGAGCTCTGTGCGGCAGACCGCATCTCCCAGAAACCCCTGGCCAGCAGACTGAGAAATTTGAAACTCGGGAGCGCTGCTCTTTCTTTCAAAATAATTTTTATTTACACATCTGCCCATTTCTCACAAATAGATCACATTCTTTGCTCAGAGGAGATGTTGCTCCACAACATTGTTTTTACGAATCTTAAGGAGTGCCACTTTGGGCTGCCATCCTTCAAACCTCGCATCTGCACCTCTGGACGGCCAAGACGGTGCGGAGGGTCCCCGTCCGGCTCTGGAAAGTGTGGGTCTCGTATTGTTGGGGGACGCAGCGGCCGGGGACGCCTTCTGCCCGAAGGAGACACTGTGCTTCGCTCTGGGGGCCCCTGCTGGGAAAAAAGCTGGGGTGAGAGCCGGTGCCAGATTAAAAACACTGGCAAAAGGCAGCCTGGAATAGTGGCTACAGCACCAGACCGGACCCAGGAGATTCTAGTTCCCGTCATGAGCCTTGGAGCTCGCTTGGTGAACTGAAAATGAGAACGTTGTCCCCTCCCCAAAACACTCTTCCCCCATGAAACTTTCCTTCAGTCTTTGCATTAATTTCTGACCTTGCTGAAACTTAAAACTTCAGTTGATCATTGAAGAAATAAAGAGTTCAGGCATCCAGAGAAAAGGAGGGCAGGCCAAGAGACCCAGGGAAAGCCAACATAGCCAAGAGAAGAGGTCTCGGTGTGAAGGACTTTCACCATTCTCTGCAATGCTAGAAATTTGGGGCACCCTCCTTTTGTCTTCTGCCTGACTCTCTGAAAAGGAAGGAAATCATACAGTAGAATTTCACGAATTTGAAATCCAACCTCTTCCATGAAGAAAGGCACACAAAACACACTCTCCAAAGATGGCCAGCCTCGATTTAAAGATTTCTGAAGAAAGAGAGTCTACCACCCTTTGAGGCAGCCCCATTCTCTCCATTACAGGGTTGTTTTGGGGTGCAGGATCCCCACGAAAGCCATGAAAAATGCCAACTATCTGTGAGAGCCAGCATGGGGTAAAGGTTTGAGTGTTGGACTAGGACACCAGGGTTCAAATCCATACTTCACCTTGTAAGCCACCTTGAGTCCCTGTCCTGGGAGGAAGGTGGGGTACAAATAAACATAATAATATAGGATGAGAAGAGTAATAATAATGGACCTTGGGGAATCCACACATTCTCAGACTCAGAGTGGCAATCTCTTCTCCAAAAAACCTGGCCATGAAAACCCTGCAATAGGGTCACCTCAAGCCAGACGTGACTTGAAGGCACACAACAACAACAACAACAGCAACAGCAACAGCCTCTTTCCTGTTCTACTCAAGGATCCTCAGGAGCAATTGTGGATTGGATGTCCCCCATCCTTTGGCTGGCTAGAGAGGGATACAGTCATCCCATGCTCCCAAATGGCCCTTTTGGGTTGTATGGGGAGGGTTCGTCTGGCAGGGAGGGCCTTTGTGTCTGTCTACGTGACACTTCAAGCCACCTCACAGACTGGCCCCATGGATTTCAGAGGGTTTTCATAGGCAAGGGATCCTCAAAGGTGTTTTGCCAATTCCTTTCTATCAATTGCAGCCTGTATAAATGCAGCCTTTCTATAAAATGCAGCCTGGTCTGCATTGGCTGTCTCCCATCCAAGTACTAACCAGAGCTGACTCTTCTTAGTTTTCCAGGATCAGAGGGTGCCTTTAGGGTATTTAGGCCTCTGGAAGAGCTCTAGGGAAAACTAAGACAGGCCCTTTAAAAAGTAACCCTCATTAGTTTTATTCTCCTTTCTGTCTTGCTTGGCATAGTGTCCCTGGGCTGAGAGTGTGTGACTCGCCCAAGGTCACCCAGTAGGTTTCCATAGCTGAGTAGGGATTCGGATTCTGGTCTCCAGAGCAGTATTCCTTTAATGAAAAATATAAATAAGCCCTGCCATGAACCATATTGTTTTAGTATAAAAAGATGGGAGGAATTGAGGGCAGGAGGGTGGATGCAAACTAATTTATTTGAGTGTGCAATTTCACAGCAGAGCGTTTTTCTTTGAATGTGTATGGTGCCATGTACATCAATGTCACCAGAATAATATGACAGTAGTGGTGATGAAGACGACTAATAATAATGATGATGATGATTAGCAATAGGACATCATTCCAAAATGGAATGATAGAACCTCTGAATGAAATTGCTGGAGGTAGGATCAGAAAAGCACTGTCCGTTACAAAAACTGACACTAATTGGAATCAGATACACATTATCTGATGAGACCTCATTGAGGCCTAGCTTCTTGGATAGAATCCAGAGTCCATTGGCTAATAATGCCTGGGAGATTGTGAAACCAAGAATAATTGCTATTATAAGAAGAGGCTGTATTATATCTCTATATGTTATTGTAGGAAGAGGCAATATTCTTGGACAGTCCAGAACTCCATTTGGTAATGCCTGGAGACTGAGAATAACATTTTTAATTATAGGAAGAGACAATATTGTATTATTTGATGAGACCTCATTGATTCCTACATTCTTGGATAGAACATGAATCACTGGTGATGTGTGTGTGTGTGTTTGTATTTAATAGAAATAGTTTTGGATGGTCCAAAACACCAGTTAGTAACATTTGGGAGACTGTGAAACCAATAATAATAATAATGAGGAGGAGATGACAGCTAAGGTTTTACTATTTGATTAATGATTTATAGATTCATGGCAAAGTGCTGTTTTTATGCCGTTGTGTGATAGGAACCAGATGTTTGCATCTCCCCCCTGTGCACATACCCCTTTCCTTCCCCATAAGGGCTGCCTGGCCCAAGAAGCCCAGGGTCTCCCCAAAGACCCAGAGCTGTGCTCACCTCAACAAGCACCGGCTTCCAGCCGCACAATGCCCCAAGCACCGTCCCACGTCGATTTCCTGAAAAGATTTGCAAAACAAAGAACAGGAGGCAGTCACTCAGGGCCTCTTTCCTACCTGGCCTGGCAGGTGGGCAAAGGGTTCACAGGGTCAGAGAGGAAGCCGGCTCTGGCCCTCTCCTTCCCCTTGAAACCTCCAAGGGCTCTCTAGTCCAACTCGCAGTGAGGAGGATCTATGTGCGGACCCTCCAAAAGAACAGTGGCCCTGCGGAGTGGGAATGGGTGACTGGGGCACAAGCGCACCTTGACCCGCTCTTGCTTTTCCCCGGCAGCGTTGATGACAACTTCAAAGTAGTACTCCAGGTGGGAGACCCGGTAGCAAGCCTCCCTCAGCTCACAACGCTCCAGGACCCGGACCGCCTGGTTCCCATTCGGACTCTTCAGGAGAACTGAGTCAGAGACTGTGGGGATGCAGAAGAGCCCCTCTGAAAAGAGAAATGGGGCATGGGGCATGTTTAAACATAAAGGGCTTTGTCTGCCAGCAAAAAAAGAGCCAAGAGGGGCACACGGAGTCCTCTCTGGGGGAAAAAGCCAAAGCCTGGGAACAGCCACCAAGAAGGCCCTCTCTCCCTTGCCCTCACCAGCTGAGTCTAGGAGGGTGGTGGGGCAGAGAGAAACCCCTCTTTGTAAGACTTGGGCAGGCTCTTATAGGGTAATGTGAGCTTCCACAACAACCTGGATGTGGCTGTGCTACACCTCCCATTATTCCTCCCCAGCAGCTACGCTGATGGGAGCTGCAATCCAACAACTGCACCAGTCCCCCTTAGATGGACCAGGAGTCTGACCTGGTTAAAACATCCCCTCCCTATGGTCCAAATCACCTCTTCCCTATTGAACAACGAGGACTAAAAACGTCCCTTATTTTGGTAAACCACAGATCAAATGCTGGAGGCCAAGTATTTAGGAGGTCCCAGTCTCTGCAAGTGTTTCCAGTTGAAAGACACTCCGAGGGGAAGGTGAGGAACTGGTGGGAGAGCGGCTGCCTGTCAGTTCTGGAGGGACCCTTGGTATAGAAATCCCTTTCCTTGGGTCCTTTGGAAGAAGGATCATAGATCTGTGCAAGAGTACTATGAATCTGGTGTGCAAATCCATGGAGGACTACTCTCTCTGTAGGAACCACAGGCCTAAGAAGAACCAATGCTGTGAAATTCTGGGAACTGTAGTTTGTTGTGGGGCCCAGAGCTCTGCTCTGGGCCCCACAACAAACTAAAATTCCCAGAATTTCACAGCATTGGCTGGTAAACCTGCAGAGCTTTTGCCCGTCAGTGTGGGCTTTACTGAGCTAGACAGTTCCTCTCTTCCTCAGAAACAGGACACAGTAGGCCTTCCTCTGGATTATCATCCTCCCCATGCCTACATCTGGAAAAAAGTTACCTTTTTAAAACTATGACACCCCCCAGAATCTCCTCCGAGTACATCTGAGGCCCTTGAGACCCTGCCCTCGCGTCTCCTACCTTCAAGATGGGGCGGACCGGAACACTTCCCAACATCCAGGGTCCGTTCCAGGGGGGAGTCCGGGAAGAAGGTTTTCAGGGCTGGAGAGCGGAGGCACTCGTAAGAGTTGGTGGTGCATTGGCAATTCTCAATCACCTCCATCTCTTGGGGGCCTTCGAGGAGCAGCAGCTCTTCCACTCGGACGCGGCTGGCCTCACACTGGTAGCCCAGCGGGCAGGAGCGCTCCGATCCCACGCCACTGGGTTCGGATCCAGCTGGGGACCATGAGAGCCTGTTCTGTAGATGCACAAGGGAAGGAAAAAGAAGTCATTCGCCTCCCAAGCTTACGCTCCCATCTGGTCTTCAAATCATTCTGTCTCCAAAATGCCCCATTTGCAAATCAGGCTGGTTTCTCGATTCCGTCTGCAAACTAGACACGTTCCCATCTCAACGTTCCCATCTCCTCTGCAAACTACAGTGGGCCCTCCACATTTGCTGGAGTTGGGGCATAGGGTTCCCAGGAAAGTGGGAAAAAACACAAATAAATATTTTTTATTTAGGTGAGAGAACACCTTTCTAGGAATCTCTAGGTCCTCTAGCACAACTCTATAGTCAACATCTACCAGAAGTTGACCATAGAATCATGTTGCGGGACCTACAAATGCTTAGAGAAGTATTTGGGGTGCTTCAGCTGTGGAGGACTCTGTTTGATTGTTGTCTTCACATTGAGGAGGGATCCCAGTACTTACAATCATTTCTGGATAATATGACTAATTTCTGGATAATATGACTAATTGGGATCCCATCGTTAAACTGTCTCATCTCCTCGCTGGAGAGAATTTGGACTTAGTAAAATTTATTGTAAAAGCTGCCCATACAAGAGATCAATTTATCATTCAAAATGGGGTTTTGTGTCACGGAGATGAGTTTATTTAATACCCTTATTGATTTCCTTGTTCCACTCTACTCTTTTTAGGTTGTTTATTCCATTTTAATTCAATGTGCTCTGTACTATATTTTACTACTTGTTTTTATTTAGCCTGGATTGGTTTTAACTTTGATTTAATTCTACATGAGTTTTCAGATATGACCCAATTTTATTTTTTAGATGTATTTTGATATCCGGATTCTGTATCCTCTGTATTCTGCATTGTGTATTTTTTGATACGGTCAGAAGACTAATCTTATTGTTGTTGCTTAGAGAAGTGTTTTCTCAAGCAATTTATTAAGTCCTTTTGCACAACTCTGTGGCCAGCATCCAGCAGAGCTGTGCTGGAGGACCCAGAGTCTCCCAGACAGAACACATTCATCAAATCTGCAAATGTGGAGGGCTGACTGTACATCTCTTCTGCTGAGTTGTAATATTTCTTATTAGCCAGTTAGTAACCCTATGAGGTAGGCCAGGTTGCACCTCTGTTCAGAAGAAACCAGGGGTCCCTTACCCTTTTGCTTCGAATGAAGTCCAGCATGGAGGACTGTCTGGCGGGTTCTGGGAGCCCAGAAGTGTGTTGCTTCGTGTGCTGGCTCCCTGCGCAGTGCGTCCTGCAGACCCCGACATCGACTCTGACCGGGCTGCCAGAAAGATCTGGGGGAGAAAAACCCCAAAAGGCTTGATCTGGGATCCCCAAACTAGGACTAGAAAACATCACGGTTCCAAGAGTGAATGGCTCTGCCCCTAACTTACCCTTCCAGATGAGTGCCAGGCACATAATGCAGCATTCCCAGCCCCATTTCTAATACTGCTAAGCTTACTAGTAGAAATGGAAAGATACAAAATAAAGCCATGGGGCAGTAAGACTTTGGACTTTTGGGAATGCCTCAAAATAACGTAGGCTTTTGTTAATGCCATTAAGGAAGTTGCCAGTTCTTCTAGAGAAATTGTTGTTGTGTGCCTTCAAGTCTTTTCCAACTTACGGTGATATCGTGGGGTCCTCTTGGCCAGATTTGTTGCCATTACCTTCCCATGAGGCTGAGAGAGTGTGACCGACCCGAGGTCACTCAGTGGGCTTCATGGCCGAGCTGGGAATCGAACCCAAGTTTCTGGGGTCCCAGTCCAACACTCAAAGTGCTACCAGAGACTTTATTAGGGAGCAAAAATTCTGATTTTTGGGAGAGGGACCAATTGTTTTTAATAGATATTCTTCTCTAGTTTCTTTTGACAAAGTGTGGCTAAAGAAATAAAGCATTTCCCCCAGACTACAGCAAAGGTGGCATCTGGGGGGAAATTGCCTTTCAGTGGAGAAATGTGGCCGAGGAAGTCATTAATTCAGGACGAATCCTACAAGGGCCCTTTTATTTTTGAAAGCAAGGCGTGAGACCAACTTTGGGAAGGAATCCTTGCTCTTAGCTCAGCAAACCAAAGACGGGATTATCTGCAAAAAATCCAATACACAAATTGTCTGGTTTCCAGCTTCCAAGCTGTCTGACTGGTTTCCAGCTTCCAAACCAACAGAAGGTGTGGATCTGCTGTGGATTTTAGCCCGAACTTTTAAGGAGCTTTCCAAAGTGGCAAACCCATTTGGGGTAATCTGTTGCCGTGACTTGTTTGCGTTTTAAAAGAGGTTTGCGGAAGTGATTTGCAACCATTTCTTCCAAAATGTTTAATTCCTTGATGCCATTTCTTACAGTCTGAAAACAAACATCACACTGCATTGTTTCATGTGTGAATGTGTTACTTTCCTTCTGTTTTTGTGTGTTACTGGGGTGGGGGGTGGGGGCTGAAGACAAATAATTTTATTTTCAAATAAAATAAGACTGTAAGCCTGAGGGCAGGGATCCGTCTAATTTAAGATTGTATGTACAGCACTGTGTAAATTTACAGTGCTATATAAATAAAGGTTAATAATAATAATAATAATAAAATGGCATGAAATGTATGCAATGCCATGGAAAACGTAGGGAGAGGATCTTTTAAAAAAATAGAATTTACTTTAAAAATTAACTTTAAAAAGAAGTAGGAAATGTTACTAGAGAACAAAAGGAACATTGTTCCCACTTGTTTTTTAAATAAAAATGTCACTTTTGCAAGGCTTTGCCCTAAACTTCCACACACTGGACCAAACCATGCTCTTGAACCTGTTTCCCTTACCAACCATGTATTGCCATTCTTATCTTGGTTTCACCATCTGACAGATGGATATTTAAAAAAACCTTATACTGTAAGTTGCCTGGAGTCCCACATTGGGGAAAAAAAGAGGCTGGAGATAAATAATTACATGAACAAGCAATATATAATAATCAATATAATTGTTTTATGGGAATTTAGGGCCATCATCGATTCAGGTTGTATCCAATCTGAATGGTGGTAGGGGTTGAAAACATTAATTTCTTTCATCATCCTCATCATCTGTTATTGGAAAGGAGAGCCAGCGTGGCATAGTGGTTTGAGCATTGGTCTGTGACTCTGGAGACCAAGGTTCAAATCCCTGCTCTGTTATGGAAACCCACTGGGTGACCTTGGTTGGTCACACTCTCTCAGCCCCACAAAACCCCATGAAAAGGCCACTATATGTCAGAATAAGACCGGGGGTGTTGTTGCATTGGCGTTCCCCTGAGGCTGAGAGAATGTGTCTCGACCAAGGTCTCCCAGTGGATTTCTACAGCTGAGCGTGGATTCGAACCCTGGTCTCCAGAGTGATCGTCCAACACTCAAAGCACTACCCCACACTCTGGCTTAACGCTAAATGCTCTGCCGATTCCCTGGATGACAGTCCTGCTTTCTGGGGAGCATGGGAGTTGTAGTCCAACTCAGAGAAAGCCTTTCCGTGACATCCCAAATGGCCACTCAGCCCCCGCTGGTTCCCAAACCCATCCCTGATTCCTAGCCGTGTAGCAAATTCCATCCTTTGGAAAAGTTCCTCTCGTTTATGGACTGCAGCTCCCAGTATCCTCCAACCAGCATGGCAAGTCTAGTCCAAAAAACCCACAGCCAAAGAGGAATTTCCCCAAAGGGTGAAGGATGCTGAGAGTTAAAGGAAAAGGAATTTTTTCCAAGGTCTGGGGAAATGGCAAGCCATCAGCCACATCTCCCCCTCTTGCACATTTTAGCATCTCTGGAATGGAGAGAAGAGCTTTTCCAATTACCCTCCAAGAGCTGCCAATTCGCACCTGATTCTGAATGGGGCCTTTGGCATTTCCTGCGTCTGCAATGCAAATGGGGAAGCCAAAACTTCAGAATGGTCCCCAGACAATGCACTGGAAAAGGGCATTTATTTCATCTTAATCTGTCATAGGTTTTAACTGTATTGTATTTATGGCAGTTGGTCAGTTACCTTGAGTCCCAAGTTTGGGGGGGAAACAGGTTAAAAATGAGAGTAAGAGTAGTAATAACCACCTACTAGGAAAATAAGCATTCAACTGGCAATATGTAGGATTGGTCCTTATCTCTGCTATTTTGATTGATGTATACATTTTCTCCTTTTGAGGATAGGTGAAAAATGAAATGGGGAGAAATCTTTACTTCTCTTCTTTATTAGTTTCTTCATTTCTGCTTCATTTTATTTTAATGGAGAGCTGGGATGCAAATTTTAAAAATCAATAACTGTTGTCAAGTTGGAAAGCACCCCTGAAAGTCACTCTTGTGTGATCTGTTTTCTTTGATGGGAGGGATATATGGGATTATGCTTTGCTGTTATGGTTTTTATTGAATATTTTATAATTTTATGTATGGTATTCTGTTTTGAATTGTATTTTATATCTTGTAACCCACCTTGATCTGTAGAGAGAGGTGAGATATAAATATTATAATAATAATAATAATAATTGACTACTCAATCCCACTTAATATTAATTAATTTTTATTTTTATTATTATTATTTAGTCCAAGCCGCACTGAATGTTTTCCTGACAGGTGGCCATTTAGCCTCAGACGGAGCAAGAAGGGAAAAGAGAGAGAGGCCTGGCTTTGCCCTCCACTCACCGTGTCCGACGTAAACGTACCGCGCCTGGCGCTTACAACATCCCAGCTTGGCGAAAGGGTTGCCTCCTTCGGGCGGCAGGTTGGCGGATCCTGAACCTGGAGTCATGGATCAAGAGGGTCAGTCTAACCGAAGACTGGTTCAAGGAACTTATCAAGGCAAGACAGAAGTGAAAGAGCTGGAGATGAAAAAAAATACAGTCCTCTGGCTTTTTCATCTGCACAACAGTCTTATAAGGTAGGCCATTCGGAGAGGGAAGGGCTCAAAATGAACCAGTCAGCTTCATGTCTGAGTGGAGGATTTTGAACCCAATGCTCTAACCAGGGATGGGAAGCAGTAGTGGGTCTGAGGGGGAGATGTGATCTATTTAAAAGATCCTGGGTTGTATCCGCACTGTACAATTAGAGCAGTTTGATGCCACTTCAAAGTAGCCTTGCCTCTGTCCTACAGAATCCTGGGATTTTTCACTTGGAGAGTCACTTAAAATCCGCTCCCTTGAACAATAGCAATACAGAGGGCCCTTGTTATCCCCCATTATCCGCTGAGGTTTGGTTCCAGGACCCTCCGTGGATAACAGAATCCGTGGATGCTCAAGTCCCATTAAATATAATGGCACAACAAAATTGTGTCCCATATATAAAATGGAAAATCAAGATTTGCTGTTTGGAATTTATCCTTATGGGGAATATTTTCAAGCCGTGTAATGCTCAAATCTGTGTATGCAAAAATCTGTGTATAAGGAGGGCCAGCTGTATGCTTTCCTGACAAAGAAGTCTTAGTACTTCTAACTACAAAGCCCAGGATTCCATAGGATGGAGAGGCGCCTGTCAAAGTGGACACACGGGGCAATTCCCCCTTGTTTTTTGGCCAGGAGAAAAGGGGCAGTCAAAGGTCAAGGTCCATGGAAACAGCCCTGGGGAGGGTCACACTTTCTGGCCACTAGGCTAAGCTGCCTCTCAAAGGTGGAAGCCAAATTGCAAACACCTTTGAGAAGCTGCAAGAAAGTGTGCGGGGATCCCGTGGCCCTCGAGGTGTTGTCGGATTGCACTGCAGCTTTTCTCTCTTAAGCTGTTTGAAAGGCATGGGAGCCTCGAGGAAGGGGAAAACATGGCAACTTCGCACTAGGCTTATATTGTGACGGCAAATTATTAGCATACTTACATTTTCTAAGGTAAGAGCTCTTTTAATTCCTTTCCGGTCTGCACCATGGCAGCTGGGAAGTAACTTTATACAATCACCGAACTAGAAAATATCCCCAAGGGTCATCCAATCCAGCCCCCCTCCCCAAGCAGTACTCCACCAGAAGTAACTTTAGATTGGACAACAGCCTTGTTGGTAGAATTCAAAGATATAGCTGTGTAAGTCTGTAGAATCAGTCTGTAGACAGATCCTGTAGCAGCTTTGAGACTAACTGAAAGAAAGAAGTTGGCAGCGGGAGCTTTCCTAGACTTCAGTCTCCATCTGAGGAAGTAGACTGAAGTCTAGGAAAGCTCCTGCTGCCAATTTCTTTCTTGCAGTTAGTCTCACCTTGTTGGGCATGATTCCAACAGGAACACATAAAACCAGCACCTCGGTTTGTCTTTTTCCTAACACTTTCCTTGGCAAAAAATAGCTTTCTACTTTTAGGAGCAAGGGGGAGACGGGGCTGATGGGAACCGGAGTCTAAGGAACTCTGTCCAGACTGTGCTCCTCCCACTGGTGAAGCTGGCCACCAGATCCCATGCGCTGGCATGCACCCATCCATGGGGCAGGATTGCCAGAAGAACAGAATTGGAGAGGGCCACAAGGGGCATCTAATCCAGTCCAAGAAGACACAAATAATACACTCCTTCCAACCTCTGGCTGTGTTCACACTGGAGAAATAAAGCGGTTTAAGTGCCATGGCTCAATGCCGTGAAATTCTGGGAATTGTAGTTTGTTGTGGGGCCTTCCTTCCTTAAGCTCTGCTCCGCTCTGGGCCCACAACAAACTACAATTCCCAGAATTTCACGGCATTGAGCCATGGCACTTAAACCGCTTTATTTCTCCAGTGTGAACGCAGCCTCTGTTTAAAGAAATGAAACTGGACTTACCCAGGGTGCCAGAGAGACAGAGGAGCCAAGGAAGGAGCAGCATCCTTTGGAAAGCCATGGAGGTTCTTCTCAGCAGCCAGCCAGCCCCAAATGATCATCTCTCAGCCAGGGATATTTATATGGTCTCAGGTGGATTCCATGGATGGTCTTTTGATGGTTCTCCCCTGATGGAAGGCTGATAAGCGGAGACGCCACCCTGTTTGGAGACACCTGAGCTGGAGGCGAGGAGCCATCCCAAACTTCAAAGCCTTTGCCCGGAGCCTGGGGGTCTGTTTCGCCCCAGGAGGCCTTTGCTGTGGGGCCAGGGAGCCTCCTTGAAGTCCCCAAATCCCTCCAGGACACCGCTTTGAAGTGGCTCCTTTCAAAGGGGATTTAGAGGGCTTTTGATCACAAAAGGCCACTCTCCAGGTTGAAGGTTCACCACGAGGCTGACTTCTCCTTTCATTCCCTTTCGATCACTTCCTAATTTGAAAAAAGAATTTCTGGGATGTCCCTACCACCTTTCTCCCCAGAAGAACCCAGGGCAGGGAATAAGCTCCCAAACAACCCCAATAACACCCAAACACTGTAAAAAACTTAATTTTTAAATCTCGGGGAAAGTAATGATCACATATGGATCATAACAGTATTTTTTTAAAGCTTGTGGTCACCAACACAAAGAGAGAGAAAGGAAGAAAGATAATAAAGGAAAAGTGAAAAGCAGAGGAAAAGAGAGGCTGAACTTCTAAACAAAGCAACCCTGTGCAAACTTTATGCCAAGTAACCCCTATTGAATTCAGCCATGCTTGGTCCTAGTCCATTCCTGGATGTAATTTCAACAGTTGGAGTTAAAATGTTGAAGTAAGGACAAGGGAACACTGGACCTTCAGATGCTGCAGGACTCTAAATCCCATCATCCTAACAGCAGAGCCAATGGGAGCTGGAATGCAAAACCTGAAACAGACAAAGGCACCTTTCCCCAGGAGAACCTACCGTACCTAAACTGGGAGGAACCGTGTGGCTCTCCAGACATTGCCGGACTGCAGCTCCCATCAGCCTGAACCAACACAGTTGTGTGTGTAGCAGTGAGAGTTGTAGTCCAACAGTATTTGAAGGCCCACACATTTCCCTATCACCCTCTTACATGCCCTGGTTAGTCCTTGGATGGGAGACGGCCAACCAACACCGGGTGCTGGAGGCTCCGTTTCAGAGGAAGGAAGTGGCAAAACTGCCGCTAAGGATTCCTCGGCTAAGAAAACCCTCTGGGAAATGCATGGGATCCCTATACGTCTATAGGCAGCGTAGAAAAAAAACACACCAACCAGAGCTTTGGTAGAGACAAAAATATATGTATTTAGGGTAAAGAATTAGCAACGTACAGGTGTAAACAAACCACTGTGATCATCCTATGTACAAAACAATGGTATATACAAAACCAACCCCCCATTTCAGGTCCATTTGGGGGCCCATGGGCTGGAGCTTCATCTTGGGAGAGTCTGTCCGTCCGAAGATCCCGCTCCGGCTCCTCCTTCCCAGGTGCCCCTTCTTCTCTCCGTTCAGTCCAGGGTACCTAAAACCGTTTGGGCACTTGGTTTATTTCAGACCTGGGTCCCTACAGAGAGCGGGTTAGGAGTCCTAAGAAGACCGAAAACCTCCCCCGAGTTGGACTCCAAGGCAAGGGGCGACGTAGCTCAGTGCCTCCCCTTTTAACTGCCCTGTTTATAATTTATTTGGGTTTCTAAGAATGGCCCTGCGGCAGCCCCCTTTCCGCTCTCCGACTTCCAAGTTCGCTTTGCCCCGGGGTCTAGATTTGCTGGCTTCACTTTGCTGCCTATCAAGGGAGCCTCCCTTTTGACTAGTCCGGAGTTCAAACATGAGATGGAGAACGGCGCATTGTTTTCCGCGGCGCAATGAACGCAACCCAAACGGGCGGCTTACCTTCCAGAAAGGCAAACTCATCTATCGCTTCGATGGCGTTGTCTGGGGAGGGAAAGAAGCAAGATAAAACGAATTAAAAAAGGATATTGAGGGATTCAGAGAAACTCAGAAAGCACACTAAAGGTGGCCCATGTTATTCCTGCCTCTGGGACCACATTTTGATATCATGGCCAGGAACAATATCGGAGGCTTTGTTAACCAAGGAACAGTTGGCCCTTGTTTTCATCCGTAGGCTGGGTTCCTAACAAACTGCCTGGATGCCCAAGTCCCATGAAATACAACGGGGCAGTAAAATGGTGTCCCTTATATAAAATGGCAAAACTAAGCCTTGCTTTTTTGAATTTATATATATACACTTGTCATTCTGTTTTTGCTAGGGTTACGGGCACAAGACCCCCCGTGAATATGGAAAAACTGCCAATAACAAAATCACCTCTCTGGGAATTTCTAGATCCTTTAGTGCAATTCTGTGGCCAACGTCCGACAGACACCGACCATAGGACTGCACCGGAGGAGCTACAAAGGCCTAGGAGGGTATTCTCTCTAGGAATCTCTAGGTCCTCCAGGGCAACTCTGTGGTCAATGACCATAGAACTGCACTGGAGGAGCCACAAAGGCCTAGAAGAGTCTTCTCTCTAGCAACCTCTAGGTCTTTTGGTGCAACTTTTAAAGCTGACCACAGAGTTGCCCTGGAGGACCTAGAGATTCTTAAAGGGAACATATTCGTCAAACCCGTGAATAATCAAATCCGCAAATATCAAATCTGCAAAGAGTGTATTTAATATTTTCAAACCTGTGAATAATCAAATCTGCAAATATCAAATCTGCAAATACGGAGTGTATTTAATATTTTCAAGCCATGGGTGTTTGGCTCAGTGGACAAAGGCTCGACGGTTACGAAGGGCCAGCCGCGTACTTTTGGGGCGCAAGGAAGTGCCCCAGAGGATGCGTCCCTTACCCAGGTCTTTCCTCTGGAGAGTCTTCCTCTTCCCTTGCTGGGCATAGACAAAGGCGTCCTTGGCGATGGTTTCCACAAACAGCTCCTGCGGAGAGAAAGCAAAAAGGGGCTGCTGCGGTCAGGGCTCCCGGGTCGGAAGGGCAGCGGGATCCGTCCCAGGTTTTCGCCGGCTCCGGAGGAGAAGGAAACCTGGGAATGGATTCAGACCCCGACTGACCGACACGGAGGCTGGGCAGAAGAGGAAATTTCGTATCAAAGGCCCAAAGCGGTTCGAGGCCGCTTTAACCGTTTTGGCTCAATGTTAGGGAATGTTGTCAACTGTAGTTTTGCGAGACATTGAGGCTGCATCCACACTGCAGAAATAACCCGGTTTGGCACTGCTTTTCAGCATCCTGGCTCAAGGCTATGGGATTCTGGGAGTTGGAGTTTGTTTGTGGGGCCCGGAGCTCATTATCTGGCTCAATTGCTATGGAATTCTGGGAGTTGGAGTATGTTGTGGGGCACAAAGCTCATTATCTGGCTCAATTGCTATGGAATTCTGGGAGTTGGAGTCTGTTGTGGGGCACAAAGCTCATTATCTGGCTCAATTGCTATGGAATTCTGGGAGTTGGAGTATGTTGTGGGGCACAAAGCTCATTATCTGGCTCAACTGCTATGGAATTCTGGGAGTTGGAGTATGTTGTGGGGTACAAAGCTCATTATCTGGCTCAATTGCTATGGAATTCTGGGAGTTGGAGTATGTTGTGGGGCACAAAGCTCATTATCTGGCTCAATTGCTATGGAATTCTGGGAGTTGGAGTATGTTGTGGGGCACAAAGCTCATTATCTGGCTCAATTGCTATGGAATTCTGGGAGTTGGAGTATGTTGTGGGGCCCAAAGCTCATTATCTGGCTCAATTGCTATGGAATTCTGGGAGTTGGAGTATGTTGTGGGGTACAAAGCTCATTATCTGGCTCAATTGCTATGGAATTCTGGGAGTTGGAGTCTGTTGTGGGGTCCAGAGCGGAGCTCCGCTCCGCTCTGGGCCCACAACAAACTCCAACTCCCAGAATTCCACAGCAGTTAAAGCGGTGCCAAACCGGGTTATTTCTCCAGAGTGGATGCAGCCCTGGGATAATTAGCCTCAAACAGCGCGCGCGCTCCCCCTGGTGGCCGAAGGCGGCGCCGCTCACAGTCACAGAAATCCCACTTTGCCTCAACTCCTCCCGGCCACGCCTCCATCCTCTTCCGATTGGTTGAAACCCCCCCTCTTATTTCCATACTGAAGCTATCCGGCCACCTGATTGGCCGAGGCGGAGAGCGCGCGGCCCCGCCCCCACCGGCTTCCGCTGATTGGTCAGCTCCAAAAAAAAGGCGCGCGGCGTCCCTCTCCTCCGTCTCCCCGCCCATAAAGGGTTCTGATTGGCCGCCCGCGGTCACGTGCTCACTCACCGCGGCGCGGGCCAGGACGAAGACGGCCTCTTGGCTGGCCAGAGTCACGTCCGGGTCGGCCTTGACCAGGGCCTTCACCCGAGAGAGGGGCAGCCGCGCCGGGCGGGAAGCAGCAGCAGCCGCTGGAGGCGTCGTCGTCGTCGTCGTTATTATCGCCTCGGAGGAGGCCTCTTCCCCTTTTGGCGCCTCAGAGACGCTCGTCGCCTCAGCCGCCGCCATCTTGGTGGGCCCCAGTGCGCCTGCGCGGCGCTATGTGTCAATCAAAGCCCTCGCCCCGCCCCCTTGTCATCCTATCACGTGACCTGGCTGGGATTCCCTCTTTTTTCCAAGTCCATATAAGGGCATGCTGCGCTTCTCTATGGAAAAACCACACAGATATGAATGGGAAAGCTTCAGAAATAAGACTGAAGAGAGAAAGAGGCTGAGGGTCTGCTTCTGCATTGTAGAAATATATATAATGCGGTTTTTGGTTCCACCCTTAATTGGTGGGGGTGTGACATCATCCCCGTGGGATCCTGGGATTTGTAGTCTTTCGAGTGCACAAATAGTGCCACAAAACTACAGATCCCAGGCCTGTGGTTTTAATTTAGGTTGCATCCACACTGGAGAAATAACCCGGTTTGGCACCGCTTTAAGTGTCTTGGGCTCAAGGCTATGGAATTCTGGGAGTTGGAGTTTGTTGTGGGGCCCGGAACGGAGCGGAGCTCCGTTCCGGACCCCACAACAAACTCCAACTCCCAGAATTCCATAGCGAGCGAGTCAGACAACACAAGTGAAAGCCCCGGTCTGGACCCCACAACAAACTCCAACTCCCAGAATTCCATAGCGAGCGAGTCAGACAACACAAGTGAAAGCCCCGCTCCGGACCCCACAACAAACTCCAGCTCCCAGAATTCCACAGCCACGGAAAGCGGTGCTTTTTGGACTGACCCTTGACCTGCCTCGCTGAATCCTGGCTGCCTTCGAAAGTCATTCCCTTTAAGCAACGTATTCGGATAATAAACTGAATTTATTTTAATTGAGAGTCGGCAACAACAGCAGCCGAAGTCCAGGACCGTAGAAGGGCTTTCTGGCATTGGGACATCAAGAACCGGAATGGAAGCCGTTCTGGAGGACGCTTCTGAACATGTGCAGAGTGCTTTTCTCGCTCTCCTTCCCTCTCCTCATGCCTTTATTGGGCAGCTTGCCCTTAAGACTAAGACCTTTGTTTTTGCTGCGGCAACAGACTCATGGCAGCACCCTCTCCTTGCTCTTTCTCCAGAGCTAAGTCCCTAAGATTATCGCGTCCCTCGAAGACGTCACTTTCCATTAAGCCGAAAGGGGCTCAAGGTGGCAAAGGCGACCTGCCGTGATCTTCCACCGAGATTATCCGCCCGGCGGCGAGCAGCTCGTTCCTTCGGCCTCCGTCCCAGCCTCGCAAGGGAGTATGACCACCCCTCCTCCGGGACGGAAGGCGCCCCAATGATGCCCCGCGGACTCCGGGAACTGGGGACCCCGGCCTCGCCACCGCCTCACGCTCTGGTCCTGCTCGGCCGAGGGGATTCGGGACGGCGCCATGTGGGAACGGATCAAGAAAGCCCTGCTCACCCCCTTCACCGTCACCGTTGCGGGGATCCGGAAGGGGCTCCGAGCGTTTTGGACCAAAAACGGTCTCTTGGTCCTCTCCTTGCTCTCCGTGGTCACCGGCTGCATCCTGGGCTTTTTGCTGAGGAGGTTGCACTTGTCTAATCTGGTAAGTAAGGACCCGGGGCAGCCCTACAAATCTCTCCAAAGTGATGTAGCTCTGTCCTATGGACTCTTGGAATGTGTAGTTTTGCAGGGTCGCGGCGCTCAGTTTTTAAGGTGGAGACGTCTTGTAGCACCTTTGAGACTAACTGAAAGAAAGAAATGGGCAGCGTGAGCTTTCACAGACATCACTCTACTTCCTCAGATGCGTTTGGTGGAGTGGAAGCCAGGTACGGACCTATATATGCCATTGGTATGTGAAGATGTCCGTTCAAATGTATGGAGTTGAAGTCAGAGGTCCAATTTTAAGGATGGTCCTTAGTGCCCAAAGGCATAGGAAACTGGGCTTTGTGCGTGAAGGTGAAGCGCCAGGTTCAGTTTTGCAATGGGACTAGCCTGTGCCGAGGGGAATAGACGAACATCTACACTGTAGAAATAACGCAGCTCGACACCACTTTAAATGCTTGATGGGAGGGAGCTGCGTCATCCAGGGAAGGCATTCTGCGTATGCTCAGGAACTACGTTTCACGCGGCGTTCAGAGGCTCTCTTGGCTCACTCCCATTTTCTGGGAAGAAGAATAATTCGTAAAGTGCTAAGTGGGGTCACATCTGTCTTAGTAGCCCTGAGTGGGACTCCAAATGGTGAGGGATCTGCATCCACGCTGGAGCAATAACCTGGTTTAACTGCCCTGGCTCAAGGCTATGGAATTCTGGGAGTAGGAGTTTGTTGTGGGGTCCGTTCCGGACCCCACAACAAACTCCAACTCCCAGAATTCCATAGCAAGTGAGTCAGACAACAAGTTTAAGCGGTGCCAAACCGGGTTATTTCTCCAGCGTGGATGCAGCTTGTGTGTCTCATTCCCTTGGGTTCGGGTTTGGAGTCATCCGCACCTCCTCGGTGCCAGCCCAGAAGACCCAAGGTGGCCTCTGGGCTTCCGAACGGAGCCGGAGCAGATTGGGCCCCAAGCCAAGCGCGTTTCCCTGGACTGCCCCAGCCGCCCTCGTGTCCTCCCCGGCGGGGTTTAGAAAGAGACGTCGCTTCGGCATCGAGGCCTCGGCATCGCGCAGGAGGCGAGGGCTCAGAGGCTTAAGCCGGTTACTTAACGGCAGCAAGATGGCGAAGTGACGTCCTTATTGCACGCAGTTCCTTCTCTCCTGGCCATTTCACACACAAAGACACGGATTTTAGCACCACAACCTTTGCCCCAACCTGGCTCCACGGCTTCACTTGTAGCGCCAGGAAAAGACCTCTCTGGAATTCATGGAGGCTTTTATGCGTTGAAAGGGACCCCCAAACGGTCATTCAGCCCAGGACGCTTCAGCCGGGGAAGGAGTCAAATAGTGACCAAAAAGAAAAACCAGTACCATGGGGAAACCAACACATTTTCTTCAACCATCTGGTTTCCTAGATCTTAGATGGCTTCCTCAGATACGTGGAATGCAACCTGCATTGGCAGATTTATCTATATTCGTGGGGCAGGGAGGAAGAGCAGGGGAAGAAGCCACGAATCTGCTCTTGGTTTTAGTCGGAATTTCAAAAAGAGTTCTCCACGGTGCTTTGCTCCATCTCCCTGAAATAGGTTCAGCACTTCAGATATCTTTAAACATTTGGGCTTTAAAACCTTCATATTACGTGTGACCCCTTTTGGAGGCATCAGGCCCACTCCCTGTTCATCCTTCTTTTGAACCGAGAGGCATAAAGACATTTCAGGACAGTCAGAGACAAATGCCATCTCCAAGTAGGTAGAATCTTACGGGAAAACATTTTTTGTCCATTTTCTTGTCAAGATCTGTTCAGAGAGGCTTTGCCTTGGGCTCCCTCTGAGGATGAGAGAGTGTGACTTGCTCAAGGACACTCAATGGGTTTCCAGGGCTGAGCGGGGATTTGAACCCTGGACTGTTTATTAAAATATTTACACTCCAGCCCGTATCATGGGATCACAAAGCCCCAGCCATGTTTGTAGCGATATGAATCATCATGAAAGGTATTGACTTTTGCTTTTCTCCTTTTTCCTTCCTTCTCTGCAGGAGAAGCAGTACTTCTCTTTCCCAGGAGAGCTTCTGATGCGGATGCTGAAGATGCTCATTTTGCCATTGATCACCTCCAGGTAAGAACAGCAGGGAACCTGGATTAAGCTCTTCTACTCCATCTCCCTGCATTGAGAGTGTGATATTTGCTACCTTCAATACAACCATTAACAACTTTTCTTCTTAAAGAAGCCCTTCTCTCTGTCCCACCAGCTTTGTCACAAGAGACAAGGCTTTCTCAGCCTGGATGCAACCCCAGCTACATTTTCTTAATCCCAGAATATTTTCTGTCAGCTCCCGGTACAATCAGAGACTTTTCATCCCTGCTCCCCTAAGTTGGTTTATTTTAACCCAGTATAACATCAGAAAAAACAGGAACAGAATCTGGGACTTTTCAGCCAGTCTGGATAAGCCCTCTGTTTATTTTAACCATTGTGAGCTTCCCCGAGCCTCAGATGGTGGGAGGAGGTGGGATTTAAAGATGATGATGATGATGATGATGCCAATAAGATACTGTACATGATTACATGTAATTAAATTACCTGCCTCAATCCAACACGGAGAGGCAGGATACAAATTATTATTATTATTATTATTATTATTATTATTTAATTATTATTATTACTACTACTACTACTACTACTACAGTAAAGTGCATGCCAGTCCTAATGAGGGGAACTTTGGATTCTCCCATCCTTGCTGATTCTTCCCCTTGTTTGTTCTGTTTTCTCAAAGATAGATAGATAGATAGATAGATAGATGCATGCAGGATTGGTTGTTTTTGTATAAACCAGAAACACAAAATTGGAATGAGATTTCTGAAAAGGCTATTTCCAGCTCCGTGGAGTTTTCCTGATGTGCTGAGCATCACACTGTATAAATCCACTGGCAGGCCAGTTATGGCCCTACAGGTCTTGTTGGGCCATGGCTTCCCCAGCCATAGTCAGCTCTCTTTTGAGTCAGAACCCGGATCCATTTAGCTCAGTATTTTCTATTGCATTGACTATAGAACCTTTCATAGAATCACATGGTGGGAAGGTTCTCTCAAGGGTCTTCTATTCCACCCTTGGCAGGAAATCCACATCTGCAGCATCCATGAGTAGCGGGTTCACCCAATCTCTGCTTAGGCTGCGTTCACACTGGAGAAATAAACCGGTTTAAGTGCCATGGCTCAATGCTGTGAAATTCTGGGAATTGTAGTTTGTTGTGGGGCCTGCTCTGCTCTGGGCCCCACAACAAACTACAATTCCCAGAATTTCACAGCATTGAGCCATGGCACTTAAACTGGTTTATTTCTCCAGTGTGAACGCAGCCTTAGAAACTCCCATCGCCTTCCAAGAGAGTTTTCTCCAGGGTCAAGCAGCTGTTGCCACCTGGGAGGAGTTCTTTGTCCGCACTCCTCTCCTCCCGCCCCGGCTGAGGAGATCCATCCATCACATGGAGCTGAGTGTGCTGCTGCAGCTTAGATCTTGCAAAGGGCCAAGGATTAAAAGGCGTGGCAGCCAAAGTCCTGCGTCACCAATCTCATCTCTCAAAGCCGCCTTTCGATCGAGGCCCTGGACTGGTTTAGCCACTCAGGTGGCTCACGGAGGATAATGGCGGAAAGATGAGTTGAGTGTGAAACTGGCCTTGAGGAATGAAATCACTCTTATCATCATCACAATCATTTTTAGAAGTATACTTCAGTTAATAAAGATCATGTCTCCCTGGCATGACTCTTCAAAGAGAAAATTTGGTACCTGAGGCAAGAATAATGGGAGTAGGACAGGGAGAGATTCCTCCCATCACAAAAAGGAAGAGCAGTTCAGTACATTTCAGCAGACTTTGTGATGCAACAACACAAGCATCCCCAGCTTCATAATCATTTTGTTGTGTGTATGTGTCTATATGTGTACATTTCTCTTTCTCACTCTTCTCCCTCCTGATCCTCCTGGTCAGCCTCATGTCCGGCTTGGCCACTATGGACTCCAAAGTGTGTGGCAAGATGGGCGTCATCACCATCACCTACTACCTCTGGACCACCTTCCTGGCCGTGACGACGGGGATCGTCCTGGTGGTCAGCATCCACCCTGGAGCTGCGGCCCAGAAGGAGGATTACTCGGTCGGCAAAGTGGTGCTCAGTTCCGCAGACGCTTTACTGGACCTCATCAGGTAGTGGCCGTATGCACCCACACGCAGGCACCAGACCTCTCTGCTCTGCTTTACCCATAGAGTTGGAATGGCTCCCAAGGGCTATTTAGTCCTTACCAGTGCAGGAATCCATCACTAAAGCATCCCTGACAGGCAGCATCTGTTTAGAAACCTCCAAGGAAGAAGAGCCCCCAACACTCTGAAACAGAATTGTAGAATCATAGGACAGTAGAGTTGGAAGGGACCCCAAGGATCATCCAGTCTAACCCACTGCTGATCAAGGCTTTTGCACTTGTCAAAAGTGGCCATCCAACCTCTGTTTAGAAACTTCTGAGGAAGGAGTCTGCTGCCCTCCAAAGGTAGAATTGTAGAGTCATAGGCCCGCAACATCTGGAGATCAGGCAAGAGATCAAACGGAGATGCCCTACAGTTGTTTCTCAACTTGGAGTGACTGGATGTTGCTAGACTACAACTCCCATCATCTCTTTGACCACTCTAGTTGGGGTTTCTGGGAGCCATCTGGAGGGCCAGCACTCTCTGCCACTGGGTTGTTATTTTTAATGATCCAATTACTTATATGGTGAAGATGTGGATGCCAAAAGGAAGTTTTCAAAAGCTTCTTTGCAGATTTCTCAATTGTGTTTCATCTTCTCTCCTGCAGAAACATGTTCCCTTCCAACCTCATTGAGGCCTCCTTCCAGCAGGTGAGTCCCCTGTGCAGACTTCTACCCAGAGATGGACCCAGTTGAACCCAGGGATATGGCCCTGTCCAACTGCTGCCTCCCATGTCAGTGAAGGTGGTGCATATGCTCTGGGTTTTAGTCTCAACATTGAAGGCAATGTCTCTCTCTCTCTCTCTCTTTCTCTTTCTCACACACACACACACACTAATATGGAAGCTACAATCAGTCCAAAAGTGCCACACTCCCATCTTAGTGGACACTCGGGTTAAGACTGTGAGAACCGTTGTTTTAGCTGAGGCTTAATTTTCATCTTCCTGTCTGTCTACTTTGCTTCCAGTACCGAACGGTCCTTGTACCTGTGGTGAAGTCCTCGGGAGACCCAAAGACAGCTAAGAAGTCTCTGAGTTTCATTTACTTCATGCCAGATGCTGAAAATCCAAGAATCCAGCGGCCGGTGCTCCTTGAGATCACACCATCTCCAGAAATGACTTACCAGACTCTCCCTGGAAGCAACAATGAAATGAATGTCCTGGGAATCGTCATCTTCTCAGCCACAATTGGTATGTAACATCTACCCAGCATTGGATAGCAGCATAGAATCGGGATTAAGGGCATCTGGGATATGGGAATCACGTTAGCATTGATAACAGAAGTCGTTTTAGGATGCATACCTTTTCCAAAAGGATGGAAGATGATAGTTTATGTTTTGTGGAATATGTGATTTAGAATTCTTTAATTATCTCCACAAAAAGCAATGTTTGTTCCCAGCAAATGGCCCATTTTGCACAAAAGGCCAGAACTGTGAAGAATTGGTGGGATAGGTCCACTTCAGGAAATCCTTTTTATCTGGGGTTTGAAAAAAAATTATGTGTTTTCTTCCTATCCCTCTACTAGCAAGACCTTGATCTTCCCGGGCCTATAACCAACCACTGTTTCACCTGGCAGGTTTCCTTCTGGGAAAGATGGGCGAGCGCGGGGCACCGCTGGTCAATGTGTGTCAGTGCCTCAATGAAGCCGTAATGAAGATCGTCTCCATGGCTGTCTGGTATGTCTCCAAAAAGTGGGGGGGAAATATGGAGGATGAAAGCCTCAAAACAAACATAACTTCAGGGCTCACATGTAGCTGCATTTTCCTCACTCCTGCACTCCATATTCTGAGCTCAAACAATTTATGGTTCACCAGGTACTTCCCTTTCGGCATCGTCTTCTTGATCGCTGGGAAGATCTTGGAGATGGAAGATCCGTATGTGATTGGGAAGAAACTGGGCCTGTATGCCATGACTGTTGTGATTGGGTTGGCCATCCACAGCCTTTGCTTCTTGCCTCTCCTCTTTGTGCTCCTGACTAAGAAAAACCCTTTCTCCTTCATCCGGGGCATCCTCCAAGCTTTGCTGATTGCGCTGGCAACGTCATCCAGGTAGGCGAGAGGCGGATGCCGAATCCAAACCACGGTTGGGTAATTGGAACCAAACAAAATACAGTTGAGGTGTGTCGCTTCTCAGATTCTCCACAATTCTTTCTCAGTTCATCATCATCATCATCATCTAGTTCCATCAGGGTACATGGTGCTTCGCACAGAATTAAATAAGAAAAAAGACATACCGTCTAAATAAATGCGCACACACGAGGGAAGGAATAATACAAAGAAAGGGATAATACAAATATAAAACTGTATTATCAATATAATACAATAGTAGACAAAATTATCCAAGTACAAATTCATAAATCAAGGCAATATAAAAAAGCTAACAAACCCATGTGATCATAATATAAAATTTTATGAAACTAAATTGGAATTCCCAAAGCTTTAAAGAACAAGAAACTTAAAATGAGGCTGAGATTTAAAAATGATATTCTTCTCCTCTAGTGTATCCTATGCCTTGTGGGCAACCTACAACACAGACACACAAGAGCATCCTTCTCCTGTTATCTTTAGTGGATGCCCAATTATCCTGCCCTGTTGTTTTCTGGCCCTGTGTTTTACCAGCTTCCAACTGTCACGAAAACCTGTTTTCTTTCCCCTCCCTTGTAGCTCAGCCACTCTGCCCATCACCCTGAAGTGTCTTCTAGAGAACAACGGGATCGACCGACGGATAGCCCGCTTTGTTCTTCCGGTTGGTGCAACCATCAACATGGATGGAACTGCCCTTTATGAAGCAGTAGCGGCCATATTCATTGCACAAGTCAATGAGTATGACCTGGACTTGGGACAAATCATAACCATCAGGTAAATGTCTTCCCTTTCCTCCCTTGGTCTTAAACCCAGCTGTGGCCAGCAGTTGTGTTCTGGTGGAGTGGTAATTCCAGCCTCTGATTTCTCCACAGCCCCAGCAGATTTTGTTGCTGATGTTAGTATGTTTATTTCAGTCCTACCCTTTTCCCAGTTAGGATGCACAAGGCAGCTTACAACAGGCTGAAAATACATAGCTAAAAATCCTTAGCCTGGGACTGAATGCACCCCAATCCAGGTGATCTGTATGTCCAGCACTAGGAATTTGGTTACTGACTGGAACGACACCCAGTTCTGGATCAAGACATCAGGGATTAATGTCCATTTCCCATGGCAACATCACTCTGGTCTCTTCCTTTCCCCCCACAGCATCACAGCCACGGCAGCAAGCATTGGGGCGGCTGGAATACCCCAATCTGGCCTCGTCACCATGGTCATCGTGTTGACATCGGTCGGCCTCCCCACGGAAGACATCACCCTGATTATTGCCATCGACTGGGCCTTGTGAGTCACTCCCCTTCCCTCCTTCCTTGTGTTTGGGAGTCTTGTGGATATCTCACAGAATCAGAGGGTCTTGCGGCTGGAAGAGGCCACCAGGAACTCTAGTCCATAATCTCCTGAAGCAGGTTCTAACCATTTCTCTTTTCCCCTCTCCCACAGGGACCGGCTGCGGACAATGACCAACGTCCTTGGTGATGCGCTTGCTGCTGGAATCATCGCGCACATCTGCCGAGAAGATTTTGCCCCGAAACCACCCAAAGTACGTACCTGGCAAGAAAGGATTAATAATAATAATAATAATAGTAATAATAATAATAATAATAATAATAATGTTTTATTTATACCCCGCTCTTCAGCCAAGGCTATCAGAGCAGCCTAAAAAGCCCTAAAAAGGCAGTGGGAGGACTAAGATGGGGCGATTTGAGGATTCCCAGTGGGCTTATTTCAATCCCTGTTTTTCCTCCCTCTCTCTCTTGTCACAGGAGCCCAAGAACCATAAAGCGAAGCCATCCCTGGACCACACCAAGAACCACGTGGTGCAAGTCATCGGAGAGGTTGTATCTGAGCCCAACCACTACAACATCTGTCACGTCTAAGAACCAGGTGTCTGTCTGTCTCTCTTTCTCTTCCGCTTCATGTTGGTGCTGCTGCTGCTAAGACAGGGCTGAGGCTGCCTGGCTCACGGCGGGCCCTGCTGCTGCTGCTGCACAAGAGTTTTGGCACGCACAAACCCAGGGGCAAGGCCTGCTCCATTCGAGGCCGCCAGGGACAAAACAGTCCCGAGACAGATATCCTCTCAGAAGGATGGAAAGAATGCCGGTTGTTGTCAGTGGCTTGTGCGACTTTTGTCCTGATGGAAACCCAGCACCCTGGTTCTTAGAAGAATCTTCCCAACCCTCCTCCAATGGGTTTCTTGCAGCATTTGGAAGTAGGTTACATATAAAAAGTCCCTTCAGATGAAAAAAAGGATTGAGACCTACTAGGTAAGAATGCTTGGGAAGGCGTGTCAACTTTGGAGCATAAACACAGGAGGCAACTTTGGTCTATTTCTCTTTTTTTACTCTTTATTTTTAAAAAAAATTCTTTAAAAAAAGTGGGGGGCAACATCTTTTATAGCAAGATTATTATTATTATTATTTATTTGCCAAGGCTTTCTTCTGGAAAGGTCAACCACAATTCTGTAGTGATGAAATCTAAATGCATCTGCAGCTGAGTAGATGAAAAAGATGAAGTCTGCTAGAAGCTTACGTTGCACTGGCTTGGGTTTTGTTGGCTTGTTCATTGTTTTGCTAGAAAGCAGAACATTGCAGTACAAGGCATGTGCTGCCTAGTATTGCCTGAATGCAAGCCTCTGGACGGTGCATAGATGCTCCCTCTGCACACCTGTCTATGCTCATGTCCTGGCCAGGCAACGTGGGAACTGTCACCTCAAAGCGGTTGAGGAGGTGATGGGGACAGTCTTGAAGCAGAAGAGAGAGGCACAGGAAGTCCAGACAATGGAGGAAGGTCAAAAGACAGGAGCACAAAGGGCCAGGGTCAAGTGTTGAAGCCACCAAGGAGGAGTTAGGAAGCGGATCCACTGCCGAGTGAAGGAAGGGGGCAGCCCTTTTGGCTGAGATGCTGAGCCCTTTAGTGAGGAGCCATTGTCTGTGAAAAGACAGAGGGAAGCCCTCTTAACATTTCACAGATTAAAACTGGGATGCATGTGGCCAAGCAGCCTCCGAGTGGGTTGAAAGGCTGTAGCCAGGCAATGAGAGGAGAAGCGTTATCAATGCGGAAGAACACGCTAAACTGTTTTAAGCAAGCAAGACCAGAGTTTGTTTGCTAAGTTCTGAGAAAAGCAAAGAAAAAACCCAAATGAAGCGACTGGAAAGGACAAAGCTCTGTTCCTCCCTTTGCACAATAAACTCTGTTTGCAACAGCTGAAGTAAGCCAGGGATGAAAGAGGAAAGTGGGAGGAAGAAAGAGAAACCGGGACATTTTACAGGTCGCTGAATAAATGGGTTGGTAGAAGACTCTCCAGAGCCAGCCTGCCTTCTGCTTTGTGAAGCTACGATGGATGCGCTGTTTGTGGGGGTCCCAGTCTGAGAAGAAACAGTGAAGCAGGTGATGAAAGAATGATTGAAACTGGAATTGACCTCCCATCTCGGACTTTACATCTTTACCATCATTTTGGAGATTAAATCTGCCTGCTGGCCATGGGAAGAGAGATGGAAATGGCAACAGTAAAGTCATCTAGATGGTGCTGTTTTGTTCTTTGTTTTTTTTTTTAAATACTAATAAAAAGTTACTGAAAATCAGTGTTTTGCATTTGTGGATGTGTTTTTCTTCCAGAAGACAATGAGTATTTCTTCTCCCTTGTTCCCGGAGGTGGGATCACTTGGTTCGCAGAGGTGTCCCCCTCCTTCCTCCATCCTAGGGACCTAAACGGGGTAAGAATCATGCCAACCTCCCAATGCTGCTGGACTGCAAGTCCTATCAACCCTAGCTCTGCATCCTCAATGGTGAGGCATGCTGGGAACTGCAGTCTAACAGTCTCTGGCAACATCCTTAGGGATGTAGTTTTCAGGAATGGAAGTAAGATGAGGACAAAAGAAGAAAATGGGAGGAGGAGAGAGAAACCAGGGCATTTTAAAAGCAGGTGAGAAAGTGGGATTGCATAGGGTTATTGGGGGCAGTGCTTGCCAAATTGGGGCAGTTGGAGGCTATGCACTGGTGGACTAAAGGCCTGGCGCAGTTGAGACACCCTTGAAATGAACTGGCTCTCCTTGGAGCATTTTTCCTGGCAGCTGGGGGTGTCCCATCCTTTGTATGTGCCCCAAGGAACCTGCGGGACTCCAGCCCTCATGAGCCCCAGCCAGCATAGTCAAGGGTCAAGAACAAGGGGAGTTGTGCAACATTTTGTGATCGGCCGAGGTCCAAGTCCTCCGTTACGAAGCCATGAGCTTTGTTGCAAAAGAGCAATCGTGGAGGGTTAGGGAAGCAATCTCTCTGACTCCCCAGAAATCTTATCGCTCCTTTTCTTCTGAAAGCTACCGATAAATCTTGTGATGAGTCTGCATCCTGCCTTGATATCTCAGGCATCATCCTATCTTCACTATCAGCACCCAAACAGGAGCTGATAGCAGCCATAATTAGCACGAAGCATCGCCTCTCTCTTCCTCTGTTCCTGTTGAAGTGTTTGCTTCATGCTTGCCCACACCTAGGGATGGGCAATGTGGTGCCATATCTCAGTCATGTTTTCTTAACACCCCAGTTCAAAAAAATCCTAATATATAAAAAAAGTGGGGAAACCTCTTGAGTACTGTGTAGCTGAACATCTCCAAAAGGCTTTAGGAGCATCTCTCGGTCCATCCTTCGTCCTCCCTGAAGATGGAGCTCTTGCTGGGCACCTTCGCCTTCCTGCTGGTTGTGGCTTCCTTTGCTCTGGCCCTCTATGACTACTGTGAGTGACTCTTTCTGCTCCTCTCATTATTTGTCAGGCTCTTCGTGGCGGAAGGGATCTGAGTTTCAGTGGCGTCTGAATGGGGAGGCAAGAGGGTAATTATTATCTCTGTAGTTTTTAATAAAACAGATTAATTCTAAGTAGCATTTGTGAGCAACCAGGATAATGTACAGCTGGCCCTCAGTATCCACAGATTCAAGCATCCATGACTTGAAAATACTCCAAAAATGCATCAATTCCTCAAAACAAACCTTGGTTTTGCCATTTTATATAAGGGTCAGCATTTTATTCTGACATTGTATTTAATAGGACTTGAGCATCCACAGATTTTGTTATCCCTGGGGGGCCCTGGGACCAAACCCCAGCAGATACCAAGGGCCCGCATCTCTGCACCTCCAGCTGGATACCTTAAAGGACCAGTTCTAGGAGAACCAAAACTCGCTCAGTGACAGTGTTATCGGTTTCTGTTTCAGGCTCACCTGTCGAGCGGAGCAAGCATAAGTCGGGTAAGTCTTCAGCATCCTCCTTTTCTCTGCATTCATTGCAACCGGTGGGCAACAGCAGTGAATGGGGGGCTTCATGACTCCCCCCAACAGACCTTGTGAGGGGGGGAAATCCTATTTTTAAATGGATTGCCAAATGCCCTATTAGCATCCCCGATTCAAATGACTGATGTTGTTTGCACTCAGTTAACGGGAAGGAGATGAGGGGAAAGTCTTGCTCTTCCCTGTCAGCTCAGGCAAAAGTAAAACTGCTGTAGTCTCTCCTTGCTTATGTCTTCTTTCTTTTTCATAACTCTTTTCATCTGCAAGAAGGAGGCTTCTCCTAGGTCAAAAGGAGCCCAGAATGGGCCAAAAAAACAACAAACTGGCCCCATTCCTTCCTAGACGCATTGAGAGGCCAAAGAAATTCAATTTGTTTTCCAGGGCTGTGGCATAAATCTTGGAAATCGCCAAGTATGGAGTTTGGAAGGGATGGGCCGCTGTCAGTGTCACGATTCAAAGATCTGTCTATGTGAGACGAGTGTTTCAGAGAAGGGACCCACAATTTAATGAGCCCTTGGTTTTTGTTTTTCAATAGGACCCTCGATGTGCTGCTTCGCATATATATCCAAGCATGTCCGACTGAATGCCTTGGTAGGCTACAGGTTTACAAGCCACGCGTGCGCTTTGCCAGCTGTCATGTAAGTCTGTGGTTGTTCAAGTCATTTCCAAACTTATAGCGACCCGGCAAGACTTGCTAGAAGAGGTTTGCCTTCCCCTGAGGCTGAGAATGTGTGACCTATCCAAGGCTAACCAGTGGGTTTTCATGGCCGAGCTGGGAATCAAATCCTGGTCTCCGGGGTCATAGTCCAACACACAAACCACTACAATCTGGTTCTCGGGTCATATTCATCTGAGGTTAAAAAGAAAAGGTTTTATGCCCCTCCCTGGGGAAAAAAGTCTCCAGGCTTTGGCATTTTACCCCAAGTGGTCACCTCATTGGGCAGTGGTCTCTTGTGACTCCCCTGTGACACTAACCCCAAGGGATGTAGCTTCACCCAGCCCCTTATGAACCCTTTCAGAGGCATTGTGAAGGGGGTGCAGGAGGTGCAGACCATACTGGGTGGCACCCCAAGTGTACAACTGGTGGGACTGGCATGGCTGCTGTTTCCATTTCTCACTTGCCCAGTAGCCATGACGACAGCCGCCGAATGGGTCCTCCAAAGGCCACAGTGCCGCTCCTCTTGGCAGTGGCCATTACTTGGGGTGGGCAGAGAATTCCACACCAGCCTTGCCAGGCCCTGAAGGGACCGTCCGGAGGCCGCAGTTGCTGGCTGTCCATTGGCCATCCAGGGAAGAGGCGAGCAAGGCAATGGGGAGGATCTGTCAGCCCCTCTCAGCCCTTTCCGGGACCCATATTGGGTGATACCAGCCTCAGCGATACCACTGGACCCTTTCTTTATCTGGAGGGGAGTTGTGTCGCCTGTGTAACATTATCGCATTTATGACATGGGCAGGTTCAGTGGCTCCCTTTTTTGAGATGGAAGCATTTTGTATTAGAAAAACCGTTGGCATCTGTATATATGCCCATGGTGGGGATGATGGGAGGTGGAGTACATTGATACCCATGGGGCTGCTCTGTCCTCCCCGCCCCTGTCTTTGGGCATTATATTTTAGCAATGCATTTACCCTCCTGATTCAGATTTGGGATGAATGCATAGCGAAGAAATGGCCTCGGGCACTAAAAGACCTCAATGTCTCTTTTGCAGATTTATCACAAGGAGAAACCGAGAGATTTGTGCGAATCCCGTTGAACAATGGGTCTTGAATCACACGTACCGACTCCCACTACTGAACTGACTGACTATATTCCTTTAACATATAGTCTATATTATTCCAGAGTATTCTGCCTATCCTCTTCCTTCTCCTGAAACAGAGAAAGCACATTCAAACTATTTCAAATATGCTCTGGAAAATGCCCACGCGTACACATAGTATTAAAGGAAGTACCTCGGAGCATGTGTAGAGTGTCTTTCATCCTGAATATGATGAGGCTCCTTCTCTTTTCTCTTTTCTCCTCCTCAGAAAAGCTTTGAGGATTGGAGAACCTCAACAATGATGTGTGGTTGTTGTTGTTGTGTGCCTTCAAGTCATTTTCAATTTATGGTGACCCTAAAGCCACCCTATCATAATGATAGGAACTATTTAGAATCAAAGAATTATAGAGTTGGAAGGGACCCCAAGGAGCCATCCATTCCAACCCGATTCTGCCATGCAGGAACTCACAATCAAAGCATACCCAACAGATGGCCGTCCAGCCTCTGTTTCAAAACAGCCTCCAGAGAAGGAGACCCCAACACCCTCCAAGGCAGTATATTATTCCACTACCAAACAGCTCTTACTGTCAGGACGTTCTTCCTAATGTTTAGGTGGAATCTCTTTTCCAGTAGTTTGAATCCATTGTTCCATTGTGCCCCGTTCTCTGGAGCAGCAGAAAACAAGCTTGCTCCATCCTCAGTGTGAGGATACCCTTCTAATATTCAAACAGGGCGATCATGTCACCCCTCCATCTTCTCTTATTCAGGCTAAACGTACCCAGCTCCCAGGGTTTTATGGTTTCCAGACTTTTCACCATTTTAGTTGCCCTCCTCTGGACACGCTCCAGTTTGTCCACATTTTTCCTGAATTGTGGTGCCCAGAACTGGACACAATATTCCAGGTGAGGCCGGCCCAAAATAGGCAGAATAGGGCAGCACTTTGACTTCCCTCTATCTAGGCACTATGCTCCTATTGATGCAGCCCAGGATCGTATTGGCTTTTTAAACTGCCGCTTTACACTGTTGGCTTATGTTCGGCTTGTGGTCCGCTGAGACTTCCAGATCCCTTTTCCATGTATCTCCATCAAACCAGACGATCCCCATCATGTGTCTGTGTATTTCATTTTTGTTGCCCAAGTGTAGCCCTTGCATTTCTCCCTGTTGAGATTCATTACTTTTATTGTACGCCACCTTGACTCTGGGATCTTTTTATGACTCCTCTTTCATACCCTCCAACATTTCACTGACTGAAACGGAAAGCAACAGGTGAGTGTGGTCAAGATGACCAAAGTTATTCATGAGGAAGAACACACAAGCTAGGAAAGTCTGCAACAGTTTGCTTTTGCCTAAAGCTACAGGGAACGGGCAAAGTTAGGTCTTGAGTTAACTGAGTGCAAAGTACTTATGTTTGCAGCAATGGAAATAAGCCAAAGACGTTTGGGAAGGTGGGAAGAGGAGAGAGAAACCAGGGCCTTTTAAAAGCTGCTGAGAAAGTGGGATTAATTGGGATTGTTGCTGCCAAACCTGGACCATTGTGGTCCAAATGCAACATTGTGCATCTCCGTGGTTTGCTTCTCTACCTTGAAGGCCGTTTGCAAATGCAGCGAGAGATTTCTCAACATTCAGGGGCTCTTGCAGGAGAAGCAAATGGACGTGTGCCCACAAAACAGCTCTTATCGTTCCTCTTCTTCAGAAAAACCACCAGCAGATGCCACCGATAAACCTCACGATGTGCCCATATCTTGCCCAGTTCTTTTGGGCACCATGACTTGGCATCTGTTTCCATCTGTCTGGACCTGGTGCTAGCTGGGCTTTGCACAAAATGTCCCGGGGTTTTATTTTCTTTATTATCTAAGTGTGCAGTTGGACACAAAATGCGCAGTTGGGAATATGGATCTATTAGATTCAATGTTGGATCTAAGTCTGTAGAAAAAAGTAGTCACAGGAAGGGTTTTTTGTTTTTAATCATCTCTCTTCCCCAAAGCGATCAGCCCCACGGTGACATTGCCACGTCCTGCCCCACTATCTTTGGCATCGCATCCCCCCAATCGCCCCCCAAATCGGTGGAAATGTTTTGCAGGAAATGTGCTCCTTCTTGCACAATCTTGAGTCGATTAACCAAAGTTATCTTGTTCCAGGCTGTTATCAGCACCCCAAACCCTCCCAAAGGGCAGCAAAACCTTCTATAAAAGAGAACGCGGGGACCCTGGGAGCCGAGAATCAAAAGCAACAAGGAACTGAGATTGGGACAGTCCTCCGTCTGTTGTTGCTTCTCCAGCTGACATGAAGGTCCCTCTCATCCGCTTCACCTTCATCCTGATCCTGGCCTCCTTTGCCTTGGCCATTGAGGACCCCCGTGAGTAAATGCCTCTCTCTTTCCTCTAAGGGGGCTGACAGAGACCCCTGAACTGTTTTTAAGGTGGGTCGGGGAGGCTCAGCGTTGGCAGACAGGTTGTTATCAACCTTGCCTCCTTCCACTTTGGCCCAGGCAGCCCCGATGACTCCTCTGCCATCCCACTTTTTCCCCTGCTTTTAAAATGTCCCACTTTCTTTCTCCTCCTTTCTTTCTCCCTTCCTCCTCCTCTTACTTCAGTTGTTGCAAAGTGCAAAAGTAGTTTGCTCTCCGTTAACACAATTCAGGACGGAGAGGAGAGGGCAGCATCTTGGTTCACACAAAATCAAACTGCTGCAGCCTTTCCTCGCTTGCCATGGGTTCTTCCACATTAATACCTTTTGCCATTTTGTCCACACTCTGATGTTGTTTGGCCACATGTTGACCGTTGCTCTGCCAAACAGCTCTTCCGGGGGAAAAGGTTCTTCCTAATGTTCAGGTGAAATCTCCTTTTTGAACATTTGAATCCATTGGTTCATGTTCTGGTCTCAGGAGCAGCAGAAAACAAAATTGCTTTCTTTTTATTTTACATGACATCCTTTCAGGGATGGTGTTTGTGTTGGAGACCAGGGTTCAAATCCCGTGGAAACCCACTGGGTGACTTTGGGCAAGTGACAGTCTCAGAGGATGGCAATGGCAAACCCCCTCTGAATAAATCTTACCAGGAAAACCTTCTTTATAAGTCAGAACTGGCTTGAAGGCACACAACAACAACTTGTTAGTTAATAAATCATTTAGCCAATTTACCAAACCATCAATGGACTCATTTATTACATGAACATCTGATTGGCTAATTAATGACAGTTAATGGGGTGATGAATTAATCAAAGCCCCTGGGCACAGAATATGCAAAGTCAGGATAGACAAACCAGTTGTGTATCTAACTGTGTGTCTCTCCTTTTCTCTCTCAGCCACTGAATTGCCTGAAGGTGATGATCAGCCAAGTAAGTCTCCATTTTCTCTCTTTGTGTTCTGCAGTTGCCAGTCTCCAAGCCATCTCTCTGGCGACTGATGCTTTTCCACATTCAAAAGCTGCGTTTTTTAAAATTCTTCTTTTGTGGACTACCTTGGGTCCAGTTTTGGAGAACGGCAGCACATAAACAAATAAACGCTGCTGAACTACGCAACTTTTTGGATTCTGATTTCCTTGTATGTCCAACTCACATGGATATTTAAATACTGTATAGGATATTTATGTGGCCTTTTCTGAGTTCCAGCATGGGCAGTGTATATTCAGTGGGCTCCACTTCTGGACTTAATCAGCTTTCGCCCCCCCAAAAAACCAGGTACAGAATTGGCTGTGGGATGTTTGGGGCCAGGAAGAGGTCCTCTTCTTTCTTCCACCCAGCCCTACCTGGAAATGCCGGGGATGGAATCTGGGAGTCTTCAGATACAAAACACAACCCAGAGAGATTGGGTGGCCCTTCCTTTAAAAACCAAAGAAGTTCCTGGTCCTCATGGTTCTGTTTTGAACAGAGATGCAGGAAAGAGGCTTAGATTGAATGTCACCCTCAGCCTGTCCAGCTCATATTCCAAGATCGATGGAGATGGGAGATTTTTTTGGGGGGGAGAGGGAGTCCAAATTCCATGTTCCACTTACTTGAGGACGCTTAGGTGATACGTGTCCTTTCTCCTGCTTCTTTCCTTAGTACCAGGCCCAGTCAACTGTTGCTTGAAATATATCTCAGGCGAAGTGCCGCTAGCTCGCTTGGTGCATTACGAATACGCCAACAGCAGATGCCCCATTCCAGCTGTCATGTAAGTGTCGCACCCTTCTTTGAATGCAAAAATTCAGAATGTCAGGATCTGGGATATGCGCATATATATAATATACTGCTTCTTCATAGTGTGTGATGTGTGTGTTTTCAGGGTTCGGGGCTTGTTTCTGTGTCAGAAAAATCTTTGCTTCCTTTCTGGTCCTTTGAACCCCTGGGTTTGTGTTCTAGTTTTGGGAGCAGCAGAAAACAAGCTGCCTCCATCTTCTCCCTGGCATCCCTTCAGATATTTAAGGATGGCTCTGCCACATCCCTTCTCAGGTACTAAAACCCCTCAACGCCTCTTTTGCAGATTCCAGACGAAGAAAGACAAGAGGGTCTGTGCCAATCCCGCTGAAAAATGGGTCCAGGATCGCATAAAACATCTCCCTCCAGCAAACTGACTCTTTCCCCCCGTTTCCACCTCCTTCTGAGGGAGAGAAGAGAAAGCAGAGCTTGAGCTATCTCCAAATGTTTAAAGGAAAGAATCAGCCCTGCAAAATTAAACAAAAAAGTATTAAAAGGAGTACCTCTGAGCATGTGTAGAGTGCCTTTCGCCACAAAGATGTATTTCCTTTTCAGGTCAGCTGGCCCTTCTACTTCTCTCTTCACAAAAGCTTTGAAGATTGGACACACAAAGTGATAGAAACTTAACTTAAACATTTTCAAACACAATGGGGAGTTTATTATTAACTAAATTAATTGACTTAGGTCACCATTTCAGCATCTATTTCATTCAGAAAGAATCAAAAGGAGTGCCTCTGAGCATGTGTAGAGTGCCTTTCATCACAAAGTTTGTTGTGGTACAGAGCTCTCTGACCGAGAAGGCTAAATATCTGACAGAATTACAATTTCCCAGTATTTCATAGCATTGAGCCACAACAGTTAAAGCAGTGTCAAACTGCATTAAGTCTGCAGTGTGGAAGCAGCCCCTGGAGTGAGACACCCAAAAATCTCAGGATTTCTTTGCATTAAAATGAAAAAAGCCAGAGGCTTCAGACGGGGAGGTTACCATACTGGGAGAAGATGGGGAGATACTGGGGAACTGGTTAGCCAGGTATGGGTCTAAAACGGAAGCATTTTGAGGTCCAAAGTTGACTGGTTTAGGAAGGAATCTCCCATTATTGGCACTGGGAAGGGAACTGGTCCGGAAGGTGGCCGATGGGATCCAGGCCAGTGGGGTAGGAAATCCATCCCATCTTTTATTATTGCTTTGAAAAGAAATCTGATCTCCTGGGTGCTAAACCTAGTTTGGGTTTAAGTGTCAGGACCTTGGATGATGATGATGGGGATTTTGAGAGTGCCTTTCCTATAAATCCTCTTCTAGAGAGGAAACGGGCTTCCTAATCCTCTTCTGCAAATAAGGTAAAAACGGAGAGGTTTTCACCATGAAGGCTTGTGAGCCAGCTGCTTGTACACAATTGCACACGTGTGTGTGTGTGTGTCTCTTCAAATTGCCTATTCCTCTATGGAAACCCCAAGCATTTCCCAGGGTTTTCCCCCCTTTAGGCAAGAAATACGTTGGCTGCGTTCACACTGGAGAAATAAACCGGTTTAAGTGCCATGGCTCAATGCTGTGAAATTCTGGGAATTGTAGTTTGTTGTGGGGCCCAGAGCGGAGCGGAGCTTAAGGAAGGAAGGCCCCACAACAAACTACAATTCCCAGAATTTCACAGCATTGAGCCATGGCACTTAAACCGGTTTATTTCTCCAGTGTGAACACAGCCTCAGAGGAAGTTTGCCATGTCCTTCCTTTGACATACAGCCCACAAAAGCTGGCATTCCTTGTCAAGGACAGCCAATGGGTTGCCGTGATCTGAGTGTCGGGTTAGGACTCTGGGAGACCAGGATTCGAATCCCTGTCTGGCCATGTAAACCCACTCTGTTGTCTTGGGCAGGTTGCCCTCTCTCCGCTCCCCAGAAAGAAGCAAATCTTGCCAGGAAAACCCTATGAGAGGTTGTGTGGTGTCACGGTTGCACTAGGCCTCTGAAACCTTGTAAGTGCACTCTCTCAGCCTCAGAGGAAGGCAATGGCAAAACCCCTCTATAAATTCTGGACAAGAAACCCCCATGAGAGGTTGGCCTTCGAGTCACCATAAGTCAAAAACAACTTGAAAGCACACAACATCAAACAAGAAGAAACTTCTTGGCAGTCTCCCTTCCAGGCATTAACCAGGCCTGACCCTGCTTAGCGTCCAAGAACAGAGGGGTCCTGGTGTGTTTCAGGTATTTAGATGGCCGAGAGAATTGTACCTTTGGTCACTCCTTGGTCAGTTGGTCAACTGACTGGCAGCTGCTCTGCAAGACCTTCGGACAAAAGGTCTTTCCTAGCAATATCTGGAGAAATCTCTGGGATTTGAACCTGGGACTAGAATCACCGAATCAGAGTTGGAAGAGGCCTCAAGGGCCATCCAGTCCAACTCCATTCTGCCGTGCAGGAATACACCATCAAAGCACCCCTGAACTTCGGTGTGCAAAACCAAGGCCTCTCCGATGGAGTGCCAGCCCTTCTCTGCGCAACTTGTCCTAAAGACACCACACAAATATCACCATTTTAGCCCATTGTTAACTCCCCTGGCTATGCTTTATGAGATGCTGTGATTTATAGCTTCGCTGGGTACTTAGGATTCTCTTCCAGGGAGCTCTAATACTGTAGAGCAGAACTCCTTAGCCAGCTACAAACATGCCTTTCTGTGGATGCGCCCATCCTAGATGTCCTACAAGGATGGACAGGCCTGATGCAGCCACGCCAGTTAAAGTGGCATCGAGCTGCTATAACTTGCGCAGTGCGTTAGCAGGGAGAGTCTAAAAAGAGGACAGGATCCCATCCTTCCCAGTCGATTCAGTCCAAAGCAAACCGCTGCAGCCCTCTCCTAGCTTGTCTTTTCTTCCTCATTGATAACTTGGCGACACACACTGCTGTTGTGTGGTCCCAGTTTTGGAGGGCATGGATAAAAAGGCCATTGCCCGCTGGCAGAAAGAGAGCATGGAGAGGCGCAGGATGGACTCCGGTCCCGGCCGAAGGTTGGACCACAGTGCCCTTCCAGTGCCCTCTTGCTCTGGGTCTGTGGCCCGTCCAGCGAGTGCCGCCAGAGTTTTGGGAAGGTACCAGAGATGCCTGGCGGAGCTGTCCATCATCCCCGAGACCCTCCTCCTCCTCCTCCTTGTGGCTGGCAAGGAGAGATTAATGTGGCAGCCGGAGGGAGGCTGGTGTGTGAAGGCAAGGGCAAAAATAACTCTCCTCTGCTTACCTCCACCTCTCACCTTTTCCCTTCCTGCAGCCAAGACCAAGAGAAGGAAGCGGAAAGCAAGCCAGCCAGCAAGCAAGGTGCCTTTTGCAAGAAGGAAAACCTGTGCAAGGAGAAGAAGCGCAGCCCTGGCAGCATCAGCATCGGCAGCATCATCCTCCCTGAAAAGCTGGGAGACTTTGCAGCGCGCTTCCCAAGGACAAGGGGCTGCTTCTCCATCCTCCGAAGCATCTTCTTGGCCTTCTGGATGAGCGTGGGCAGCTGGAGACCTCAATGAGGTGAGAGACTCTCTGAGCATTTGTGGGGGGAATATGTACAGTATTTCTCTTCCATCTCTGTCTCTCTTTTCTCTGGGAGGAGGTGGAAGAGAAGGAGAGATTAAAATGGCCAAGCGCTGGCAGGAGCGCAAGAGCCAGAGCAAGAGAGAACTCAGGAGGGATTTGGCAAAGAGGATTTGCATGGCAGCCGAGCAAAGAAAAAGGAGAAAGGTGCCAAGAGACAGGCCATTTTAATTTTTTTCTTTTTGGGGGGGTCGTTCTTTGTGTCTTGCAAGAATGGGTTTGCTTCCTTGACATTGCCGTGGGTAGGAATTGGGTTGGGTTTTAGTATCTTTATATATGTGTGTGTTTATGAGATTGGGGGGGGAAAAAAGCAGGCGCCACGATCAGACGGCTCACTTTGTTGGTGGGAGCCATTGCAGGGAAGCGCTGCAGGATCCGCAAGGAGGACCACAGTGTTTGTGCGAAGAGCATCCTCGCGCTCCCTTTGAAACATGGAGCTGGTTTGGACACCTTCCCACCCGGAGGCTGAACGCACAAGGAACAGACAGACACACTATGCTTTTTGCATAGCCATTGAGTCACAAAGGCTGCACCCACACTGCAGAGATAGTTCAGTTTGACAGTGGTTTAACTTCCCTGGCTCAATGCTATGGCATTCTGGGAATTGAAGTGTGTGGTGGAGCTCCGCTCTGGGGCCACCACACACTTCAATTCCCAGAATGCCATAGCATTGAGCCAAGGAAGTTAAACCACTGTCAAACCGAACTATGCAGTGTGGATGAATCCTAAATGCCTATTTTAATCTTCCAGCAGAAGGAGAACAGAGAGGGCTCCGCTTTAGTTTCGTGCGTCGGAGACTTCCACAGTTTGGAAGCAGCCACCCAAAAGGCCTTGTCTCCCTTGCCTTCGCCCAAATGGACCCGAGAAAGTAGGTAGGACCAACAGAAAGTCCTTCTCTGAGGATCTGAAGGTGCAAGCGGAGTCATAGAGGGAGATACAAGCCTTGGGGTGACATCAAGTCTTTTTAAAAAACGATATTTGGCCCCCGCCTTAAGCAAAGTCTGGCCGAGACGACGATCCCCTGCTCCAGCTTTTCTGACAATAAGACCATTCTGAAGAATTCCTGCATTTGGGTCCCTGAGCGCATGGCAACCCTCTTACAATAAATCTGCTATCTGAGCACCAGGCAACCTGGAATGGCATGCGGGCAAAGGTTGGCAAAGCAGCAACGGAGCGGCCCTTCCCTTTGGGAAATGGAGCTGCCTTAGACCTCCACTTACTTGGAGCCATCTCTTCTCTGCTCTTGGATCTTGCCTGGAAACCAGGGATGTGACGGCTGCCGGTCAGAGTTGACAAAACTAGTCCAGACGGACATCTTGGGGTCTGATTTGTATAAGCTGAACTGCAAAAGACCCCAGAGCCGGGCCTAGGAGGCACCTCCAGCTCGGGAAACAGTTTCCCCCCTGAATCCATGGGGAGCTGCCAGTTTGATTTGACAGAACTGGGTTAGACGGAGCAAGGATCTGACTCCTGGGGCAACTTTCTTTGTTTGGACGGAGGAAAACCAGGAGGAAAGACTTAAGGATGTTTAGCCAGGGCTAGGAAGGAATCCTTCCAGACGCCCTGGAGATGCCTGCTGGTCGGAACTGGATCTGATAGTCCATATTCTCACACAGCTCGCCTGTATCGATGTTCCCAGTTCTGTCTGATTTTGGACCTAAGCAGGGTCTGGCCTGGTGAGTCTGTGGATGGGAGACCAAGACCAGAGAGCGGTCCAAGCAGAGCTTGGGAAGAATGCCCTCTTGAAGCCCCGGAGAACTGCAGCTGCCAGTCAGAGCTGGCAAGTTTGGAGGAAATGCAGGATCTCTGAATCTGATCAAGAAAGCCTGGCAACCATTGCCATGAATAATGGATGGCGTCTATCTGGAAAGGAGCAAATTCTGCAGCGTCTGCAAAGCGGCACAGCAAAAAAAGCGGACAGAGAAGCAAACATAATTGGCACGAGCCACATTCAGATTTCTCTTGTATCTAATGCAGATTTTTTTTAAAACAGCCACCATCACCACACAGTTTCCTTGAACTGGATTAAATCTCTTCCAGTATTAAGGGCTGGCCATTTCCATTTACAGGCTCACTGCATTCCCAAGGGGTACGATGGACTGGAGCAGGTCCTTGTGCTGCTTCTCCTTACACCAACCCTGCAGTGTTGTCCTTTTGTTTGCAGCATGCTGGAAATGTAAAGTTGGAAGAGCTCCCAGGGGTTGTTAGTCCAGCCTTGGGCCACACTGGAAGACCCAGCTAAAGCTAAAGCCCATCCTACCTCTGTTTCTAGGCCTCCAAAGAAGGAGAGCCCACCATCCAGCAAAGCAGCCCATTCCACTCTCAAACCGCTCTTTCGGTCAAGACCTTCTCTTAATGTGGCTGCAAACTGCATGCATCCGGGAAATGCCATGAATCGAATAAATTCGATAGACCTTTGAGGCCTCAATTGACCATCATCATATCTGAGGTTTCTGCTCTGATCCCAAAGAAGCCTCTGCCCATCTCTGCAGTTGTTGTCGTTTGCTAGTTTCGTGTCAGACCCACTCCTTGGTCTTTTCCGCAGCTGTCCGTGGTTTCTGCATAACCCTCCTCCATCTCCACATGCGCCCAGTGGGTTGATGCTCTTCTTGTCCAACTGGCACAACCAGCACAAAGCCTTCTCCGTGGCACTGAGTCCTAGGCCTATAAAGCTTTAGCACTTTGGAAGCACCTCTAAAGCTCCCTTCTTGATTTATTATTAGGGTTTATTTATTATTAGGGGTTTTATACCCTGCCCTTCAACCTCAGGGGTCCCCAGAGCAGCTTACAATGAGTTAATCTCTCCTTCAGAGGCCAGAGCAAAGGGATATGGAGGAAGGGTCTCTTCTTAGCCGCTAGGGCCAAGGCACGATGGATCTTGCTCTTCAAAGGCCAGAGCAAATCTAGGTCAAGCCTGGCACAGATTCACCGCCCCATTGCCATGGGAGCTTCTAGCCCTTGGCGGGAAAAGAGTACGAGAAGCGGAGAAGCGTCAATATTTTGGGGTGACGGGTAGGAAGAAGGTGTGGGGCTGTTTGGCTGTCATTCCTAAATCTGTGTTCTTTCCCCAAACATGGCTACCAGACCGGCCTATTCCTCTCTGCACTTCTGCACCCGGCGTCTGTCTGGAGATGCCCCGATGCAGCAGCAAGAGCCCGTCCCGGTTCCTGGCGCTCAGCAAATAGCTGCCTCCTTCCGCGCCCCCCATTTCCCAGCTGAGTTATATAAAATTCAAGCCTTTCCCTCTTAAAGTAGGTCAAGTCATGCGTTCCCCCTCCTCTCTCTCTCTGCCTTTTCCCTTGTTTCTCACAGGCTGCTTGGAGGCGTTTTTCTTAAAAGACAAGGGAGGAAGGGAGCCAGGATGGGTGGGTGGGTGGCTGACAGAAGGAGAAGCAAATTGTGGGAGCTTGCACCCTGAATCGCAATGAGCAGCTTTTGGAATCAGAATAAGATTCCGTTCCCAGGGGGATTATTCCGCTGGCACTGTCCGCAGACCGGGCACTTTTAATCTTGTGCATATATATGTATATGACCATTTTTGCAAAGAGGAGATGTCTGGATTCATGGACTCTTAGGGTTGGAAGGGAGCCTCGGGGCCATCTAGTTGAACCTCTGCCATGGAGGAGTCCGTGACTAAAGCCCTCCTGAGATATGGCCTTCCAACCTCTTTTTAAAGACCTCCAAGATTCCTTTTCCAATAAATACTGCTTTATTTAAAAACGAATAAATCTCTAGATGCAAATTAGGGATGCAGTTTGTTGCTAATTTTGTTCCTCTAATGACACCATTGTGGCCATTTTCTCCCTGCTTTGAGAAACATCAAGGTTCAAATGCCGGCTCAGCCATGGAAACCCCCTGGATGTCCTTGGGCAAGTCACACTCTCTCAGCCTCAGAGGATGGCAATGGCAAAACCACTCGGAAAGAACTTGTCAAGAAGACCCTATGATGAATAGGCTTGCCTTTAGAGCTGCCATAAGTCAGAAACTTGACTTGAAGGCACACAACGACAACACAGTCATGAGCAAGACCTTGAGGACGGTGCTGTTTTCAAAGACTATTCCTAGTTTAGGATTCTTGTGCAGAAAAGTCAGTGGGGTTTGTGTGTGTTTCCGTGCAGGAATCAACACATTTAGCATAGAAAATGTTTCCACACTGCTCATTTTGAAAATCTTTTTCTTCCTTCCTTTCTTCCTTCCTTCCTTCCAGCCACAACTTTGGCTATCATTTGCGCCAGGAAGGATGGTTCCAGAATGCCTTCAGAACCGGAACGGGTCAGACAAGGCTGCGTTCCAATGTATTGTTTGCAGGAGGAACCCCATTCAGTAGAAGAGGGTTAGAAAAGAGCAGCAGAAGAGCGGCTTGCCTCTTTGGCTCCTCCGGAACGTGGCCCTTTCCATTGAGGCTGCTCTCTTCAGCGCAAAGTTAATTGAGTTTTCAGTTCAGCCATTTCTCAGACGAACCAGGGTTAGAATAAAAAATAGTGGTTTGATTGTTCAGGAATGACTCTGGAGGCCGGGGTCCGATTCCCCGCTCGGCCATGAAGCCCACCATCGTCTGTGATGGCAGAGGAGCTCCTAGCATCCACCAGAAGATGGTCTAACAAGGAGGCTTCTTTCTTCTTCTTCTTCCATATGGGGTTAGGAGAAACATTTTCGGGGAGGTCGGCGTGGGAAAAGCTTATGCAACCCACTTTCTTTCTGACTCCGTGGCCCTGGTGTGCCGTTACGCAACCGGCACTTTGTTCTCCGAATCTCGGGCCGAGGTTTGCGGTACCTGAGCCGGCTCTGTGGTTGCCATGGTTACAAGCATCTCCTCCTCTCTCTCTCTGCTTTCCTTTTCACAAAGGCTCTCTTGATATCCTTAAGGTTTAATTTGATTTCTTCCAGTCTAAAAAAGGCGCATCGCTGTTGCTGTGAGACCTCAGTAGAGGCGGGATGGGATGGGGATGGGGCTGGCCATGCATTGACCACCTTGGACTTAGGATGACTTTATGACCAATGCAAGGCTGACCACCTTGGACTTAGGGACTCCGACACAGCCTTCTCCGAGCAGCCCTCCTCAGGTCTTGCAAACCTAGAGCTGTGGCTTCCTCGATGGACCCCATCCACCGTAGGGCTTTCCACTCTTCCCAGCATTAAAGCCTCGTATCTGCTGGGGTTTGGTGCCAAAATCTGTGGGTGCTCAACTCTCATTAAACACGGTGGCAGAATAAAATGGCATCCCTCATACGAAAGGACAAAACCGAGGTTTGCTTTTTGGAATTTATATTTTTAAAAAATGTTTTCGAGCCGTGGCTGAGGAATCCGTGGATACGGATGGCATGTGGCACGAAAGAAAAACAGCAGCTTGTACCAGGAAGATATAGCGATGGAGCTACAGCCATGCTGTCCTCCATTTCTTCAAAGCAGAGGAGCTCTTCCAAGCAAGACAGTTGGCAATCCCCCTCCCTTTGGCTGTCTTTTCTGCACCCAGAATCCAGAGGTTTCCGATCTTTCCTGCCTCCCTCTCTCTTCTGCTGCTCTTGCGTCTCATCATTTGCCCTCTAATTGGACTAACGGGCTTCTTAATGAAATGAGGCTGTCTCCAGGAAGCCTGGCCTCTCTCTCTCTTGGCAAGAAGACTCAGGCAAGGGCCTCCTGACTCCAGTCTCTAGCCCTGTTTGGTTACCAGCCAAGTTGGTTCTGCCGGAGCCCAAAATGACTCACTTGCTGCAGACTCTTCAGCTGGTGCCTCTGGCCTGCTCTGCAGGGTTGTTGTTCAGGCAGGAGAAAGCTGCTGGTGCTGCTCCTCTCCTAGTCCTTGTAGTTGTTATTGGTGTGTGTGTGTGTGTGTGTGTGTCTACGAGTTGTTTCCAACTTATGGCAACCCTAAGGCAAGCCTACTATCATTGGGTTTTCTTGGCAAGATTTCCTCAGGGGAGGGTTGCCATTGCCTTCCTCTGAGGCTGAGAGAGTGTGACTTTCCAAAGGTCACCCAGGAGGTTTCCACGGTTGGGTGCGGATTCAAAATGTGATCTATCAGAGTCCTAGTCCAACACTCAAACCGTTGTGTCACATTGGCTGCCTCCCATTCATAGAAAGAGAGAGATAGGAGAGAGGTAGATCATGATGGATAGATAGAAAAAGGCAAAAGGGGAGAGAAAGAAGCGACAGACAGACAGACAGATAGATAGGAGAAAGGTAGATGATGATGTATAGAAGGGAAGATAAAGAAGCTATAGATGGATGGATGGATGGATAGATAGAAAGAAAGAAGCAGAATGGGAGAGAAAGAAAAAATAGAAGATAGATAGATAGATCCCTATTAGATAGATAGATTTCAACTCAGAACGTGGCAGCCTCTCTGATGTGTCCCTGTGTGGTAGTGTGGTGCTTTTTCACAATGGGGAGAATTTCTGGATTTACAGCCTTAAGACCCTAACCCTCCAAGGCCGCAACCTGGGAGATAATGCCCATCGTCCATGGATGAATTCTGGAAACAGAGTGGTCCAAACAGCCCCCTTGGATGCCGTTGAGTTTCACCTTTAGCCGATGAAGAAGAATGCAGAAGTGACAACCTTTGGCTCATTTTGTACATGTACACTGTATTTCCATTCTGTTTAAATGCCTGTCTATCTATTTATCTGTCTCTCTGGTTTTGCCGAGCGCGTTCCCTGCCTGTTCTCTTCCATCTCTTTCTGCTCCACGCAGCAATCCATAATGCACTGCTGCCGCATCAGCGTTTTCAAACAGGGAACCTATGGTCCGGAGAGGGATGGAGGTGTCAGGATTGTTCGTTTTCTCTCAATCCCTGCTCAGATTCCTAGCTGATAGGATTCAGCAAAGGTTTGGGGTTTCCCTTTCCAAACTGGGGCCTTTTCTGGTCTGGGATGTGGCAGTCATAAGGTTCCTCCACTTATTATTGGCGGATTATTGCCAGGATCTCCCCTTGAGAGGCGCTGCTTTTTAAATCCCACCGGCGTTGCTGCCCCTGACTGACAGCGGCCTGTTTGGCTCTTGTTCTCTCTGTCTGCAGGAATCGCAATGTTGACCACCATCGCCGACGGGCTGCTTTGCTGCCTGATGGGGAAGACGCCGAACGCGGTGAGTCCTCTCGAGAGCACCGAGTCCAGCGACGGCTTTAGCTTCGTGGAGGTGAAACCCGGACGGGTCCTGAGGGTGAAACACGTTGCCCCGGCCCGCCCGGAAGGGGTGGCCGAGGCGGAGGGAGCGCCCCGAAAAGCCGGAGCGGTCCGCTGCAAGCGCCGGATCACCGTCTACCGCAACGGGCAGATGGTTATCGAGAACCTGTCCGACGCCGTGCGTTCGGACCTCCTCCACGGCCAGGACGGGGCTGAGCCCAACAGCCACGTGGAGCTGGAGGTCTCGGAGGGCAACGCCACGCCGGCCCCCTCGCCCAACGCGTCCTCCGCAGCGCCCGCCAAACGCCGCAAACGGAAGCCCAAGAAGGTGGTCAACATCGACTGCACCAAAGTCATCACCAGCTGCAAGGGGACCCACAGCGACGTGGTCTTGTTCTTCATCCACGGCGTCGGGGGCTCCCTGGACATCTGGAAGGAACAGCTGGACTTCTTCGCCAAGCTGGGCTACGAAGTGGTAGCCCCCGACCTCGCAGGCCACGGGGCTAGCTCTGCCCCGCAGATCGCCGCCGCCTACACCTTCTACGCCTTGGCGGAAGACATGCGGACCGTCTTCAAGCGCTACGCCAAGAAGAGGAACATCCTCATCGGACACTCGTACGGGTAAGTCTCCTCCTCGCTCTTCGCTATCACTTCTATTTCTCTGCTTTGCTCGCTTCCCAAATTCTCTAGTTTTGCTATAGATCGAGGATGCTGGATGGGGCCCAATCCCACCCAAGGCCCTGTCCGTGGGCTGCACCGGGTGCCCGGGTGGCACAGTGGTTAAATGCCAGCCCTGCAGCCACAAGGCTCTGAGTTCAATCCCAGCCAAGGGCTCAGGGCCAGCTCAGCCTGGCATCCTTCCAAAGTCACTAAAATGAGTACCCAGCTTGTTAGGGGCTATTATTATTATTATTATTATTATTATTATTATTATTTCCCACTTTTCTCCCAATATAGGGACTCATTAGCTTACACATTGTAAACCACTTAGGGAGTGCTTAAGTGCACTGATAAGCAATATAGAAATGTAGTTGCTAATGCAGTTGCATCACTCCCATCCACAGACCCATATAGTCCTGTTTTCCTTTACAGCCCCTCTCAAAATGGTGGCAAGAAGTGCTGTTGCGTTACTCCCCGTCACCATGCAGCCTCTCCTGGCTTCTGTTCTTGGCCACACTCTGATGTTCCTTGGCCACACATGTCCTGCTTTTCATCAGTGAATTATTGTGTGTGCTTGCTTGCTTTTAAGTACCTGCTCACTTTCATCCTCCACGCAGGGTCTCCTTTTGCACTTTCCTGGCCCACGAATACCCGGATCTGGTCCACAAGGTCATCATGATCAACGGGGGCGGCCCCACGGCCCTCGAACCCAGCCTCTGCTCCATCTTCAACATGCCCACCTGCGTCCTCCGGTGCTTCGCCCCTTGCTTGGCCTGGAGCTTCCTGAAGTGAGTAGCCAAGTCCTCCGTTGGGGAAGGGGCTTTTGCAATGGAGTCCCTGCCCTCGGCCAAGAGACGGGCGGCAGACTCTGGAGACCAGGGTTTGATTCCCACTCAGCCGTGAAGCCCTCGGGGTGGCCTTGGGCGAGTCACACTCTCTCAGCCTCAGGGGGAGACTTCTCTGAACAAATCTTGCCTGAAAACCCCATGATAGGGTGGCAGGCACACAACAACAACCAAAACTAAAATATTCTGGGTACCACTGATCCTGCCCACCACTGGCATGTGGCCCCTGATATATTTCCCAATAGGGAATTTGGCCCTGCAGTGCTGGGAAACACTTCTTTTTACATCTAAATCCAGACTACCAGACTTTCTTCTTTTCTGTTTGATTCCCCACCCGTCCTCCCTCGCAGGGCTGGTTTTGCTCGCCAAGGTGCCAAGGAAAAGCAGCTGCTGAAGGAAGGAAATGCGTTCAACGTCTCCTCCTTCGTCCTGAGGGCCATGATGGGCGGTCAGTACTGGCCGGAAGGGGACGAAGTCTATCACGCCGAGCTCACAGTCCCGGTGCTGTTGGTTCATGGGATGCATGACAGATTTGTCCCCGTGGAGGAGGATCAACGGATGGCCGAGGTATGGATCCCTAAGCGGACAGAGTATGCCCATGAAGGGTGCGCAGCTCCTACTGTTTCTCTCTATTCTTGCATGCATTAACTGAACAGCACTCAAGGACACTGAGTAACACAGTCTCCACTGTGATTGCCACTGCATCCACCACCTTTTGGATATTATTATTATTATTGTTATTATTATTATTGTTATTATTAATAGTGTTGGAATAAAACACTAGGAGACCAGAGTTAAATCTCCGCTCAGCCATGAAAACCTACTTGGGCATACTTTCCCATATTCAAAGGAAAACAAGGGCAAAACTCCCTCTGAACAAATTCTGCCAAGAAGCCCCCGTGGTAGTTTTGCCTTAGGTTCACCATAAGTCAGAAATAAGTTGAAGGCACACAATAGTTTTTGGTACTCATGGTGGCTTGTTGTTTGTTGTTGCGTGCCTCCAAGTTGTTTTCCAAATGATGGCAACCCTAAGGCAGCCCTATCACAAAAGGAGCGCTTCATTGCCTGGCAATGAAGGAACCCTGCCCTTCCCAAGAGGCTCAGGCAAAAGCAAACTGCTGCAGCCTCTCCTAGCTTGTCTGCCCTTCTTTATTCATTTCATTTGAGGCCTTGGCCACACGCTAATGTTCTTTGGCCACACTTGTTCCAGCTTTCCTTCACAAAATGTTGGTGAAGACACCTGTCTGCTTCCGTCCCCAGATCCTGCTGATCGCGTTCCTGAAGGTGATCGACGAGGGGAGCCACATGGTGATGCTGGAGTGTCCCGAGACGGTCAACACTCTCTTGCATGAATTTCTGCTGTGGGAACCAGAGCCAATTTCGGCTCCAGAGCCCGGTCCAGAAGCAGAGAAGAAATAACCGCGCCGGCGAGACCCACACGCGCCGAATGAGAAGCCTGCTTGCAAGGGCTGCTTCTGCCGAAGGAAGGACGCTCCGCTTTTTAGAGCCTGTAAAGGCAGAGCAGAAGCTTGTCCCACTTTGAGGAGAGGTGGGGGAGACTCTTTCCCTCCCCGAAGAGAAGCAGAGTGGACCAAAGAGAGTCTGCCAGGCGCCGATCTCTGTGGGACAGGAGCAAAAGGAACATTCAGTCATGCAGGATGGCACACTTTGCCTTGCGGTGGGCTTTCCTGTCGTTCCCGGCGGCGTCCTCATTCATTTCTCACCTCCGGCCCCAGGTGGGCCAGAGAGAGGTGGCTGAGGGTAACCCACGGCTGCGTCCCCTCGCTTGACCCCCTCGGTGCAGGACTTGTGGAGATCGGTGGAGAACGCGCAGCAGGAGCCGGGACCCTCGATGCAGACTGGGCTGAGAAGGTGACCCCCTTCTCCGAGTGGGGTGCCATCATATTTGACCACCAAAAGGATGGCCGATGGCTTTGAGGGGGGTCCACATTAAGCCAAGTTGAACATTACGCTCTTCGAAACCCTCCCTGCAGCTCCTGGAAATCTTGTGGCCCTTTCCGAGGTGATCATGCAATGCTCCCTTTTGGGAGAAAGAGCCGAGGACAACGTACCCATTGTAGCTGGCTGACTAAACAAGTCCTGGTTAGATTGCCGGATCTCCCCCTGCAACCCAAAACCACCGTCTTGGGGTCTGTGGTCTTTTGAGGTGTAAGCTGCGAGATACGAAACCAGGGTTGGACCGGCGCTTTTCCAGCACTATTTCTCCATTAGACCTCCGTCCTGATCCTTTGGTTTTTCATCAGATCCTCTGCAAATCTCTGATTCCTCTAAGATCTGGGAGCTGGCTGGGAGTGTTCCTTTGTGGTCTCCTCCGTGGCTTGTAAATATCTTTTTTGGAAAAACTGGGCCAACACCAAGAGGACAGGAGGGTAAGAGAGACCCCCTATGACCTTTGAGATCTGGAGAGAGTGCCGTCATCACAACCAAGCAGCATCAGTAGGTTTTTATCTTCTACTTCCTCATCTTCCTTCCTGTCCATAAAGAATAATGATCAAGACTCATGTATCACCAGGAATGTTTTTTTGTTCCAAGAATGGGTGTCTTTTGTTGGTTCCCACCCACTCCTAAAATTACCTTCTTCTTAAAACTATCCCATGCCAAGTTGGAATAGGCATTTTCAATCTGGTGCCCTTCTGAAGTTCTGGAAGCCTGGCCTCTTTTGTGTCTGGGGATGATGGGAGTTGACATTCAGAACATCTGAAAGACACCGAGTTGGAAAAGACTGCACACAATGAGCAGGAAACAGCCGTTTCTTTTGCTTATACACTAGAGTCAAAAGACACCAGTAAAAACAAATAAGGTTTTAAAACTGGGCCACCTAAGATGGTAGAGAGAGGCAGTGATCAAAATATAGTGATTTTTCCCTTCCTCCACAAGATGAAAAGCCAGGGATTCCCTTGGGAGTTTGAAATTTCCAGGAAGAATCTTGGAAGGCAGGTTTCTCCCACTCCAATAATCTGTAAGAGAAGCTGCTTCATCTAAATTTTCCTCATTTTTTGGGCACAGCTAAGAATCTCATCCAAATGTGTGGCATGAACTCTTAGCTGGAACCCATAAAGATATGAAGCACCACCCAAAGCTTGTGTCTCTTTATGGAACCCTAACCAGTGCTGAGGCCACGTCTTCTCACTTTTTGAACGGTTAGGAAACATGTTCATTATCCTTTCGGTTTCACTAAAATTTTTAACTTAACTCTCTTCCCGCCTTCATTGGCCAAATAATTCTGGAAGTGAAGCCTGGTTGCTGTGATTTTAGAAGACTGTTGATTTAATGGATGTTTCTGGCCATTAAATCAATAAATTCATGTACAATTTGTCAATCCATATAAATAACAGGAATAATTTGCAAGAGGATCACTCCAAACCAAATTTGTAGTTAGAATTGTTTGGTCAAATCTGGGTAAACAGAGGTCATCACTTGTAAAAGAAACGTATGGCAGGAAGTGTCTGGCTACTGAATGAATACATTCAGATGAAGTCATAAAAATAAAGATAACCATTTGCAACTGGAAAAATCCAATACAGATACATAGCTGGATGGGTATGATTGTTAAATCACTACAGGAGCTGAGGAGATAGGTATGAGATATTTTTCTTATCCCAAGACTGAAAAAAGTGAGTCTTATGTTCTTTCATAAGTTTCCCAAAAGTTTTCCTAGCATTTATCGAACTACAGTTTGGAATTGAGCCCGCATCTCTTTATTTTTCTACCCTCCCGACCCAAAAAACTGTGTACAGAACTGGCTGGCAGGAAGGTGGAATTGCAAAAGAAAGGAGCGCCTTGTGACATTTTAAACTGTATTCTTAGACAACTGTTAACCTGCTGGAAGTCATAACCACATCATGTGATTCTTTGCAATTTTATTGCTGGGAATTTAAAAATAATAATAATCATTCAAGGCTGCGTGTCCCGTGTGCTGGACGACAAAAGTGGACTGCGCCACTGTTGTTCTGTCTGGATCCTTCTCAAATAAAGAAGTATATTCTCAATAGGTGCAGCCGTTTCTTTAACGTCAACTAACACAGAAAGTGCCAGTCGAGGGCCCCAGCCGGATGCAAGCAAACTTATTTAATGCCACCAATTCCACAGAAGACCTGAATAGAAAAGTATATTTTTAAAAAAGTTTTAAAAGTACAAAAGTATATTTTCTAAAGATCAGAGACTCACCACTTCCCACTAAGACATAAATATATAAAAGTGTTTCACAAGGACAGTTTTTTGCAGCTGGCCGGCAAGAGATGAGAATGCAGAGGAACCTGTTAAAAATGGGGTTACTCTTCAGAGAAATTTCCCTTTTGATTCTAAAGGTTTTTTAAAAAAAGGTATCTAGGGGCCACACAAGGCATTTTGGGGGGCCCCACGAGGCCCACGGACAGCACAGAACCCGCTCATGCTGTGAGGACCTTTGTCCCAGAGAGATGAAGGAAGGGAGGCAGAAGGAAAAGAGCAATTCAGGAACCCAGCCCTTGCCCCAAAGTTAGCCCCTTCCCTGACAGGCCCCAGCTCTGGCCTTGCGTCTGCAGCTCCAAAGCTGGGTCTCCAACTTTCAAACACTGATTCTCCAGGCCTTGGCATGAGGGATCCAGTGGCCGGCAGTTCCACCTTCTTCGCCCTGACTGAATCCAATGTCTTGCCTCATCAGAGACAAATCCAAGGTGAAGCTTTGGAAACATGATTATTTGCCGGTGAAGGAAATGGCACTGATCCATGGGGCTGGATCTGAAGGAGAGGAGAGCCCGGGGGGCTTTGCCGTGTCATCAGCCGGGCTGGATGTCGGCCGGACGCAGCTGCCGCTCCCCCTCCGCCAGGAAGATCTGCATGGCGCGGTGCAGCAAATAGATGCCCAGCTGCCGGCGTCGCTTCATGGGCCATCCAGCCACGAGGCCGTAGTAGTTCCCTTTCTTCTGGTTGGTGAGCATCTTCAGCCCTGCAGGGAGAGAAGAGGGGCTGCTTAGGAGCAGAGGCAGAGAGAGCAACTGCGGTTTCGCTCTGCCTGAGGATCGTCCGTTTCACAATATTCTTTATCTGAGGCAGAGAGAGTGAGACCAGTCCAAGGTCCCCCAGTCTGCTCCCAGAGATGAGTGAGGATTCAGACTCTGGTCTCCAGAGTTGTAGTCCAATGCTCAAATCACTATACCGTATTGGCTCTCCACAATGAGTCTAGCTTTAAGAAAAGTTTGTCTTGTATGTGGCTCTAACCCCCCCCAAAGATTTCTGAACTCCAAGGGGAAAAATGATTTTAAAAAGTATTGTGTCCTCAGAATCCAGCCACTTCGCATCAACCTTCCTCATCTTCGTCTGTAACCCCTGAGGTCTCCACTGGTGTGTCTGCTGAGCTGTTCAGGCGGAGAACTGTTGGCCGGCTGGGAAATGGGTGTTGGGGCAGAGGGTTTGAAAAGAGACTAGAGAGACAATAGTACTTATAAAAGCTTAAAAGGGCAAGGAACAACATATATAATTAATTCATACAAAACCCATATATGTAAGACAAAGCATAATAATAATAGCAAACATAACAAGTAACAAATAATATATACCACACAATATAACACAAGTATAAAGCAACAGAAAATGAGGAGGCTAAGAATAGGGTGAGCAAAAGGAGAGAGCTCACTACAGAACTAGCCTTCTTAAGGCTCAATACTTCATTAGGGCTCTGCACACACCGGGGAAAATTATCTGCACTCTCAGGGACTCTGTATTAACCCTATAGTGAGTCAGTTGTAGAGTTGGCCAATATTCCAACAATGTGGACCCAGAGGAGAGGGCTGAACCCAAAAGAGAGGTGTCTTTTCTTACCAATGGCATCCACCATGCAGGCCTCTCGCGTGAAGGCCTCCACAGGGATGACGTTCTGGAAACAGTGCATGGAGATGACGCCCTGGCCGCTCGCCCAGATCTCCAGGATGTGCTGGACTTTGGAGCTCGCCTGAGGACCAAGAAGGGAATGGAGCGAGATTGGCAGCGCTGGAGAGAAAGGGGCAGGGGGAGCAAACAAACGCCCCTTCTCTTCCCCCCAAATAAGCAACCTTCCCAGCCTCCGCACCTGTCTCCCGTGCTTTCCCCGTCTCCCCTTGTAGCAGGTCAAGGCCTCGTAGAGATGACTGTAGGGCCGGGAGCGTTTCCCTTTGCCCACATAGAAGATGGAGCTGATGAATGTTCGGAAACACTCCGCTTGGCTCACATAGTGGCAGCGGAAAGGCAGGTTCTGGGTTACTCTGCAAGAGAGAAAATGAAAAGGAAAAACAGAACACAGGCAGAGAAGGCCAAGTGAGGAGGCTGTGACCACCAAGAGGGAAAATCAGAAAAGGAATATCAACAGCTTAAGATGGGCAGGTGACATCTTACCATTATTACTTTCTTGTATTTGGAACTGGGAACTAATCTGGAATTATCCAATTAACCATTTGTACGCTGCTCTGGGAGCCTCTGTGTCTAAGGGATGGGGTATAAATGCTCTAAATAAAATAAATTATCGAGGAAGCAAGACTGCCAACTGTAAGAGAGATGGCCAACTTAGAAGTTTTCTTACCTGGGATCCAACAGCAGGTAGTTAAAGCTAGATTTGAGCAGTCCTTCCCTCCACTTTTTACTCTTATCTGGCTGGTCAAACTGCCTCGCCAAAGCCATTTCGTCATCTTGGCTGTCTGGGATCTGATACGTCTCCAGGGCAAAAGTCAGTTCTGGGCTGTAGCCTGAGCGGGAGAGAAGAAGGCGCCACTTCATCACAAAAGGCAAGTCTGTGAACACACAACTAGATTTGCGCAGAGATGCAAGCAGGGATGGGGAGTCGGAAACCATTTTGAGTAGAGTCGGAACTGGTAGAAACGTATCGACTCTGACTTCCAAATAAAAATATTTAATATAAGGTAAATATATTGTTTTATACTTATTTTTGCTGTTGTTGTGTGCCTTTTAGTCGTTCCAAGATACGACAACCTGATCATGGGGTTTAATTGGCAAGATTTGTTCTGAAGCTGAAAGAGTGTGTCTTTTTTAAAAAATTAAGTGTCTACTTTGTTGCTTATTTACTTTCATAGGGACTTAGGAATTTTCTTGTTCAGAATGAATATAATGTATGTTCTGTTGGTCTAAGTAGCCTGAGGATTCAGGTGGTGATGGCTAAATGCCTTGGGCTACCATTTTGTTACAGGAAATCCACTGACCTGCCGAATCCTTCCGCGCCTTGGTCTTGGGGTCGCTCATTAACTTCTCCAGCAGCTGCGTGTACAGCTTCCGGGTGAGGTCTGTTATGGGTCCTGGGTTCACACCGAGGTCTCGCAGCCTCTGGAACAGAGCTTTGTCGGAAAGGGGGCTGCACGGCTCTGGAGGCAGCTGCGGGGAACTCTTTCCCTTGTCTGTCAGCCCCGCTGCTTGCTTGGCATATGCCCGCCAGTCATAAATGATGGTGTCTTCGGAGCTTGTGGTGTTGGCAACGGAATCGTCCGTGCAAGGAACGTGCCGCTCCACGAGGGTGTGTCCTTCGTCCTCGTCCACGTAGAGGTACTCCACCGGCTCAGTGGCACTGACGTTCACAGGCCGGCCCCCAGGGGACAGCGGGACAACCTGGCCAACGGGGCTCAGCCTTCTGGGTGAACAGGCGGCGGCTCCGGGTACAAATGAAGGCCCTTGGACAGACAGCCGGCTGAAGCTCACCCTGGAGGGCTTGGGTGACCTCTTGCCTTTACCGTGTCTGGCAGCCGAGTGCTTAGGACCAGTCCATGATGGTGGAGCATCCGTCCCTTCTGAGGTGGTGTCATGCTCCCCTCTGTTATCTAGAGATGGTTTGGCCTCCTTTGAGGGAGATCTTACTTCTGAATCTGCATTATAACAAGAGCCAGATTTTACTTCCAAGTGGTGTTGATCTCTGCAGTCATCCCTTCCAGAGACTGTTTGCCCAGCCAGGTCAGCCACCAAAGGACCAAGAGGAATTGATCCTGGGAGGCTGTGTGGTTTACAGGTGCTTGGGCCAGCTGATACCAAGTGGGTATTGTCTGGAAACTGGGCTTCCCCTCTTGCCATCTGAGGTGGACTCAGATTTCTTGGGGCAACGGGGCAATTGCAGGCTTCCTTGGAGAGCGGTGCCCTCCCCTCTGGGCTTCTCACTCGCCTTGGGCGCCTTGGCATTTCCAGGGCCTCATCAAAGAGAGAAGAGCTGCTGCCGTCGTTGTGCGTGTCTGATGTGGCCGTGAGGCTTTTGCTGTTGGGGGCAACACGGCAGGACCCCTGTTTGGGCTGGAGAAGGGGCGAGTGGCAGGCCTTGGTTGCGAGCATCATTGATCTCAGCTTCACATCTAGGCTGGAGAGCTCCTCTTCTACAACACTCGCAGTCGGACGAGAGACAGGCATGGTATCATCTGCATCCTCGCTCGATTCGGGAGAGATGGGAATCTCAGCATCTAGGCAGGCCCTTGTCTTTTCAGGCGTCCTCTGTATAAGCACTGTGTCTTGAGTCTCCAGGCTCTCTGCCTTCTCCACAACCCTTGATCCTTCCACTCTTCCTCCTGTCTCCTCATTCAGCTGCAGCCGCATGTCGGACAACACTGTAGCTCCAAATTCCCCTTGCGGTCCCTGAGGAGCAATTTGTTTGCTTGAGGCAACAGCGGAAAATTCTGGAAGAACCTTGTTTGTTGGCCTTGGGGTCACAAGATTTGGAGGTTCCTGCAACCCGACTGTGTTCAGGTCGTGGTTCCTCCAATTCTGCCAAGGACACATTATGGAGAGGACCGGCTCCCTAACATTTCCAGGGCATCCATTCTTCCCGGTGGGTTCCAAAGTTTCCTGCCCAATGGGAGTCTCGGAAGGTGTTTCTCTAAAAGTTTGAGATTGGCTGGGAGAGATGGCTACTGGAGACATCTGTGACATCAAACTCAGGACCCCATCTGTGTGGCCAGGAGAACAGCCAAAGCTGGCCTTCTGCTCCTTGTATTCCTCAGGCTTGCTGCAGTCTGGCCCTTCTGAGGTGCTTGCATCGCTGCTGCATGAGAGGTAATGGCTGCTGCTATCGCCTGAGCTCCTTCGAAACGAATTCACCTTCGTACATCCATCTGGATTCTTGCAGACCGTGGAGAGAAATGCTGGGTCGACCACCAGGGTCTTCTCCAAGTCTGACAGAGCTGTGGAGTTTCCCCGGGAGAAGAGGAACGCGTGATCCGGAGAGGTGACGTCCAGCCCCTGCTGGCTGCTGCGTTTCACTGTGAAGTCCGGGTCAAGGAAACTAGCGTATTGGGTCAGGTCCAGGGTGGTGTTGGCATTCTGCGTGACTAGGAAGTGATCTCTATTACATTCAGATTTAATTTCGTGTGTGAGAGGGGGATCAAGGATCTCCTGGGATCCAGTAGTGCTTGATATTTTGGGGCTCATCCCTGCCACATGAGAGTTGGCTTTGGGAAGGCCATCATTTTGATCTGGAGATGAATGGCACCCTTCCCCTGTAGTGGCTTTGAGAGAGCAAGAGTGGGTTCTCTGGACGTAGGCATCCAACTTGTGGCATGGTGGCCCATCTTCCAGGAGCCCCACTACAGCAGAACTATTCAAGGTCTCCTTCTCATCTGCATGGTCACAAGGCAGCCCACATGAAGCTGCCGTCTGAGTGGGGAACTCGCAGTGATCACACAATGTAGTGCCTTTCCAAGAACATTCAGTGAGAAACGAAGCAGAGCACCGGTTCCTGCAGGAACAGCATTTATCCTGGCAGTCAGGCAAGACACAACCATCTGGATTTCCACCTGGCTCTGCTACAACTGGGAGAGGGAAGAAGCTATGTCCGAGATTCCCATTCGGAGATGGCTTTGAGGTTCCACTAAACAGGTCAGGATCAGGAGCATGAAGCTTCAAGGTGCCCCTGGCGTCCACAGAGTCTTCAGTTATGGTGGAGAGAAAGCTTTCTGCTCTTCGGTGGGCTAAAAGAAAAACAGAGAGAATTGCATCACACTTAGATTGTACTGTACTTAAAACCGAGGATAATAATGGCATACCAAAGTCTTGGCTTTTTTGTGGCTCTTACACATCCAGCTGCTCTGCTCCTCTTCCTCCAGAGGCTCCCGCAGAATACGGACACACATCTCATTGCCTTGCTCCAGAGCCAGGTCAAGGGCTGTGTTCCCATCCTGGAAGAGAAAGGCAGAAAAGGAGAAGATTGGGGTTCCTTGCAGCAGTTTGGCTTCTATCGAATTCTGTACTTTGCCTTCCTCCCCATGTGCTACACTTGAAAGTGAAAAGTCCGCTGAGAGCATTCCTTGGCTAAGGTGACAAAGGCTGCAATCCTATGGAAAGGTATTTTAAATATCTGAAAGGCTGCTGTCATGCTGGAGATAGAGTGAGTATGGGGTGTTTTTTTTTGTGCTGCTCCTAATAGTAAGAGCAATCCAATGGATTCAAATTACAAGGGAGGAGATTCTGACTAACGTCTGACTTCTCTTGGAAGGTGGTGGACTCTCCATCTTGGGATCTTTTCGGAGATGAATCTCATGGATTCTTTAACTGTGGATTCCCACAATGGGAGAGGGTTGGATCACATGTTCCTTGCAGCCCCTTCCAACTACGTGATTCTATGAAGTCCAGATTGCTTACTTCTGGCACGCACAAAGAACCGGGCAAGCTCAGCTTAGTAAAGCAAAGACTGAGCGGTGGCACTCTTTGAAGCATCCAAAGGGTTTTCACAGACAGAAAAGGAAGGATTGTTCTTGGCTACCACAGAAGAGAGGAACACGTCTAATGCCTTTGAGTTGGTAGGGTTTGACCTTCTTGATAAGCAAGGTAGTTAAGAGGAACATTTTCAGCTCTGGAGAACGGCTGGGTGCTCCCGAACAAGGTTAGGAACGGGGCCCGGAGATGCGAGAGCAACCTAGGGACCCACCTGGTCCTTCAGCCGGGGGTCCCCTCCTTCCATCAGCAGCAGCCTCAAGCAGGTGTAGCAGCCCCAAGACGCCGCCACGTGCAAAGGGGTGAGACCGTCCACGGACCTGGGACACAGAAAGAGCCCAGTCAGCCTCCCTTCTTTGGGCAACGCACGTCAAAGGGGTCGGGAACGTTCAGACCTCTCCTCTCTTGGAGCAGCATCTCAGTGAATTGATAGGGCTGCAACCAGCAAGGCTTGCCTAAACCGGCCCTAAAACGTTTCCCCGACGCGGCAGAGCGGAGACCTCCTGGGTCCCTGGGCAGCAGGTACCTGGCGTTGGGGTCTCCGCCGTATTGGAGGATGAGGGCCAGGCAGCGGATCCCGCTCTCCTGCTCCATGCCGGCCGCCAAATGGATGGGGGCCATCCCCTCCGGAAGGACCAGGTTGGGGTCAGCGCCCCGCCGGAGGAGGGCTTCCACCGTCCTGGAAGGAAGGAAGGAAGGAAGGGAGGCACAAATCAAATTCACATGGATTTCAGACACAATTTGAGTCAGTCACACAGGAAGGGTTCATAAGGATGTCTTTGGATGCATCTATACGGGAGAGATAACCCGGTTTGGCATCGCTTTAAGTCTTTTCTGGCTCGAGGCTATGGAATTCTGGGAGTTGGGAGTTTGTTGTGGGCTCAGAGCTCAAGGCTTAAGTCTTTTCTGGCTCGAGGCTATGGAATTCTGGGAGTTGGAGTTTGTTGTGGGGCCCAGGGCGGAGCGGAGCTCCGCTCTGGACCCCACAACAAACTCCAACTCCCAGAATTCCATAGCAACCGAGCCAGACAACGAGCTCTGTGCCCCCCAACAGACTCCAACTCCCAGAATTCCATGGCCTTACAGTTAAGCCTTGAGCTTTGGACTCCAGAATGTACTCCAACTCCCAGAATTCCATAGCCTTGAGCCAGAAAAGAGCTAGAGCGAGGCCAAACCGGGTTAATTTCTCCAGTGTGGATGCAGCCTTATTGCGTCTTTCTATTGCAGGCCGCCTTGGGTCCCCTTTCTTTGGAAGAAAGGCGTCATAAAAGCAACATAACTAGCAAACACAGAGTGTAAAGCCTATCCCATGGCTGTTATACAAAGGGAGGAGGATGGAGAAGTATAAAAGGCTGGGAACCAGTGCGGGGAGCCTCAGTGCACGTGTCCAGGCGCCTTGTTCCCACGTTCAGGGACTCACGTGTCTTCCTCGGAGCGCAGAGCCTCGCAAAGCCAAGCGGCGCGCTGGAGGCTGCTTGGCCGCATCCTGCCACTAGAGGGCGAGCGAGAGTCAAGCGGCCGCCGCGAAGCCTCTTCTGCGCATGCGCACGCTCACACCGCCCGCGCATGCGCAGTCTTCTTCCCACCGCGCCAAGCGGAGGGGCTCCCCGTCATCATCGCCGCCAGTCCTTAAAAGCGCCGCCGGCGGAGAGGAAGGAGCGTTTCTCCGTTTTAAAGCCCCCGGGAGCCTCTCCCAGCGCCCGGCCCAGGCCCCCGAAGCCCCTCACGCCGCCTCAGCAGCTCCGCCGCCGCCGCCATTTTGTCCCTATTAGTGTCTTCTTCGAACTTTCCCTCCTCAGCCTCGTCGCGGCGCCCCATTGGCTGAGAGCAGCGCTGTTCCCTTGATTGACGGCCCGGCCGGCCAATGAGAACGAAGAAGCGCGATTCGAGGTTAGAGAAAGCGAGGAAAGGTTCCCGCCTCCTTGCGCCTTGGTTCCGCCCACGGCTTCTTATTGGCTCGAAGCGGTTGATTGACAGGTCTTCAGCCACACAAAACAGTGCTGGAGAAATAACCCAGTTTGAGAGAGTTTTAACTCTTTTTTTGGCTCAAGGCTATGGAATTCTGGTTGTGGAGTTTGTTGTGGGCTCCGCTCCGCTCTGGGCCCCAGAACATACTCCAACTCCCAGAATTCCATAGCAGTTGAGCCAAACAAAGAGCTCTGGGCCCCACAACATACTCCAACTCCCAGAATTCCATAGCAATTGAGCCAGACAAAGAGCTCTGGGCCCCACAACAAGCTCCAGCTCCCAGAATGCCATACCCTTGAGCCAGAAAAAGAGTGAAAGCGGTGCCAAACTGGGTTATTTCTCCAGTGTGGATGCAGCCATTCTTCCCCTGAGGCAAAATAATTCACAAAACGTCTTTTAAGAAACAGATTTTTAATGTTAAAGAATGCAATTCATTGTAGTCCCTGCTTGAGGTTTCACATAAAGGCAATTCATTACAGTTTCTAATTAATATTATTATTGTTATAGAAGGAGTCAAGGGCCCTTCAGCTCTTAAACATTGAGGGAGGGCAAGTTCAGGGCAGCTTCGGTGTGCGCCATTCCAGCGTTTTCTCTCTCCACGGACGCAGCCGCCGCGAAGGGGCCGCAAAATGAGGAAGCCTTCCTTAAATATTCTGTTGAAATTCCTAAAATTGCTAGCCCCACAGAGAGAGAAACTTGCCCTTCCGCTTCGGGTGCCGAAACTCTCTTGCTTTCCTCCCCATAATTTTATACCCCTGTTTTATTTCAAAAGGATGGAGGAAAATGATCAGCCTCAAAAGTCTTCATTCATTGTCACGCGTCCTCCGTCAGCCCTCTTTTGCAACAACATCACCCCTTGATCCCCCCAAAATCTGGCTTCTGTCAGCCATGACGGCCGGCAACCATCACTGGGACTACAAAGCCCATTGTCTCTGAAGGCCAGGGTTGATGGGAGTCACACACCACATTGTGAGAGTATTCTGCGCCTTCCTTCGTGGCGTGACTTGGGGCTCTTTCACTTTACACAATCCCAGTGCTACGATTCCACTTTTAATTGCCGTGGTTTGGATTTGCTCATTAAGGTACTTAGGACTCCCAGTCGGAGTGTTCTTAGTTACCCTCAGCGAACTACAAGCTCCGGAGAACGCCACCAATGGCAATTCAGCCTGGAATCAAAGGGCTACCATTGTATAGGGTGAAAGAACCCACAGCGGTTGTGCAGATGGGGAAATATTGTACATATACATATACACACACTCACACACAGGTCCCCAACAAAACAGACAGACGCACAGAGGACCGGGTACGGGTGAAAGCCCCCTTCCTGCAAGGAGAGGACCCCCGTCGGAGGAGCGCCTTCCTGGGCTTCGGCTGCTCAGACCACGGCTTCGATTTCCGGTGCCTCCTCCTCTTCCAACATGCTGTAGGACGCGTGGGTCTGGAAGGGCCTCTGGAGAGGGTGAGCCAGGAGCTTCGCCATGCAGTTGTGGAGCTCCACAGCCGGGCCGGTGAGGGAGACCTCGTACTTGTAATTGGTGCCTTTGGTATCCAGGTTGCTGAAGAAGGCAAAGGTCTCCTGGAGAGGAAGGAAGGAAGGAAGATGACTCAGAACCAGTGGGGTGTGTATGTATATGTATTATATTCACACACAAACGCATAAAGCCATGTTCTGGGATGTACCCGAGCAGCCTCCCCAAGAGTTCTTCCGGTGCCAAACGCTACACTTGGCAACACCATAAGCTTCATTGGGGGTCAAAGATACAGCAGCGAAGCTTCCCAGCGTTTTCACTGTTTTGAGTTCAGCTTCTGCTTAACGGTCAAGGGTCCCTCTACAAACTAATTCTATCCAGATTACGGATGCCATGCAGAAGAAACAGAGGCTGGATGACCATCTGTCGCGGGATGCTTTGATTGGGAGTTCCTGCATGGCAGGGGGTTGGGCTGGATGGCCCTTGAGGTCTCTTCCAACTCTACGATTCTATGATTCTAAGAAGCCAGCTTGATTTCTGCTGCTTCGGAGACTGGAACACAAACCAAGGGCCCTTGGGATCCCTTTCATGACTATTCAATTCCCATGGATGGCTAAAGCCCCAAGTTGTGGGTATACCCAAGATGGAAGACAGGCGTCCTAAGGCTATATACTGCAGAAGCAAAGAAAGAAAACGAAAGCCTGCCAGCACGGCCCAATCTCCCCCAAAGAAAAGGAGGCACCACAAAAATGCCAGGCTTCTCCCACACCTGTGTCATATCCGCCTGGCCCTGTGGGGTCTTACCTTCCAGCTGGTCTCCTCCTCTTTCTCTTCGATGCCATTATGGAGGTAGAGGACGTCAAAGAAGTAGTAAGGACACTGGAGCATTTTCTGTGCCAAGGGAGGAAGGAGCAGTTAATGCTGGCTCGAAAGAAGCCGAGAAAAGTTGGGAAGGAAAACACAGAGTACGGACCCAGCCGCCCTCCCCAGCATATTTGGAAAATGTATTATTTTACAACATGTTCACACTACCCTTTGCCTTTATGCTTTTATGGTTGTGACAATGGGGAAAGACTCCTCATGAACCGTTTCTGACTTATGGCAACACTGAGAGAGTGCGACATGCGCAAGGCCACCCAGTGGGTTTCTATGGCTGAGCAGGGATTCAAACCCTGGTCTCCAGAGTCCTAGTCCAATGTTCAAACCACAACACCATGCTGGCTCTTGAAGACTCCCATTTAATATTAAGACACAGATACACACAAGGACCACTTTGTAAATTTTTACGCTGAAGCTGGGCTTGAGGTCCTCCTACTATTAAAAGATGCCCTTTCAGACATATTAGAGCAGGGGCAACATTAAAGGAGGCACGCACCTTCATCTGATCCGTCAGGGCCACAGGCGGCTGGCACGCAGGGCGGCTGTAGACCAAGATGGTCCTGACCACATAAGGCGGGGGAATCGTTTGGACGTTGTCCGTCACAGGTAGCTCTGTCTTCTGCTGTCTGTATTGGAGAGGCAGAGATATTTGCATTAGTGTAAATACCCTGAAGGCACCAGATCAGGGTATAATCTTGGAAACTAAACAGGGTCAGCCCTGGTTAGGACTTGGATGGGAGGCCACTAGGGAACACCTGGGTGCTGTGGGCTCTATTTCAGAGGAAGGGATTGGCAAAACCACCTCTGGGTATCCCTTGCCTTAAAAAAAAAACTGTGAAATTCACAGTTTGAAGGCACTCATGGATAGCAATCGTGTGTCCTTCTGGATGTTGGACTACAGATCCCAGCATTCTTCATCACTGACTAGGGGCTGCTGGGTGCTGGTTCAATGATTCCCCATCTCTGAATTATTGAGCTTTTGCTTTGTATGAAAACATCCCGACTGCAAACTTCTGACATCTCCCTTTAGAGTTTGGGAAAAGTTACTTTTTTTGGACTGTAACTGGCTGGGGGAATTCTGTGGCCTATCACTGGAAAAATGTAACTTTTCCAAGTCTTGTTCCAATTATAAAAGGATCTCAGAGGGATGACAGAGACCCTTTGGAGCAAACTGTCTTTGGCTATGCTGATTAATGCTGCAACATAGCATCCGAAATCCATAAATGTGGATGGGCCCCCAATGGTCTGACTCTCTTTGGCCACTGCAGGAATCCACAGACAGCCATCCAACTTCTCTTTAAAAGCCTCCAAAGGAGGGGCATCCCAGGCAGTTAAACATGAGGTTCATCTCCCCTTTTTTAAATCCGCTATTATCCCTCCCAACTGGATATAATTAGGAGGCACAGCTCTTTTTTTTAAACACGTTCCCAAAACAACCGCTCCATAAAAGGAGAAAAAGCAGACTTGGCTTACATGAGGTTGAAAAGCCCTTCCAGATCTGAGAGAGAAGAGTTAAGATCCAACGCCACACAATTCAAGCATTTCCCCACCTTCAATACCAGATTAAAATCCCGCTCTTTCCCAGTTTTGTCCCAGGGCAAAAGAAAGGATACTGAACGATTTGCAGACCACCGTCTCCAAGTCGTACAAACAGCTGCAAACCTCTCTGGGGTCCGAGGTGAATCCCGAAAGCTGAGGGAGGAAGAAGAAAAGAGAGAGGACTCAGTTACCTATTTGCATTTCTCACTAATCCTTCCTGGCTAAATAATGCTTAAGTTACTTTTTCAGCACCTCTGAAGAAGTGAGTTGGAAAAAATCACCAAAAGCTGAAGCCCAAATAAAATATGATTGGTTTTATTGGGTTTTTTTGGACTACGGCTCCCATCCAGATAGATTTGCGAATTGAGTGTTTAGTTGTGGTTTGAGCACTGGATTAGGACTCGAATTTAGCCACAGAAACCCAGTGGGTGATCTTGGGCAAGTCACACTCTCTCAGCCTTCCAGGAAGGCAATGGCAAATCTCCTCTGAACAAACCTTGCCAATAAAAGTTATAAATCAAAGAGTGCCTTCAGACTGATTAAAAAGATCAGAGAGTCCCAAATTTTGTTCCTTTTCTCTCTGATTTTATCCTGGAGATCCATACCCATTTTGTTCACCCTGGAATATATTTTCTTAGCTCCCAGGTACAACCAGAGACTTTTTATACCAGCTCTGCAGGTCAGTTCATTGTAACTCAGTATAAAATCAAAGCAAAAATCTGGGATTTTCAAATCAAGTCTGGATGTGCCTGGAGTTGACTGGAAGGCACAGAAAAACAGCAGAATCCACCTCCCCCAAAAGTAACCTTTCCAAGCTCTGAAACCATCAAGCCCTCAGATTGTTTTAAGACTGAAAGCAAAGGAGGGGAATCAATAGTCAATCGATAGACCGCCCCACGCCAGACGCACCCAAGTCACATCGTTGTTGACCACCACCAAGGCAAACTCATGGCTTTTATCAATCTTGTGTTTGGTCCGGACGAACATTTCAATCATTTTTTGGGAAATGTTCAAAGCGTTGGTTTTGGAGCTTTGGAAGGAACGAAGAAAGAGAAAAGGTAAATTTATATATTTAAAAAACCCCAAAGCTTTGGGATGCCATATTTCCCCTTCTGGAAGGGGAAACGACTCACCCGTTGAACGACTCCAGTTTCGGGTGGGACATTTCTTCTGAGAGATCCAAGCAAATAATCTAAAGACGGAAAAGACGAGAAATTCAACAAGGACATTCGGGGGCTGCAGGTCTCGAGACTGTGGTTCGAATCTCCTCTCGGCCACTGGGTGAGTCACGCTCTCTCAGCCTCAGGGGAAGGCTGGACAAATCTGGTCAAGAAAACCCAGTGAGTCGGGCCTCAAAGCCCACGGGTAGCCTTGTACGGGGGAATGCAACCCCCTGGATAACCCCATTTGTGTAGGGCTTTGTGGGTCAAAACCAGCATTCTGGACCGTGCCCCATTAACCCCCCGCTCACCACTTTCTCGGAGCAGTTGACCCGCGGGGTTTTGACCTGGAACTCCACGGGGGGCACGGGGGGCGGCCAGACCTTGCCGTTGGCGGCCGGGGCGTTGGTGCTTTGGGGGCTGTCACCGGTGCTGGCCGCCTCGCCCTCCCCTTCGCTCCGGCTGCCCACGCTCCCCTGGGCGCTCAGGGTCCGGTCCTCGGCCCCCTCGGGGTTGGAGCGCGTCCGGGGCCGCTGCTCCTCCGCCGCCGCCTTCTCCTCCTCTTCCTCCGTGGCGCTGCTGGGCTCCGACGTGTCCATCAGAGCGCCGGGCTCTGCGTTTGAATCCAGGTTCGAGTCTGCCCTTCGAGGAGAGGAGAGAAAGCAAACCAGCTAAGTACAGTCACTCTCTAGCCTGGATCCTACTCTGAGAGTGTGGGAATCACGCAGCTCTCCAGAAGAAGTTGGAATGCAACTCCCATCAGCCCTACTAGCCAGTGGCAAGGAATGATAGGAGATGGAGTCCAACATCTGGAGAGGCCTGGTCACTCCAGGTACCCCTCAGTTAAGCCTCTGACAAAGAAACGCCCTTTTACAAAGCATTTTTACACCTGCTCCCCTCCTCCAGTGTCTAGTTGGAGGCTTTTTAGCAGCATCGGCATTGGGAGCAAACGCAGGCCGTTGGTGCCACTATGCTTTCGATACTTATTTCTTCACTGAGGCGGTTTGCCGATGGCAAGGTAATAATAATAATAATAAAATGTATTGATATCTCGCCTCTCTGCACTCAGGCAACCTTTGCAAAGCCTCAGCTGCAACCTGAAACCCTTGTAAGAGTTCAGCCATCGCATTTGGGCTTCCCTCCCCTTGCAAAATATATAGGTATTAGATATTTTATTGATGTATTTGTGCTATTGTAACCCGCCTTGATCTGTAGGGAGAGGCAGGATATAAATAAAATGATTTCTTATTATTATTTTCTAATTTTCAAGCTATGGAGGGAAATGAGAGGCAGTGGTCGCATGCGGCTGGTGTGTGTGTCCATGCACTAACTCTGGATTTCACTCGGACCTCGTCCACACTGGACCAGTGAGTATATATATACATGACCTTGCCCTGTCTCAACCTTTTCAAGGGCTCCACTTGGGCTGTGTTCACACTGGAGAAATAAACCGGTTTAATTGCCATGGCTCAATGCTGTGAAATTCTGGGAATTGCAGTTTGTTGTGGGGTCCAGAGCGGAGCTCCGCTCCGCTCTGGGCCCCACAACAAACTGCAATTCCCAGAATTTCACAGCATTGAGCCATGGCAATTAAACCAGTTTATTTCTCCAGTGTGAACACAGCCTTGATCTCCTTGCAAGAGGGTTTCTCTGCACCCAGGGAGGGATGTTCAATGTTTCCATTATTTTAAAGGCAAGGGGGGAAAACCATCCCATCAGCTGGGAGGCAAGTCAGGGAAGAGAGGAAGGGAGACAGAAAAGCCCTCCTCCTTTGGCCCTAGGAAGGAAAATCCTTGGGGCTCATCCAAAGGCAGTTGTCCTCCCCAGTTTCCTTGGTCAAATCTCTCACCTCCGGCCCTGGGTGCGAATCCGGCGCCCCTTTGCAAACACAGCCCCCCCTGGAGCAGCAGCAGCTACAAATTTGCAATAGATGCAATTAAGGCTTTTGTCAAAACCAGCCGGAAATGTCTTGGTGGAGAAGAGGAAACCCTCCCTTGTCCCGCCCCCTCCATCTCTCGCAAGGGCTTCTGGGATTTGTAGTTTCCTTGCCACCCAAACTGGCTGGATCTACATTGCAACATAAAAGGCAATTTGACACCGCTTTGACTGCCAATGCATGCAATGGTATGCTGGGAAGTGTAGTTTTGCAAGAGAGTCAGCCTTCTCTGTCTGAGAGCCCTGGTGCCACAGCAAACTACAAATCCCAGGCGTCCATTGCATGGAGCCATGGCAGTTCAAGCAGCCCCAATCAAACTGCCTTCATCCTGCAGTGTGGCAACAGCAGCCTTTCTCTTAAACACAGAGGCAAGCCCTCTCTCTGTTTCTTCCCTTGTTGTTTCTGGTTCCAGTTTTTCTGTCCAAGAAGTCATCTCCAGAAATGCATCCACTTTCTGAACTAAACCTATCCAGGGACAGCAAAGTACAATAGCATCCAAAATCCACAAAAACAGTGATGCCCTGATGGGGCCGACCAAAATGCACAAAAACACCCATGTTGCAAGCCCTTGAACTTTCACTGGCTCCTTCATTTTGTTAACAAGTATATATACTTGTTTTAAAAACTGGAAAAGCAGAATAAACTTTAATATATGTCAAAACTGAAAAGAGATCTGGTTCATAGTCTTTTGCGCCTCTCATTTTTACTCCCTTGTTTTTTCCCCCCAGAGTTTTCTCCAGTTTTTCAGGAGTTAAAGTGATACGGATGGGATGCCGTCCTTTGCAAAGCACAGCGTCTTCCTCTCTCTGCGGACAGGAAACCTGGCTGGTTGGTGGGGAACAAACAGGAAAAAGACCGCCAGGCTCCATTCTTCAAAGGATCTTGTTGCCATTGCCAAAGTGGACCATTTCAGCCCCACTCGGTTGACAAAGCACAGAAGGCAGTATGGAGAAGGTAAGCCTGACCTTTCACTATTGTCAATAATATCCTTCTAGTATCCAGAACCGGACACAGTATTCCAGGTTAATCTACTCTCCTCGACAGATAGTTGCAGAGCAGAGCAGAGGGTGAGCCCTGGCACCACAATAACTGGGAAAGAAAGAGGAAGCTAAGTAAATTCTGTATATACTCGTGGCTAGATATTTAGGTTAAAAAAATTGACCCTCAAAAACCTGACTTGACTTATCCACAGGTAAGAACTGTATCTTAATGCTTATTGAAAAGAAAGAGCCGTCTCCTGGTGAAAAGCAAGAGTATAATATGTGAAGCACTGACCCCTCTACTCTCTCATCCATCCCAGTCTTAAGAGAAAGCACAAAGAGTTATGTCTGTTGGGATTTTATAAGTTATTTTACAATGTTTTGCTTTGCTTCATCCTTTAAATCCTTTACTATATGCTCCAGCATTTTATCCTCGTCTTACCCACAGGTCATGTCAAAATCCATAATTTTGGCCCCAAAACTGCCCTTGACTTATACATGAGGTTGGCTTATACTTGAGCATATATGGAATATAGATCTGTTTGAGAGCCTTTGCAAATTGCAGCAACAAATCAGTGAAAGGTAGTGGAGGTTTGCAAACTCTGCTTTCCTCTTTCCCGGAGTTGAGCCCAACAAAATGGGAGAATGTGTACCCTTGTCTCCCACCTGGAAATGACCCGTGAAAACCGGACTCAGGGCCAGGCCCTGAGATCTGGTGGCAACCCTGATGGGATTGTGGCTTTTGTTTTTTCTCTGTCTCTCCCCAATTTCTCTCCTGCCGAGGTCTCAGATTTCTAGCTATCCCAGCCAAGAACAAACAGCCTATTGTCACTGAGGGAAAACAGGAAGGCTTCCTCCCTTCCTTGAGCAGGGAGCAAACCAACTCCTATTTTAAGTGCATTTGAGAAAAATAGAATTGGGGCACTGGACAGAGGTCCAAACAAGAGACATCCAGAGAGGGTAAGGGGGCTAACCTGGGTCAACATGAAGCTGTTCAGTACATATTTTGTGTGAGCGGGGCAGAGATGGCTAAAACCCTTGTCAAACAGCTGATCCCAGGATCCCATAGGATGGAACTAGAGCACTTAAAAGTGGTGTCAAAATGCCTCATTGCTACAGTATAGATGCAGCCTCAGTCCCTGCCAACTTTATTCTGATTCCCAATACCCAGGGAGACCACCCTGAGCCCCAAGATGAGGGGTTCCCAGAGAAAGTGCCGCCGGATGAACAGGTGATCCTGCGCTATGAGGAACACATCACGGAGTTGATGGTCACCGTCGCCCACCTCCATGGCCAAATCGAACATCTGCAACAGAGGAAAAACAGGTCATCCTTCCCCCTCCAGTTCCATAGATCTCACAGGACTGGGGGGATTTGGGATTGCAGGGAAGATACGGTGTCAAATGGAATCTAGATTGTGCGGAAATAGAGTAGAACAGGAATGCATACTCACCACTTTTCACAGATAGAAAGGGGACACGTGTAGTTGAGCCACGGTGGTCAGGAGGCTTTGGGGAGGCAACAAGAGGGCAAAAGATTTTAATGACGAATGCACAAAACTACTATTTGAAGCAGAGGAACCCTGGAATGTAAACCCTGAGTTTAGAAAAGTCTGAAAATAGGGAGGAGAAAAACACGTTCCCACTGACAAACCTAGTGAGAAAAGCAACTCTACTGCTCTCCTCTCTTTCTTGGCTTCATTAACTGAATGCAAACTGCTTTTGCATTTTATTTGTAGCATCTGAAGTAAGCCAAAGATGAAGGAGTAAAGCAGAAGGAAGGAAGAGAAATCAGGGCATTTTAAAAACAGTTGAGGAAGTGGGATGGCAGAGGATTAACCGGTACATGTCCCTGCCGAAACCAGGACAGTTGAAGGGTTTGGGAAGAGATAACAGAGTCCAAATCCCAAACCTTGTCTTCTGAACATCTTCTTTGCTGGCAGGGAGGAAGAAGAGTTTTCCGACCTCTGCTCCGAATACACAGCAAGCCTTCCACGGTGCCCAGGGCCATTTCCAAGCATGGCAGCGATCCCACCTCCTCCATCACGTCCGGATGAAGGTATGAATACTGAGTCTGCAACTTGACAGAAACTCACTCCCTAATCTGCCAAGGCTGTCTTGAGACATTTTGCCACCTGTGGCAAAAAACTAAATAAACAGTGTCCACTTCTCATTCCTTGGAGGGGCAGTTGATTATCTTTCTTTGCCAACAGCAATAGGGGATTTGAGGAGTTTTAGTTCCCCAAAAGTAGCTTTCCAGGCTCCGATTCTCTTCCTCTCTATCCTTCTGATCCCTCCATATTCCAGGCAAACCTGATCTCTTTCTTGCTGTGCACCAGGCGGTCACATCCCTTGAGAATACCGTCTTCACCCATCGGAGCCGCCTCCCCAGCACTGAAACTAAAATGGAGGGACCCGTCCATGTGGCTGAGGTGGGTCAAATTCTTGTCCCAAATGGGAGGGTTTCCAATGCACTCTCCCTTCTTTTCCTCTCCCAGGCTGAGAGGAACCTCTGAGATCTGAAAAAGATGGACACATCTCCCAATTTGTGGCTGGTGGAGGCCCAAAGACTGAAACAGTCAACTTACTGGTTTCAGGTCTGAATTTGATTTGGATCGGAGGGCTAGCTGATTGGATAATGAGCCACTTTTATTCTTTTCTGCATCTTAAAAAAATATCCAGAGCTTTGAAGAAAGTCTAAAGATATTCCAAAGAAGTTACAAAGAGCTGTATCTGCAACCAGACAATGATCTTATGGGGTCTGATTTGGGGTTCCTGTTGGGAGACATGAGTATCTACGAGCACGAAATCGCCCTGTATAAGGAGAGGAACATGGCCCTCCGGAGAGAACTAGGAAACCGAAACGAGGAGCTGAGCCAGTCCAAAGAGACTCTCCATGCTTACCAGGAGGAAAGAGACAAACTGCAGAGAAAGGTAAGACCAAGACAAGAAGAAACATAACTGTACAGAATCATAGAGTTCTCACTTGCAGTTTCTTTGTCTCCATCCAGGTCAAAGACCTGCAAAACACCCTTTCCAGAGTGGAGACCTTTCAGAGCGTAGCCTCCAGCCCCCTCTGCGAACGGGATCCGTGGGGATTTCAGGGGGACTTTGGACTGCTTCGTCTGCCTGTAAGTTCCTGGGACATGATCCTCTTGCGTATCCTCCAACATTTCACTCTTAAAAACTAGGATATGTGTTGGAAAAGAACATCAGACTGGTGTATCTGCACTGCAGAAATAAAGCAGTTTAACACCACTTTAACTGCCACAGCTGCCTCTTGTGTAGTTCGTGGGGCACCAGGGCTCTCTGATGGGCCAGGATGAATAGCCTAACCAAACTACAAATCCCAGGATTCCACAGGATGGAGCCATGACAGTCCAAGTGGTGTCAAACAGCTTTATTTCTGCAATTATTAATGGAGAAGGATAGACAAGGGCTATTATTCCACTTGAACTTTTATGGCTGCCTCCTGGGAAATCCTGGGATTTGTAGTTTGGGGAGGCACTAGAGCTCTCTGGATGAGAATCTGAATTGCCCCTTCCTTCATTGGTGTTCTCTCAGGTTAAAAAAAAGGAGTGATTCTTTATTTGTGGTTTATCTTGAGCCCCTAACTAACCCCTATGAATGAGGAGGTCCCACTGTATATTCACTATCCAAAGTGCTGAAGCTATTTCAGGAGGTCATAGGGTTCAGCCCTGTGGATTGTTCTTGGAAAGTTCCTACTAGAACCCAGAATGGATTCACAGTCTTAGTGAAACAGAAGACACCATCCTCACCACTGACAGTCATGTCGGTTGCCATAAATCTTACACATCTCTTTCAGGATCCGGTGGCAATTGTGGCCCAGAAATTCCTCCGCTGTGTCCAAGATGCCACCAATGTCTTCCCCACCCCTGGCCTTTTCTCCCCAAAAGTCCCTTCGCCAGTAGAGACCCACAGCAAAGAACCCTGGGGGACTCAAAGGGACCAACTCCACAGGTAAGTCATTGGGTGACTGCCATTCTGCTTGTGATTACGGTAGTACAACTTGAGTTAATAACACTATTTAATGATGATGATGATGATGATGATAATAATAATATGTTATGATTCAGTAGTTGTTATTAACTCAAGTTAACTGGTTTACTTTTAGTTAAAGTCATGATTATCCATGCCATTGTATTTCAGATTTCTATGTATGGTTGTCAAAGCTAGACAGTGAAGAAAGCGGATAGGAAGAGAATAATAACAATAATTTTAACTATGCCATGATTGTTGTTGTTATTACTCCTACTCCTGTTGTTGTTACAATGAAAACGATGCCTGCCTTCCCCCTTAGATCCATTGAGACACTCCAAGGGCTCAACCAGCTCCTCCTGGTGACTCTTCAGGAGACCAAGAGTGACACAGAAGGCATTAGCATGCTGCTAGACCTCAGCGAGTCCGACAACACTGCCTTGCACTTAGCTGTGCAGTACAGGTGAGGAGTGGGTGCCACTTGGGTCGCTGATCTCTGGGTCTCTGATATTGAGGAGGGGTCATTCTGCCACAGCAAAGCCAATCTAGACTCTCGGGGACCTTCTGTTAGAGATGAAGCATGGTGGGTGGTTAAAGCATGGCAGGGGAGCCTTTGGCCCACCAAGTGTGTGTCACAATCGGACTATAATTTCCTTCCATTTTCACCCCATTTTCACACAGCGATTAGTGCTTCTTGAACCTGGCCCCCAGATTTCTTTCTCTGTCTCAAATTTCTCAGTGAACGCTGTTTGGAGGCCTATGAGGCGCTCTTTTCACTGGCTGCTGTTGAACAAGGCCCTTGCATACGAGTTCTGGCAAAGGACCTAAAAACGCCTGGTGCAGGTGAGTTTCTGAAGCTATCCAGAAGCTTGGGAACATTGGCCTGATCTAGATTGGCAAAAAGAAGTGTGTTCATGGCTGCATGAAACTCTAGCCTTTAGATGAGAAAAAGGGAAAGTGTGCCATGAAAACACTTTTTTTGTGTTTTAGGGGAGAAGAAGCGCCTTTAAAAAGGTCCTGGTTTTCCCAGCTTCTTTTTTAAAAACTGCAGAACAGCGCAGCTCCATCTAAAGGCTGCAAGCCTTTAAGGAAAAGGCAACTTCATGTCACACTTTCCTGCCAATCTAGAAAGCCCCATTATCTTTTGCAGAACTACAGTGCCAGAATCCTCTGCTGTTTTAGTGCTAATGTTTCTCTTCAGTTCTCCTCCTTTTCCATACTCTCAAACATTTCACAGATGAAAACCAGGACACTTGTGGCTGTGTGTGCTCAAGATGACAAGACTTATTCATGAGGAAAATGAGCAAGCTAGAAGAACCTGTGGCTTTTGCCTGAGCTGACAGGGAATGGCAAGGTTCTGCCCCCTTTCCTCTCCTCCCATTGAGTTAGTTGAGTTCAAACTACTTTTGCTCTTTGAACTCAGCATTTGAAGAAGCTAAGGAGAAAGGGGGAGAAGAAGAAAGAAACCAGGACTTTGTAAAATCAGCTGGTAAAAATGGGATGGCAGAGGATTAATTGGGATTCTCCGTACCAAATCGGAGATATGCTCCACTTGACTTAAGCGCTGATCCCTTTCTTTCCATTAGGAAAACCTAATGACTTACCCTATCATTTGAGATCAGCCACGATGGAGAAAGCATGCCATTTTTTGCAAAGCCGTGGCACAGATGGTGAGATGCCCGATGGATGCAATGTCCACTCCGAGCAGAGGTACAAAAGTGAAAAAGCCTCATGGATGATTCAGGGGTCTGTATGTGGGAGGAATGGGATAGGAAGATGTAGCTTGGAGATGGGGTTGCATCAGGATGAAGAGTTGAACAGGGAGGCCTGTCCTGAGTTAGCAGGACTCATAGTTTGTATGACAGAGGCCCGCAGCCTATGTCCTTACTTATATATCAGCCCTTGAACCAGAATCATATCCTTCTGGAACTGGACACAGGATTCCAAATAAGCAGAATAGAGTGACACTGCTATTTCCCTTGATCTGGATGCTGTTCTCCTATTGATGCACCCCAGAATTGCATTGGCCTTTTTGGCTGCTGTGACCCCAAGATACTTCCCACATGTTCTGCTTCTAAGCCAGGGGCAACCCATCTCATATTTCTGCATTTCATTTTGCCTGCCTTGTCATTTATACAAAACACTACAGCGGGTGGAAGTACTTCCTAAAAAAATTAAACTGGGATTGTGCGAAAACATCATTCAGATATTTTTATTTAAAAATCTAAGAAGCATAGCAACAAATGCCACCTTTATAACCCAGAGATGTGATGCCATTCTAAGATGGACTGTTCCATCGATGGCAAGTGTTTTCCCTAATGTTCATCCTTCTCTTTTCAGTCCCATGCGGCCTGGTGAGATGGCAGGGGAGGAAGACAGAAAAGTTTTGCGAGACTACATCAAAAACCTGAGAACCAGGAAGGCCTCAGTGAAGCTGCCCACCCACCGCCCGCCTCCTGGACCAGGCTCTGTGGCAGCCGAGATCAACTCAGGGATCAAGGCCAGAGTAGCAGAGATACAGAGGGCCCTGCGTGATGCCCTTCCTTCTGAAATGGCGCCAACCAAGATGGAGAAGGCACAGTTGCTGCGGGAGTTGCAGGCAGCCAGGGTGAGTGGGGTTGGGAGATGGGAAGGGATGAGAAAAGGTTGCAACCTAAGCCAGGATGCAAACCATTACAAGAAGTGGCTCCCATGATCATTTTTATATCCTCCCAATTGTTCCAACTTGGCAGGGACAGTCCTGGTTAATCCTCCTCCTTCCTGCTTTCTAAGCATCCCTGTTTCTCTCTCCTCATTCTTGTTTGTCCTCGGTTTACTTCAGTTGCTGTAAAGTGAATTCAAACTAATTTTGCCCTTTGGATTCAGCTTGCAGCAACTGAAGTAAGCTGAGGACTAAGGAGGAAAGTGAGAGGAGGAAAGAGAACCCGGGACATTTTAAAAGCAGCAGAGAAAATGGAAGGTCACAGGATTAATCAGAATTATCTTTGTCCAACCTGGAAAGCTGTAGGGCATAGTGGTGTGAAAGGAACATTCATTTGAGTGTTCAGCTTTTGTTGTTCTGACCCAAACTCTCCATCTTTCCATCACTGCAGGAGGCCTTGGCTGACTTAAGCACCAGGTTGGCTCTGGCAGAAAAGGAGAAACAGCGGCTGGAGCTCCAAATGTACACTTATCGGGCTCAAGAGGCCGCTTGCCAGCTAATGATACAGATTCTGAAAGCAGAACGTGCCGAGTTTTGCGGGGAGCAATCCATCTCCTCTGGAGAAAGCAGTAGTAGCAGCAGTGACTCAGAGGTAGAGTTGCCAGACCTCAGGGCTGAGGTCTGAGTCTCCGACTGGAGAGGGGTTATTTGTATGCCTTAAATTGTAGTGGGAAAAGCAGCGCTTTGGACTGTGAGCACGGAATAAGCTCAGGTACTATCTGGTAATTCTTTTCTTTTTTCTCTTTATTTCCTTTGTCCTCTTTTTCTCTTCATGTAGGAACATGGACCAGTCTCCAGCCCCAGAGGAATGGTGTCTGGCTTGTTGCAGGCTCCCAGTGGAAAGGGAGCAGCTCCAGACCCAGAAGCACAGAGGCTGGAGCTTCGTGATATCTTGGCTCGGTGAGTAGAACAAAGCAGTGGCATCAGTCAGTTTTGCCCCAGTACGGGATGGAATACCATCTTGCTTTTAATAATTGTGCTGCTTTTACCAGCTGGGAGAGAAACTTTCTTCATAAAAACATTCTTTTCTCTACAGAAAATGTGGTTTCCAGTGCAGAAAATTCTGAAAATGGGAATGTATTCTTTCCTCTCTCTGTCTCTATTTCTCTCTCTTACACATCCAACAAAAAGTTATTTTTCAGGTTCTGAACCTACCCCCAGACAAGCTGTCCCATTGCTTACTTCTTCAGGGTTCCTTTCCAGGAACAGAGAATTGAAAGACCAGATCCATTCTCTTCTTGTTGACTTGGAGGAGCAAAGCCAAGAAAGCAGAGCCCAGGAGATGCAAGAGATGGAGCTCGCTCGGGATTTTTTCAAAGCTCACAGGTAACATTGGGGAGACTCTTTCTCATCCCTTCTCCCATCCCCACCCCAAAAACCACTCTAACCTCTGAGTCCTGAGAGCCAAATCACAAATTTCAAAATACAGACCTTGAGACAGTCTCATACCTGACACAGGCAGTTTTAAAATGGTTTTAATTCTGTTGTTATTTAGTGCCATTTTAATCGTATATGTGTTCTATTGTAATTTTGCTGCATTTTGTAAGCTGCCTTGATCTCCTGTCTGGGAGGAAGATGGGATATAAATCAAGGGATGGATGGATGGCTAGTTGGTTGGATGGATGGGTTGGGATGCCAGGCCTCCCCATCCTGGCCCAGAACTGATGTTTGGTTTTTTACCCTCCTCAGTGCCTTGATGCTTGCAAAACAAAATGCCCGCAAGAAGCAAGAAGCACAGGTCAGTATTAAGGGCATAAAGCTCTGCAAATTTGATTCTGCCACACAGTTTTAAAATTCCAGTTTTTTTAGTCTTTGCTCCATTGTGAAAGACAACAAAAATTTAACACATTTTTCTGATTGGCTGCCTGTCTGACATCTCTCTCTCTCTCTCTCTCTCTCTCTTTCTTTCTTTCTTTCTTGGCTTTGTCAATTAACATTTTTGAGATGGGGAGATCTGTACAAAAAGGGGGGGGGGGAGGTGTGTTTTCTTCTACCCTTCATCTGTCCTGATTTGGCTGGAACAGTCCGGATTAATATGCTTGCATTCCACCTTTTCAGCTGCTTTACAAGTGTCTCAGTTTCTCTCTCCTCTTCCCAGTTTCCCCCTTTTGTCTTCAGCTTACTTCAATTGCTGCAAACTGTTCAAGGTGCAAAAGTGGATTGCATTCAGTTTAACTCAGTGAGAGGAGAGGAGAAGAGCAGGCAGAGTCTTGCTCTTCCCAGTCAGCTCAGGAAAAAAGCACACTGCTGCAGCCTCTCTCTGTTCATCTCTTCTTCCTCATAAATAACTTTACTAACTTGGCATCGCTCTGCTGTTGCTTGGCCATACGTGTCCTAGTATTTTTCCCTGTGAAATATTGGAGTGTATGTTATCTTGATGCATTTCTTGTCAGCCGTAAACAAGCCATTGCAACAATACAGTACTTTGCATCTCTGCAGATCTGTCAGCTGGAGAGTCAAATGACTTTGATGAGCCAACGTCAAACTGGGCAGCTGCGGATCCTGATGCAAACCCTCCAGAGGTTGGAGGGCAGAGCGGGTGGCCTGGCAGAGGTCTCCCATGTGGGTCCAGACTCCTCCTCCTGCCTCTTCCCCAAAGAGTAAAGCACCTGGACCCATGGGTCCCTTGGGCTGGGTGTTCACCCCGTTTCCTAAGGGTCACAAATGGGTCAGGAGAGTGGGAGGTCTATAAGCCAAAATTCCCTTGAAGAACAGCTTTGGGAGCTGCGTATGTTGAGCTTGGAGAAGAGTCGATGGAAACGGCTGAGATGACAGTCATCTTCAACACCTTGAAGGGATGTCCCAGGGAAGACTGTTTTCTGCTGTTCCTGAGTCTAGAATGAGAACCAGTGGATCCAAACTGGAGGACAGTAGGTTCCTCCAAAACATTAGGAAGAACTTCTTGACACTAAAAGATGTTCAACAGTGGAAGAGATAACCTTGGAGGATGGAGGACTCTCCCTCGTTGGGAGTTGCTTGGGCACCCATGTCCCAGCTTTCATCCAGAGCAAAGCTGGAGGGAATGTGAGTCTAACTCTTTTAAGACTGGCATTATATGCTGTTTAGCCAGCGTGGCATAGTGGTTTGTATGTTGGACTATGACTCTGGAGACCAGGGTTTGATTCCTATGAATCTCAGCCGCGGAAACCCACTGAGTGACCTTGGGCAAGTCACATGCTCTCAGCTTCCTCAGGGGAAGGCAATGGCAAAACTTCTCTGAACAGTTCTATAAAATCCTTTGATAGGCTCTTCTTGGGGTCAGAAATGACTTGAAGGCACGCAACAACAACGTATGGTATCCCAGTCAGCAGCCAAACCTACGTGTGAAAGGAGTCACTGTTTCAATTGTGGCATCTCTGCCAATGCTGCAGAATGCTGTAGTGCAGCTCCATGTAGCTTTTGTGGCAAAACCAGGAATCTCAGGGGGTGAAACCATCTGGTTCAGACAGGGTTAAAACCTATTTACGAAGGCAGTTCTTCTTATCACCACAGGAGGACGCCTTTATGCAAAGCAAGCAAAGCCATTTATTTCAGGTTTTTCATCTGACAAGCGAAAAGCAAAGGGGAAGATACCTGATGCCAAGGGATGCCATTCTGGAAGCAATGAGGATTTTTAGCAGTTTTCCTCCTGCTGCCATAAAGTGTTCAGGTCTCATTCTTTGCAAACTCCGTATGTCTCAGAGGAAAGTAATGGCAAACCTCCTCTGAATAAATCTTGCCAAGGAAAGCGCTGCAACGAAGTCCTCCTCTTTTCCTATTGCCCTCCACTTTACCAAGCGCTATTGTCTTTTCTGGGGTATCCTTTCATCTCAGGATATATCCAAAATATGACAGTCTCAGTAGAAGACATCAAACCAGGCAGTCGATTTGCTCTCGGAGCCATTTATTTATCTTTTTTTTAGCATTGATAGTGTCCCCATAAACCGGATATCACCACGAGTTGAAAGCTTGCCTTGATATACAACAGTAAATCAAAGCCAATGGAAAAAACATAACAGTATTCTCACTGGAACCAAAATGGTGGTGAAACCCGAACTGTCCTCTCTTCCTAGCCTTTTTTTCCACCAAGCTCAGCAGGTTCAAAGGTGAAAGTGGGAGGTTTGATAGATAGGCTTCGGACAACGGAGGCGGTGACCCTCCCTGCAACGGGGCAGTTTTCCAAACGCCAGACCCTCCCTTGCTCCCTCCCTAACTCTGTCTGTTTTTCTTCCCAGCCCCACTAGACTCTTCTTCCCCCTCCAGAACAGCCTTCTTTTTTCAAATGTTAATTTAAAGAAGCAAGGACCGTCTGCTGCTGCCAAAGGTCGAAAGAACTGGACCAGGATGGGAAGGTCAGGCTGAGAGGGCGGCATGGAGGAGGAAAGAGGAAAGGCCTTCCTATGAGGAAGGTATTGTGAGGCAAACCAGGAAGCACACGTGAAACGTGTCTCCCAAGGCAGGCTTTTTACAAGAAATAAGTGGAGGAACTTTTCCCCCCATCTCACTGCTCTGAATTTTCAATTTTTCAAGAAGCATTTCCTATCCTACCCATGAGGTTGAGCCTCGCTGTCTTCTCTGAACATCGGCTCTTCTCCAACCCAACATTTCTCCTCCACTTTGGTCCTTTTCCCTGAATTGAAAGGAAGCTCCCAGTCCATTGGTTCCGAATAAAGAACGCAGAAAGGCACCTATAAAACAGATACGATCATTGGTTTGTCTACACTTGTTTTGGGGGATTACAGGCCATTCTGAATGGTGTTGGACTGCAGCTCCCAGCATCCCACTGGTACTTGTTGCAGCTGTTTTGCACAGAATATGCCTTGAGCTGAGAATCGTCTTCAAAAACCAAGCAACTGTTTGGTAACTGGAGGAAGAAAATGGTAAAAGAATTCATTCCTGCCTGTGAGGAGGAAATTGACATCCTTAGTTCCAGCTGCAACTTGGTTTCCCACCTTAGTCCTACTTGGAGCTGCAAGGAACTGAACCTGAGACCTTCCTACTATACCACCAAGATGCTAAAACCAAAGTGACTAGGTGCAAATCCTCATGGCTCCGAACTGAGGGCCAGATTAGGAATAACATTGAAAATTGTGTTGCAGCCAGTCTCTCACTTTGTGGTGTCTGTCTGTCTGGCTTTTCGCCCCTCTGACCCTATAAAATATTTTAGTGCTGTCTTGCCCCGTCACCTGCCAGCCCCAGAGTTGAACATTTTGGCCGTGGCTTCATTAAGGAAATCAATAAATAGGTCTCCATAGTTCTCCCCTGGGCCGGCCCTTTATTGCAAAGAGGTTGATTTGGAGGCGTCTAAAGGATGGACGCCTTTCCCTCCTCCGCCTCTGCTTTGCCCAATTGACGTGTTTTGTGTACCTTTTCAGAGATGGAAACTATCTGAGCGTGGGCAAGATGGGGAAAGTTATTAATGCGGAAGAACAGACAAAGTAGGAAAGGCTGCAGCAGTTTGTTTTTGCCTGAACCAACAGGGAAAGGCGAGATTTTGCTCCCTCCTTTGCTCTCGCTGCCGGAATCTGGGTCGAGGCGGGGATATAACCCTAGGAAATGTATGCCAAGAACGTCTGCTTTAATGCCCTCATTTTTAGAGTCCTTGCGGGGATTTGAAGGAGGATAAAATTCCAGCTAATAATTAGAAACCTCTAATGATATCTCAAGTAATGAGGACGTTGCCCAAGCAAACCGTTCCTAGCAAACGGCTTTCAAAAGCACCAGCGAAGCGAGATGTTTTGCTTGCTGGGCAGATTTGCATATATTTGACATTTTACATATTTAACGAAGCGGGACTTGTACGTCTCCTCTCTATCTGAATATTATAAATGGAATTTGTAGGTCAGAGAGGTGCAAGGCAGGCAAAGTCATTGTTAAGAGTAAAATCTAGGTTTCAGCTGCAACCCCTGTACCCTCTTATCAGGGAATGAGCCTCTTTACCCTTTTTTCAACTTACTTCGGAGTAGAATCAACTAAGACGGCATGCGGTCCAACTGACCCAGTTATTTCTCTGCTGCCCCACTTTATAATGTCCTGGTTTATTCTCTTGTCCCCACTTTCCTCATTTACTTACATCAGTTGCTGCAAATAAAATTTGACTTGATGTGACTTGGATAAGCATAGACTATCTATTTATCATCTATCTATCTATCTATCTGCCCCTGGGCAAGTCACACTTGCTCAGCCTCAGAGGATGGAGATCTGAAGAAACATGCCAAGAAAATTCTGTGACAGGTCTACTTTAGGGTTGACATAAGTCAGAGCCGACTTGAAGGCACGCAACACAATAGCAATATATACACGCGTGCACACATAAATATACATACATATGTACATATATAGTGATTAGCTGGATCCTCCTAGGATCCAGGAGTAACTTGGGAGACGTGGTCTTGTTGCTTTGCTTTCTCCTCACTTCCGTTCAGACGCAGGCACACAGATCCTGCACAGATGCATAATGCGCAGGGGCCGAGTGTTTGGATGGAGATTTGGGAGGGGGACAAGGGCCTGTTGTCCCAACGCACCCCCCCCCCCCCCGTCCTCTGTTTCCCCAGAAATCCATCTTCCGGGAGCAACTGCCTCAGGACAAAAAGGCTATTAATTTTCCTTCCTCCAAACATGCTTTGATGCTTTTCACGGTCACCCGGACCAGGGGCTAAGTGTCAAAGGGCAGCTGATCCCAGCTTGGCGTGGCTTTCAGATGGAAATGTGGGCAGGCGAGCGTGCGCATGTGTGCGTTTTGTGCGTGTGCGCATTTACCGCTAAAAACGGAGCACACAGCAACTCCCTTGTTGCGACAGCTTCACTGGCTGCCAGTCCATTTCTGGACACAATTCAAAAGTGCAAGGGATGACCTTTAAAACCCCTCCATGGCTGAGGGCCTGGTTGTTTGAAGGACTATACTCTACCATTTCAGCCATGGACTGCGGGCCCCAGAAAACCCCATGATAGGTTTGCCTTAGGGTCGCCATAAGTTGGAAATGACTTGAAAGTACGCAACAATAACAGCAAATTCTACCATTAAGAATCTGTTATGTTTTGAAATCTTTTGGGGAGGCCTTTCTCTCTGTCCCGTCAGCCTTGCAGGTACATCCGGTAAGAATACGGGAGAGAACAGGACCTTCTTGGTGGATGCCCCCAGGATCTCTCAAATGCCTTTCCCAGACAGGTTTGGTTGGCATCTTCCTTGCCGTCTTTCTGCGGGAAGCTTAAGACCTTTAAGAAAGATTTTGGCAGGCATTTGAAATCTCAGTGTTTCATGATCCCCAACAAGTTACCTGATCATTCGCTGGTCCCCGTGAACCCCAACAAGTTGGTTTTCAGTCCTGGAGAAAGTTGGTTTCTTTATCCACGTGAACCCCAAGTATCTTCTTTGTCTTTTCCTTCTTTTCCCCTCCGTTTTCTCTCCTTCTTGGGTGCCAAATTCCCGTTTCTGTCTCCTTCCTTCTCATTTCCAGACAGTATTGGGTTGTTTGAACAAATATATTGATTGTGAGCCCTTCTCCATTTCCCAGGGGCCGGTCTGTCTGTCTGAGCACAATTCCTCATTCTCTCTCTGCCCAAGCCATCCTCTCCAAGGAATTGCCTCGCGTCTGGTCCAGACACCAGGTTTCTTCCATTGGGGAACGGAAGAGGAAACTTGGCCTGATCAGGGTTCAGGAATGGAGGCGTTAGCAAATTGAAAAGAGCGGCAATTTATTGAACAACAAGCCGGTCCAGATTTCAGCATTCCAGCTGAGCCTTCTGAAATGTAAGGGAAAGGTTCAGTCTTAACAGTTTTTTTCTTGGTGTTTATCTGGTCATTTTCCGTTTCCCTGAAACTTATAAATGACCAGGCGTATCTCTCCTTTTAGAGAGCCGGGGGGGGGGGGGGGAGTTATGGTTTGAGTGTTGGACTCGGATTCTGGAGGCCAGGGTTTGAATCCCTGCTCAGACCGGCTGACCTTGGGCAAGTCACACACTCTCAGCCTCACAGGAAGGCAAGAGCTGCTCAACGGTGGAACAGATTTGCACCGGAGGGGGAAAGATGCTCATTCTTTGGAGGCCTTGAAACGGAGGTTGGGTGGGCATCTTTCAGGAGTGCTTGAGCTGTGTGGCCGAAGGGGGTCTGGGCTATATATTTAGTCCATGTGGTGCAACTTTCTGGGTCATTTTGGGGGAGACTTGGTCCTTCCTTGTAAGGAGAGGGGGCTTGAGGTCCGCCTCCCCTGTTTTGGGGGTCCAGGTGGGATTGCTGTCCCCGCCACCCGGCGGCTTTCCTTGGGCTCTCCTTGCCCACAGCCCCGCCATCATCGCTCTCTCTCCTCCCTGGAGGGTTTCCCAGGGGAAGGGGTCCTGGCTCCCAGTGACAGCCACGATGGAGGGGCTGACCCACAGGTTGAAGGTCAGTGCTCTTTCCCCAGAGACCCCCTTTCAGATTCAAATTGGGGCCGAGGGGGCTTTGTGCAGAGAGGTCAAGCTTCATCGAGAGCAGGATGAAAAGGCCGGAGGTTGGAGGAGGAGGAGGAGGAGGAGGAGGAGAGATTTTTTAAAATAATCAAAATAACCCCCCACCACACCCCCCTTTTGCTCTGGTCTCTGTCTGAGCCTGGCCTGAAGAAGAAGCACAATATATGTATGTATCATGCTCTGCAGAGAGTAAAGGTTGTCTAGATACTCCCAGATCCCCAATCCTTGTCCTTTCTACACTTCTCTGCTCCCAATACACACAGCCTTCCCAGTTGCAATGGGGTTAGGGTCAGGGGGGTTTGGTTGTTTGGGATGGGATGAGCCAGTGTGGTGCAGTGGTTGGAGCACACACACACATATATATATGGTTGGATATTGCAGACTAACATGGCTATATGTCTTTGAATCCTACCATCTAGCAGCAATGTTGTCTGCAGCAAGTGAAGTAAGCTGAGAGAAAGCAGGAGACAGAGAGAGAAACTGGGACATTTTAAAAGGGGGAAAGCTGAAAGATGGCCGGAGAGATGAATTGGGACTGTCCCTGTCAAAATCGGCATCCTCCATTTCCAGGATGTGCCCTACATTTCTATCCAAGAGGAATTCCAACAATGTCCTCCATTTTGGCCATGACTAAGAAGCATGCCTTCATATTTGTATGAGTGCTTTCAGTTTTTATTTGGTCATGTCCTCTGTTTTTCTTGAATTTTTCTACATTTTGCAGTGCCGTGAAGACATCCTGGTCCCCATGGGGAATTGGAAGGCATGCAACTGATGTTGATAGTGATGTCTGCGGGGATTGCAGTACCCAGAATCCTCAACAAGACAGCTGGGAATGGATTCTGGTAGTTGCATTCCACCCAAAGGATGCACTTTCTTGAAGCAATGGCTTTCAAGGTTGGCCGCAAACCCACTGCAAAGCACATTCGTGCTGCTAGTCCCTGTTCTCCTCCTTTCCTTCCTCCCTTCTTCCCCTTGCTCACCCCAAAGAGACGCTTCCCCACATCAGTCTGTCTGTGCTTAAGATGAGTGAACTTCTTTCTCATCTGCCTCTCCTCTTGCCTTTCAGCCTTGCTGCGTTCCAGGGCCCACCAAGGAGGTCAAATGTTAACTTGGCCTCCGGGTCAAGAGAGCAGAGGTCTCCACGTGTGACGGAGAAGGGGCACGGCAAAGAGGAGGGGGCCGACATGGGGCAACGTGGCCGAAACCCTGAGAGAGAGGCGGGGGCCTGCCCCCCAACACACAAAGCATTTAAGGTATCCAACCCACCGGGAAGCTGCAGAAGGTGCCGGGATTTTCCGGCTAGACTAGAGCTCTGGCCCACCGGAAAACGGTTTCTCAACACGTACAAAATGCAGACGTTACTCCTCCCTCCCTATATCCTTCTCACTGTCCTCCCCATAGAAATAGGGGGTTCTAACCACTGATCATAACTGCCTTTCCATGTGGTAAGATGAACAGGTAACTCAACAAGTTGCGTTTCTCGATTGCAGTTCCAGAAACAACTCCTTGGGCAGCCAGGAGAAAGGAGTCCCAAGTAACTCAGGAATTTTGCCTGCATGGATCGCAGTAACAGCAACAAGTAATGCACTGGTGGAGGGTCAGAGTAAAGAGCAACAGGTAACTCAGTAAGTTACTTTTATGAATTGTGGTAACAGTGGAAAGGTTGAGCATTTGGGTGGCCATAGTAATGAATAACATGTCAAATTACTTTTCTAAACTAGTTACATGTCATGACCTCTTGAGTGGTCACAGCCCTGGGTAAGTTGGGATGCATCCACACTGGAGAAATAACCCAATTTGGCACCAGTTTCACTCTATCTGGCTCAAGGCTATGGAATTCTGGGAGTTGGGGTTTGTTGTGGGGCCCAGAGCGGAGCTCTGCTCCGCTCTGGGCCCACAACAAACCCCAACTCCCAGAATTCCATAGCCTTGAGCCAGAAAAAGAGTGAAAGCGGTGCCAAACTGGGTCATTTCTTCAGTGTAGACGCAGCCTTGGTGAACGACCTTTCCGGAACACAGTCACCGTGGCACGTAATTCCTGGTTGGTCCGAGTAATGAGTAGTTCATTTAATTACTGGATTGCAATAACAGTAATGAATCACAACCTGTTTGGAGGTCAGTGTAGCGAGAAACTCAGAAGCTTGGCTGCAGTAATAGCAAGAAAGTAAGTTGAGTTTTCTAAGCGTGTTACCCCTCTGGCTTGCTGTAACAGTACCAAACGTTCCTGCCTCGTGGGGTGGACAGAATAACTTTCCCAAAAGTGACATGCCCAGGCCTGTTTTACCTTCAGAGGCAGCTCACCTACCTGGAGTCAATCCAGGACCCAGCCACAAGAGCCGGTCAAGCAGGACCTGGAGAGAAGTCACCTTCAGGGGCCAAGTTATTTCTATCAGGACATCTTCCAAATTCCAGCATCCCTCCCCTCCTCCTCCTCCTCCTCCCCAAAAGGAAGGCCATTAAATCCTGTCTATTCATGCATGAAGGAATGGAGGCTGGAGTCCCTGGAGACTTTTGGGGGGTTGGAAGGACGGAGGGAAGGCCACGGAGCCTTCTTGGAGAAGAAGTCAAAATAACAACGAAAATAGAGAGAGACAGAGAGAGAAAGGGACGCTGGGGGAGAGGCCAAATTGCCTTCCAAGAGCCCTGAGTTAATGATGATGAAGTCTGGCATCTCCTCCAAAAAGGCATAATGTCGTCGAGAAATCCAGAAGAAGACTTGGAAAGGCAGTGATTTAAGAACTAGATAAGATCCTCCAATGCAAAGTTATATCATCTTATACCAAAATCGAGATTGTCCGTGCCATTGCATTTCTGAAATCAGGTCTGTGGATGTTGAACTACAGCAGAGGGGAAGACACTCCAGTCCTTGGAAATGGGGTGCCAGAGGAGAGTTCTCTGGATGGCCAAAAAGAGCCAACCGACGTGAATTTTTAATAGAATCTAAACCAAAACTAGACTTCGTTGCCCTTTGGAAAATGTCTCATCAGATGGCCTGGATTATTGGAAAAGTGGAAGGCAGTAGGGAAAGAGGGAGAGCCCACTACAAATGGATGGATTCCATAAAATAAGCCATGGCTGCTGAGTTTGCGAGACCTGAGCTATGGGCGACTAAGGTCTTGCAGGTCTTTGTTTTGCCATAAGTTGAAGATAAGCTTGACAACCACAGAACAGTAACTTCAAAACCCACGGCACCAGTCACAAAAGTGTGTGTGTGTTTGCCTTTTTGATTTATGGCAACCCCATGAATATTGTAGGGTTTTCTTAGGCCAGGGAGACTCAGAGGTGGTTTTGCCTGTTCCTTCCTCCAAAACGGAGCCTCCAGCACCTGATGATAATAATAGTATAATTATATAGTTGTTGTTGTGTGCCTTGAAGTCCTTTCCAACGAATGGAGACCTAAAGGCAAACCTATCACAGGGTTTTCGTAGCGAGATTTGTTCAGAGGGGGTTTTGCCTTTGTTTTCCTCTAAGGCTGAGAGAGTGTGACTCCCCCATGGTCATCCGATGGGTTTCTATGGCCGAGGAGGGATTCAAACCCGGCCTAACATAGCCTAAGGTTCAAACCACTACACCACACTGGATCCCTGTAGAATAATTATAATACACAATAATAATCTGACATTAAATAGAATATGGGGGTAATAATATCATTTAATAGAAAACAGTAAAAATATATCACTGCGTAGAAGAAGAAGAAGGTGGTACTATTATGTAGAGGCAGAATAAATGATGAGGATGATGAGGATGATGAGGATGATGATGATGATGATATATTTTTAATGGCTATGATAAATGTCTCCTCACAATTATCCAAACAAACATGACAAGGGATCTCTCTGGAAAGTGGGAGCCAGCCTTTCTTCCTCCCTCCCCATCTCTTTCTCTTTCTCTCTCTTTCTCACACACAGACACACACAAAGTACACAAACACACAAACACAGAATGGTGTGTGAATCTGACTCCTTTCCTCTTTTGTTCCCAGGTTATTATTTCTGGGGTGAGAAAGGAGTGGGAAGGCCAGGAGGAGACCCAGAAGGCCATAAATCAGGGGCTGGCAAGAAGGCAAGGGAGGAAAAGCCAGCCAAATGTTCCTGGTATGTCTGTGCCTGTGTGCCTGTGTGTGTGTATTTGTGTGTCCCAGTGCAAAGAGAGGGGCTCCCCGTGTGCGCAGGACATTCCAGGGAGATGCTCTCATCACGGAGTCTCATCCCCTCCAGCTTTTCAAGCAGGACACACCAAGCAACAGCAGATGGAGATGGCAAAAGTTATCAAGGGGGAAGGACACACAATGCAGGAGAGGCTGCAGCAGTTTGCTTTTGCCTGAGCCAACTGGGAAGGAAGGAAGGAAGGAAGGAAGGAAGGAAGGAAGGGCGAGATTCTGGAGGTATGCTGTTTAAAGAATGGATGCATCCTCAGAGGCTGGAAGCTGCGCCAAAGCCATGCTCTGGTCCTAAGGACTGGAGTGCAACTTTGGTGCAGTTTCTGGTCTCTTATGACGTGTGTGTCATTTAAACAGCCTACCTCCAAAGTGACCCGAAGCAGCTTTATTTTGGACTGTCTGTTCGGGCCCATAGTTTGCAGCCGTTGAAATAAGCTGAGGACCAAGGAGGGGGAAAGCAGGACGTTTTAAAAGCAGCTGGGAGAGTTTGCCTGTCTCTTTCACGCTTCGCGTTTGTAGCACTTTGGTTCCACTTTAATTGCCTTGGCTTTGTCCTAGGCGGGAATCCTGTGATCTGTAGTTTGGTAAAGTACAAGTGTACCTCCGTTAGCAATCCTTCTAACTAACAAAGAAGCTCCTTTCTGCAAACTCTTTCAGCAGATTCAGCCTGTTGTTTGTGGCTTGGACTAGGACTCCAGGGGAGCGGGGATCCAACCCCTGCTCAGCTAAGGACGACCATTGGCATGTCACACTCTCTCAGCCTCAGAGGAAGGGAATGGCGGCCAGTCTCCTCTTGTCCCCCCACAAAAAATATTCCCTCTAAATGTGTATTTTTAGAGGGTGTAGTGGTTTGTGGGTTGGACTAGGACTCTGGGAGACCAGGGTTCGAATCCCGGCTCGGCCTTGGAGACCCCCCGGGGTCACTCCCTCTCAGCCCAAAAAAACCTCCTGGAGAGGGTTGCTGTCATGAATGTAAGTCAGAGTTGACTTAGAGGCCCAGAACAACAAAAGGCAGAGGGCAAAGATTGTCCCATTGCGCAGAGCGTGTTTGTCCGGGGTCTAAAGGTCTTTTCTTCTTTAACAAAACTCCTCTCGGGGAAGATCTTTTCCGCCGCATCGTCGGTCAAGCGCAGAAGCACCTGGATGACCCTTTCCAAGGCGGGCATCTGGCCAAACCCTCTCCCTCTTTCTCTTCACTCCCTTGCGAGTATTTCCAAAAAAGAAAAGGGCTTCCCATCAATGGACTCCGACGGGAGTAGCCCTCCAGATGGCAATGCTGGATGATGGGAGCCGCAGTCCAACCACATCTGGAGGGCCACCTGGTTCATGTCAATCCTCCAAAGGCTTTGGACTACAACTCCCACCCTCCCTTCCTATGGGTCGCCAGGCCACCTGGGGCTGATGGGAGGCGATGTTCCAAACCCAAAGGGATGAGAGTTCAAATCCTGGCACAAACCATCAACCCAACTCACTGGCTTTGAAGCAATGACTGATCCTTCTCCAGAACAATTCATTTTGGGGGCCATGCTCTCAAGCTGTGGGTCACGATCCCTTTGGGGGGTCGAACGGTCACCTAAGACCATCAGAAAACACATAATTTTATATGATTATATTAATAATTTCATGGTCGGGAGTCACCACGACTGTAAGGTTGAAAACCACTGACTTAGAGGAAATTTTTATCATGACGATGAATTCTTTCTGTTTCAGGAAGAAGGAGTATTTCCCTTAAAAGAGTTAAAAAGCAAAACATCTTTGCATCCATATCTATATCTGCATCTATCTGTGCCATGTTTAGTCCATTTATTTGCATTTTTGTCCCTTGATTTGTAATGGAAACCTTATGTCTGACGATCTGTCTTCTCCCTCCTTGAGGTTATCGGAAGCCACCTTTTTGGGGATCTAATGGCGGAAAAGCAGCCCACAGATAAAACCAGGATGCGAACGGTGAGGGCCCATCCCACCTCGCAGGGGCGTTGTGTGGATTTAAAACCTAACACCAGGAAGGACGAGCAGAAGGTAAGAATTTGCTTTAGGGCAAACCTATGAATTTCACAGTTTTTGCCACTTCCTTTCTCTGGAACAGAGCCTCCAGTGTCTTGGTTCAAGGCTATGGAATTCTGGGAGTTGGAGTATGTTGTGGGGTCCAGAGCGGAGCAGAGCTCCGCTCTGGACCCCACAACATACTCCAACTCCCAGAATTCCATAGCCTTGAACCAAGACACTTAAAGCGGTGCCAAACTGGGTTATTCTTCCAGTGTGGATGCACCCCGAGTCTGGAAGATGAGTCCGCAAAGGGATCTCTCGTGGCACCTTTGTGACCGATTGTGCAAAAGGACATAGCCCCGCTTCCTCAGATGGATGTGGGTTTCAGGACGTATTTTTGGGTCCAGGAAAGCGTATGGCACCCCCAGCCTCTTTTGCAGAGTTCGGTCTCCCAGGCGAGTCTTTGAGGGAGTCTCCACGGTGCTTCAGGATCCCTTTGGATGCATCTGAGGAAGGAGGCGCAGGTCTAGGACAGCTCCTGCTCCTAACTAGACAAAGTAACTGTTACGTGGATTTGTAACTGGTTGAACGGCCAAACCCAAAGGGTGCTCAACAATGGCTCCTTTTTATCCTGGAGAGAAGTGACCAGTGGGGTGTCCAGTGGGATCCTGTCCTGGGCCCAGTTTGCTATTCAACATCTTTATTAATGACTTGGATGACAGAATTGGGAGCATACTTATCAAATTTGCAGATGACACCAAATTAGGAGGAGTAGCCAATACTCCAGAAGACAGGATTGAAATTCAGAATGACCTGAATAAACTAGATAACTGGGCCGATGCTAACAAGATGAAATTCAATGCGGAGAAATGTAAGGTTCTGCACTTAGGACGGAAAAATGAAATGCACAGATATAGGATGGGGGACATCTGGCTGAATGAAACTATGTGTGAAAGGGACCTAGGAGTCCAAGTAGACCTAAGCTGAACATGAGTCAACAGTGCGATGCGGCAGCTAAAAAGGCCAATGCAATTTTAGTCTGCATCAATAGAAGTATAGTGTCTAGATCAAGGGAAGTTATAGTGCCGCTCTATTCTGCTTTGGTCAGGCCCCACCTGGAATAATCCTGGGTCCAGTTCTGGGCACCACAATTCAAAAAGGAGGTGGAGAAACTGGAGCCATGTGTCCAAAGGAGGGCAACTAAGATGGTGAAGGGTCTGGAAACCATGAATCCCTATGAGGAAGGCCTTAGGGAGCTGGGGATGTTCAGCCTGGAGAAGAGAAGGTTAAGAGGTGATATGATGAGAGCCCTGTTTAAATATTTGAAGGGATGCCACATTGAGGAGGGAGCAAGCTTGTTTTCTGCTGCTGCAGAGAACAGGACTCGGGACAATGGATGCAAACTGCAGGAAAAGAGATTCCACCTCAACGTTAGGAGGAACTTCCTGAGAGCAAGAGCTGTTCAATGGTAGAAGATGCCAATGTCTTGGAGTCTCCTTCCTTGGAGGTCTCTAAGCAGAGGCTGGATAAGGGCCCATCTCTCTCAATGGGGATGCTTTGACGGGGAGTTCCTGCATGGCAGAGGAAGGGGCTTGGGCTGGATCAGGGCCCTTTTTGGGGACTCAGTCCCATCTCTCTGAGTCCGTGGTTCTAAGGGCCGGGGTCCTGGCTGTCCCTCTGCCCATGCTCAGAGTCCCCCTTCTCCTCCTCTTCCTCGTTCTTTCCCTTCCTGGGAGGCGCCGAGAAGGAAGGAAGGAGGGAAGGAAGGAGGGATGGAGGGATGGAGGGAGGAGAGAAAGGAGGAGGAGGCGGAGGCGAGCGATGCTGGGGCCGGCGGCGGAAGAGGAGGCGCCCAGCAGCAGAAGCAGCAGCAGCAGCAGGACTGGCCTGGCCTCCGTCCGTCCCTCCGTCCGAAGAGGAGGAGGAGGAGAGCAGCCCTGAGCCCTCGCTCTCTCTCTGCCGCTGCTGCTGGGGCTCCTCCGGGCCCAGGACGAGGAGGAAGAAGAAGGGGAGCCCCAAGCGCCTTCCTCGGGGTCCAGAAAGAGAGACTCCTCGGGAAGGGAGACTCCCGGGAGAAGGAAGGAAGGAAGGAAGGAAGAGAGAGAGAGAACTTCGGGGAGGCCTCTTGGCCGGGGTCCCCTTCCCCTCCCGGATCCCTCCCTCCCTCCCTTCCTCCAGATCCCTTCTTTCCTTCTTTCTTTCTTTCCTTCTTTCTTTCTTTCTTTCCTTCCCCCTGATCCCTTCTCCTCCTCCTCCTCCTCCTCCTCCTCTTCCCTCCTTCCCTCCTTCCCCTGGACATCCCTCCTCCTCTCCCTCTTTCCCTTTCCCCCCTTTCTCTTCCTCCTCCTTCTCCCTTCCCTTCTTTCCTCCTCCTCGGGGCCCCCGTCCCCCGCGATGGCCCTGGTCTCCGGGGGCTGGGGCCACCCGAGCGGACCGGAGCCTCCTCCTCCTCCTCCTCCTCCTCGGCACCGGGAGCAGTCCTCGGCCCCTTCTCCGCCTCCCGGCCTCCCGAAGCGGGGCCGCTTCCTCCCGGAGGAGGGCTCGCTGCCCTTGGCCTCTCCCCCGGGGACGGGAGGGCCCTCTGCCGCCAGCGAGGCCGAGGCCGAGGAGGAGGAGGAGGAGGAGGAGGAGGAGGAGGAAGACGAGGAGGAGGAGGAGGAGGAGGAGGACGAGGAGGACGATTCCGGGCCGGGCTCCCTCCTCCGCGGGTCTTCCGGGCCCAGCGCTGCCGCTGCCGCTGCTGCTTCTGCTGCCTCGTCGTCGTCGTCGTCGGGGCCGGCGGTGGCTGGCCATTCCCCGTCGGTGGAGTGCGGGGTTTGCGGGGACAAGTCGAGCGGGAAGCACTACGGCGTCTTCACCTGCGAGGGATGCAAGAGCTTCTTCAAGAGGAGCATCCGCAGGAGCCTCACCTACACCTGCAGGTCCGGCCAAAGGACCCCCGGGTGACCCCCATCCGCCGCATCCTCCTCCTTGGCTCCCAAAGGGCCCCCCTGGCCTCCTCTGGACCCCAAGGGCTCTCCCCCTTTGACAGGGATGGACCGGGTCCCCCTCTCCCTCTCTGGGCCTGGGCTCCTCTCTGGCCCCCCAGCAGCCCCCTCGGATGGGCCTGGGCTGGCCTCCTCCATTGGGCAGAGGGTCCCCCCCCGGCTGCCCCCTTCTTCCGGGCCCTGAAGGCCGGATAAGGGCTCTGGATGTGGGGCTCTCAGGACCCTCAAAGGAAGGAAGGAAGGAAGGAAGAAGGAAGGAAGGCCCTCCCCCCTTTGGCAAGGAAGCCGACCTCCAGCCCCCCAACGAGGCCTGGCTTTCCCTGTAGGTCTATGGGGCTCCGGTGGGACTGAGACAGCTTCCAAAGGGGCCCCCAGAAGGATTTGGGTCCATCCTGGTTTGGGCCCCCAAGGCCTTTCTGGCTTCAAGGGATCCTCTTTCTGGGGTCTCTCTTGGCCGGAGGAGGCTTGCCCCGGACTGGCCCTGAGGCTGAGAGAGTGTGGCTGGCTCAGAGGGTCCTCCGTGGGGCTTCTGAGGATCCAGATCGCGGCCTCCAGGGTTGGAGCTGAGCTAGAAATCCCACAGACCTTGCCCTGTTTCTGGGGGTGGCTTTGAACTTCTCCTTTTGGAAGCGCGCAGCTTGGCTCGCTTGCTAGAGACCCCTCTGGAAGTGTCCGAGCGGAGGACCGAAGTCACCTTCAGCAGCGTCTGGGTTTGTTTGTTCTGCTGTCTTTGGACCCAGAGGCCTTGCTTTGTGGGGCACCTCTTTCTCAGGCCCTTTGCGGGGCTTTGCAGACACCCCAAAAGCGGAGGCATCCCCAGCTTCACAGAGGAAGAGTTTCTGCATCCGTCGGAGAGATCTAGTGCCAAAACTGCAGATCCCAGGATCCCATAGGACAGAGCCGTGGCAGATTAAAGTGGTGCCAAACTGAGAAATAACCCCATTTGGCACCACTTTGACTCATCTCTGGCTCAAGGCTATGGAATTCTGGGAGTTGGAGTTTGTTGTGGGGTCCGGAACGGAGCAGAGCTCCATTCCGGACCCCACAACAAACTCCAACTCCCAGAATTCCATAGCCTTGAGCCAAGGCAGTTAAGCACCGGGGTTATTTCTCCAGGCTGGATGCAGCCCTAAAATGTTTTTGCGGGTTTTGACCAACGAAGGGCTGGTTTTGTCCTATAAGGCCCCATAAGAGCTCAGGCCCAGGACCCTATTCTCCCTTATGAAGCCCTCCATGCTTTGGGATCTGCTGGGGATCCCTAACAGATCCAAGTCCGCTCTGGCTTTGAGTCCGAACTTGAGAAGGTGCTCTCCGAGGTGCTGAAGCTATTGGAGGGGCAGGAAAGGCCTGTAAAGAGTAAAGCGTGCAACATCGTCCTTCCCATCCGTGATAGCGGCAGCCCTTGCCTACCTTACAGGGGGGTTGTTGCAAAGATTTCGGGGGATTCTTTGAAGGGCACGGAGGCCTGGCGTCATCTTATGGGCATGCCGCTGTTTGTTGCTTTCCAGGAATCCTTATTTCCAAAAAAAGCCGGGAGTGTCCGGGTACCGCGACTGATGGTGCCATCCTCCCTGCGAGGTAGTCCAGATTGGTACCGCATGGAGCTTGGATTTATACTCTCAGGAGTCTCATCTTTCATTTAATTTGGGGAAGGGGAGACAGATCTACAAATGTCAAGATGTCGAGAAGGGAAAATGCACCGAGGGGATCCAAGTGGGGCCAGGAACAGTAATAGGAGCGTATACCAAAGTCACACATTGCTCACTTTGAGGCTAGATTGGATCCGGTGCCGGAGTTGCACAGCCCTGCGAGGTGGGACAGGGCTGAGCGAGGGAAGGCAGGAGAGGAGAGGAAGGTGGCACCTGCCCTCAAAGGCTGGTGTGGTTTTTTGTTTGTGTGTGTAAACTATCTATCTGCATTTTCAGGAGAAATGGCAAAGAGAATTTGGAGGGTCTGCGAAGGGAGGGGGATGGAAATGCAGTTCTCTTCCTTTTCTGAAGGTTATTCTTGCCTCCAGACTTCCAGGAGCTTGGCTGCGTGTGTGTATCCTTATGTTAGGCACATGCATGTTGTGTATACGACACATTTAACTGTATCTGAGCCCATCCACCTAACCATCTCCATCTACCTACATATCTGTTTCTCCATGTCTGCTATCTACCTGTCTGTCTATCTACCTACCTACCTACCTTTTCTGTATTCCTTTCTTTTCTTTTCATTAGATGTATTCTACTGTCTTCCTCCTCTGTCTGGATTTTTTATCTATCTATCTACCTTCCTTCCTTCCTTCCTTCCTTCCTTCCTTCCTTCCTCTTCTTTATTCTGTTCCTTTCTTTTCTTTTCCTCCTTTCATAAGAGAGGTATTCCTTCTTCTGCCTCTGTTGAGATTTTCTTTCTGCTCCATCCTTTCTCTACTTTCTTTCTTTCTTTTCATCTCCTCTCTCTTCTCCTCTCTCTTTTTTAGTCTCCTCTCATGCTTCTTTCTATCTATTTATCAGTCTGTTTATCCACCAGTCTCCTTGCTTTCTTCCTTTTCCCCTTCCATCCCTTTTCTGTTTTTCTTTTCTCCCTTTCAAGACACAGAGATACATTTCCTACCTCTTTCTCTCCTTCGGCTTCTCTCTCATCTCCTCCTTCTCTCTGTCTGTCTGTATTTTGGTGGTTATTCTTTTGCCCAGAACAAATAAAGAAGCCAGGGCTGCAATGTAATGGACCCGCCAGTCGCTCACCTTTCCTTCTTCCAAGTGACTCTGTTCCATTTTCTCTCCCGCTGCCAAATATCTCTTCCCCAATAACCACTGGCATTTTATGTCTAAAACATAAAACGGACGCCAGATTTATCCATCTTTGGGGCATCTCTACCCCATTGCCTTTAATAATTTATTCCTCAGATATGTTCCCCCCCCCCCTTTTTTTCCCCTTCTTCTTTCACCTTCAGGGGTTCCTGGCTATTCTTCTCATGCAAAGGTCTGTCTTGTATTGGCCCCGTCTGAAAAGACAGGTCTTTGTGAATATGAGTTTGCAGTCAGTCTCTGTGACGATGACGTCCAAATTATGTGCTGCACAGAACCAAAGGCTGAGCACTCTTTCTGCTGATGAAACCAGAACTTGGGAAAGTTTTCTTTAAATAATAAAAAATCAAATCCATTCTGGGGGAGTTCCATGTAGAGCATTCTGCAGAAAAGTAAATTTCCTAAGCTCTGCCTGAAAAAAGATCTTTTGAAACCTCCTTTACCTTGAACCCCAAAGATCTGAAGTTCGTTCTTCTCCTTCCCCTTAATTTATCAGATGCCGCCTTCTCTTCCTTTCTCTCCGGTGCTTTTAATGCCCTTAATTCCGACACACAACCGACCGACAACAGTTGTGAACAATCCCGGGTGTGTTGCGGGTGGGTTCTTTTCTCTGGGATGCAATGTTTTCCCAAAGGGCTTGGGACTTTTGGACGTTCCTTTCTTCGCCTTGCGGTGGGTGGGTTTGCCTTATTCTGTGCGGGGCGGCCTTCGCTCTTTTGTCGTTGGAGTAATTGAACCCAGAGTCGCTGCCCGCTTCCTCCCAAAAAGGGGCCGGTTGCTTTGTGTTCTCCACAAGGGCTCCTTTCATGCCTTTCTCTGGCGCAGTTGGAGTCCGACGCATTAAGGGTCGGAGAGTCCCAAAGTCCCCAGACTGATTTGACTATGTAAAAATGGATTCCGCTCGGAGGCTGGGCCTTTTGCAGTAATTGGCTGCCGTAATGACATAATTAGGACCACCGCGGCACGACAGCCGCGTCCCCGCTTTTCCGCCTCTGTGCAGAGTTTGCGTTTCACTGCGATGGGAGTGAGAATCGTATTCCTGTTATCTGAAGGGCCCTTCTTCTCCTTTAGGAAGGTGCCCTTGGTCTGGGGTCATTTGGGGAGGCCTTCTCTGTCTCTCCATCCTCAGAGGTCCATTGGATGGGAGCACCGGAGACGGGGCCTTCTTGGTGGCTGCTCCCAGGATCTGGAATCCTGTTCCTAGAGAGGTTAGACTGCGGCCTTCCTTGCTATTTTGCTGCGTTGTCTTGTTTTGTCTGCCCTTTAAAAATTGATTTTAATGTATAATGTGCTGAATTTTCATCTGACGTTTTCAAGTGATTTCTATTTTCGCTGTTAATAATTTAACGTATTATCGTCGTCATCCTCCTCCTGCATTTTTCTCAGTTTGGGACTCAACGTACCTTACAGCAGTTAAAACAGAGATAGCTAATGGCTGGGTCAATGTTATAGTTACAGTACTGTATTTGCTTAATTCAATAATGACTTTTAATCTTTTGTAGGCTTAGCTTTTTTTTTTTAAACCAGTGGTCCTCAACCTTCCTAATGCCGTGATCCCTGAAACCAGTTCCTCATGTTATGGTGACCCCCAACCATGCAATTATTTTCGCTGCTACTTCATAAGGGGCTAGCACTAAGTGTTTTCCAATGGTCTTACGCGACCCTTGTGAAAGAGTCATTCGGCCCCCAAAGGGGTTGCAACCCACAAGTTGAGAACCACTGTTTTAAGCTATGTTTGTTTTGTTGGAAGATGCCTTGGGGTCCCAAACGGAATCGAATCCCAATCTCCAAAATCGTACCCTAACACTCAAACCTCTATGCCATCCTGGCTCTCACTGGCCCCAAATATCTCCATTTTCTTTTGCGTTCCTTCTCAAAATGGCGACAGGGAGCGATGAGAGGTACCCCACCTTGGCATGCGTGTGAATGTGTGTATTGAGGAGGAATTTGTTCCTGGCCCCTACGTAGGTGCCCACCCCAGTGCTATCATTCAAGAGAAAAAGATCCTGGGATCCTGGCCCAGGATGGTCTGCATTCTCTGGGGTTTTGGAGGTGGGTTTCCATGAACTCTCTCTCAGCCCCACACTTAGCTGGGGAGGGTCAGGAGCCATCCTTCTCTCTTGTCACGCAAGAAGAGCCTGAACCAGCAAAGAGAAAAATGCCAGAAATGTCCTCCCCGCAGCATCGGTAGAGGAAGCCCAGAAGAAGAACGAGGCAATGGGGGAGACCCACAGAGGAAAGGGGCTCCTTTGGCCAAAAAGGGGACACCCAGGAGACCCACACTGGGTGGGCTTAGCCCCATAGAAGCCTTCCTTCAAGGTGGAGGCGGGAATTTCAGAAATAATTTAATTTTAAAAATGGAGATGCTGTTAAGGTGCAGTGAGTGCTGGGCAACAGTTGTATCCGCACTGTGGAAGTAATGCAATTAAAGCAGAGTCAAAGTGCGTTAATTCTGCAATATGTCCGCGGACTAAGAGTGCATACACACTGTAGAAATAATGATACCACTTTAAGTGCTGTAATGCCATCCTATGGAATCCTTGGATATGTAGTTTTCCAAGGTCTTTAGCCCTCTCTGCCAAAGAGGGCTGTGCCTCACAGAAACTACAGATCCTGGGATTCTGTGGAATGGAGCCATGGCAGTTAAAGTGGTGTCAAGCTGCAGTCGTTCTGCAATGCAGATGCATCCTAAGAAACTGGTCCGAATGCCTGCTCAGCCATGGAAGCCCCTGAGTGACCTTGCACAGGTCACACTCTCTCAGCCTCAGAGGAAGGGAAAGGCAGACCTCTGAAGAAATCTAAAAAGAGCCAGAATATGGTATATTGGACGGAGTGATGGACTAGGAGACTCTGGGAGACCTGGGTTCAAATCCCCATTCAGCTACGGAAGCCCTCTGGGTGATCTTGGACAAGTCACACTCTCTCAGCCTTAGAGAGAAATCTCAAAAAGAAACCCATATGCTAAATTGATTTTAAAGTTGGAAACAGCTTGAAGGCACACAAAAGTAACGGAATTTAAAAATTCCCTGCTGGAGGGTTGAACCTAATTTCAAACGTAAAGATATAAAATGCTTTAAAAACTGACCCTTTGAATCCTCTCTTTATAGGTCGAATCGAGACTGTCAGATTGACCAGCATCACCGCAATCAATGCCAATATTGCCGCCTGAAGAAGTGTTTCCGTGTCGGGATGAGGAAAGAAGGTAAATCTGTCCGTCTTTTCAGAGCAAGGCCGATACAGTCTAATTGTAACACGTTTCAATGGGCAAAAGAAGACTCTGCTCTGGATTGAGTCCGAAGCATTTTCTTTGGAGACTATCTTTGCAAGGCAGCAAGTCCTGGGGAAGACTATGCCTGCTGCAGAGGGAATGGATGCCGCTTGGCACCACTTTAACTGCCGTGGCTTCATCCTGTGGTTGAATTTGTAGTTTATTGTGGCACCTCTTCAGAGAAGGCGAACTATCTCAACTACAAATCCCAGAATCCCATAGCATGGGGCCGTGGCAGTTAAAGCAGTGTCAAACTGCATTCATCCATGAGGTTTGCAGTTTCTGATGTCCAATTCCTTGTACCGATTGATTCTTTTGTATAGAGTCCACCTTGTTCTCCTCCATAGACGGCAGGAAGGTGTTGTAGGCAGGTAAGAATAGGATTCCTTTGTTATGTCAACCAGGTGAGAAACCTGTTTGTCTTCTGCTTTGGAAGTCCAATGCTATTAATTATCCCTCAGGGCTAGGATCCATTCTTAACGTTCACTTGATTAATGAATGAATGAATAGGATTTATACCTTGCCTTTCTTCCATTTTATGAGGCCTGCAGAAGTGTCTTAAAATAGTTCAAACAATGCAGTACAAAATGGAAGGGGGGGGTGTTGGTGGGTTGGTTAAAAAAAGCATTGCACCATCGCGCAGAAGGAAATGGAGGTATTTTGGATGGCTTTGAGTGCAGGTGACCTGCAGGAAGGTCCAGGGGGAATTGGACCTTGACCCTCCTGCACTTGGTCATGGATCAGGAGCCTCTTTAGTCTCGATATTGGGGAAAGGGCGCGATCCTGTGGGGCGGGGAAGTGCGTTCGGGTCAGGTTTAAGCCTGAGACCGGGAAGGAGGCCCAAGCGATAGAATCGGCAGGTGTGTAAACACAGGTCCCGAGGCCAGAGAGTTCAGGCCAAGCCTTCCTTTGCGGAACGCGTTGCTTTGCCTCCCAAGTTGCCGGAGGGACCCGGCGGGCGGCCGAGGAGGGACCGGTCGAACAGGTGCCGTCTGTTTGGAGTTGCTGGAGTGCCCCGAGGGCCCGGGAGGCCACCTGAGGCAGGCAAAGGTCGCAGAGGGAAAACAAGACCGGGCAAAAGGGAAGCACAGCAGCAGCAGCAGCAGGAGGAGGAGGCTCCTGGGTCTGCAGCTTTTTACTAAAGAGGCATGTCCTCCCAGCGTTTCCCCGATAAAAACTGGGAAAACCAGTTGCCCCCTTGGTGTGGCCAGCCCACATCAGAGGGTGGTCAAAATGGCAAAAGTGACCAGTTATGAAAAACAGGCAAGCCAGGGGAAGCTGCAGCAGCTTGCTTTTGCCTGAGCACTCCCCCCGCTAACAGAGCAAAGAGCTTTTGCCATTGGAAGGCAAAGCTGAGGACAAAGGGGGGGGGGAAGGAGAGAGACACTGGGACAACGACTGAGAAACTGGGAGGGCAGAGGAGGAATCTGAACCGTTGGAGGGTATGCAACAGGGAGCATTTTCTCTGCCCGTTGCAGGCCTCCGCGTGGGTTGCGTGTGTCAGTGTCTGCACGGAGGATTACTCCAGAAAGGCCAAAATCCAAACTCAGTGTTGTATTTGGAGAACCAGTGCTACCTTGGAGCAAAGGCCCAGCATCCTCTGTTCTGCTTCACTGCCTTGTCCTCATCCTTCTCCTCCTCCTCTTCTTCTCTTCATCTCTTCTCTTTGTCCATACCCTTCTCCACACCTCCTTCTCCGTCTTCCCTTCTGTTCTCTTCTCCTCTCTGCTTTTTCTTCCTCCTCTTCATCATCTTGTCTCCTCTCTCTTCTCCTCCTCCTCCTCTCCTTCCTCCTCACGTATCAGCCTCTCATCACGTTTTTCCCTGCCGACCTTTTCCTCCAGCCGTCCAGAGAGGCCGGATCCCTCCTGCTCACTCGAGCGCCAGCCCCAACGCCATGCCCAGCGGGGAGTACTACAACGGGCAGCCCGTTTCGGAACTGATTTCCCAGCTGCTGCGGGCGGAGCCCTACCCGACGGCCCGCTTCAGCTCCCAGTATGCCCAGCAGGGCAGCGTGATGGGCATCGATAACATCTGCGAGCTGGCCGCCCGGCTCCTTTTCAGCACGGTGGAGTGGGCCCGCAACATCCCCTTCTTCCCGGAACTGCCCGTCTCGGACCAGGTGGCCCTCCTGCGTCTCAGCTGGAGCGAACTCTTTGTCCTCAACGCCGCCCAGTCCGCCCTCCCTCTCCACATGGCCCCGCTTCTGGCGGCCGCCGGATTCCACGCCGCCCCAATGTCCGCCGACCGCGTGGTCTCCTTCATGGACCAGATCCGCATCTTCCAGGACCAGGTGGAGAAGCTCAACCGGTTGCAGGTGGACTCGGCGGAATACAGCTGTCTCAAAGCCATTGCGCTCTTCACCCCAGGTGGGTGCTTGTCTTAGGCCACCTCGCAGGGAGCGGGTAGCACTCTCCGCTTTGGTTTCCTTCTCATGGAACAAGAATACAAGAGGTTTATGCATTTTGGGGGCAGAGATCTAGATTTGGGTCTCTGCTAAGCTATAAAATGCACCATTTATTTCTTACTCGCCTCTCCCCAAGGCTTGAGGTGGGAATCAACTTACACATACAATTATTTCAACTCATAGGTTAAAACATGTAAACACAGGACACATCCGAGCATAAATTTAAAAATACACTCATCCCTCCATATTTACTTTCATATTTTGAGATTCGATTATTCACATATTTGATTAATATGTTCTCTAGGAATCTCTAGGTCCTCCAGTGCAAATCTGTGGTTAACCTTAACTAAAAGTTGCCCCGGAGGACCTAGAAATTCCTAGAGAGAATACTATACTAGATCTTTTTAGCTCCTCCAGCGCAGTTCTACCATCAGTGTCTGTCGGACGTTGACTACAGAGTTGCCCTGAAAGACCTAGAGATTCCTAGAGAGGTGTCCTCTCAGGTAAAAACATGGTGTTTTTGTTATTTGCGGTTTTTCCATATTCACAGTGGGGGTCTTGTGCCCCTAACCCTAGTGAATATGGAGGGACAAGTGGACACCAAATTGAAATTCATAGATTGACTGGTTAGGCCTGCTAGGAGAGATCAGTACTGTTTGAAAACCAGACAGCATGTTTAGCTGTCGAATCTCTCCTGGCAGGTCATTCCACGGATTAGGGGCGGCTGATGAAAATGTCCTCTGGATGAAAAATGCCAGTCTAGTTCTGGCCAGTTGAGTTAAGGTCTCCCAGAGGACCTGAGCGTATGGGACGGTCTATATGGGAGAAGGCAATCTTGTAGGCACCCTGGACCCGAACCATCGAGGGTCGAGGCCGGACTGTGCCCAGCCCGGTGTACCTAACCCCTCTCCTCCCTGTCTGCAGACGCCTGCGGCCTCTCGGATCCGGCCCACGTGGAGAACCTGCAGGAGAAGGCGCAGGTGGCGCTGACGGAGTACGTCCGCTCGCAGTACCCCTCCCAGCCGCAGCGTTTCGGCAGACTTTTGCTCCGGCTCCCGGCTCTCCGGGCCGTCCCTGCCTCCCTCATCTCGCAGCTCTTCTTCATGAGACTGGTGGGCAAGACCCCCATTGAGACCCTCATCCGGGACATGCTCCTCTCCGGCAGCACCTTCAACTGGCCTTATGGGACCGGGCAGTGAGGAGACCCCTTTCCTTCTTCCCAGGGCCTGCCTCGGACTTGCCGCGTCCACCGCTCTCCAGGCCAGTCTTATTTGTGGGGTCATTGCCTCCGTCTCCGGCAATATAAAGTTACTCCTAGCAGACCGTGGATCCCTTTTCCACCGGAAGAGAGGCGCGTGGTTAGAGCTGGAGGCATCTTCCTTTTTCCTGAGCTGCCGTTAAGTAGCCCTTTAAAGCTGTCTTTGGGGAGGGATGACCCGGAAGGTGAGGAGACAGAGAGATACCCCTCCCCAAAAAGGTTCCTTCCAAATAGATAACCTAATAAACTCAGACCTATAATACATGGTGGGGGGAAAGTGCATGGTGGCCAGAGGCCGTATTTGTCTCCCAGATGCCCCACGGGCCAATCCTCCCACCCCCAGGAAGCACAAATACCTCTGTTTCCCACTGCGGCTCCTCTCAAAATGGCAACTGGGCGTGACCTGCTGCCATTTTCAGAAGGAGTGGAGAGGGAAATGGAGGTATTTGGGGTTAGAACAGGGTTCTGGGGGTAATTTTGTGTATTTTTACGCATGTGCCGAAAATCTTTGGGGGGAAATCCCTCTGGGCATTGAGTGAATGGTAGACACAAAAACGGGGTCCGAGAGCGATATGTGGCCCTCGGGGGAGAACTATGCCTCCTCTGCCTTAACGCTTCTTCTTATTAGGTGATGGCAGAAGCTTTCTTTTCCTTTGGGGAGAGGCCAGCACCGCTAAGGCCCTGCTTTTGCATTCGGTCTTGACCATTTCTGGTTAAAAAAAAGAACTTGGGTGCCAAAGATTTTGGAGCAGAGATTTTGGAGCAGTGTGTGTTTGTGACGGCTGGCATCATGTGTGACTTAACTCCAAAAAGGGACGGGCAGCTTTGGTGCGTCTAGTTCTTTTGCCGCTAAGACTTTGCAGGATCACCAAAGAAGCCCTCAATGCGAAGGCAGAGGGAGTCCATTTCTGGGTTTTTTTCCAAATTCTTTTTCATGTTACAAAGGGAGAAACCTCCGAACTATTAACAAAAGCAGAGTCAGTCCTGGTGGCGCAGTGGTTAAATGCCTGTCCTGCAGCCACTCACTCAAAACCAGAAGGTGGCGAGTTCAAGACCAGCATAAGGGCTGAAGCTCGACTCAGGCTTTCATCCTTCCGAGGTCGCTAAAATGAGTACCCAGATTGTTGGGGGGCAAATAGCTTACAATTGTAAACCGCTTAGACACTCCTTAAGGGTATGAAGCGGTATATATACAGTATATAAAAAAAAGCAAATTGCAGCTCCTATAGAGCATTAGTTAACCCCTTTATTGCTGGGGGCAAAACACATTGTTTCAGCACTGAGTTTGGGGTCCGAGAGACTTAGGAATGTTCTTGGGGTCCCTCTGTCGTAAATCAACCCCCAGAAAAAATGGTTGTTGGTTCTCCTTCCCTCTCTCTGTTTAAATTCTGTGCCGATTTCCTCATCTGGTCTCATCTATTCCTATTTCCCCCTAATCTCTAGTGGAAAACCATCCGCCAGGAGGTAGGGTCCCTCTCTCTCACTTGCCAACCTCCCCAAAATGTTTGTGAAGATGCTATGCAAAATTTTAAAGTGCATGTTTGTATTCTGCACATTGATTCATGGTGATCTCTCCAATTTTGGCATCAGGCTTCTGGCGTCCTGCTTTTGCTGGGCTGGTTTTGGTGGGGAAAAAACCGGGCCATGGTTGTGTTGTCACCCAGAGACTTCTCATCATTTTGGTGTCTGTCGGCGGCTTTGCTGTTTTTGGCGCGACCGTAAAAGAAAGCGAGGGAAGTGCTGCTCCAAGAGCTAGCGCCAGAAATGTGCCATTGAACCCATTTCCCAGATGGGGGAAAGCGAGGCCGAGCATCTGCCGTGCCTCAAGCCACCTTTGAAAGCCCAGGGCTGCATTGGGACTCGCACTCAGGTCTCTCGGGTCCAAAGTACCAGTTGTAATCTATGCAAACTTCCCCTCCTCTAAATTGTGCATCAAGGAACCTCGAATTCTGTGCTCGGATAAAACTCTTTCATAACCTTTCTCTCCCTCTCTCTCTGTCAGATGTGCTTTACTTTAATCCATTTGCACGATGGGGGTTCTTGCAGAATGTCTTGGCAGGGTCTTTTTGGGGGCCAATACAAAAAGTGCTGTTCTCTGCGGACCCTTCAGGAAGATAAGGCTGTTCCCGAGGTCTCCGCTTGGCAAAGAAGCCGAAGGGCGGCTGTTTTGGTAGAAATCCGGCCAGCTCTTGTGTGTTCAGGAGAAAAGAGTCCTTCAACTCAGTGCCTAGTTCACTTGTGGAACTCTCTGCCACAAGGTGTGGGGCAAGGGCTGGCTTTTTAAAGGCTAGCTGTGTCCGAACCTCCCTGGCCAGGAAGAGCCCGCCTTGTTAACATGGATTTCCCAGTGTTTGGGCTTCCTCGCTCCATCCGACGGTGCCCCTGTCAATGTGGGGACCCAAAGGAGGAGCAGCTTTGGGTCTCCTGGATGTCAGTGGGACTCCTTGCCACTTGGAGGCCATTCCGCTCCGGGCTTTAACATAAAGGAGCTGCCTGGGCTGCTGAATTCCTTTCCGAAATAGGTTCAGAACCACTGAGAATTCAGGAAAACCCGGAATGGGCTCTTTATCCCACTGACACGGGAGTCACTGCTAAGCATACCCAGATATCCTATCAAAGCCATCAAGGCTTTTGCTTAAATCTTAACTGGATTGTGCCAAACATTTGCAGAGTCCCGTTTGCCCCTCGTTGCCCCGGAGTTAAGCGGATTCTGCGAGACTGGATCTGACCCTTCCACAGGCGCTTCTCGCCTCTTTGCCGTGGCTGCTCTCTCATTTACACAAACACACAAACACACACCTTTCTTGGTGCCCTGCTAAGCGACAGGAACCAGGTTCTGGATTTTATTGGAGAACTTGTGCCAAGCGTCTCAGAGGAAAGGAGGAGGTCAGGGCACAGCTCTGGACTGTATTGATTTGTTGCAAGGTTTTCTTTTTGTCCCTTTGTTCCGATTGAGGCTCAACCAATGAATCAATAAATGATTGTTTTTCTTAAAAAAAAAAAAAAAGGAAAACACAATGGTGGTTATTATTATTATTATTTGCATTTGTTGTCAAGAAACCAACAGGGATCATAATACCGAAATGAAAAGAAAAAAAGGAAAAAATATATGAAAAATACAAAGTACAAAATACAATGTATAACATAATAACAAATAATTAAAGTATAACATAATATATAGTCAACTAACAATAAGTTAGACGTTTCTCAGGAAGTTGCAGGCTAAGCTTTCCAAGACTTGGTCCACTTCCTCTGATGGATGGAGGGAGGAAGACCAATCTGAGGAAGGAGACTCAGTTATGGAAGCTTTTGCCAAAACTTCTTTCTCCCAGTTAGTCCTGTTTTTTGGAGGCTGCAGTGTGCAAATGGAGCCACGGGAGGGAGCCAGAGAGCAAGGCTTGCTCTGGGGCGCCCTCCTGTGGCTGCATTTGGGCATATCTCTTATTTAGCCAAAGGACTCATACTTTCCATTACGGTCCCTATGGATTTGCGCCCTCTGGTGGCGGAAAGGGGGCATTGCTGTTCCCAAAAGCCAAGCAAGGCCTCATTCCTGGCTCTCGGGCGCCCTCCGGTGGCTCCATTTTCACACTGCAGCCTCGAGCGTTTTTCGCTCATTCTCTTCCGCCTTCAAAGCCTCCTTCGTGGCTCTCGGGCGCCCTCCTGTGGCTGCATTTGCCCATTGAGCTTTCATAATTCCTTACAACAGCGCCCTCTGGTGCCAGAAAGGGTCTAAAACGCCTTGAAAAGGCTCCTTGCTCTTTGGCGCCCTCCTGTGGCCGCCCTTGGGAATATTCCCCTCTCTCTCCAATTAGCCTTCATTATTCCATTCGCTTTCCTCTGGAGCGCCCTCTGGTGGCGTTCACTCCTGTTACTCTCCATAAGCAAGGCAGGGGCCCTACTCTCCGTCGCCCTCCTGTGGCTGCACTGGCACACTGCAGCCTCCAAAATGACTAGCAATTCCTAATACTGTAGAAGTAGTGCCATGGTATGCAAAGAGCGGGCAATTAATTCTGTTCTGGAGATAGATAAACACAGCAGAAGACCCTTCTGAAACTGCAAAGGCTCACGCGGGTGTCTTTGCCGGACCACTGGATGCCCCTTCCCTCGTCCCCCTTGACTCCCCTTTGGAATTCGGACTAAACCCCGGAGCGAAGCCGTCCAGACTTCTAGGCAGCCCTTTTTCTGGCCCAACAGTTGGAAAAGGGGGCCTCCAGGAAAAGCAATTCACCTTTGCTTTTAGTCAAACAAATTATTTGACTGTTTTAAAAACGTTTGAAAACTTGTAAAACTTTAAAAAAAACAAATTTCACTTTTTCATTTTTAAAAATTAAAATTATAGTAATTAAGAACAACAACAACAACTGTGTCTTGTTTTACTGCATGGGAGCCAATGCTCCCGGCCCCGAAACGAAAGGCAGGAGGACATTAAAGAAACCCAAAGCTCTTTGAGACTCAAAGTGGATGAGAAGAAGCTGGAGTTCAAACAAAAAATAGTTAAAAGTATGGATGGTACAAAATATTATTTTCATATTTTTATGACAGTTGTTTTATTTGCATATTTCCATGAGTTCTAATAATTGCAGATAAAAGCACTTATAGTCTCTGAAGAAGGGGAAGAACATATAGAAAACTAGGGTTAAAATGCAGGGAAACTACTGACAGAATTCAACCATTTCTTAATGGGTTGGTTTGAAATGGTCCAGTTTTTCTCCTCCGACTTAAATATCAGAGTCCAGAAGTCGGTGATTTGCAAATGAAACCATTCCCAGAGCTTGGCCCTTGCGAGATGCAGCCGAAAGTCTTGGCTGAAAAGCAGGAAATCTCCTTAAATTGATGGTTGCTAAGTATTTCTTTGGCACATTCTTACCTGGGAGGAAGTTGCATTGACACCCCCAGGTCTCAGATGTCATAAAAAACTACAAATCCCAGCATTCCATAGGCAGTTAAAGTGGTGTAAAACCGCATTAATTCTGCAGTGTGGACGCAGCCTCGTATCCTCCATTTACAACATGGGCCTACTTTGCAAGGCTGGTGTAAAAATGGCCTCTGCAAAGAACCTCTGAAGCCCTCCAGAATCAACCCTAAATAAATGCATTTTTATCTGTAGTGTACAGCATGGGTTTAAAAGAAGTAATATAATACATTGACCGTATAAATTAAATTGCAATTAAAATATCTATTACGACGATTGTCCTACCTAAGTGAAGCTGGAACCAAGGAAATAAGGAAAATGCAGCGTGGAAATGGGATACCTCGATGAGGCCACGATCGTTTTTTGCTAAGCAACGGCACGCGTTGGAGGAAACAATCCCTACAGACTTGGGAATAATATCCAGGTCATGCAAAATTAATAATTTAAATTTGGGGGAACCAAGGAGACCGTACGCTCCCACCATCGCCATAGCTACCATCCTCTCTGGCTCTTTGTGACTCTGGTTTCTTCATATATATATATATATATATATATATGAAATATTAGGAAATAATCATGCCTGAAAAAGAGAGGAAGGCCATGCAACAGATGGCAGCATCTGCAGACACACAAAGCCACTTCACGCCTGGAAAAGCCAAAGGAGATCTTGGGGATCTACAGCAGGGGACTAGAAGAAAAATAACAGCAGCAATAACAACAACAACAACAACAAACAATAATAGATTTAATCCTCACTTTTGCACTTATAGTAAAGAGCATTTTAAGAGCCAATGGGCTCTTGGGGTTTTTAGTTCCCTTCCAAAGAGCTGGACTCTGCGTTTGTGGGACGCTGGTGAAAAGGAGGCGCTGGGTATCTCCTGGCACAACACTGGAAAAAGTGGTGATGCCAAACTGAGTCGCAGAAAGGGTCCCAGCCCTACAAGTTTAAAGTGGTTTCCTCCCAACCCTCACGATCCTGAGACTCAGTCCTGGCCAAGTCCCCAAACTACCGCCAGCCCCCCAAATCCAAGTCCGGGGACGGTGCCTCTCCTTCCCTGCCACCCAAAGGTGACCCAGCGGACGCAAGGGCAAACCTGTCCTCCGCTTTTTCACAAAAGGCCTTTAATCGGCTTATTTTGCTCTCCGCACGTGGGTCCGCCTGCTCCCCTCCGAAGGCCGGATTGATGGGTTTTCATCTGGAAACTGGCTCAGGCTTAGTCCAGCCCCATCCAAGCCTTGGCAAAACCTTGAGGACCGGAATCCTACTTTATCTTTTAAAGCCAGGACCAACAGTCCACGTGAAATATAGCCGACCTAAAATGACAAAGACTCATGGCAAAGGGAACCTGCGCCGGAGGAGACCCTGACGTACTCCCAGGCCCACTGCCCAGCGCTTCCAGGTAAGGCTGGGGATGATGGGGATCCTAACTCGGAGTGGTCCAGATCAGCTTCCCGCAACCCAGTGCCTCCCAGATGCCTTGGAATGTGGCTCCCATCATCCCCTGACAGTGGAGCCTCAGGGTGACTGAGTCCATGGCACCTGAAGGGAGATTCAAAGGGTCGGGGAGGAGGGAATGATACATCTACAAGCCTGGACTATATATATGTGTACATATTTCCCTGGGAGGCTTAAATCCACAAAGATAAATTAAATCGTTCTTGACTTAGTGGTCTCTTTCCGATCTCTGGTGCCCATTATCCTGAACTGAGCAGGAGGCACGAAGTTGGCGATGTAACAGGCAGCAGCGAAAGGAGATCAGTCTTTAACTTTCCACGAAATCGGATTGGAGATGATTAATTTGAGACAGGTCCCCCGTTCATCCGTCCACCTGCCCACCCGCCCGCCCCCCGTTTGGGCTCCATCTCCTTAGGAAGCCCCCCACCTCTGAGCATGGACAGATGGCGCGTCCTCCTGCGACTGGCGAAGGGCGGGTGGGCAATCGCCGGGTCCTGGGTGGGCGCCTCCATCCCCCCTTCCTTCCCGCTCTGCAAAGAAGAAGAAGAAGAAGAAGAGTTTGCCTGCGTCGGTTCCTTCATCCTCACCTTTTGCTGGTGGAAGGGATGCTGCGTCTCCATAGGAACCGGTTGTCTGGGGGTGTCTGCCAAGGACCAGTTCCTCCCAGCCTCTCCATCGCTGCTGCCTCCTCTTCCTCCTCTTCTTCCCCTGGAGAACAGGTGCAGCCGGCGGCACGGATGAGGGCCAGGGGAGCAGGGCGGCACCGCCTCGCAGGTACGTCGTCGCTTCGTCCTCCAAAAGTTTGGGAAGGGGGTGTGTGCGCCTGAGAGGGAGAAAGAGAGAGAAGAGTTTGGCAAACAGCTCCCCAAAACACACCATGCCTCCCCAAATCTTGGCTTCGTTCCTGGTTAACAAGTCCCATCGTCCACAAGGCGGAGGTGATGGGAGCTGAAACCCGGGCTCCATGCTGGATGGTCAGTTCTCAGTCGGAATTAATTTCTTAGAAAGAGAAGCTCCCCCGTTTTCTGTCTTGTTTGGCCCCAGCAGGACTTGGCTGGGCTGAGCGCATGCAAGCGGCCCTTTGGGTCGGAGGGTTTCTGGGGGCCAGCCCTGTTTTGGAAAGGCCTGAGGCTGGGGAAGGCTGGGCTGAGGTTGTGTCTATTTCAATGGGTGTGTGTGTGTATGCCTGTGAAAAAGGTGTCTTGAATGAAATTCAAGACCTTTAATGCATCAGGAGCCCCTCCTGGGTCCCTCTGCTCCGTCGGTGAGTCTCTCTGTTCTGCCTCTGAGTCCATGCGCTGCGCTTGGGTCACTCCTTTGAGGACAGGGCCACCCTTTTCTCTTGAACACTCCTCAGACCACCTTTCATCGGGACCCCTGTGTCTTTCATGGCTTTGCCGCCACAACAGTTCCTAACTCCTGGGCATGTGCAAAGGGCTACTCCTTCCCTACAAAAGTGATCCCAGGTATTACGTTGCCTCTCCCAATGTAAAGCGTGTCATTTGGGAGCTCCAAAGGCTGACTGGGGTCACATAGTCCTGTAGGGAAGGCACTCTGCGTATGCCCCGGGGAACTTTGTCTCATCCCATTTGCAAGGAACAGGTGCTTCCTTGCAAAGAAGAACCTAAAGGAGGGAAGGGGTGAAAGCCTTGCAGCCTGGACGGGTGGCCCGAATCCTCAGACCTCTTTGCAACGCCAGGACGCAACGCGGGGAAAACAACAACCCACCATCTAGAACCTGGAAATGTTCCTTTTCTAGGCTGCAACTCCCAGAATCCCCCAAACAACACCATCCATCCTTCCGGAAGGATTCTGCAGTCAGTCCAGCAAAGAGAACTTTTCTAAGCTTTGGTTTTTGTCCCTGATATCTGTATAGCTTAGAAAAATAATACAGCAGCAAAGAAGCATCAGAATAAAGGAACTTGGATCTCCAAAATCTCTGGGAAAATTTGGAAGGGAGGGTGAATTTCACAGAATTAGAAAAGCAGAAGAGATTCCCAAGGGCCATATATACAGTCCATATAGTCCAGGGCAGGATCCCTTGCTTTTCCCTCCCCGGCTCTTTTGCACGGCTTTTGCACAACTTTCTGAGCACACCCAGCTGGCGTTTTCCACCCCCGGCTTTCAATCCACTGCTGCAATGAATTGAAAGTAAGATTTAAATCCCATAATCTGGAGGGATGGGCGGCCGCCTCCAAAGGTTATAGATTAACAGGATAAGGGACCTTCTGAAAAACAGCCGGGTGGGATTGGGGGGGATACCTGGCGTGGGAAGCCACAGAACAATTCCCTGCAAACGGGCAGGAGACCAGAGACGCCTGGTTGGTAGAAGCCAGGATGGCCAGGCTGCTTGGTCCGTCCAGAGGGTCAGTGGCTCAACTGGGGCAACGGGTCCAGCCCGGAGGGGGCAATTCCCTTCTTTCTCAGCCCTTTCCCACATCTCCTGACAGTTCTGGCATCACCAACATTTTCGCACGTTTACCTGACTAGCCAAGGAAATTGCCTTATGGGTTGGGAACGCTTCGCTCTCCGGACGTCCAACAGTCCACACAATTCCCATCCCCTCCTATGCCAGGAGAAGGCAGACTTCACATGCTCAGCAGACTTGTCTTCTTCAGCCATCCCTGCAAGGGCTGGCCGCAGTCGGTCACATCGCTTTCCGTCCCATTCCCGGTCTTCCAGCTCTTTCTGCAGAGTTGCTATTGCCATGACTGAGCCATGGAGAAACCCTTTGGGGAAAGGCAAGGTGAGTTTGGAGAGGTCTCTGTCCTTCCTTTCTGGCTGCTTCTGCACAATTCTCTTGCTCAGTCCCCTTAGAAGTTGGGACAGCCATGTTCTTGGAAACCCAGTGTCCCTTGGCAAATGAGCAACAGGTAGACTGTTTGTACCTTGGAGGCTGGGAGTCTTCCTTCTTGAGCTCAAAGGGAGCACTGGTGGTTCCAAAAGGTTTCATCTTCTCTCTTGCAACCTGAGAAAGAAGGAGCCGTGAATCTAGGCTGCAAGGCAGGCAATGAAGCGCATCTTTTCCCTTTCTGTCTGGGAAATGCTAGCCATTTTGGGCAGTCAAACAGAGGTATGGAAACAAACATTCACACACACCCATCCCAGCATGAAAAAGGGGCCACCTTCCCCTAATCTTTTAGCCCCATCAGGGCAGCGGAGCCACTCGAACCAGTTACCCGTTTGCCCGAAACATAGACCTTATTGCTGCAGGTGCAGAAGGTTGACCATCCAACTGGAAAGTCATAGGCAGAGATAATACGCCTGGAAAATAACATGCAGTTTGTGTTGTGGGTTGCATATGCAATTGTGTTGACACTAGAGATGGAAATGTTATTTAGAAGTTTCCCCATTCCTGATGAAGACCAAGTTTCTTGACCATCGGGATTCCATGAGATCACCAAACACTTGGGCCAGGACTCTGGGAGACCAGGGTTCAAATCTTCCTCACCCAGCCTTGGAAATCCAAAGGGGCAACTTGGGCCAGTCATCCTCTTTCAGTCTCAGAGGAAGACAAACCTGGCAAAACCTCTCCTCCAAAAAAATAATAAATCTTGCCAATAAAACCTTGGGAAGTGACACTAACCTGAAGGGACACAACAAGGAACAGACGTGGTTCCCATTTCATAAGGTAAGAAAGTCAGGGGAAGACTTTTAAAAAACCTTCTCCCTGTCTGGCTATACTAGTTCCAAGGAGCTAGAGAAGGTAGGAAAGCCCAGATTGCTACACCAGAACAGTCCACCTGGATCTCAAAGGGAAATGTTTGCGTTCAGATGTGCTTCGTAGTGCTGACCAGCTTGCAAAAACGCCAAGCAAAGTGCTTTTGTTGGCTTGGGAGATGCTCGGCTGTGGCCAAAAGAAGCCAGCAAAAGAAAGGAAGCGCCTTTAAAACTGGGCACAGAAGCTTTGGGGGGGGGGGGGCTATGATCTGCATCCCAACAAGTTCATGAAGCTATGGGCCCCAGAGTCGGGTGCGAATGGCAGGGAGAGGGCAAAGCCAAGGGGGCCTGGCAAAGGGCCGTTCTCACAACTACGGACCCAGGGCTTGCCAACCAGAACTCGTTACTTTCTCAAACAAATGCTTTGCTTTTTGTTCACTACTTTGAATCAGTAGCTTGCCGTTTCTTGGGTTTTTAAACTATTATTGTGCTGCATACTACATTTCAATCATTTAACATTTTTAAAAAATCTAAACCTACAAATATGACTAGCAATCACCACAAGGTGCAACATTTCAAGAGGCACTTCAGTTCTGAGCAACACCCTGAAAGATTCAATAAGCTGGTTGTTAAATAACGCCTCTGGGTAGTACTAAGATATTATAAAGGGAAAGATTTCCTGACCATGACTTGTCATATCCTCATGTTTTCCAGGAAACTGCAGCCCGTAGCCAGGTTTTGTTCAGCTCCCATCCACCACCACCAAGGAGCCTTACCGGGAAAAGCGGCGTTTCCAGCCAGCGCAGCCACGTTGGTGGAGAATGCAGGCACTGTGATACGTCGGGCCATTCCTCCTCGGTTGCGGTGCTCCGGCGCCATGGAGGATGCGTCTACTTTGGACTATGAACTGCTGTCTCCAGGTCAGATGGAGCCTGGCCCCGGGGCCCTCCTTGGCATGGATGTGGAGCAGAAGACAGTGTTTGCCTTTGTCATCTTCCTCTTGATCTTCCTGGTGATAATGATGGTGCGCTGCTTCCGCATCCTCCTGGATCCGTACAGCCAGATGCCCGCCTCGTCCTGGACTGACCACAAGGAAGGCTTGGAGAGGGGCCAGTTCGACTATGCCCTGGTCTGACTCTGGACGCCAGCGTCTCTTCGGACCCTGCCGAGATGGAGCTGGGGAGGGAGCGGGCAACGGGGAGGAACCCTGGGCTTCTTCTAGTCTCATATCAGCTCTTTTCTATGTTGGGATATATGTTTTTAGTCAGGGAAGTAGCGGGAGGGAGATAGATCCAATTTATTTAATCCTGACCACAGCAGGCCCCTTTGACTCAATGGGACTTGCATCGTGGTGGCTAACAAGTACCATCATTTCAGTGGGTCTAGGTGGAGATGTTTCCCTTCTCCTTCGCGTCTGGTGTGTGGCCCCCCCCCCCCAAGTGTTTTGTGATGTGTTGGTCCAGGGGTGAGAGTGTGGGTCAAGGGAACGGTGTTGTGTTGCTGCAGGTGTGGCGGTGGTGTTGTGCGTGTGTGCATAGGAACAAATGCTTAAAACAGCAGGGAAAGAGAAGAATGACAGGATGGAGTGGGGCACGGTGAGAAGTTGGGGCCAATGTCTGGAGGTGGAAACCCCGGCTCCTTTCCCCAAGTGTTCCTTTTTGGATGCTGCCAATAAATAAGAAAGCGTCTCAAGCAAAAAGCTTGTTGGGATGTTTTGTAGTCAGTGGTGCCTATTGGCTTCCATGTTAACAGAGGCTATGAACCGCAAGCTGCTTGAATGCCATTTTGGGGGAAAGAAGGATACAAATCAAATAAAAAAGTAAAATCTGTTTCAGGGTTTAGTCCACACTTTAAAGGGCGTTCTCCCAGGTTCTGGATGAATTTAGCCATTGGGGTCAGCAACCTGTATGCTTCCTTTAACAACCAGAGTGGACCTGCCTCCTGACTGACCACTAGCTCCGGATACCCGCCTTTGGCCCTGGTCCAGGGAAGAAAATGGGCAGAGCTTGTGAAAGGCTCCTTCCTTTGGACTGCCGCTCCCAAAATCCCCCCAAGACGAACGTTCTGGTGAGTCAAGCAGAAACAGACCAAAAGGAAAAGGCTGCAACAAATTTAACCCAAAATAACTTTATTGCTGCTGCTGCCGCTGCTGCTCATGGTACAAAAACAAAACAGGTGAAGAGCAGCGGTTCCCGGTCTCAGTGCCATGTGCGTGGCCGGCCCTCCCGCAAACTGACCACTGGCCCACAGGGGAGAATGACCCACAGACTGGGCTGGGAGGAGGCCACAACTCCACACCCACACAAAAAACGCTCACGCACGCACGCACACACGCACCTACCTGCACACAGACACACCCCTTGGCTAAGCGATTATTATCATTGTCATTAATAATAACATTATTATCAATAATAATAAAGGAAGGGGGGAAGCACCGTTCGGCAAAACCCCAAAGGACAAGTTAGGGGAACAGCAACAACAACAACAACAAAATCCAAGCTGGCGACGGTATTGTGAGGTCTGTCGCACCAGCCTAGCACCTGCCTCCTTCTCTGCCGCCAGGAGAACGGAGGATTCAAGTTTTTGAGAAAGGATGGGAAATCGATATGCAGCCCAAGGTTTGACTCCAAACAAGTCCTCCTGGGCAAGGCCTTAGCAAATAAAGGGACATGGCCCACGTACGGCATGCATTTTAGCTTAGAGCTCCAACAGATTTAAGAGTTAGAATGAACAAGAGCCCAGAGAGAAGCCAGGGAAGCACCAAGGGGTCCCGGAGAAGGGGCACCAGGGAACCAGGAGGACCAGACGCCGCCTGAAAAGTAATGTCCTAAGACCTTTCGGAAAAGAAAACAGAGCAGGGATGGGACGGAGCAGAACGGATGTAGGGCGGCTGACCAAGATGGAGTGCTTAAGCGCACTGACAAGCGGTATAGAAAAGGACTTTGTATTGCTATGAGATGACCCAAGGTTTACAAACTATGACTGAAGAAGATGGGTGTGTTTAGCTTGGAGAAGAGACGACGGAGGGTTGATAAGGCAGAGCCATCCGAAAGGAGGCCATGGAGAAGATGGAGAACGCTTGTTTTCTGCAGCTCCACAGACTAGAACATGAACCAATGGAGTCAAGTGACAGGGAAAGAGATGCTACCTAAACTTTTGGGGGAAACCTTACTGCATCAGAAGTGGAACAGACTGCCTTGGAGGGTGGTGGAGTCTCCCTTGGAGATCTTTAAACAGAGGTTGGATAGGCGTCTTTTGAGAGTGCCTTAGGCTGCATCCAGACTGGAGCAATAACCCTCCGCTCTGGGCCCACAACAAACTCCAACTCCCAGAATTCCGTAGCCTTGAGCCAAGACAAAGTGATGCCAAACTGGGTTATTGCTCCAGTGTGGATGCAGCCTTAGTTATATCTCTGCATGGCTGAATCCAGGGGTTGGATTAGCTGGCCATCGCGGCCCCTTCCAACTCCAGACAGGGGGTGCCCAGCCACTTCCAGGGTTGCCCAGCCAGTTCCAGGTGCTGGGGATGGAGGGACCCCGTTTGAAATGTTTGCAGAGACAGAGTCAGGCAGAAAGGGTTACTACCTGAGAGCAAGAGGGAGGATGAGGTCCCGATCCCAAAAGGTTTCCTTTCTCCAAATCCACACTGGGAGAAGGTTCAGTGTTTCAGGCTCTTTAAAAAAGTAGACAAAAAACAAAGCATAATCAACAACAACGAGACAAAAAGCACCCTAAATGTTACAAAAAGGAAAAGTCTTGCAAAGATAGCTTCAGTGTGACCATGCCCCAAAATTAAAGGAGAAAAAAGAACAAACAACAATTTTGCTCTCTCTCTTAGGTCTAAAACACACAGCAGGAATAATCTGGTTTGAGACCGCTTTACTTGCCCTGGTTCTGGGAATTGTAGCTTATTATGGCACCAGACCCCTCTGACAGAGAAAGCTAAATTACGGTTCCCAGAATTCCCTAGCATTAAGCTAGGGCAGTTAAAGCGGTGTCAAACTGGATTGTTTCTGCCGTGTGTTTTGCACCTTAGAAAAGCCCACCCAGCAGCCCCTCAAAGGAGGAAAGGAAGACACCCAAACACTTGGAGAAAGAGAGGCCATTGCCTTGGCGAAGCACAGAAGAGCTGACTTAGGAGAAGATTTCTTCAGATAGGCTTTGCCCTTCCCTTCCTCTGAGGCTGAGAGAGTGTAACTTGCCTAAGATCACCCACTGACCTGGTCTCCAGAGTCACAGTCCAATGCTCCAACTACTGCTACACTATGACAGATCAGCCTGTGAACGTACTCTCCAACATTTCAGAGATGAGACCTGGGAGATGTGGGGCCAAGCGACATTGGAATGTGGCCAAAGAAAGCAACAGTTATAAATGAGGAAGATGCTGGGAACAGTTGCAGCAGTTTGCTTTTGCCTGAGCTGACTGGGAAGGAAGGGCATGTTTCTGGCCTTCCTTTCCCTGCTGCTGAGTTGAGCACAAACCACTTTGGCACTTTGAACGGAGTTTGCAGCAACTAAAGCAAGCTGCTGACCAAGTGGAAAGTGGGAGGAGAAAGGGATCAGGACATTTTAAGAACAGCTGAAAACGTGGGAAGACAGAGGACTAGTCAGGACTATCCTCGTCAAATCAGGACAGTTGACAGGTATGCTCTGAGGAAACAATACCCTTTGCATGTGACTGTCTCCTCTTCTGTGCATGAACCTGGGTCTGCTCTGGACACTCCGTTCCCCTGAAAGTGATGAGGGGAAAAGGGTTCTGTTCCCAGTTTGGTTAATTTTCTAACCATATTGGAGCAGCACCCATATGCTCTGCCTTTAATTTCGCCTTCCTCTGAGGCTCCTGCCCTGCTCTCCACCCAAAGAAGAATTAAAACCTCTCTGGACAAACAACCACACGCTCTGCAACACGCTTTGCTGCTGTTCAGTTAACTCTCGTGTGCTCCCAAGGCATTCTGTTCCACCAAAGATGCATCTTAATGGTTCTGGAAAAGTTTTTGGAGCTCAAAGAATCCAGGCCAGGATAGAATAGTGCACTTTACAGCAGAGGAAAACAGAAAGGGGACAGAGAACGGCAAAATGCATCTTCTTGCCGCGAGGCTCTACAAGATCAGAATGACATGCATCCCTTAAATCACTTCCTCCTGAATGACACACAACTCTAGGAGAAAGAGAGGACAGAGCAAGGCATTTTGGAAAATGGAAGCCCAGACTCTCAGTTATTTGGGGGCTGATGGTAGTTGTGGAAGCTGGACTTTGGTGTTGTTCCCGTGTCCTTCTGCAGAGACTGGATCAGATCAAGAACCGGATTAATTACCTGGCACGGCTGGCTCGGTTTGGATGTTTGCCCACCCGCAATCCCCATAAATGCAGGATCAAACGGATGTAGGAGAGAACAAAAGCTGCCTTTTCCCCTTCAGATGAAGGGAGAGATCAAGGGCTACCTGGTCAAAGCAGAGGACTTACTACTATTTCAGACTGAGACAAAATGAGGGGAAGGGGCTGGAGCACAGAAGCTACCGGCTGAAGAGTTCAGATGTTGAGCTGATGCCTTCGCCTGCAGGACTGCTTCCTCGGACCTTTCGGAGAGTCCTGTATTGAGGGCTAACCCCCGGAGTGCGTGAGGAAATGCTGGGAACCTGAAAAAAAATGTGGGGTTTGGAGAAGGGTACATTTCCAGGGCGGTTGTTCTGAGGTTGTTCCCCGCACGAGCCCCCTCTCAGAAAGGGATGCCGCCGGAGGAGGTGCCGCCGGAGGAGGTGCCGCCGGAGGAGGTGCCGCCTTCCAAGGCGTGGGGCATGGCGCAGGGGTGGGGTGGAGAGCAGCCAGAGGGCCGTTTCCGCTGGTGTCCCCGTGGGCTGGGTCTAAAAGAGGTGCAGCTGTAGCCTCATCTTGAGCCCTTGGCCGAGCTCTCCGGCGAGGTAGTCGATATCCTTGAGAGCCTCCAGTTTCTGCAGTTCCCGCTTGCGGAAGAGCGGCACGCTGACGATCTCCAGGCGGTAGGTGCCGGGGACGGCCTGCTTGCGAGCCAAGTGGAGGTAGCTGAGGCCCTCCTTCTGGTGGATGTGGAAGTGGCCGCCCTGGTTCCCCTGGGCAATGACGTAGCGGACGCGGTTCTCCAGCGGAGCCAGGGCAGGCAGCAGTTCCAGGAGGTGCTCCTTGGGGCCCAGGCTGGAAAGGTTCAGCGTCATGGCCAACGGCGCGTCCACATCGATGCTGGCCAGGCTGACCGCTGGCTGGTGCTGTGGGCGAGAAGGGAAGGGAGAGATGGATTTTCTCAGGGATGTGGGGCAAAATGAGGGCATTTCCTCCCCAAAGAAGTAGTCTTCCCCCTCCAAATTAGGTTCCTCTTCACACTTTAAATTTTGGGAGTCTGGTTGGAACACCCCTGGTGCATTGTCCCTTGCACCCTGGCCAAAGCAAGAGGTAACACACGGAGATCCTGAAATACATCACAAGCAGTGCCCTAACCCTAGGGCAGAGCCTTTGGGAAGGGCTGGCCCGGCTCCCCTTTCCATCCCCCCCATGCACCTGGTGTCCGCTGGTGTCATTGATGCTGCGCCGGTGGCGCCCTCTCTTTGGGTAGCCATTGATCTTGCACTCGTAGCAAGCCTCGGGTGACAACAGGTTCTCCTCTTCCTCCTCCGGCGGAGCTGGCAGGTAAGCCTCCTTGCCAAACCCTAGGCCTGAGACACAGTGCCTGCGCAAGTGGGACACAAAGGAAGGAATGGATTTGCCTGTAACTGTCTTCCCATCCCTTGCTGCTCCATGAATGAGGACAAAGGGCTGTTTGGGGAGAAGGAGTCAGACTGACATAAATCTTGTTGGAACAGCTTCACTAGCTAGCGGTCCATTTCTGGGAACAATTCAAACTATGTTTTATAAATATGTTGCAAACCACCTTCAGTCCCAAATGGGGGAAAAGGCAGGATATAAATAAATAGAATGACAACGACCTGGACAGCTAGGGTCCAAACTCTTTGAAAGACCCCATCTTCCTATTTGAGCCTGCGGGAACCTTAACATCCTCAAGGAACAACTTTTTCTTGGTCCTGCCACCTTCAGAGGTTCAGTAGATGAGGACGCAAGAGACAGGGCCTTTTCGGTGGCTGCTCCCAGGCACTGGGAGTCTCTCCTACACAACATCTGGAGGTGATGTCTCAGATGAGCTGGCTCACCTAGAGCAGCTTCCAATGTGCTTCCGGGATGGAGACAGTCTTGATTACAGAAGACAGGGCTTTCTTGGTGGCTGCTCTTAGGCTATGGGACCATGGGACTCCTTCCCACAAGAGGTTTGCTTCGCCTCTTGCCTCTCTGCTTATTTACCCAAGCCTTTGACTGTCAACAGGACGCTGCAAGAGTTCTTGTAACTGAAGTGTCCTATAGTTCTATCTTACACTTCGACTGCATTGTTAGTATCCATCTTGAACTGTGGTGCCCAGAACTGAACACTGGATTCCTCCAAAGGAGGCCTGACGATTGCAAAGCGACTTCCCTCGACCTGAACACTGCACTCCTAAGTCACACCATCATCATTTATTAAAAGGGCACTAGCCTGTTTCAACTATATTCTGTTTTGACCTAACCTGGAAGCTGTCCTGGGTGCTCCAGAGGAAGAAAGGGGTAGGTGGGATATACAGGAAATGAATAAACGGATAAAATAAACGTCCGTACCCCTGCCCTGCCCGGAAATACCCGCTGGGGCAGCCGCACAGGTAACCCCCCTCTGTGTTGGAGCAGCCGTAGCTGCAAGGGCTGCCACCCGCCGCACATTCGTTCACGTCCTGGCAGCCCCCAAAGGCCTGGTCAAAGTCGAAGCCGGACGGACAGATGCATTTGAAACTCCCCAAAGTGTTGTAGCAAGAGGCCGAGCCGCAGGTCGAGGAGCTGGAGCACTCATTCTCATCTGCGGACAAAGGGAAATGAGTCGGGTGGGAAGTGTGGCTCTCTCTGTGTGTAACCTACTCCCCACCTCTCCAGTACAACATTGTACTGGGAATCCCAAGAAGTTTCGGGGTCCCCTCCTTATCTCCTGAGTTTTCTGGTCCTACCAGCAGGACAAAATTTTCTTTTTTAATCCAACACTTTCCGGGTTGGTCAACTTCTCATTGTAATTTTTATGCAAGGGAGGACCATGCAAAACATTGCAAGTAACACTGTCAGTGGAAACTAAGTAACTTAGCTGGTGCAAAAAGTAACTTGTTTTGTAATCAGTTTTTAAAAATAATATGCTTTCTAGTTATTTGTTTAATTAACACATTCCTGGATACTTTCCAAGCTAACTAGTTTCTGGTTACATTTAAAAGTAGCAGCTTCCTAGTTACAATTAAAAAGTAAAAAATTCCCATGCTACAGTATTTCTAAAGCGATTAAAAGGCATGCTATACCATCCAAAGTTAACCCATGCACCTGCGGAAGTAGGCTCAAGCTTACAAAGCTCATGCTACCAACCACTTCCTTCCAGTTAGTCTCAAAGATGCTACAAGATCCCTTTTGCACTCTGATTTTCCAGACTAACATGGCTAGGTCTTTGAATGCTGTTTAACACCTATCAGGGCGACTTTTCAAATTATGCCCAAGCAGCCAAGAAGAGGGTAACTTGTTACAGGTAACTATGTAACTCTGATGCTCTGTGTTCAAGGGGGGAAATAACTAGCACCCCAGCGTTGGCCTCTGTACGGGAAATTGGGAAGAGGCCATTCCTCCTCGCGTGGCAAAACAGCCCAGTGACCCACTTACCCACACACTGGTTCCACTGGTAGTGCTGGACGTAGCCTTGGGGACATCCGCAGCGGTAGCCCCCCAGCACGTTCTGGCATCCGTGTTGGCACCGATGGTTCCCATCACACTCATCCACATCTACAGACGAAAGCGAATGAAGGGATTAACGCTGGCCTCGGTCAGCAGAGGTATAAACAGGTCAGCAAGAGGAGCGGAAACAGGGAGAGAAACCTTGGCCCCTTTTTGCCACAGGGCAGCATACCTGGAACAGCCTGTGTCCCGTCCTGAATCCATGCGCCCTCCATCTACCTACCTTCGCAGCTGCTTCCAGAGACGTCGAGGGCAAAGCCTTTCTGGCATTCGCAGTTGTAGCTTCCAGGGGTGTTCAGACACTGCCCTTTGACCCCGCAAAGGGTGGGCTGGGCTGTGCATTCGTTGTTATCTGTACAAAGGGGGTGGGTGGGAATCAGACTTGTGGGATGGACAAGTCAGCCAATTTCTATTTTTCATTTCCCCCATCTTAAAAAATGTGGGGTCCTCCCAAATGTCCCAGAACTCACCAATGCAGGAGGAGTGGTGCTGGGTGAATCCCGGTGGGCATTTGCAGTTGAAGCCCCCGATGATGTTCACGCACAGGAACTGGCAGTTATGCTGCTTCATGGAGCATTCATCCAGGTCTAGGGCCGGCAAGGAAACAAGCGGGAGTTACCCTGCGCTCAGAGCTGGGAAAGGGGCTTTTGGAAAGTAATTAGCAACTTCACTACAGTTCCATCCCGACCCCTTATGCTGTTACTAGCATAGAAGTGCTATGATGTGAGAGTGCTATACTGCATCATGACCCTATAAATTACATTTTTATTCAGGTGGGATCTTACCTTTGCAAGTCTTCCCATCTTCCTGCAGAACATAACCCCTGGGACACGAACACTGGAAGCTGCCTTCGGTGTTCTTGCAGATGAAATTGCAGGGCTTTGGCGACTGGCTGCATTCGTCCAGATCTGCGGCCGAGAAAAGGAGGAGCGTAAGGCCGACCGGGAAAGGTTCAGCGGACCCTATGGCCAGGCATTCTTGCCCGCTGTCTTAAAACCAAGCTCCCACACTTTGGCACAAGAGACCGAAATGCTTTTAGCAAAATGCGTTCCTAAAGCTTCTGGGGCACAACTGAGTCTGTCGATATTTGCCCATGCAAGTGGTTTTAAATGGGCTTTAATTGCTTTTAAAACGCCCCTGTTCTAAGTGCTAGCAGCCTTTAAATCGTTTGCATGGTTTTAAGATGCATTATACTGCTCAAATATGTTGACTAGACCCCTAATTTTTTCTTTGGAGGTTCTTGGAAACAACTTGAAGGTAAACAACAGCAACAGTAAAACAGAGGCTGGATGGCCATTTGTCAAAGGGAGGGCTTGGATTGTGTCTTCTTGCATGGCAGAAGGGGGCTGGATTGGATGGCCCTTGGAGTCTCTCCCAATTTTATTATTCTACAATCCTCAGATATAGGACAGGATACTAATTTTCACAGAGATACTGGAGATACATAGATAGTTGCTTGAGAGTAGGCTAAAGTCATTGTCTTATGTTACAAAATGTACTCCCCTCCCTCCACCTCCCATGAAAGAGAATGAGACAGCAGCAAGAACCAGCACATGGACTGTGTAGTATTCCCTCTCCATTCTTGACTGAGGTTGTCTGTAACTAGAAAACGAACTAGAAGAGTTCCAGTTACATCCAAAGAAAATAAAATCATTCCTTGTTAAGTTAGGATTGTAATGGAAGGCAGATAGGCTGTCCTTAATGCAAAAGGAAAAAAAGTGGGGAGGATGGGAATGGGTTACAGGCAACCAATTATTTGTTATGTGTTATTTCAAAGCCCCGAGCCTACCTTGGTGGCCTACCTACCCTGGCAAGCGGTGCCAGTGATGTCGGTGGTGTAGCCCAGCTGGCAATGGCAACGGAAGGAGCCCAGGCTGTTGATGCACTGGCCATTCTTGCAAAGGTTAGGCAGTACTTTGCATTCGTCAATGTCTCCATTGATAGTGAGAGGGAAAGAGAAAGAAGAAAAATTAAATTCTCTATTAAGAACAACTGGGATGATGATGATGATGATGATGATGATGATGATGATATTTCCATCCTGCCCTATAGCAAAATATCTCAGGTTAAAACAATTTAAAATGATAGAAATAATTTAATCAGACTGAAAACACAGTAAATACATTGACAGGTTAAAACATGTTGAAAAGATTCTAAGACTGTAGAAAAAGATCTGTGTGTAGCACCGGACGTAAACCAGTGAAACCCTACTGAGGCTGAATCCCCTCCAGAGACAGAGAGGATTATTCTGACACCAACCAATTCTGAGACCAACCAAGGCGAGGAAACAGCATCATGCGTGGGGCGGAGAGATGCTTTTTCTGCCATCCCCACCCAGTAGCTGCTGCCTGAGGCAAGCAACTCACCTCGGCCCTCCCCACGCTCACCTCTCCCGTCGGTTGTGTAGCCCAGCCCGTGCGGACACATCTTCTTGTAAGGGCCGGTGCCTGGGAAAGGGCAGAGTTCGCACTGGGGGCCCCAGCCCCGCCCTCCATTGCAGCAGCACTCCGATTTGGTGACCTGGTGCCGGTTGGTGGAGGACATCTGGCACATGGTCTGGAGCACCTCCGTGAAGCAGAACCCTTGGCGGGTGTCTGGGGATGGAAGGAGGAAAAGGCAGGGGCTGTTCAGAGCGACTGCTCACCGGATGATGCTCCATGAGGGCAAACTGCAGGCAGGACAAGGGTTGGCAGGGACTGGCATGGCCTTCATGCCATACTCTTCAGGCATGGCTTGGTGAACCTGAGATGAAGCTAACAGCAAATGGGTTCTTCCAGCCAAGTCTGACCCTCCCCCCCCCCCCCCTTTCCAGTGTTTTCTGCACCAACTGGGTTGACAGACCAACTGGCAGGATTGGGGAAGATGCAGGGGGGTCAGTTTTCACCCCGTGGCCTCAATCCCTTCCCCTGGTTGCTGCTGATACACGTCAAGACGTGGCACCCCATGAGCTGCCACTAAGGGCAGGAGCGTGGGACGTGGCTTACCCAAGCACTCGGTGCCGGAGGGGCTGCTCTGGAAGCCTTCGTTGCAGTCGCAGTGGTAGCTGCCCACTGAGTTCACGCAGCGCCCGTTGGGGCAGATCCCAGGCTTCGTGCGACATTCGTTCTCATCTGGAGAGGAAGCAACAGCAATAGCTGGTTGTATGTATATCAGGGAATGTCATGTCTCCCACAGGTATTTCGGGGACTGGCAAAGAGAGGGAGTGAGGACATCCCTGTTTGGTGGAGGGCTGCTGCTCTCTCTGACCACAGACAGGCCCAACATTTTTCAGGGGGTCTGGGGAACCTTTCCTGCATCCCTGAATGAGAGCCCTGAGAGCCAGCATAATGTCATGGTTTGAGTGTGAGACAAGGACTCCAGGACTGAAATCCCTTTTGAGCCACGGAAACTCCCTGGTTGACCTTGGAAAAGCCACACTCTCTCAGGACTACTATGCACCTACATTCTTTTTTTAGCCTCAACAAGAGTATTACCATTTAGTCAATGGGATTTACCTACGTATTCTCTATCAAACAAGACCTTTAATGGACCTACTCTATTTGGGACTAAACCAATAGGTTTCCAACTCTCGCCCTCTAACCTACCTCAAAAGATCGTCCTGAGGATAAAATGTTTGTATGTGTTTATATATATAAAACACCTGTATTGCTCTCAGATCTTTAGAGGAAGGAGGGTAACAAATGTAACACACAGTAAAACAAAAACATCACCCTTGCTATAACCCTCCTTCCAAAGAAATTGAGTAATTTCCTACAGCTCAGTCTCCCTCTGGATCCAGAGGTTTCAACAGCCCCATCTATGTGGTTTTTTCCCTCCTGTACAGACAGGACAACTAGAAACCTGATTTAAAAAACAAAAACACACACAAAAACAACAACAGCGTTTGTATCACCTGTGCAGCCTTCTCCATCATGCCTGCGCTGCATCCCAGGTGGGCAGATGCAAGCAAAAGTCCCAATGAGGTTCTTGCACATCATCCCATGAGATTCGCAGTCATGCATCCCTTCAGCACATTCGTCCAGGTCTGCAGCAAAACAGGGAAAAGAAGTTGGGTGCAAAATGGAGAAGGAGTCCACACTTACGTGTTTCTTGTAAATCAGCCCCTTCAGAATCTGAGACTGGAAACTTGCTTTCAGGGAAAGGGAGAGAGAGTTGTGCGTGAGATCCCTTCCTTTGTGGGCCATACGCTCTGGGCTCAGTTAGGTGAGCCTGGGCAAAGGCCCCTTACCTTTGCACATCCTCCGGTCATCCCGCAGAGTGTATCCAGAAGGGCAGGTGCAGTCGTAGGAGCCAAGGGTGTTGATGCACCGAAAGGCACAGAGCAAGGGGTTCAAGGCACACTCGTTGATATCTGGAAGACGGAGATGGCAGGGAAGGGGAGAGACAGTGGGGGTCATTTCACTGAGCCTCAGAGTGTATGCAGAGAAGGTGGGAAATAGCCAGCACCAGCTGTCCCAGAAGTAATGCTTAACCCCATTACCTTCACACGTCATCATTGGCCCCGGCTCAAACCCTTCGTCGCATGCGCACTCAAAGCCCCCGACCACGTTGGTGCAAGTCCCGTTCCCACACGGGTTTCCAATGGAACATTCGTCTGTGTCTGTCCATGACAGGAGAGAGCAAGAGGGCACAAGGCATCATTAACAAACACGTCTGTCTTGTGCCACCGAGGCAATCCTGGATGTGTTTGCTCCACAGTAAGGCCCCATGTGGGCTGTAAGCCAGAGGCTGGGTGTAACATGTGAGTTACGCTGGCTGGGGATTCAGTTAAGGAGGTTGGTATTCCCTTCCTCCTTCTACAGTGTCCAAAGCCCCCTGCCCAACTACATGAAAAAACCCTGAAGCCACTTTGGATAGCCATCCTATGGTTCTTGGTGAACAGGCAGGCTCAGAGAAGTGCCTGGCTACATCCCAAAGCCAGGTGCAAAACAATGATTCTGAGAAATAGGGGGGGGTCTTCCAGGGGTCTCAGCGTCAATGTGATCACTCCATGTTTGGATTTGGCAACAGAGCCAGATGCCTCTCCAAGCCTGTCTGCTCACCACATCCCCAGGAATACTAATGGTAAGAACCTGACAGGGGACAGAATACAAATCAACAGCCTTCTTGCCATGGGGCAGCCCCTCAAACACTTACCCACACAGTTCACTCCGGTGTAGTCAAGATTGTACCCGAAAGGGCACTCACAGCGAAACGACCCATCAGTGTTAATGCATGCCCCATTGATGCAAATGCCGGGGTTCTCGGAGCATTCGTTCACATCTGAAAGGGGAAACAGATCACAAGTCACATCTAGTCTCTGGCAACCTTTTAAAAACTGACTTCACCAATTTCCACGGAGTCCTTTTTATTTTATGGCTAGCATTCCTCTTTCCTTTGTTGGATCTCTGGTTGGATCGAGGTCCTTTAAAAAAGCACTAGCTTTCTTGGCAGCAGCCATCTTAGCTAGTTCCAGTGTAACACAGACAGCCATAGAGAAGTACATTTTGGGAAATAGTGGATTATTTTAGAGGAGTGGGAATGAAAAGTTCTTGGAATGTCTGGGAATTCTTCAGGATGGGCAAAAAGTCACTCAGTTCTCCAAAATCTGGACTGGAGCAAAACTTGAGACTTGAAGAGTCCCTCGCCCCACATTTTCTGGAGAGTCTCTTAGTCTCTTTCTCCTAGTAGAATTTCATGGTGTGGTGTCAATCTGAAAACAGACCTCACCAACAAAGCCTCCTTTTTTCTTTTCTTTTCTTTTTACCCAGAGAGGATAAAAGACACCCTCTTACCTTCTCTGGTATCTCCTGGTCCTGGAATAGCCCCATGTCCATATGGGCACAGCTCCTGGAAAGCAACTGCGCAGCAGAACAGAAAGGAGAAAATCGCATTGTCTTTCTAAGACACAAACAAGTACATTAATAAATGCTGCTGTTCAGATACTGGAGGACAATGACCCGGCCGTGGGGATATCGGCTGAATTCAGATCAGACAAACTGTGGGGCAAAGGAGCAGAGGATGTTGTGGTGACTTGAGCGTTGCACTAGGATTCCAGGAGACCAGGATTCAAATCCCTGCTCAGCTGTGGAAGCCCACTGGTGACTTTGTGCAAGTCACGTGCGCTCAGCCTCAGAGGCTTGGACTGAAAACTTTGTGATAGGTTTGCCTTATGGTCAAAATGCACACAATAGCAGGAAGAAAAATACCAGTAATATTCCATTTTAACATGTAGATCAAGCCTCTTATGAAAAGTGCCTGACCCCAAGACACACCTGTGGGCAGCCCACACTCCTTCCAAAGGTCCAAGCAGCCTGCAAAGTCTCTCTTTCTCAGTGCCAGACCCCTGAGGACAGACATGAAGGTACCTACCATTCCCCTCCTGTGGGCACAACTCGCACGGGTCTCCCCAGCCTTCTCCGGGCATCTTGCTGCAGCAGCACCGAGCTTTCGTGGTGTTGAAAGCTTTGGGGACAGAACACTTCCCGTTGTCAAAGCGGGTGAAGCAGAAACTCTGGCGGGTGTCTACAAAAGGCAGGAGACCAGGGTAAGGAAAGGTGGGGATGGGGGAGATAAGCCAAGGTGTGTTAAAAGGACAAATTATATTTTGATGGCAAGGAATGGCAGGGAACAGGGTCAAAATATTAAACAGGCAAGAGTGTAATGTCTTTTATACAAATCTGTGGTGCCAATGCAGAACACCGGATCCAGCCCTGTGGGGCAGCCAGCCGGGCGATACTCACCGAAGCATCGTCGGCCGTTATCGGAGAGCACAAAGCCCGGCGGGCAGATGCACTGGAAGCTCCCAGGCGCATTGGTGCAGGTGCCAAAAAGACAGATGTTGGGCTCCTCCTCACATTCGTTGATATCTGCAACCCCAACATAGTTGACAGGTCAAGCCCCATAGAACAAGGAGGGGGGAGTGAGGGAAGCGGAGGATGGAAGGACCTGGTCAGGCAGAATGCAGCCTCTTCTGCCCCTATTTAATCCAGGCTTTTCCTCCCCAGAACTCCAAGGTTTAGCACCTGAGCAGGTCCAAGCAGCTGCTGCAGCTAAAATGGCAACAGCGCTGTAGCTGACATCTGGCCCCTCCTTGGGCACCTACAAGGCGCCCTCCATGTCCCAATGTCTGCTGGCTGGTGTCTTCTAAAGACGTTACAGTCATGCCAGGTGAACATTCCAGGTTTTATTCCTCAGAACCCCCCTTTAGAGATCAGGCTTGAGGCCCAAATGGATTCACAGATACAGAAGCCATCATCTGTCTCTGCCGGTGGGTGAGAATGTGCGCAAGTGCAAGGTGCCCCTTTTCCCCTTACCAATGCAGTTGTCGTTCTGCACCTCGTATCCCGGGGGGCAGATGCATCGGAAGGAGCCCTCCAAGTTCTGGCAGGTCCCTGGAGAACACGTTCCTGGGAGGCTGATGCACTCATTGATGTCTGCAAAAGGGAAGGGAGAAGAAAGAGGGATGCCACCATGTTTGGGGTTTGGAAAGAGGCCCCCCAAAAGGATCAGCAGCACAGAACCCCAAAATTTATTTTGGGGGGGGGGGGGAATTCACTCCATCAGTAGCTGGAGATCTAGGAATCGGATAGGCCTTACAAGCAGGTTGGAATAATTCAAGAAGGAGAGAAATGTTGGGCAGTTCAGGAGGAAGAAAAGGGTTGGGGCAATTCGCAAGAGAGAGAGAGAGAGAGAGAGAGAGAGAGGAAGCATGGGTCAATTCAGCAGAATGAAGGAAAAGGAAGCCTTTTCTCTCCTTTGCCTCAGGCCTGAGACAGACTCCCTGTCACCCTGCCAGGAACAGAGCCTGGAGAAGTTACTCTTGGAGAGATTGTGACTCCCAGAAACCCCCAGTAGCCAAGCTGGCTGGAAATTCTGGGCACTGAAGTCTAGGAAAAGGGCACCCACCTACGCAGTTCTTGCCATCCGGTGTGTGGTCATAGCCTTCTTGGCAGAGGCACCGGAAGGAGCCGACATTGTTGATGCACTGTCCGTTACGGCACACCTGCCCCGCCAGCGAGGAACATTCATCCACATCTGTGGGGAAAGGCACGTTGGGACGCAGAAGAAGCCAGCCGCCCCTCCTTCCCCACCCGGCCCATGCCACTGCGGCCCCCTTACCCATACAGTCGTTGTTGTGGGTCAGCTCAAAGCCAGGGAAACAGAGGCAGTTGTAGGAGCCAACTGTGTTCTTGCATGTGCCATTCCCACAGGGCTGGCGGTCACATTCATCAATGTCTGTGGGTGGGATGAGGTACGTACAGTCACAAAAGCAGAGTAAAAAGATGCAGGTAGCTATTACAGTAGCATTTTCAAACCTAAATATTATTTGTTTGGCATCTTTTATAATAACCCTGCGAGGTGGACCACAACTATTCTCTCCTCCTTACATATGGGAAGGTGATGTTTGGGTGGAAGTAGTGGGTTTAAGGCTACCTGGAGAGTCAGAGTCATACTTGGGATGTTCTTCCATCCCATAGTTTTACATATAAAAAACAGAACCAAACTCATTTATAATGTGCAGACAGGACTAAATATAAAATCTGAAAATTTATGTGGGCCTCTTTTAAAGATCCACAGTGCTTTACATATATTAACCAACACTGTACAAAGAGAAGGCAGCAGAATAATCTCTCACAACCAGTCGATCACTTCAAGACATGACAAAACTAATTCAGAAGGATAGCAAATGTGTCAAAATTATTTTAGAGCAACGGCAAGGCTTTCTGCCCTCATTCCAAACGAGTGGGAATTTTTGCTACTAGTCTGCCAGAAAAAGTCAAAGATGGATAATCTGTGGAGGTTACTGCTGTTAAACCCTGGAGTTCCACCAAGACAGTTTCTGTTCTCCATCGGTGGTTGGGAACCACTGCTACTCAAAGTGAAATACCAAATTCCTTCTTCTCCTCTTTCTTTTCTCCTTACAACAACCTTGTTAGGTAGGTCAGGCTGTGCAAGAGTGACCCTTGTGGCTCAGTGAGGCCTTGTAAGCAGACTGACCTCTGGCTTTGGGCCTGCAGGTGTCAACATGCCAAGGAAAACATGGCACACGTACCCATGCACATGGTCAGATCCCCAGTGGCCTTGAACCCATTGAAGCAGATGCAAAGGTAGCTCCCTTCTGTGTCAACACAGTCACCGTGGCTACAGACATTTGGGATTTCCTGACATTCATTGCGACCTGGGAACAAAAGAAAACCAATAGAAAAGAAGGTGGGCAAAAGTTCTGTTGGGGGCTTGCAGCAAAACAGAATTCTTTCAAGGTGGGGAGAAGGGTCAGTGGGCCAGGACTCACATTTTACTCTCCCCTTCCCGGTGGTACTGCCCAACCCAAGAGAAGCCACGCAGCCTGTCCTGTCCTGCAGGCTTAATATTTGCAAGGGTGCACAAATGGAACCACTTGTAACTGCTACTTACTCCTCCTCTACTGACCTTCCCCAAACTACTGCTCTCTGGCAGTGCATTCCAAGTCCCTTGCCAAACTACAAATCCAAAGTTCCTAAAGGACAGAGCTATGGCAGTCAACATGCTGTAACCCTAACCTCAGCAAATCAAGATACTCTCCAGGATATTCTTCACCCCTGTTCATTTTCTTAGTAGACTGCACTGCAGCTAGTTCTGCATGAATGCTGACCCTACACCTGACCCCACTGGTAAAGGACTTTTGTATCCAGGATACGAGGGAACGGTTCCCATCTTACCCACGCACGCTCCGCTGGGAGAGAGCTTGTATCCGGAGGAGCATTCACATCTGTAGCTGCCAGGGATGTTCAGGCAATCAGCGTTGCGTTGGCAAAGGTTCTCTCCGCTGCTGCACTCGTCGATGTCTGTGGGGCAGCAGAAACGGAGGTGGAGAGACAAGCCACGTCCACAGGTGCAAAGATGTTTCATCCCGCTGCCGCTATTGTAAGCTTAGCCCCTGTGTCTGTGCATCTCGTCTTGAGAGGCCAGCCCCCCCCACCCCCAGTGTGCCCTCTGACACAGGGACCCTTGCCCTTGCCTGTCCTACCTTCACAGATCAAGAGGATGTTGTTGTAGCTGAATCCAATGGGGCACTCGCAACGGAAGCTGCCGATCTGGTTGATGCAAACCCCGTTGGTGCAGATGGCTGGGATCTCGCTGCACTCATCAATATCTGCAGGCAAAGGGGCTGTCACTCTGTGGCTCTTGGCACCCAGAAGGACCTGGGTTCAAATCCCAGCATCTCCACTTAGGGTCTCTGAAACCCTAAAAAGGTGCTACTGCCTGTCCGTGTAGACAAGACTGAACTAGACTGGCCAGGGGTGTTGGGAAGAAGGAGCAGAATTACAGAGCACCCATCCTGCTAGAGAAGACTCAAGTGCCACAACTGTCCTCCCAGCTCAGATGTAAGGGCTCACATACCAATGGGTTTCCCTGTGTGGATGTCAATGATGAATCCAGGTGCCTGGTTGCCACAGAGGATCTGGTACTCGGCTGTAAAGAAAAGAAGGGGTCAATTGTCTGTGAAGGAAGCAAAGAAATCTCCCAAGATTTGTCACAATAAAATGCTCACCTCACTTCAAGCATGTGAACATTTGGGAGGCTTACAGGGTGAGTTCTGAACTAATTCTGAGATAAAGCGCTTGCAAAACCATATCTGTGGTTTACATTGTGGGCAGCTTTAAAATGCAAGGGACTGAATATCCATCTATCTATCTGCATAAATAAAAACTCACCTTGCAGGAAATAATGCATAAAAACAAATGCAAATTTCAGGTGTGGGGAAGAAAAAGAAACAATGAAAAACAAATGGGAAGGAAATGTGTGTTGTATTTGGAGAAAACTCAGTGAGATCAAAACGGCCAAGTTTTCACATCCCTGTGTAGCTTTTAGGAAAACCTAACAAACTAGGTTTCAAGGGCTTTAATAAAAAGTCATCTTAGACGTGACACACTAGACATAAATTGGACCTCCAAAGGGAAAGTGTATGACAACCAGAGAGCCACCAGTGAGGAGGCCTTACTTACTGCTGGCGGGTGTAGGGCAAGGTTCACACGGTTTATTCCAGGCCTTCCCAATGTTGTAGGAACAACAACACATCTTCTTGGTCATGTTGAAGGAGAGCTCGTTCTCACAGGTGTCATTGTAGTTCCGGTAGCACAAGCTTTTCCTCATGTCTGGAAGAGAGGCAAGCAACGGTCATTAAGTACATCAGGAGACAGCTGATGGCAGATCTAGCCCAAAGAGACTACTACAAGTCCAGAATCCTGTTCCCCTGATGGTGAACCAGGTGCCTTACTGGGAAACCCAAAAAGAAATGGATAGATTTTCCCACCAAGACCCGGAGAATTCCAGCCAGAGAGAACATGCTCCGAACGGCCGTACTCCCTCTATGAACCTGCCAGAGTCTTAAGATCCTCATACCCATGCAGTTGTTGCCTCCGTTGACTTGCATGTATTCCGGCGGGCAAACGCAGGTGTAATTTCCCAGGGTGTTGTAGCAGGTCCCTGGCCCACAGATCCCAATGTGAGCAGAGCACTCATCGATGTCTGATCAGGGAGAAGAAAACAAAAACAAACCAGAGTTACCCAGCATGCCAAACGGAGGTTATTGTACTTTGGACTCATCATGAGATGAAGTGACTCATTGGAAAAGACAATAATGCTTGGTAACATCAAAGGTAAGAGGGAAAAATGGATCCGAAGCCCCAAAGGGTTAGAGGAGAAGCCAGGAACTGGTGTATGGTCTGCCTCTGTTTTCACCAAAGGTGTTGGGAATTCTGCTCTCCAAAAAGCAGCCGCACAATACCTTCGCAAATACGTGTGTCCTCATTCAGGTAGTAGCCCAGGGGGCATTCGCACTGGAAGCTCCCAAAGGTATTGACACAGTTCCCTCCTTGGCAAAGTCCTGGCAATTCTTGGCACTCATCAATATCTGCAAAAGAGGGAAAGAAGGAGACAGAGCATTCAGCTAGTAAATCAGGGCTGGCAACAGGGAGTACCCGACTTAGTGAAGTAGGTGAATAAATTCAATTTAAATAACTGGAGAATAATTTAACTGAAAAGTAAATAGTTAAGAAATAAAGACATATTTTCCTAAAATTTGAGCAGAATCTTGTAGTGTAGCAGTGGAACTATGGGGGCTGAGCGGCAATTTACAGCTAATATTTTTAGGATTGCTAATCACAAAATGTCATTTTTAAGATGCATTTGTGGCCAAAATTTGGCTTCTCACGCTCAAGAGATTATCCTCAGTGAGCAGAGGCGCTCTGTCCTGCTTACCTTCCAAAATGACTGTGATGGGATTGGGACGGAAACCTTCGCCACCCGGACACAAGGTCTTGTATTCCGCTGCGGGAGGAGATTGAGGTTACCCAAAGGAAAAGGGAATGGCTTTCACCAAGTGGCCTGATCCACCACCTCCACCGCGGTCCCCGCCACGCATGGCCCAGACTCACTGGTGTTGGCCGGGGGACACAGCTCACAAGGGTTGCCCCAGGCCCGGCCCAGGGAGCAGCAACACGAGGCTCGGGTGACGCCTACGCCAATCTCGGCGCTGCAGGAGATGCCACCGTCGCCCCGGTCCTGGGTGTCGAGGAAGCAGTTGCCGACTCGGGTATCTGGGATGGCAGGAGAGAAGAAAGAAAGAAAGAAAGAAAGAGAGAAAACAGGTGAGTGAATAGAAAACAGGGCTGAAGAGTAGCAGAGGTGCAGGACTGAGCAAAAGGTGGCCATCTGGATGGATGATGGACTCCAGCTCTCATTGATACAGTCAAAGGAGTAAGGGATGATGGGTATTGCAGTTCAACAGCATTTGGGAGGCTGCACAAATCCCCCCGGTCCCTGCCTTAAGGGTGATGGAAATGCCTTTGTTTCCATTATAGTAAAGGTGCCTGAGACCCTGAGTTTGGGAAAGTTACTAATGTGGATTGCCACAGGCAACTTAAAGGCACATAGACGCACAACAGTTGGAATTAAACTTTAAGATTCAGGCTGATGATTGAACCACAAAACCTTCATGGATGGAGATCTGAAATGCAAAATAACACACACGCACACATGCACATACGTCCACCTTCCAGGATGCAATAGGGAATTGTCCCCCACCCGCACTTACCTACACAGCCCACTCCAGTGGGGTTCAGCTCAAAATCCTGGGGACAGTTGCACAGGTAGCTCCCAGGAGTGTTGACACACAACCCATTGATGCAGTTCACTGGATCCGCACATTCATTGATGTCTGCGGAAGGAATAAATTGGAGGTGGGGAGGAGAGTGTAAGTACATTTCTGTCCACGTCTGGTTCCATTTTGCTTTGTTGGCATTTTTGGACGTTCATGGAAGGCCTTGGGGTAAGAAAGGGTCCTCTGGCCATCCTCCCACCCTACAATAACTAACAGCGACGTATTATTAATTTTGCTAAAGTAATTTTTCAGGCTCTGAAAGGGGATGTTTCAGAAGCAGCCAGGGAGGGAGGAATAGCAGAAAGAAAAGATAGACTGGATCAGCTTTGAGAAGGGGTTTTGCATGCATAAAATGGATGATGGGGCTAGTTGTCCGACTCTTCAAAAGACAAACCCACCAAGTGCCATCCATTCCAGTGCGGCCCACTAAAGACATTAGGCAACATCCCCAGCAGCTCCCTGGACCCCCTATTTTCTTTTTACAGCACTTTGGGGAAACAGGTTTTTTTTAAATGTTCATGTATATAATAGCCCCAGGCTGTCTACCTGTCCTTTGGCTTCACCTGGATGCTTTGCTCACCTGTACAGTTGCCTCCGCTCCTGTCCAGCTCGTATCCATCATCGCAAGCACATCGGAACATCCCGGGCAGGTTCTGGCAGGTGCCAAACACACAGATGTTTTGGAAAGTGCATTCGTCAATGTCTGTAAGGATGGGTAGAGGAATAGTCTGGGTGAAATCAGGCGTGTGATTACCTCTTTCCCCAATATAGCTTCCACCGCAGTAATGCCCAAGATCCTTTAGGGGGGAATTCTTCATTCCCTCAAAAATGTCACTGATGAAACCCAGGATACATGGGCCCAAGTAACATCGGAGTGTAGTGGAAAGGTTATGAAGGAGGAAGACAACACCAGCTAAGAGAGGTTGCAGCAGTTTGCTTTTGCCTGAGCTGGCTGGGAAGGGCAAGGTTCTGCTATAGAAGCCTGTGGGCATGGATGATCCTTAGCAGTGAGTACTAAGTTCAAGTCTCACCTCAGATACCAATCCAGCCTACAAGCAGCTTGCCACTCGGTCTCCATTCAGCAACTGCATAAGAGGGAGGTAAGCTCCAACCGAGCGAGTTCCAGCCCGGCTCAGTTTACCAACACCCGTCTCCCGCTCTACCTTGGCAGGCCTTGCTGTCCTCCGTGGGGTTGAAGCCCATTTCACATTCACAGCGATAGCCGCCGGGGGCGTTCAGGCACTGTCCATTCTCACAGAGGTTGACATTGTCAGCACATTCGTCCACGTCTAGGAACAAGCACCACAAGGAAGGGGTTAGGGCCTCAGCGTATGGCCCTCAGGGATCTTTTTTGGCCTCAAAGCCCAGTTAATTATCTGTTTAAAAGCATTTTCCTCCCAAATGCCCCCCCCCATCAAGGAAGGTAGGAGTCAAAAATCAGCTTCTGGGTCACTTCCTATCGGGGAAAAGGCCTTTGAGGTCTTTGGTGAAATTTGGGGTCAAAAATTGATAAAGGTTGTGGTGGGTTGCAGTCCTCCAAGGTCCCTTAACCCTCAGGATCCTGGCATTTTCCTCTCTACATGGCCTGTAGAAGGGCCTTGGCAACTCAGGGGAGGTAAGGCGAGGGCTGTTTCCCCTGGAATGGGACCCACCCTCCAAGCCTCCTCCTCTGTCCTCATCCCATCCATTAGCAATCCTACCAGAGCAAGAAAATCCATCTCCATTGAACCCTTCCCGGCAGGCGCAGCGGTATGATCCCGGGGTGTTGAGACAGTTAGCGTTCAAGTTGCAGCTGTGTGCCTCGGTGGCACATTCGTCCAGGTCTGGGGGAAAAGAGCAGAGAGGGAAAAGCAGGTTAAGATGTGGGGTGAGAAAGCTGCTGGTCAAAAAGAAGACCCACTGCAGAGATCTGACCGATGGAAACCCTGCAGATTAACAGCACTTGAGGGCTCAACATGGACCAGGACCCGTGCAGGAGGACAACATGAGGTTTCCATTGTCCCTGCTCTTCAGACACTTGGAGACGTACAATAAAGTGTATCCCATTCTATACCCATCCCAGACTTGGGAAATCTGCTTTTTGGGGAAGACTACCAGTCCCACAATCTCCACAGCCAGGATGTAACTTTTCCAAACTTTACAAAAGACCTGCTCCTGCTGGAGATGAAAACAGCTAGAAATGCTTTTACCTCAACACAGCTGCCTGCGGTTTTGGTCTTTCCTTGGAGGTGACTATGATGAGAGCCTGGGCTTCATCACTGACCACTAGCGATGACCCTCAGGGTTTGCTTCCTTCAGAACTACTTAGGAGTCTGTCCCACAAAGGCTGGACCACAACAGCCCAGTTCAAAATAAAACAGAACAACTATTTGCCCCACTGGCTCACCATTGCATTTCAAGCCATCTCCAAGCCAACCCGTCCGACATTTGCAGCGAAAACTCCCGGGGATGTTGATGCACGAGGCATGCATGTCACAATTGTGGGCTCCGATTTCACACTCGTCAATATCTGTGGGAGAAGAGATAAATCCAGAATTAATCTTTTAAAATTTGGTTCTCAAAATGGAGCCACCAAATGGATGTCATGGGATGCTTCCTCACCCGTGCAGCCGGTCGTGCCCTTCTTGACAAAGTAGCCCAGCTGGCAATGGCAGATGAAGGAGCCCTTGGTGTTCTCGCACTCGCCATGCAGGCAGATGTTTGGGTTCAGATCGCATTCGTTCACATCTGCAAAAGGGCCAGGGAGGAAAGGGAATGCAATTCAGAAAGGCTCCCTTCTTCCAAAGGTGAGTGGCCCGCTACATTCCTGGCCCCAGACGGCTACAGATCCTGGGATAGCACATGGCTCAGCAATACAATCCTTGGTTTGCAAGCAAAAGGTCCTGAGTTCCATCAATGACATCCTCAAATAGGGCAGGGAGACACCCTTTGCCTGAAAACCTGGACAGCTGCTGCCAGTCGGTGCAAGCAAGACTGAGCCACCACTTTCCTGTTCCTGTTGCAAACAGGCCAAGAGGACTGGAATCTTCCTTTATTTTCTAGACCAAAACTCAGTACTAGATCCCCTGCTTTACCCGCAGAAGGTCCTGAGTTCAGCTTCCAGCAGCATCTCCAAGTAGGATTGAACTGAGATGGAGAGCAGCCTGCTTCCCTCCAAGGCAGTTTCTTATCCGTCTCTTTAAATCAGACTAGAACCTTATATTTAGGGAGAGCACCATAGTCCAGTGGCGGTTCATAAAAAAGCCCCCAAGTAGGCCTGGGGAAGATTTGTGGCTGCTGGTCAATGTAGAAAATACTAAAGTGGATGCTGGGTGACTCAACCCAGCTGTGTCTTACCAATGCACATCTTCATGTCCAAGGAAGCCATGAATCCATCAAAGCAGAGGCACCGGTATTCGCCAGGGATGTTGGTACACTGGCCGCCATCACAGATGTCTGGGTTGTCTTCACACTCATCGATATCTGCATGGCAAGGAGGGGGTGATATGGGTTGCCAGCCCCCCAGGGAAGGGGTGATGGTGGCCCACTCAGGGCAGAAGAGAAGACCCTTTGCACATGAACCAACCAGCACTCCAGTTTTTCATTCCATCCCCTTACACTCCAATAAACTTCAAATTAAAACCCAGAGCAGATTCCCTACCTAACCACTGGAACTCACAGCCTAAATATTGGTAATAAATGGGACAATGGGACAAGGGACAACTCATAGAATCATAGAGTTTGAAGAGACCACAAGGGCCATCCAGTCCAACCCCCTGCCATGCAGGAACTCCCAATCAAAGCATCTCTGACAGATGGCACTTGGGCTGTAACACTGGATGATATCAGAGAAATCCTAATAGTGGGACCAGAAATTGGTCGACAAACTTGCTCACCTGTACATGACCGCTTGTCTGGCATGAGCGCATATCCCTCGCTGCAGCTGCATTCATAGCTGCCCTCCGAATTGGCACAGTGTGTATCACAACCCCCGTTCATGATGGTACACTCGTCAATATCTACACGGGGAGGAATCAGGGTTGACTTGGTGGAAGCAATGGTACCAGAAAGAACAATCTCATTGCAGTTACATGTGTAGTAATTTAAGGTATTCTTCTTTTATTGGCCACTTTTAAATCCTGCATATGTGGCCCTCCTTCACGCTTCATCATCACAACAACCCTACAAGGGAGCTCAGTCTGAAAGGGAGATTGAGAGAACGGGGATCTCTTGCTCTTTTCTTGGGATCTGCAATAAAAAGAAGTATTTCTCCAGCCAGCCAGCCAGCCAGCCAGCCAGTCTTTTCAGGGATACTCCATTCCATTCTTTCTTCCACATGGCTTCCCATTCAAATGAGCATTTTGCAGCCCACAGAGAATTCTCATTCCTCATCCAGCTGTTTTGGGTTTCCTCCATAATATACTTCTGCACTTCCGCAGATGCTGGCATTCCCTCAAGTCTCCTTTTTACACTTGGACGGCGCTGTTTTGGCTACAGGAGGACTGGGACGAACTCCAAACATTGGAAATGGAGGGAGTAAGGGCAATCTGTGCTCCATGTAAGCTGGGGCAGATAAGTATAAGCCCCCCCTCCCCAATAACGTTACTGAGAAGGGTAGCAGCCATAACCCAAGGCAGGGGATCTGAAAACTCACCGACGCAGCCTTGCCGATCTGGGGTACCTTGGAACCCAGAGTCACAGGAGCACTGGTAGGTCCCAATGACGTTGACGCAGTGGCCATTTCTGCACAGGTTGTCACTTAGGGAGCATTCGTTGATATCTGGGAAGAGGTGCAAGAATAGTGGCGGTGATGTTACCAACAATAAATGCCAGACCAATTATATTTACTTTTATACAACCATTAAAAACAGCAACCGCAAGGAACTAGAAAATATCAGAATGTCCATAAAAAGTGATCGTACATTGGACTACAAAGGGGAAAGAAAAGGCCAGGGAATAAAAGCCGTATGTTTCCCACGTCCATCTAAAACTAATCTAAGGTAGGAGTGTGTCCAATTTCTCAGGAAAAGGTATGTAGATAATGATTTGGAAAAGGATTTAGGGGGGCAACAAATCCATGGGAGTTAAAGTGACATCAAACTGCTACAATTGTGCAGCATGGTCCCTTTTCACAAATATGTCTGGCTTCTCTTATTTGATCGGACTTATTGGTTATAAAAGACAGGTGTTGCTATAGGTGAAACTTTCTTCTTACCCACGCAGGCATTGCCCTCCGCCATGAGCTCGTGCCCAGGGGGGCAAAGGCATTCAAAACTGCCCTCGGTGTTGACACAGACCCCTCCCCGACAGAGCAAAGGGTCTCTCTCGCACTCGTCAATGTCTGAAAGAGAAAGGAGTTAACTGATGTCAAAAGGCATACTGGACATCCATTATTTGCAATTTATTGCTGCTGGGTCACATTTTTATCTTGCCTCTCTGGCAAAGAGCCCAAGGCAGGATGAATGTTCCTTTTCCTCCCCAGATGTGGAGGAAGACAGATCTACTCCCCCTGCACCAAATTTGTTTCTGAGCATCTTATAACAGCAGGAGAATTTTCTTGGTTTTGTGCTGCTGGTGCCCTAACGCCCTTGGACAAACCAGTGCTCTCCAGACATGCTGGACCACAACCCCATCACCCCATAACCAGCATAGCCATTGCTGGATGGAAGTTGGGAGTTGTACATACACATCTGGACAATGTACTGACATGCTCGCAATGCAAGGACACCCTCCAACATCTGCCTTCTCACCCATACAGTTCTTCATCATCATGAATCCACTTTCGTAGCCGTCAAAACATTCGCACTCAAAGCTCCCGGGTGTGTTGACGCAGGCGCCGTGGCCACACAGGTCCGGAGAGATCCGGCACTCATCGATGTCTGCAAGGAGGAGGAAGAAGGGAGAGGGACTGAGTCCTATAAACCGGTGCTGCTTCTGCAATGTGAAGTAGGGGGCCTGGAGGGTTATTCTTCCTCGATGTGCCATATTTTGTGACCGCAGACTACAATTGTTTACTTCTTTCCTGGAAACTTGCTGCAGCCAAGAGGTTGCTATTAGCACCAGTCCACAGACAACCGCTTTGAGCAGCACTGCTATAAACCACCAAGAGTAGGCCTTTTAGTGGTGTCAGACTACAACTCCCATCCGGAGAGGATCACCAACCATGACTCCCTTCCGAAGGGGACCCACTTGCTCACCCCTGCCATACATGCTGAAGGCCCACTGGACTTAGTGGAGTTTATGTCTGAATCCGTAAGGGACGGGGCAGGTTCAGGCGCACTTCTTACCTGTACAATTTCTCTCTTCGGCGTCTAGTGCAAACCCACTGCTGCAAAGGCACCGGAAGCTCCCAATGGTGTTCCGGCACGTGCCGTGGGTGCAGAGGCTGGAGAAAACCTTACATTCATTCACATCTGCAAAGAAGGCAAAAAGAATGAGGCCCTGGATCTAATGAGGCCTTTTGCCAGACAGAAAAGAGCTCACTTCAGAGCAGGAGCAGAAGGAGGCATGTTCTCAGTGGAGGGAGAAACTCCCAGGGGAGCAAGGAGGCTTATAGGACTTAGGCTGTTTTTCCGTAGCTGTAACTTCACTTATAGGGCAAATCTTCACTGCACAGTCATCTATTTCATACTACATTATACAGTATGGCTCCCCACTAAGGAATCTTGGGATCTGTAGGTCTGGGAGTGCCTTGTGATTCAGCTGCATCAGGGGAATCCTGAACTAAGTGGTACACAGAGACAGCGACTTACTCTCGGATGCTTTCACCTCCAGATAAGATAAAACCAAGTGAAATTTGCTATCATTGGCATATTTTACCTTTTATGGCATCTAAGGCTAAATGTGTTCTGCTTAGAAAGGGGTTTGTCGCTTCACACAGGGCAGACCAGCAAATTTCTTCCCCTGATTAACATCTGTCTTTGATGAAGAATCTTGCAAGCTTCAAAAGCTTGTGTAGTATATTTTGCACCTTTTAGTTGTTCTAATAAAGGTATCATTATAATGTGTTTTTTGGAATTTCTTATATTTTGCAGCATGATCAATGTAGCTATCCCGGAACATATACTGAAGATTAAGTCAGTGGATTTCTTCTATGTAAACAGCAATCTGGGCTGTTTTCCTTAGGAATTACAGTTTATTTAATCTTCTGCCTCCTCCCCACTCCAACCCCCAAAATAAGATTATCTCAAGGAGGTTTTACGTGGGTGAGTTGATTTGCTGAAAGTGAAAATTGAAACCTGACCCAATTCTGTTTGTTCATGAGAAGCTTAAAGAGCAGCACATCTGGAGGACACCACCATGTTGGGCATCCGGATGGCAGGTTGGGCACAGGCGGCGCTGGCAAGAACTATGGTCTAATTTGGGGCGAGGAGGTTCACAACGGAAGATGGTTGCTCTGGTGTTGGGCTGTGTGTGTGTGGCTGGGTGAATCTGCTCTGGGCTTTAGCCAACTTTAAAACAGCCGTCCAAAAGGCTGACCCTATTGTTGGGTGCGGTGGAGTCCAGCACTTCGGAGAGAGGTGCCTTTACAGTTCAGGGTGAAACAGGCCGGGGAATGGCATGGGAGTCGAGCCAAATTCCTCCAGGGAACCTTCCAGCCCCTGCAGACCCAAAGCCTCCCCAGTCAAACCGACATGCCTCTATTTTCCTCTGAAGTTCATCTCAAAATGGTGATAGGAAGTGATGCTGTGCCAATTCATGCTACCATTTTGAGAGCGACTGCAGAGGAACATGGAGGTTTGTGGGAAGGGCTTGGGGTATATTTTCATGTCTTCCCATGTGTTTGGGGGCTTCCTGCATCCTTTTGGGACATAAATTACCTGAAAATCATGCCAATAAAAAAAAATGATTTGAGTAGTTTGGGAACCACAAAGGTGGGGCCTAGGGCTGTACTCTGCCTACCTCAGGCTAAAACCTGGATCAAGTTTATAAGTATGTCATAGCTTTTTTTCCTTTTGGCTCATTTGCTGCTGTATGTTTTTGGAAGACTCCCGTTCAAAGTTGGTTTAACTGCTTCTTCCGGGTGGAATCCAAGCCAGAAATCCATCTGGTGATGTTGTTTTAAATAAACTGCTATCAGACTTCATTCACAAATCTGAAAGGGCTATAAAAATTCCCCTTCAGGGCCTACCGTCTGCCATCGCACGAGGCGTTTGTAATGGGAAGGAACTGCTGTCATCACAAGAGTTTTCCCAAAGGGGACATCTTGCAAAAGGGGACACCTTGCCTGGGAGCCTGTCCGAGTGACTTTCCTGTGCCTCAGGAAGCACAGGTGGGGCAGCTTTCACCCCACTCCTCCCTCTGCTGACCATACCTTTATAAAAAGGCCTGCCCGACAAGACATCCCCGCGGTTGGCAAATCCGGGTCCCCTGGGGCAAATGGCTTTGTATTCTGCTGAGCCGGGCTTGGGGCACTCCTCGCACTCGCTCCCCCAGGCTGCCCCCACAGAGCAGCAGCAAAGGTCGATGCGGTATTTCCCAGAGAGGGGCACCGTGCATTCGTCCTCCACCCACTTCATGTAGCACTGCTCCAGCCGAACATCTGGGGAGAAAAAAGCAAGAAGGAAGGGGTCAGCAAGGGAGGATGGGATGGAGGTGTTCGCTCATACCTTCTGCCTTCACCCGGGATGGAGCACAGGCTCATTTGTCAGAATGAAAGCAAAGAGGGGGAAGGTTTAATTTTCACATATAAAAAAAAGATAAAACATTTCAGCTAGCTCAGAGACAGTGGCAGCAGCCCCTGTCCTTCATGTCAAAGGGACAGAGCAGCCACATTTTGAGTTTAACTCAAAATGTTAAAAGGAGATGTCCAAAGCAGCAATGAGGTGCGGTACTTTGGAAAGGTGCTTTACAGCTTGGTCTGCTCCGGGGTTGCCTAGAATCCAGGGTTTACCAAATTCCACAGAGATCTTCATGAACGGAATGGAAAGAACATGAGATTTTCTGAGCAGGGAGGGAAAGGTTAGCATGTCCTTTTCCTCACTTTTTTCATAACAGCTTAACCCCATCTGCACCATTCTTCAGGAACTGGTCAGGATAAAAAACCAACCCCAAAATTCAAACAAGCCATGTGTGGATGAAAGCAAAACCAACAAATTCAGAACACACTATGGCAACTTCTGGACCCATCTTCCTCTTAAAAGTCTAACTGCCTTATTTGTAAAATTGTAGTTCTGTGTTGCTAGGGAGGGCACTCTGACCTGATGATTCCATAACACTGAATGGGCAGATGGAAGAGAGACTTCCCAGGATTCCTTGGTAGATGCTGCAAATACTAAACCAGTCCACGCTTGTGGAACAGACCGGCTCTAATGTTCAGGTACGGAGTCCCAAACATCCGTTACAGCAGCCTGAGGCTGAAGACCCCTCAGAAACATAGGCAGGGGTCTCCATTTGCAGGCGCACACAGACCCCGCGCACATCCTCACCCACACAAGTTCTTCCAGAGCCGTCCAGGGTCAGTCCTTCAGGACACTCGCATCGGAAGGAGCCCGCCGTGTTCACACAGTGACCGTTGGGACAAACCCCCGGGAAAACCTCGCACTCGTTCACATCTGAAGGAAGAAGGAATGGCTGTTGTTAGGCTTCATGCTCCGCTAGCCAGCAAAGTCAGACAAGAAGGATCGTTTCTGCAATAAACCAAGGCTTTAAAATAAACATTTATCCATTTAAATGAAGCCTCCATTCTAAGAGGTAGTCTACTGCAGAAGAATGAATTGCTGGGGACAAATTACAGGGAAGTCCAACTGTCTCCATGCTTCCCAGAAGAAGCTAGCCATCTGCTGTTGGAAACAAGACACAACATTTAATAAAACCCTAGATAAATCTTTGGCTGAGTCATAACTCAAAACGGAGACTGTAGCCAAGAAACTGGAAGAAGACTTGGAAAGGCAGCTATGAAGGAACTTGGTAAGATCCTCAAGTGTAAAGATACATCAGTGAATATCAAAGTCAGAATCATCCATGCCATTGTATTTCCAGTTTCTGTGTGTGGCTGTGAAAGCAGGAGAGTGAATAAAGCTGATAGGAAGAGCATTGATTCATCTGAAGTGTGGTGCTGGAGGAAGAGTTCTGTGGGCTGCCAAAAAGACAAACAAATGGGTGCAAGAGCAAATCAAGCCTGGATTTTCCCTAGACGCCAAGAAGATTAAACTGAGGCTGTGGTACTTTGGCACGATGTAGCCCAGAAAAGACAATAATGCTGGGGAAAGTAGAAGGCAGCAGCAAAAGAGGAAGACCCCATTACAGGTGGGTAGACTCGACCAAGGAAGCCATCATTGCTACCCTGAGTTTGCAAGACCGGAACAGGGCAGCAGATGACTCCTTGGAGGCCTCTCATTCACAGGGTGCCATAAGCCAGAGCTGGCTTCATGGCCCAGCAGGACTCCGTCAAGTTCTTGGGTTCTGCCTCAGCAGGAAAAGCAAGGAAACCCAACACCCGGACTGGTTCCAGAGGCCACAGAGCCTGGGATCTCAACCACAAATAGTCAGTACCTTCACAAGAAACTCCCTTCATCCGGGCATAACCTCTGGGACAGGCAGTATCTGTGGAGAGTAAGAAGAAAGAGTTGTGAGACACACACCTTGAAACCTAAAGGTGGTTCAGAGCATTCTGTGCTGGAACTGGGTCTATTTCCAGGGCTCCCCAAGAGTTCTTTCAGTGCCCAACACTGGCACACATAACTGCTATAGCATAACCTTTACTGATGTTCAGTGATGCAGCTGGTAGTCTACAGCACAGAAATTCCCAGATCTTTTGCCGATGGGATCCAGCATCCCCTCACAGTCAAGAGGAAAACTGGGCCCACAGATAAATTCTACCCAGGCTATTCCTTGGTCAGGAGTCCACCTCCCATTGCTGGACACACGGGGAACCTGGACTAGACTACAGCCCTTCCAACTGAAGCCAATGAAAAATGGGCTCCCAAGAGGCTATGCAGTTTGGACAAGGCATCCCCCTGATTTCAGCTGGGGAGGTCACTCAAGGGTGTGTTGACACATACCAATCTCACAGCGTTCGCATGGACTGCCCCAGGCGGCCCCAAGGGTGGCACAGCACTCCGACTTCAGGGTGGCCCCGTTGATGTTCACCTCGCAGCGGCCGTCCTGGATGTTCAGCCAGCAGGTCCCCTTCATGCTGTCTGGGAACGGAGAGGCACAAGGTGAGTCCAGAAGGACATACACAACACTGTCACCCAGCTAGAGGCAGAGACTCCAAGTAATCTCTTCTCTTCCAGAAATCAGTGGAAGAGTCAAAAGTATCTTTTAAAATATGAAAGAGCTGCTCAAAGGTGGAATAGAATGCCTTGGAAGGCAGTGGGCTCAAGGGTGGGATGGGCAGTTTTCAGGATGAAATAACAACCAGGAAAACTCAGTAAAACCTCAAAAGCTATATGGAGAGAACCCAACACTCAATCTGGAATAGCCCAATCTTGCATCAGAATGTCTTCACATTAAGTCCCAAATGTGAGATATAAATGGATACTACATCTTTGTAAAGTTAACTTTTGCTATTTTTCCCTTCACAAATCAATTTTTTATTCTCCATTTTTCTGAGCAATCCCCCAGAGCCTCTCCAGGGAGCACCAGAGAGATCATCCTTCTGCCTCTTTCAAAATCTTGCTATTTTGGATGTAGCAGCTCTGATCAGCATGGAGATTAGCCCTTCATTTGGCAATTTTGTGCTTTCTTCAATAAAAATTGAAAGTATTCAGAAAGGTTCTGAGACAATAACATTTTGCATTGTCATCCGACTTAGGCAGTTCAGAATTTTGTGCCCCAAACCCATAAATTTAGGGCAAAAGACCCACACATATGTCTCCACACTGTCTCCATCTTTTTAGGGAGACTAAACCATTTTTCTCTTTACCAACACATATGGTGCCACCAGAATCCAGTTTGCTTCCCGGGGAGCACTCGCAGGCAAAGGATCCAGCGTTGTTCCGGCAGACGCCGTTCACGCAAGGGTTGGATGTGCATTCGTTGATGTCTAGAAAGGAAAGGAAACACTCATCACCAGGGTCTTTCTTGGCCCCCACATCTTAAGCCCCCTTCCAGAGTGGATAGAGAACATGGCACTCGCAATGCGCCATCCAAATCATCCCACCATCTCCTTGCCACCTTCTAGATGAAACAGGAAGACAAGAAGAAAGCCCAGCTAAGAACGGCTGGCTCCCTTGCCTTCACAAGTGTCTGTCTCTGTCCGGAAGACAAAGCCTTTAGGGCAACTGCAGCTGTAGCTTCCAGGCGTGTTGCGGCACAGGCCGTTGTCGCAAAGGAGACGGTTGACGGCGCATTCATCCACATCTGGAAGAGGATACAGAAGAGTGAAGGACAGATGAGTCCATGCATCTGGAAAAGAACTAGTGGGGCCACAGCCACCCCTCTTGGACCCTGGAATTTGCAGGAATTGAGCCAAATGCTCTACACTAGAAAGGACACCCTGCAGTGCTATATACTTTTGAGGATTAGTTGTAGGCCTGAAATCTCTCCACAAGCCAGCAATCCTGTGCAGTCCCAGTGAACACTCTTAACATCCCTTCAAAGCCACTCACCCACACAGTTCTTGCCAGTGGGGTCCGACTCGTAGCCCAGATTACAGATGCAGCGGTAACTCCCTCGAAGGTTCTCACACATGCCATTGGGGCAGATATCGGGGTTCAAGGCACACTCGTTGATATCTGCATCAACAGGAAGGAGCGGCATTTGGCCCGTTAATCCAGCAAATTGGCATCTGGTAATTCCCTTCCTCTCCCAGTTAATACTACTCTCTGCCTGAGCACTTTCACACACACTCCACAAGTGTGCATGAAGGAGAATCTCTAGGGTCGAGGCATGGCCAGCATCTCCAATGGCTTTCTGTATCTACTTCCTAACATACCAGAAATGAAGGTGAAATGAACACTCCCAAAACTATGAAAATATGTTTATCACAAATGTAGGTGCACTCCTCTCTCACACTTTTTTATTAAAATATTTATATTCCACATGGTGTAATGGTTTGAGAACTGGATTAGGACACTGGGAGACCAGGGTTTGTATCCTTGCTGGGAACCCAAGGGTTAACCCTGGGCAAGGCAATCTCTCTCAGCCTCAGAGGAAGGCAAAGGCAAATTCTCTCTGAACAAATATCGCCAAAGTTTTTTGTGGAGCTTTCAGGCTATGTGGCCATGTTCTAGAACATGGCCTCATAGCCCGAAAGCTCCACAAAAAACTATGGATGCCGGCCATGAAAGCCTTCGACTCCACAAATATTGCCAAGATGGGGTAGTGAATCCAGCCCCAAAAGGTTGACGATATTTCTCCCAAACGTACCTCTCCCGTCGGCTGTGATACCAATCCCACTGCTGCACAGCGCTTGAAATTCAGCTGCAGGTGAAAACAAGTAAAAAATGTGTCATTCAGTAGTCAGCACCTCACTGCCATGTGAGAATGCACCGTTGCTGGTACAAGCCGCCAGGCAGCATTTCTGCATCAGACTTGCAAACCTTACAGCTTTCTAAGTGAGGGCAAGTTCATGCCTGTCACCACAAAAGTCAAGAAGGATGGGAGCTGTTTTGTGCAAAAAAAAAGCTATGTGCTCCTCTGTACAGAAAAATCAGAACACTTCAGGATGTTGGTGGATTGGCAGAAAATGGCACAAATGTCATTCTGTTATTCTTCCCTACTGTCAGGAAACAATTGTTTGGCTGGGAAACAAACAGAATATTCTTTCCATCCCTAGTTCTGAGACTTCTCCCTTCAGGTCAGGAAGGACCTGCTTTTTGACAAGTTGTTCAAAAGGGAGAAATCTCTCCTCAGCTCAGTTTGGAAAGGATTTGCTCTTTGTGAGCTTACTCAGCGAAAGGGAAAACCTGGTGAAAGCGCCTCTTTCTTTTTGGCATAGAGCGAACCTCATATTTTGCCAGGCTGCTGCTGAGTGAGCTTTTGGGAAAAGTTGTCTCTGCTCTGTTTGGAATGGAGCTGCTACTCGCAAGCTTACTGGCTGAGTGTTTGGGGAAACCCGCACTCAGATCAGCCTGAGAGGGACACACTCCTTGGGAGAAAACATCACGCGGGCTTCCTGCACACCAGGAACTGGGGAACTATGGAGCCAAAGGAGTGTTTGGGCCACCCAGGGAATCCTCTAAGAGTCTGGACAGCAAGCATGCACAGAGGGCCTCCTCCAGTTCAGTACTCACCTGAGTTCTTGGCCGGACAGGGGTGGCAGGGCTCTCCGAAACCATGGTCTGGGTTGGCGCAGCAGCACTCAGACTTAGTGACGGCCCCAGGGAAGGGCCGGGCGCAGGTGCCCTTCTTAATACCTCCGTAGCAGGTGCTGCGGACGTGGGTGTCCACGCAGACGCGGCCGTCCACCCCGATGGCCAGGCCCCCCAGGCACTCGCAGCGGAAGGAGCCCTCCATATTGATGCACCAGCCGTTCATGCAGATGCCAGGGGTCTCGCACTCGTCGACGTCTGCCAGGAGGAGAGCATAGAAAAGAGAAACCCAAACACTAGTTTGCTCAGTTACTGGGTAGCCCTTCCACCCTGCAACAACAGCCCTATGAGGGAGACCAGGTTGAGGGGAGGAGACAGCACAGCTGCTGGGAGGTAACAAACAACATGGTTTTACTTGCCATGAGTTACTTCTGCCCCCTCTTTGTCATGAGGGTGTAATGAAGTTACATTTCCAAAGCAGCACAAGGAGGCAGAATGAGGGTTACTTTCTTAGGGCGAAAGAGGCTGGGAACCGAGGGACCCTCTGGATGTGGTTGGACTGCAACTCTCAGCATTCCTCAAAATTGGTTGTGGCTGCTGGGAGTCCAAACTCTGGCCAAGGCATTCCTCCTAAGGCCTAGCTACCGCCTTGCCAAAATCCAGCTCCCTGCCCTTGGGCCCAATGGCTCCATCTCTGCCTTCTGTGGCAAAGGTGAACTTGAGACATTCAGGGATTCGATGCCAGTGTCCTCCCTTAAGTTCCTCTTCTCTAGGCACAGAATGGGGGAGAGATCTGAAAGGCCATCTATCCCAACCCTTATTCAGCACAGGATCCTGTCGCTCTTCCCTGGACTAAAACATACTTAGCTCTTCCAGCTGTTCTCGCAGGACTGGAAGATCAAGGGAGTTGCAAGTCAAACAGCCTGCACAGAGTCACACTCTCTCCACCCGAAATCTCTGCTGTAACAGAGGCACCCACCAACACAGTAGCGTCCGTTGGGGGCCAGCACAAAGCCCAGCTTGCAAATGCACTTGAAGCTCCCGTCCTCATTGATGCACATCCCGTTGAGACACATGTTGGTTGTGGCACATTCGTCATGATCTGTGGAAAGACCGAGAAGGAACTGGTCACAGGGGCACCTTCATCCCGTCCCCTTCTCCATCATAAAAAATTGAACTGGAATTGGATCTGAAATTAAATCTCAACTGCATCTCAAATTTCAAACACCTCTTTCCTTTTTTTGCACAGATTGGCAAAGTGTTTATCGCTTCTCATGGCTCCTCCATCCTCCCCCCTCCCCTCGACCTCAGAGTGGGAATTTAGTTTGAAAAACAATGTTATTTAAAGTTCAATTCTGATTAAATGTAAAAGTTTAAGTTTCTCTTTCCTTTTTAAACAGACTGGTGGAGTGACTGTGCCCTCTCATGGCTCCTTCCAAGTAATTTCTAACTTATGGCGCCCCTAAGATGATCACTCTACCCCAACACAGGGCTTTATGGTTGAAATGGGATTCTCCTTTGCCTTCTTCCAAGGTTGAGAGTGTGTGCCTTGCCCAAGGTCATCTAGTGTGTTTCTGTGGCTCAGAGGGGATTCAAACCCTGCTCTCCAGAGTCACAGTTTAACCTGCAAACCACAACACCGCTCTGGGTCTCTCTGCATGCTGCACACCCACAGGGTAACTCCCTTCCAGCTGATGTACTGCCCACAAGGAACAGGGCAAATGTTTACCGGCACAGTTCTTCCCATCTGGGGTGATTTCAAAGCCAGCGTTGCAGATGCACTGGAAGCTCCCATCGGTGTTCACGCAGCGCCCATTTCGGCACATCACTCCGTTCATGATACACTCGTCGATATCTGGAAGGAGGAAAATGAAAGCCTTTTAATGCAGAGCCATTTCCAGTAACATTGACCTTTTAGAGCAGATTAGAATGCCACGCTGTTGTTTCTGGAACATGGAAAAGTTACACTTTGAGAATGCTGGATGGGGACACTGGAAGTTAAGAGTAAAGAAAAGAAAAACCCTCAAGCTCCCATCCTCCCTTTCTTTCCACCTCATTTTCAGTTTTTGGTTTCTACAACTCCAGAATTCCTGGAGTTCCACCTCTTTATTCAGGCACCTCCAGGATCCAAGCTTTGGAAAAGTTTGTTTTGGCTGACAGCTTCCACAACCCCTCAGTCAGCACAACCACTAGCCATGCTGCCGGGGGATTGTGGGAGCTGTAATTCTCAGGAAAATGTTATTTTTGTAGTGGGCACAGGTGGCAGCCTTGCTGAAAGAGCCGCTGGGGTTATCAGTTGCCCAAGATGGAGAAGGTCCCGCACTTACCAATGCAGGCCTGCTTGGTGGGGGTGCTCTGGAAGCCATCGTGGCATTTGCAGTGGTAGGAGCCAGGGGTGTTCACACAGTCACCGTGAAGGCAGGGGCTGCTGGAGCATTCGTCCATATCTGGAAAAGGGAGAGACTGCAGCTCTTGGCTGGAAATGATGCACAGAATCACACACCTCCAACTGCCCCAATGCTCTTCCCAATCTATGATCCCATACTCCCGGATGTTTCACAGATGAAAAGCAGGACACGTGTGGCCGAGTGAGAGCCGAGTGTGGTCAAGACTGCAAAAGTTATTAATGAGGAAGACAGACAGTCTAGGAGAGGCTGCAGCAGTTTGCTTTTGCCTGAGCCTGCTGGCTCCTCCGTCCTCTCCCTTCCTTTCCCTACTGCTGAATGAATTGAATGCAAACTACTTTTTCACTTTGAACTCTGTTTTCAGCAATGGAAGTCAGCTGAGTGTAAAGTGGTGGCAGTTTAGAGAAAGTGAGGCGTTTTTAAAAAACATCTGAGGCTCAGCTTCAACCTACTTACAAGAAACCTTATTTCTCTGTTACACAGATATCCTATCTTTCTTCCAATTTTATCTTCACCGCAACCCAGCAAGGTAGGCCAGGTGGAGAATGACCTGCCCAACATCACCATGGGAATTTCAAACCCAGAGCCCTGTTTCCTCCCAAGGTTTGGAGAAAGTCCATATCTGGAGCTGGAATTTGTCTTCCAGTCAATGCACAAGCTGGGAAGGCTTTCCTATCAGCCCTGTCAACTTGACTTTTTTCATCTTTTGCGACACCTCCTTGCACCTTGAATTAACTACTGTACCTTGCTGTCTCCAAATCGGTGGCTTTTGACTGTTCTCACCCAAACTGCCTTGTTATTACAGAGAATGGATCAGACCTGAATCTCATGCCTGTCCTGAGACAAATCGCCCCAGAGGGCCTTAGGCGCCAACAAATGGATGGGGACAGGGCTGCTGGTGATGAACAAAAGGCCTTGGTCAAAGAAAGGTGGCATTTAAATCTCTCCCAAGGAAAGCAGCCGTTTCCCTGGGCTGAGTCACACACCAGCGATATGGAAATGGGGATATTATTCAGTGTCCATGCGCAAATAGCTGATGGAATTATATGTATTTTATATCGTTTCTCTGTGTGTTTATACCTCCGAGACCCATAATTTCTTACAGACCTCTCTTTTTTTCACACACACATTACTGCACTGGAGATATTTCAGTTCTTTCTGTCCATTTCTCACAGGACATTTCCCTTCTCCTACTTCCCTTTCCTTCTCCTTCTCCTCAATGGCAGCCATGGGTCGCTGGGGGGCAGAAAACAAGCTCCGGGTTTTAGTCCAAAGTGGAAAGTTGAAAGTGCTGAAGCCACGCAGGGAAGGGGTTGGTGGGGCTGAACTAGACAGCCACTGCCTAGATATATCTTAGTATGAATCCCAGTTTTGGGGGAAAGGTAAGGTATATCTAAAAAGACATATAAGGATAAGAGAGAGGACATGGAGATGAGGAGGAAGACTATCCTCACCTTCAGATCCAGGTTCTGCTGAAAAAACACTGTTTATTTGTTCATTCTTGCATTCAGACAGGCCAGGATTTGCATGCAGAACATGCTTCTGGCTCCAGTGTGGCTAGGATGGGCCGCCAGAGGCCTGGCCCAGGTAGCCAATGCTTACCAATACACTCCCCCCGGACGTCTTGCTTGTATCCCATGTTGCACTCGCAGCGGTAGCTGGACGGGGTGGGGATGCAGCGGCCGTTCAAGCAGAGGTTGGTGAAGTGCTTGCAGATGTCGATCGTCTGGTTCAGCGTGGCTGTGCCTTAAACAAACCCAAAATTAGCAGTATTCGTGGCGGCCTCTGAAGAGAAGTTTGGGAGAGGGCTTCAAGGAAGGGCTGGAGGACTGTGCAAGAGCCCCTGCTTGTACACAGAAGGTCCTGGGTTCAACCCCTGGCAAATCCAGCTAGGCCTGGGAGAGGAAACACTGGAGCTGGAATCCCAGCCGGACACTGTTATGGGACAGTGTAGGCTATAGTGAGCTACACTGGTCTACCTTGGTACAAGGCAGGTTCCTGTTCAGTTGATTCAGGACCACAAGACCTGCGGGGATCTTATTCAATCTCCAGGCAAGGCTTGGAAAGAGCCTCTCATTTGAAGCCCTGGAGAGCCACTGCTGCCAGACCTCAAATTTCAAGCTTCCTAACCTCAGTGCTTTCCTTCACTTACCGATGCTGGAGCTGCCTGGTCCCATGCCAGGGAGCCCAGGGATCCCACCCTGCCCATTCGCTCCATTAGGGCCGAAGCCCCCAGGGCTGCTGACGCCTGGCCCGGCTCCGTTCGGTCCAAAGCCAGGAACCCCTGGGAAGGTGCTGGGGAAACCTGGAACCACCGGGAGTCCCTCAATGCACAGCCGGCGGTATTCGTCTGGAAAAGGCAAGGCAACAATGCCCATGTTCCTTGGTCACGGTTTTGGCAGAAGAGCCAGGAGTGTGTCCACACGGCACCCTCTTTTTAGCACTGACAGCCCTCTTGGGTCTCCCAGGTCAGTGCTCCCCTTTTACCCATCATGATGGATCAGGGGTATCCTGAGATCTGGAGACTTTCCTCTTTGGAGGCTCACTCACCTGATCCCCTGACAGGGCACATCTCGGGGATCTGGCCAATGGCCCAGCAGCGTCCAGAGTCGCAACAACACTGCATCTTGGTATACTGTCCAGGCAACTCCCCCGCGCACCGTCCTCCGATCAACGCTGAGAAGCAGGTCCCAATCCGTTGATCTGGAAGGAGAAAGCAGAAGAGAGGAGGAGAACCAGAGAGGACTTTGGGGAGGGGTCTTTCGAACCTCGTTCCAATAGATAAATTTACTCCGAGGAGGTAGATTATGAAATCTTGGCCCTGAATCCACTTCTTAGTTGATATTGAGAGTTGCAGATGTAGTGGTTGTTGGGGGCCTTCAAGTTAAGCTATGATGTTTTCTGGGCAAGATTTATTCAGAGAGGGTTTCCCACCACTGTCTTCCTTGAGGCTGAGAGAGCATGACTTGCCCAAAGTCACCCAGTGGGTTTCCATGGCTTTGAACCCTGGTCTCCAGAGTCCTAGTTTAACACTCAAATCACACCATCTCCACTGAACTATTAGCAACATTAAAACAATTTAAAACATAAGCTTCATTTAAAAAGATTTTAAGAGCAGTTTAAAAGAAGCACCAGAGCATCCTCTTACAAGCTCTTTTCTTGAAAACTTTCAGTTCCAAAAGTCTACCAGAATAAAAAAAAGGATTTGTCTGCCAAGAGAAGGAGAGGGCTATCTTGGTCTCCCTGGGAAGTGAGTTTGAGAATCTTGGGGCGGCCACCGAGAAGGACTTTTCTTGCCCTCCTTTGTGATGGTGATTTTGGGGACGGAGAGAAGGGCCCCTCCTGATGATCGCAGGGTCTGGGCAGGCTCTAGATGAGGAGAGACTGGCTTTCAGAGAGCTTAGACCTAAGCCAGGCAGGGATTTATAGGTCAGAACTAACACTCCAAACTGTTCTCAGTGACAAACCAGCAGCCAGTCTCTCCCTTTCCCACAGCCAAAAAACGTCCTCACAGCCCCCCAAAGCATTTCCAGGAATCTAGCAGCCTCCGCTATTACAAGATGGAAGTAACCGATTGCAAGGAAGGAACAGTCCAACTGAAACCCACTCCCTTAAACACACACACACACACACACACACTCCCAACTTGCGTGGCAAAGGAGTTGGAAAGACAACCCGGTGCATGGAATGCAGAGCCCACAATGTCTGGAAAGTAATTGCTGTTAATTGTGCCGTTTTGGCACGGCACCCGCTGCCCCCCAACCAGGCCGCCCTCCCACTCCTCCGGGAAAGGCCTCCTTTCATCCTCTGTCTCTGGGCCTCAATTAAGGCCTTGGTCAGGATGTGGCTTTGCAGGGCAAGAGGGGCTGGCAAGGAGCGCCAAGGGGCATATTAACAAATCAGCCTGGCATTTCCCCGCTCCCTTCCCTGAACTCCTTCTAGGAATCAGACCTGGAGCACCAGACCAACTGGGCACAAAGTATGTGTCGAAGAGCATCTCTTGGGTTTCGCAGAGCCCTCCCTACAGAGTTTAGACCTCAAACATTGCAGGGGATGAAGCCAAACAGTCCCTGCGTTGTACCAGGCAGTGGCTTTGGGGTGGGTGGGCACTGAATACATTTCCGTCCATGTAGAAAGCTAGCCCTCCTGGTAGGGCCCCAGCACCTTGGCTTTCTATACTGCAGGGCACTTTGACTTCTCCAGCCCTAAAGAGCCACACTGGCATTTCATAGGTTTAGGTCTAAGAGAGAACAAAAGAGAGAGGTGTGTGGTGAGAGTTACAGTCCAACATATCTGGAAGGGGCACCAGGTTGGGGAAGATGTGACTGCATCTCATGCTATAAGGGCCTCCAATGTGGCAACCTGCCTTTATGCAACCCTGTTGGAGTGGGACAGTAAGGGCTCCTCTCAGTCCTTATTAACTCTGACGTTTCATCCTTGTGATTAAACTCAGATGGCTCCCTCAAATTCCTGGAGCTGCCTGTTGATTCTCTGTACAAAATTAAGGTCACAGACTTGATTTCAGCCAGCAGCTCAGTCAGTCTGACACAAGCCTCTCCAAGGAAGGCAGCTGGGAGGAACAACTGTCTCTTTGAACCCATCGTCCTCCTGGCCTCTGGGCCGAACCACCTGCGCCTGCCGTGGGCACAGCGAGCAAAGCGCACTCAGTGTCTCCCCAGCCCACCCCCAGGCTTTGCAATTTTCGATAATAAATCTCTCTGCAAGCTCAGACAGATGGACCCAAAAGCATATGAGAGATTGTTGACATTGTTTAAAAAGAAAATAAACCCACTGGGAAAGGCGAAGAGGATCTCTCGATTGCCAGCCATGGAGAATCCAGATGTTCTTGGGACTTCTGCACCCAGAATCCCCTCACCCTTAGCCAAGTTGGCTGGGGCTTCTGGGAGTTGGAGTGGAAAAGCATCTGGAGCCCAGCTGAGAAGCGGTGCTCTGGATGGAATACATACAGCCTCCAGGTAGTTCTGTACTTTCTTTGTGGTTGTGTGGAATCCCTTCTTTCTGTCTCTCTCAGCCCTGGCACTACTTGGCAGGACACAATGGACAAAAAGGAAAAACACACACACACACACACAGAGGGGAATTCACAGCGCCAACTCCCAATTCAATCAGCAACAGCGGCAGTGGAGTATCCATTGGAAATGCAGCTGGCAAGGGAAGGGTTAAGTGCCCCCCTTCTATCTGCTACAATCTAATTGCCATGCCCACTGCCAATCTGAAGTTTGCAATTAAAACAAAAAGCCAGTCACCCTCAATACAAGGGGCACTAGACCTCACACCAAGTTCAGCCCCAAGAGTTTGGTATATGAAGGCATCCATGAAAGAGGAAGGAGCAGAGCCCACTCTAGTACTTTTGGGGCCCTTCGATCTCCCCTCATCCAGAGGGTTTCCATGAAAGGAGTGGAGATTTGAACCCTTCCTTCCCAGAATCCCAGTCCCACGCTCCCACCATGATGCCAGGTGGGCTCTCTGCACTGTTTGCAACACAAAACAAAAGCACCCCAAACTCCAGAAAGTTAGGCATTTTTGTCTGGTCCAGAACATCCACATTCAGGTCGTTCAACCATTTCCACAGTCTGCCTTTGTTATGTGCGGACAGTGCAAATGGTTGTGCATTTTGTTGTGCAGCGTGGCCATTTGACACAAGGACCCTGCAACACAACCAGTGTGTAAATCCAAGTGGGGAGACTTTAACTCTGTGCCACTCTGGCATGGCAGCTTGGTCTTGACCTCAGATGGATGGATTACCTTTTGCCAAAGGAGCAAAGGAACAATTCTGCCACATATGGACAGCCACGTGGACCGGGCAAAAAGGTGGAGGAAGGAGGAATCCTTTGGGAATGATCTTGCCAAACGCACATGCCCAAAGACGAAAGAAGGGAGGCACGGGGATCCTTTGGAACGCAAAAATTGCTGATGGGAAGCATGGCAACCTAGTCTTTTTCAAACACACACAGAGGAGGCACCAGCCCTAAAGTACACTTTTTTCTCAGTCTTTCTTTCTTTTGCTTTCTTTCTCTCTTTTAAATAGCTGTAATATAACTGATTTCCTGCTTGGAGTGGAAATAGCCCTGTCCACACCTGGCAAGTCTCAAACCGCTCCTAGCAACGCCTCAATGTTTTGAGTGGGGGGTTTCGTTCAACAACAGCACCAGCTTTTACTTTTAAACCCCCACCCTCCTCTTGCCGAGGAGCCAGAGAGATGCCAGGGAGACTCCGATGCGCTCAGCAGCATCACCGAGGAAGTCTCACTCCCATCCCTTGGAACAAAGGGACTTTTCAGGAGGCAGAATTCGTAATTCGAGGACCCACCGGGGCGCCGCTCTCCTTCCTTGCCAGCAAAAATATTGTCCATCCCAGAGAGTGACGGCCCACGTTCGCCGGGGGAAAGCAGGCCCAGCGCATGACGTCTTGGTCGGAGGAGCAAGGGGTCCCTCTGGGAGCGTGGAGTTATTTTTAAAAGCCGGGTTCCCTAATTAAATTTGCTCGGCATGTTTGAGAGAGAGAGAGAGAAAAAACCCAACTCTTGGCAGCCCTGAAAGGGCTTCAGTGTCGGTGTGCCTCATCCTGAAACATGTCCACACACGCACAGACCCAGCAATTCAGCACAGACACAAACGGGGGGGAGATTCAAATGTCCCCACCTGGTCAGGGCTTGGATGCAATGCCTTCCCGGCCGCCTGGAACAAATTACATCTTCCCCCAAAGCAAGGAGGGCAATAACTTAAGAAGTGGGGGAATGTATTGGCCTTTTTTTTTAGTGAGGGAGTGGCAAATGACATTTTCTGCTGACTTTTGGGTCGCATTTTTATTGCATTTTTGCTTACTGACCTGACTGACCCTAAGTTGTTTTTTTAAGAACCCAGCAGTTATCAGCCTTACAATGGAGTTTATCATACAACAGAATTTGGGGGTACAGTGGTCCCCCGGTTTACGAATACCCCGGCCTATGAAAACCCCGGTCTACGAAAGAGCCGGGGCCGGAAAAATGGCCCCGGTTTACGGAAAAAACCCCGGTTTAAGAAAAGAAAGCAGCAGGAAATTCAAATGGTGAGGGGCTGGTTTAAGGGGCCCTGGTTTATGAAATTTTCGGTTTAAGAAAGGGGTGCTGGAATGAATTAATTTCGTAAACCGGGGGACCACTGTATAATCCAATGGCAATCCGAATGCAATCATGGGGTTTCACGTTATTCCTAATGAGTGTATCTCACGCAATTTTGGGCAATGGGGGGTCGTTTTCGGGAAATGGGAAGTCATTCTGAACGCATTCCGAATGCAATCAGATTTCACGTAAATTCGTTAAACTAGCAAATTCATGTAATTGCGAACGGGCTCCATTTGCAATTGAGAGAAATTCCTCCTATATGATAAACTCCAATGTTGATATTAGGGTATTACTTTGGGGTTTGGGGCAGTGGGAAGAACAAGGCACCCAAAGGGTTCTTCTTTTAAACGTTACTTTCCAAGCGGAACATCTGCTTTCTGTTTTTTGGGGGGGAGAGGACTGAAGTTCAAACTGTCGACACACGCAACAGCAAAGCTGGATCAGAGCTTGGACAGAACGTGCTAGAACGTTTCAATGGTTTTTGAAAAGTGTTTTTAAGTTTTGAAATATTTAAACTTATTTTATTGTAAGCCATCCAGAGACCTTATGATGCAGGTTGGGAGAGAAAGAGTGTAATAGTCATGGCAATATATAAAAAGGAATTAGTGCAAATAGTTTAAATAAATGGCAAGGCAATGGCCTGCAATGAATTTTGTCTCCGGCCCCCAGAGGATGGAACAAAGCTGCTTTTCAAAAATAGCTTGATAAACAGGGACAATGGGAGTGTGCCTGTGGGTTTGTATACACAACTCTATACATCTGTAACTATATACAAACACACACAGCTACGTGTATATTTTGTTCTCTGTATAACATAAATAGTTTTCGAGTGGAGTTTGGGTTTTTTAGCTATTGACTTTATTAGTCAAAAGTAGCATATTAATTTTGTAACTCTGGAACCCCAATGGCCATGAATTACTTGGGCACCCATACTTTTTTTGTGGGGGCTCTGTGGCCGTGTTCTAGAAGAATCGATTCCTGATGTTTCGCCTGCGCCTGTGGCTTTTATCTTCTATGATGATGCCAGCCACAGATGGAGGCGAAACGTCAAGAATTCTTCTGGAACCCGGCCACAGAGGCCAAAAAACCCAGGCAAGGCTACGTACTTGGGTGGATTTTGCTTCATAGCTGCCCCGTCACTTTTCCTTCCAGAGTTACTTCCCAAGCTCAGCCGCAGTTACTCTCGGAGAGCCCTTTGTGAAGCAAACTAACATGGCTCTGTCAAGGGCTGCATCCACACTGGAGAAATAACCTGGTTTGGCCCCGTTTGAACTGCCCTGGCTCAAGGCTGTGGGATTCTGGGAGTTGGAGTATGTTGTGGGCCCACAACATACTCCAACTCCCAGAATCCCACAGCCTTGAGCCAGGGCAGTTCAAGCAGAGCCAAACTGGATTATTTCTCCAGTGTGGATGCAGCCCTTGAATACCTTCCAAGATCAATTTGAAGGCAACCTCCCCTCCAGCAGCACAGCAGAATACCTGCATTTTGCTTCAGAGCCCCGGTCAAAACGGCGGCTGCAAGGGAAGAGCAAGATCCGCACATCGCTGGAGGCAGGGACAGGAGGCTGAGGAAGTAACTTTTCTAATTTCTGGTGACAAGGGATGAGGAGGACAAGAGACAGAGTTCACTCAGAGAGAGCTCAGTGTGGAGTTTATCAGACGACAGAAATTGGAAGCATAATCCAATGACAGTCCGAATACAATCGTGGGGTTTCAGGTTATCATGTGAGAGACTACTACATGCATTTTCGGGCAATTTCGGGCAATGGGAAGTCGTTCCGAACGCAATGCAGCATCAATACGCAACCACATAATTTCTCAGAACTAATTAATTTACTCATTTCCAAACTGGCCTCCCTTTCATTTCTTTCGAAACGGAGAGAAATTCCTCCCATGTGATAAACTCCTAGGTCGCCTTCCCCCTCCAAAACAAAACAGGCATTTCGATGCATTTTGACAAAGTGATTTCTCCTTTTTTTTTGCATATTCAAGACACTTTCCCAAATCAGATTTGGAACTGGGTGGGTACCATTTAAATTCCTCCACAGACACACTCCCCCCAGCATTTCCTATCTGAAGCAAAATGTCCTACATTTCCAAAAGGCCCTTTCCCTCCCTCCGCTAACTGGCCAGCCCCAAAATAAACCATATTTCTGCTTCTCTCATGGAAATCTATCACAAACCAGTGAAAGGCTAATCGGTTTCAGGCAAAGCTTGGGAAAGTTCCTTTTGGGGAAGACTCCAGCTTCCAGCATCCCCTAAATACCAGCTGAAGTCCAAAACAAGGAACGTTTCCAAACTCCAGTTTCATGGGGTTTTAGGGGATCCTGTTGCCCGCAGATTGTCAGCAAAAAGAGGGACCATCTCTTTGGGAAACCAAGCCCCTTTGAAGGCCTTGTTGCAGAGAGGTAGAGAAATGGCTGGGAAAGGAAGGGGCAAGCTATCCAATCTCCTGAAGGTGTGCAGGAAGAAAAAGAAACAGCTGGGAAACGTGCTTTTTCTCCCCTAGACCAGGAGGAATTTGCTCACTTTTTCCAGATGAGAAAAAAGCAGGCAAAGTCTCACACCCTCTTCCTCCCCTTCTCAGCCCCAACAATCTTGCTGCCTTGAAAAAGGGGAGAGGAAAGGCAGTTCCCTGCAGGCTGCCTTTTTAGCACCACAGAGGTGGAAGGGTGTTTTAATACCTTTCTTTGCAATGTCACACTTCTTTTAGGCTCTTTTAATACCTCTACCGTTGCAGGAATTGACAGCGAAAGTGCCCTTGAGAGGTGGGCATCCAAAGTGCGTTTAGGGTGCCACGAAGAGGGAAGGCTTGCTCCTCCAGCCCAATTTCACAATGCTTCCCCACTCAGTTTCCAGCTCAAGACTGGCCAGGGACATGTATCTATTGCACAGATATTCCAACATTTCACAGATGAAAACTGGGACACACGCATGGGCAGCACAGCCAAGATGGCAAGGGTTATTACAAGCCAGGAGCGGCTGTGGCAGTTTGCTTTTGCCTGAGCTGGCAGGGAAGAGCAGTACCAACACTTTGGGACAGCGCCTGATAAAAACAACAGAAGAATTTAAACGAGAGAAAAGCATATGAAATAACCCACCGGGGCAAAAACGACAGAAAGAAAGGCTCAAACAGTTACAGACCCTGTTCCTGTACGGTTTAAGAAGCACTAAGAGGCCCCAATGGCTTTAACTAAAAGCCATGCTTTAACCCAGCGCCTATTAATGAGTTACATTTAGACAGTCCCTCTCTCTTTTTCAAAACAGCAACAGCAACCCAACAGGGTTAAACTTTGGATCCAAGAGCCTCGCAAGGAAAACAACATGAGAAATGAGGACGACACGATGAGTGGCAATTCACATTGGGAGAGCCATGGGAATGGGGCGGCGGTGGAGGTAAACCAATGGGGAATCTATGCGTGCCACGTTCCGTCGAGCAAGGCTTAAGAAAGGAGAAAATTAACTCCGTGTGTTGAGCCTGGAATTGCCAACAGACCGGAAATGGGGTTGGGGGGAAGAGGAGTAAAACGGCATGCCTCTCCTTCTCCTGGGCTCTCAGGAACACTGTGACCCACAGGGAAGAGCACAGGAAGATTTCCAGTCCCTGGAGACGCTCCATGTGGCCACCTTCCCCAGGTCAAGACGTTCCCAGTAAGGCACAAAGTGACCCCGCTTTGTCCAAGTGGACCAGTCTCAGGAGGGATGGGTGACCGTTGGAGGCAAGGGGGGCACACTGACCCCCTCAGAAGAACATGGAGGGCCATGCTCCATGTCAAAACCCTCTTGCCAAATAAATAAGTCAATTTTGTCCCCAATCCCCTCTTGGGAGCGTGGGAGCCATTCTGACCATGTTTTTCGCCCCCCCCCCCCCGCCTTGGGTCATTTTATTCCAGGAGAGGGATTTTCTCATAACAGGACGAGACCAGAAGCCACCTCTTTTTCATTTCCTGTTTTAAAAATATCCTCTCCTGGGTTTAAAATACCCAGCGGGAGGGGAATGTCTCAAAAATGGCCCCATGCACCCTAGAGGGCATTTTGGAATAGACTATTTTAAAAAGAAGACTCATTAAATATATATTTGACACCTGGGGGCCCTTGGCAGCAGCATGTGGCTTGTTGGTCACATGTTGCCCGAGTTTAGAAGAACAGTTTATCTGGCCTAGGAGAAAGCAATTGTTAATGTCTTTTAGAAAACCCACACATATTCCGGCACAGAATAAATCCCTAGAATTTGCAAAGGTTTCCCAAGAGTTGGAAAGAAGAATAACTATAGATTTTTGTTGGTTTTTCAGGCTATGTGGCTATGTTCTGGAAGAGTTTATTCCTGACGTTTCGCCAGCATCTGTGGCTGGCATCTTCAAATCTTCTCTGAAGATGCCAGATGCCACAGCTGCTGGAGAAACGTCAGGAATGAGCTCTTCTAGAACATGGCCACAGAGCCTGAAAAACCAACAAAAATCTACGGATGCCGGCCATGAAAGCCTTCAACTTCACAGAAGAATAACTATCAATATTCTCTCCATCCCTAAAGGGAGTCCTACTTGGGTAAATTCTGACCCCTTGGGATGATGGGGAGATGCAATGCAATGCAACGTTTGCTTCTCTCTTACCTACGCAACGGGATCCATCTGGGCTGGTCATGAAGCCCCGCGGACAGGCGCAGACGTAGCTGCCAGCGGTGTTGGTGCACTCCCCACCGTCACAAACACCCGCAATGCTTGCACACTCATCCACGTCTGGGGAAAGACAACACACGGCGTATGTGAAATGGGCTCATTCAAAGACCACCAACCCTAGTTTCAGGCCCACCAGCCAACTGAGAACGTTCAGGCCTGGCAGAGACACGGAAGGTTTGAAAAACTTTGAGAATCTGGTTAAGCAAGGCCCTGGCACTGATGGCACAAACTGGCATACCAACTGAAGTCTATGTGGGCAAATAACTGGTAGCAATATGGAGGGGGGATATGATGGCTCTGCCCCCAACTCAGAATTCTGCTCTCCCCTGCATTAAATTCTTCTTCAGTTGCCAAATTTCTAGCATTGCAGAGTCAGACCTTGAAAAGCTTGCATCCCTAGGCCTTTTCTACTTGCTGTGCTTGCCTTCCCTGGGTCACTCTGCCTTCCTTTTTTCTCTGGGTGCCTAAATTCTATTTCAAAATACTCAGAAGGAGCTACAGAAATGCTAGAAATTTGGGGACAGAAGGAAAATTTCACTTGAAGGGGGCAGAATTCTTACCCGAACACCAATGCCCTCAATCTGAACCTCCTGCAGCGACAAATTAATTGAGATGGGTCACCCTTTCATTGTATTTGCGGGAAAAGAATTACCTCCACAGGACCCTTTGTAAGAGCTGTTGAAGTACAGGAAAAGTCCATTTTAAACTTGTTCTTTCATGTTCTTGACAACTTAGTTCTGAACACAAAAGGAAAACTGGAATACAGCATTTCAAATACCTGTCTAGTGCCCTGATGAAATGTATTATGTTTGCAATGTCCCATTTCTTTTATGCTGTTTGTATAGACCTTTATTATTATTTTTAAAGGACTAGTATCCTCTGGGACGGTTATGAAATGCCCTTCCCTTAGAGGCCTGATTAACTTCATTCTGGTACCAAGTTAAAATGTGACTTACTATTAAAAGTTTGAGGGGGGCACAATCTTAGTTTGTACATATGCATGGTTTTTGTTGGTTTAACTTGTTTTGATGTCTTAGAAAGTTTCCGTTTTAAAAAACTTGTACATCACCTTTATCTGTGGGGGGAGGCAGCGAGTGCAGCCCACAGAGTCCATGTGGCCCCAAGGGTCCCATTCTGCCCCCTGCCCCATAGTGGCATCTCTGGTTTCCACAGAGGTGCAACCCCACAGGGCTGTCTTCTTCAGTCTCTGGACACAGACTCACTCAAGAGAACGATTCAGAAACAGACCCGCACTGTTTCTGGGAGAAAGGCCACCTTCCTCGAAGTAGTAGTAGCCATTGGTGTGGTACCCTCACCCTCGATACCTCATCCTTCCAAAACCTCTGTTAAAAATTAAAACCCAGCCCCCAAGTTTCAGCTCTCAGACAATGGCAGGATTGAAGGCCCAACGTTGACTTTGGAAGCCGCTCTCGTTTCTTTGGGGACGGGGGCGAACTTGGAACGGTTTTGGAGCTTGGAAGCAGGTGTGAGCCAAGGCTCTGGGAGAGGAAGGAACCGGCCGCCAAAAAACGGCCAAAGGGGAAGCCGGGAAGGCGCTGCGGAAACCTGACATCGGCTGCAGAGCCTCCTGGGTTTCACCTCTCTCCCTCGACTCCACGCAAAGCAACCGACCCGACAACCAGCACAACGGCCGAAGGTAGGGAAAGAGGACCCTTCCAGTGAAACCCAGCCTCTCTATGGTATAAACCCATCAGCTTAAGAATTTCAGAATGCAAAGTCTGAAAAGCTTTTTTTAAAAAAGAACCTGGAAGAAACGCTGACAAGTCAGCAAACCTGTCTGTTGTTGGGTGATGTCCATAGACATTCAGACTGCTCCAGGCAAGACACGCTGCCAGCAGGAAGGAGAACATTTGCCTTCTTTTCCACCAGTCTGTCGGTCATCCGCACCCCATTTCCATCCCTGAACCCCATCCACAGCCCTTCCTTGTCATCCTCACCTTCGCATTTGTGGCTTGTCTCGCTCTGCTTGTGGCCCGCTGGGCACTTGCACTCGTAGGAGCCAACAGTGTTGAGACAGCTGCCCCCCTGGCACAGTCCGGGGATTGCTTGGCATTCGTCCACATCTGTGGGGATGGAGGAGAAGGAGAGTCAAGTGGGTTGGACAGTTCCCCCAAAAAACAGTAGCGAAAAGAAATCGCCATGACTACTCTTCCGGTTATAGTTCAAAATTCTGGAGCAGCTGGGAGCAAGAAAGTCCATTCGTACGGCATGAAAACCTTGGTCTCCTCTAACCATGGCTCAAGAAGTGTGGTTTGAGCACCTACGCAAATAAGCAAACTGGGATTTGTATCTGCCTATCTGGCAGCTTCCAAGGAAACCATGGTTTGTGTGTCTTTCTGACAGCTTTCAAGGAAACAACAATTTATATCGATCTACCTGGCATCTTTTGAACAAAGCATGGTTCGTACCTGCTTATCTGAAAGCTTCCAGGCAAATTGAGAAGAGAGGGTTGGCTGGACCAATGGGCCCCTCTACAATTCTAACAAAGCTGAACCTTACCTTGGCAGGCTCCGGTCCGAATGTTGGGGATGAAGCCTCGGCGGCAAGGGTGGGGCTGGGCTGGGCACATCTCGCACGGGTGTCCCCAGGCCCGGCCGATGGTGGCGCAGCACATGGTCTTGGTGCAGACGATGCCACTCAGCTGACCCTGGCACATCTGGTTGCTGACTTGGCTGAAGCAAGGGCCGGTGCGGTAATCTGGGGAGGGAACGAAAAATGTGAGAGAGACTCAGTGTGAGGGTGCTTCCACTGAGAGGCAGGCGCACAAAGGGAACCAGAAGACATTATCGGGAATAAGCCCAACTGGTGGCACTGAGGGCCATGGCTTTTGCGTCGGAGGGGTGGGCTGAATCCTCCATTCAGGATGCTGAGAACTGGAGCTGGTGTGTTCATGCTCAGAAGGAGAGCCCAGATGTTCTTCACAAGAGGCTCTTCTCTTATTGCAGCCACTGTCTCAGGCACATCGGGTGCGGGTGCGAGGCAGGGCCTCCTCTGTCGCTGCCCCTGGGCTTTAAGCTCTTCCTGTACTCAGGCCAGGAAAGCACCTTCCTCGCATTCCTTCTGCCAGCAAGTCAAAAGTATTCCAACTGGAAGTAGCATTTTTAATAGCATGTGCTTTAAACCTGACTTGTATCTTCTGTCTTTGTTTCCAATGGTTTTAAGTCTATGAATAGTTTAATGGCATTTTAAGAAACACGAGAATTACCCAGTGAAACAGCATCATTGGCCACCAATTTCTTTCCATGCCCAATTCAAAGTCCTGTTTATGACCTATAAAGCCCTGAACAGACTGGGTCCAGGCTATCTGAAGGACCGTATCTCCCTCTATGAACCTGTCCCCGTTGTACAATCGAGGAGGAGGCTTTCTCTCAGTCCCACCGCCAACACAGGTCCTGCTGGGTGAGGCCCTCCGTTTGCAGCAACTGAAGTAAGCCAAGGACAAAGGGGGAAAGTGGGACGCTTGAAAAGCAGCTGAGAAAGTGGGACGGCAGAGGATGAACCGTCTGTCCCTGCCAAACCAGGACAAGAATGGTGATGATAATACAGGTAGCGGAGTAACACCCAAGCCCCAGATCATAGGGACAGTGGGACAACCCCCCCCCCCCCCAAAACCATCCAGAGATTCAGATGCATATTTCAAGAGGAGAAAAACCAGCAGAAGAGGCAAGGACAGGAGGCAGAGGAGGAAAGAAAGAGCAAACTACAGGCAGAAATCTGCCCAGCTCGAGTTTCAAGGCAGCTGCCTGTTTCCTTCATGGTCATTGTGCATTTCCACACCGACCCAAACAAAGCCAAGTATTTCCAGTGAATGGGGGGTGTCTTTTTTTGGGGGGGGGGGATGATGGGAAACAGATTGAAGCGCAACTCTCTCTCTTTCTCTTTCTCTCAGCAACCGACCGGAGGATCTGCAGCTGGTTAAAGGATTCCTGACGGACCGCATTTTCATGTGTAATTGTTTAAGTCATTCGCAAAGAAACAACAAAACCTCATCCAAGGAGTCAAACAAAAATGGGATCCTTTCCTAATGAGGAACAGTTGGATTGCAATCCCCCTCGAAGAAGAACAAAGCAATACATCGGGGGAAAGGAACATCATTTCCTGCCTTGCTCAGAAATATGTCCTTCGACGAAGAAAACGGTGCATGTTTTACAAGGAGGGGCACTCAAAGCCATCAAAAGGGATCCCGACGCGCCTGGCTGCGAACAGTCATGTTAAAGGCTTACTTACAAAACCAATATGTCTTTCTCCAAGGAGGACAAGGCAATTTACTTGTTCTTCTCTTCCATTTTTTTCTTCCCAACAACCTTGTGAGGTCGGCCCATTTCAAGATCTGGTCCCCGCACAGTGAGTATCCAGGCTGCAGACAGGACTGGAACTCAGATCCTCATCCTACTCTCCAATGTGCTCCAGGCTGGTGCCATCCAGGTGTTTTGGAATAAAAAACTCATCAGCCCTGAACAACGGTCAGAAATGATGAGTGTTGTCATTGAAAAATCCCAGGTTTAGGACCAGAGATGGGGTGCCTTTTTGTCTGAAAATGGCACCAAATTTCCACAAACCAACTAGAGGTGTGGTGTTTACCTCCGAGGGCACCAAGCGTTTAAGCTATTTGCATTGTTATTTCTGTACCTTTACTGCTAGGAATGGGGAAAAACGGTGATATGATTGTTCTGCCTCCAAAACCACCAGATAAAGCCTGGTTGCCTTTTGTGGCCATAGCACACCTTGAGTTGGGAGAGCATTTGGGGCATGGACACACCGTTTCCCACCATGCCTCCGGATGCAAAATGCCTTGCCCTTGGGGAGGACAACTCCCATCTCCCCCAGGACCGAGGATGATGGGAGCTGGCTTCCAAACCGTCTTCAAGAAAGAAGGGTCTCTAGCTCTGCGTCCCCCCTCCATGTCAAATGCCATAATCCTTTGCCCAGAAATGGCAAAAACCAAAGGCAGCCTCTTCTCCTGCTCTGCGGCCTTCTCAGATCTATTCGTATTTTCTCTCAAATGGGTTTGCAGCCCACCGAATGCAAAGAGGCAACAACATTGCAAGGAGACCATTTCAGAATGAGCTTTTTAAAAACCAAAAATGTGTATATCTTATGTGAGAGAGAAACTGAGAGAGAGGGAGGAAAATGCACACGCACAAGAGAGCGAATGGGAACAGGAACACAGACTCATCGAAGGGGGTGTCAGGGAAAGCGCCCAGACAAAAATAGCATTTCGGATTTCGGTTCCAAGTGAGCCAGGGACCGGGGCCAAAGCCGTCTGCAAGTTTGCAGACGAGAGGCCTGGGTGGGTTGGCTGCAGGCCAGGCTGCATCTGGGGCTGATTTTAATGGGTCAGGTGATTAAAGAGTTTAATGAGGCTCCCATCAAGCTTTATTAAGGCCCCGGGATGGGAAAACGCCTTCGCCCCCCCCCCGGCCCCAATCTCCCCCTGCGGCCAGGCTCCAGGTAGGTTACCAAGAAAACCCGAAAAAGTCCCCCCATTCCGACCCAAAGAGCCGTTCCTCTGCTTCCTTCCTAAAGGCCCAATGGATGCTGAAGCTTCCTTCCATCAGTGCCTTTCCCTGGGAACCATGAGGACTAAGGTGTTGCTTCCTTTCTAGAGAAAGGGCCATCAGCGGTAGTAGGCACCTGCTTTGCACAAGCAACATCTCCCTCAGCCAAGGTCCCCGGCATCCCTCATTTTCTGAAACATGGATTACAAGTAGCAGAACCAGGGAAAGGAGATCTAGACAGGAGTGGGATTCGCACACAAGAGATCCCAGGTTTCCACAAGGGTCTCAAAAAACCCCCAAACCTTTTGTCAAAAACTCTAGAAAGAAGCTGCCAGTCAGGGTCGGCAATAATGAGAAAGGCGGGACAGGGTTTTTTTTAAAATAAAAGATCACTAATAGTAAGCCAACAAACCGAGTGCCAAGAGTTCGGTCTGAGCTTAGATGTCCTACAAGTTGGATGGAATGGATTGTCCAAGAGAAACATAGCCCAGAGGAACTCGAACTCGCTACGCAGGCCCTTGCCAGCCTGTTCTGTCTTCTCCAGCTTTTTTTGGGAAAGGGATCTGGGTCCAAAGGAATTTTTCCTTTCCTTAAACAAAGAAGCCAGCCAGCCAGCCAGCCAGGAAGTCAGAGGGAGTCTTCACCCTCCAATCCCGTCCTCCTTTCTCATAACAACATTGAAGTTTTCTCTCAAAACAGAGCCAGGGAATGCGGCTCAAAGGAGGTCAGTGGGACACGCGGATGGAGGGACGGAGGGAGGGAGGGAAGGAGAAGGAGGGCAGGGCCCCCTCCATTTGGCTTTGGTGGGAAACTGGACCCTTGGCACCCGGCCCCAGAGCAGCCTCTCTCCTCTTCTTGCTCCCTTCCTCCTTTCCCTTTGCTGCCGCTGCTGCTGCTGCAGAGAAGAGTCCTAGGAGAGCCCTCCCTGCATTTATTTGCACAAGTACAGCTCACACTGCACAGTCTAGTTCTTAAAGGACGCATAATAACAGGTCTGGGTTTTGGGAAGCATGCCCACAAAGAAAAAGTGTCACACGCCATGGGGAAGTCACACTCTCTCAGGCTCAAGAGGAAGGCAAAGCCCCTCTGAACAAATCTTGCCAAGAAAATGCCGTGATCAGGTCGGCAGGAGAGTCTGAAACGACTTGAAGGCACCCAACAATCACAGAGGTCTTCCTTTCCAAAAAAGATGACACCATTTTGACCAGATGGGTCTGGGGGGAAAACACATATATCTACGGTCGGGGTGGATTTGGGGGCTACAACTCCCCAAACCCTCTGCCTGGTCAAGCCGGCTGGAGAGATCTGGAAGCTGTAGCTGAAAAGGAAGGAAAGAAAAGACCTTCCTCAACCTTTCTGCAAAATGGACACCTGAGAACCAACCCAGTGGTCCATTTCCAAAAGGGATGCGTCTCCCACGAGATGCCCATCACCAGCTGCAGTTTCCTGCCCTGCATCTGGGGAGGGGAGTTGTAGTGCACCTGTTGAACCTCCCCAGACCCCAGGCTCCTGATCCTTCTCCCTGCAGTGGCCCAAGCGGCATGGTGCCCCTTCCATCCTTCCTTTTCCCAACCCAAGGGTCCCTTTTGGGGAAAGGCTCCCCCATCCAAGCCGCCCAAGACTCTCCGCCTGCCAGGGCTGCCTTTCCCCATCTCTCCTCTCGCACAGACGTTTCTAATAAAAGGCCCTGTTTATGAGACAGTTCCTCTTTTTAGCTCACAGGCGTTTTCCGCGTTGGGCTGGTCTCCTGACACGCACCAGCTTGGCTCAGACGGATGCTGGGCGGAGGAGAAAAGCCGGAGGGTGTTGCAAGCAGCAACGTCTACTGCCATCGCGCCTCCTTCCTCAGCTCCGTGCGTCCTCAGGGAATCCCAGAGCTGGAGAGGCAGCCCCGGCTCCCAGATGTCTCCCCAAAGGGATGGCATTCGCCCTTTTTGCAGCAGCATCATGCTGCCCAACTCCTTCTCCAGATCCCCCGGCACTTGTATTACTGCTCTCCTCCAGACCAAGTTTGTCTACGTCAGGAGTGGGGAAATGGAGGCCTGGAGACTGCACTTTTGTGGACTTTACCAGTCCAAACCCCTCAAACCCCATGTTTTAAAAACAGGCACGATTTACACACAAATTACACACAGAAAGCCCCACAAATGCACACACACAAAATGAACCTTAAAGACAAAAACACCAGTCTGAACCCCTGCTCTCCCAAACACCTCCATTTTTGTTGGAGATCTTCTCAAGATGGTCACAGGAAGACACAAGGCCACTTCCAGTTGCTGTTATAGGAAGGGATACAACAAAAAGAGAGGCATTTTGGGGTACTGTCTGGGAGGTGTGCCGTTCAGGAGGGTCGGGAAAAGGACCCTCATCGCCTGCCATGGCCCTATGAAACAGATGGGAGCTCCCTTTCAAATTAAATAGAGAAAGAAAGAAAGAAAGGAAGGAAGGAAGGAAGGAAGAAGGAGAGGACCAAGCGGGCCTCCTAGGGATGGGAGCGCCACAATTGGGAGCTGCCACGGAGAAGGCCACGGAGAAGGCTGTCTCCCACATCCTTCGCAAAAATGGGGAGGCTTCCCAAAGGCTAACCTGAGAAGCCCGCTGGTCAAGGGTCCTTACTCAGTTGTCACACTTTGACCCCACTTTGATTGCCATGTCTGTACCTTTGGGGAGTCCTGGGCTTGGTAGTTTTGGGAGGCACTAGAGCTCTCTAGCTAAGAATTCAAAACGCCCCTTCATGAACTGCCAACCCCAGCAGGTGTTACCATGGCAGTTATCATGTTGCTGTAATGTATTTTCTTTCTCCCATGGTGTGGAGAAAACTATGGCCGTTATTCATCCCCGCCTGCAAAGACAGAACGTCGGAGCAAAGGCATCCCTAAGGGGACCCGTCCCTTTTGGAAATGTGGCAGGCAGCCAGGAGGGCTGTCCTGCATCTTCCCCCAAAGCCATGCCTCTTAGATGGAAGGCTCCCGAAACCCACACCGACCTTCCAGATGTGGGCTGGCACCCCTACAAGGCATTCCTAATGCACCATCGCACTTTAGATCCTCTAAGGGGACTGACACCATTTCAACGTGGTTTCGCGTGTTTCTGCACACACCACAACACCTCCCTGCATCCCCCAGACTGTGTCTTTTAGGAAATGATCGAGGGGGAACTCACACTAGCCTCCTTATGAAGCCATTGAGGACCTCGGAAGGAATGCATTTCCTCCATTAAGCCGCCCGACTGCCAAATTCCTCCCTTTACAAACCAATCTCTCTCTCATCCTTCTCATCCTCTCAATGTCAGCTTTGGGGATTTCTTTGGCTTGGGGACCCTGAGGAAGATTGGGGCAAGACACCCCAAGCGCACAGCCACTTGTCCCCACTGTTTGCCAACCCATGGCTTCATATCCTCCCTCGATCCAACCCTGAGCATCTCCAGGGTGATGGAAGTTGCAGTCCAAGGCCAACTGCAAATTCTGGACCACTGAATCAAAGACTGGAGGGCAATGCAAAAGTAACTGTTTACGGATAATGGTGCCCCACGGCTCCCCAAACCCGGTTTCAGGGGAAGCCTGCAAACTAGTAGAGAGACCTTGTTATGATTCCAGATTCCCGAAGGGAGAAGCTGTGCCTTGGTGCTGGAACTCAAGAGAAAGAGAAAGAGAAAGAGGGAGCCTTGCCTCCAGGAGAGAGAGGAGAAGTGGCTTTGAAACCTTATCCTATCTCTCCATCCCAGCCAGCTCCCTGTTTGTCTTGGCAAAGGGGCCGGTCCGGACGTAGTCGACACAGCTGCAAAACTTGTTTCATCTCCGATTCTCTGCCGGGGCCAAATCCCTTCAACCACAAGCTTTGCAAAGTGTGTGTGGATGTGTTTGTGTGTGTGGTGGGGATTTTGACGCAGGGCTTCTCAGACATTACAAGATCCCTCCAAATCGTGGCCAAACGCGCACACATGACGCTTGCACACGCATTCCGAAATGGTGCAGCAAGGAAAAGAAAATTAAAATCAATTTGGGAGAGGGGCAAAAAATAGTCTGCGACAAAAGGGCTCAGGGGGAATCCATTGCAAATTTGATTTGAGGCGTTGCAACTCTTCCTCTCTTTCAGGGGACAAGAAACCTTTCCTATTCCGTCAGGCTTTTCGTGGTGTGCTATTTTGCTGTTTTTTTAAATACACATCCCAGAATTCCATAGCACTGAGCCATAGCAGTTAACTCAATCTCAAACTGCATTAATTCTGCAGTGGAGAGTTTACCATCTACATTTTAGAAATAATGCAGTTTGACACCACATTAATGGCCATGGCTCCATCCTACAGAAGTCTGGGATTTGTCGTTTGGTGAGGCTCCAGAACTCTTTGGCAAGAAGGCTGAAGACCTTGTAAAAGTACAAATCCCAGGAATCCACAGGATGGAGCCATGGCACTTAAAGCAATGCCGAACTGCAGAATTTGTACAGTGCAGATGCACCCTCAGTTTAAAGCGAAAGTTGTTGTTTGTGAATTAGAAAAGTCAAAGTGGGGTTTTTAAATTTTATTTTTAAAATTACTGAGCTATGAATGATATGAGGAAATGTGAAGAGCTGAGTTAAATACCACTCCAGGAGAAAGCTGGAAGTCTTTTACTGTCTTTATTGTTAGTGTGTTATTTAGTGTGATTATGTGTTTTCTAATACACATCTGTGTTGATGTGTATTTATGTTTGCTTTAACAATAAGGATTATTGATTATTTGATTTATCTCTCTCTTTCTCCCAGAGTGGGATTCAAGGTGGATTAATTTACAACAAAATAGTAGGGTTTAAAGGCAGCATATGAAAATTTACAATTTCCCCACCCCTAAGCCTGATTTTACATGTAAAAGCAAACACACACACACACATATATAAATACACACATAGACGTGTGTACATCCATACTTCACTGGAGGGTGGCCACCCAAAAACTACTTTCTGGGACTATAGAAACCCTGGGCAGCGTAGGGATGCTGGGAGTTGTCATCCGTAAAGCAAAGCTGCTGGAAGGCTGCTGAGGCCGTGTGTGTCGTCCACCTACCTCTCTCGCACTGGGGCCCGGTGAAACCGTAAATGCAGGCACAGCGGTTGGGTCCGATGCACCGGCCTCCGTTCTGGCACCCGCTCTCGCAGACGGCTGTGTGAGAAACAGAGAGGAGGAGAAGACGGAGAGATCAGGGCAGGCATCTTGGACAGAAAACAAGCCAGCCTCGCCAGGAAATGTGGCTTCACGGTGGGAATCCGGGTGGGAATCCTGAATTTTTCCCATTCATGGGCTCAGCGAAAAGGGAGCAAGATGTAGGCCAGAAGGGCAAAACAGGGATGGCCCAGGCAGGAGTGGGAAGCATGCAGATGAGATGGGACTACCGTTGCCAGCATTCTTCAACATAGCAAAGGCTCATGTACTTTCATGGCATCTGGAGGCGCACATAACTCCTGCCACAGAGTCAGCATGGTGTTGTAGTTGGAGCAACCAACCCCCCCCCCCCCCCGGTAGCATAAGCCGGCAGATGTTTTAGACTACAAATCCCATCTGACACACACCCGACCAACATGCCCAGTGGTTGGCTGCAGTGGGAGTTGAAGTTTAGAGCGATACGTGACACCCACCCAAACACAGCACCCTGCAACCATGGTGGCCTGCAAGAAAGTCCTAGTCCAGTGCTCAAACCTCTACACAGCGCTATCCCTCCCCAGTTCTTTGCGCAAGAAGCTACCTAAGCGTGCCCTGATACTCACGCTGGCCGCAGTACGTTCCTGTGTATCCCTTCTGGCACAGACAGGCTTCCTCGTTGCAGCTGCCGCCGTTCATACATCGGACGTTGCAGGACTGAGCTGGAGAAGGAAGGAAGAAAGGATGAGGAGGGAGCAACCTCTCGTATTCATTTAGGGATTCTGGGGTGTGAATTCCAAAAAATATGTAACTATGTATTAATAAGCCGTGCCCTCCCTCTAGTCCATCTGCCTTGGCCCAGGCCCCAGAGGGAGAGAAGAACCACTGGACCTCACCCCCTTCCCACCACCTTCCCCTCAGAGAGTGGGATTTGCAAGGTCCCCCAATTTAGTTTCCATAACAGAGAGAAAATTTGAACCCTGGCCCCCTGGATCCCGAAGCCAACACTCAAACCACCAAACCATGCTGGATCTCATGCATTCATCCTCCTTTCTCCTAAGATAGAGCACAAGGCAGCTTACAGCCTTGGTGAAAATAAAATACTAATAGAATTTCAAGGACCAAAACCATGGTGTGGCCCACCTCCAATTGTTGTGGGACTACAGCTCCCAGCATCCCAAAGTTAGCATTATTCATGGTGAAAAATGCCGGGAACTGCAGTTCCACAACATCTGGAGACAGGGCAGACGATTCCCACCCACCAATGCAAGTCATGGGTCTCCTCATGAGGAGGATACTGCTTTATTCAGGCTTTATTTAGCCTTTTCAGATCAACTCTGCTGTTAGAGACCCAAAGAGCGACAGGGGATGGGAGAGGGACATGCATTGGGACCAGTGTGGGGTTTTTTAGGGCTAGCAAGGAGCCAGCAAAAGGACCTCCCTGCACCTTGAAGCATGTTAACAGGCCTCAAAGTGGTCTGCCTCGCTGACCCCCACAAGTGCATGTCCAACCCAAACCCTTTTTCTCAGCATGCTATCAATCCTAAAGGCATCAGATCCTGCCTGATCTTGGAAGCTAAGCAGGGCCAGCCCTGGTTAGTACTTGGAAGGGAGCCTGTCAAAGTGCTGCAGGCTGCATTTTAGAGTCTGGCAAAACCACCTCTGAGGATTCCTTGCCTAAGAAAACCCTATGAAATCCATGGGGCCACCCTAAAGATTAGGTGCTCTGAAAGGCTAGAGAAGGCGCCCCAAGTCCCGCCGCCATCCGCCTCCTCGGCGCAGCTTTTCCCCCCCTTCCTCCTCCTCCTCCTCCTCCTCCTGCCTCGCTCCCCTCCCTCTTGGTGACCCATAGGGCCCTCAGGAATGTGGGATATTCAAGCCCCTCCGCTGCCCACCCCCCTCCGCAGGCACACATTCTTTGCATGGTTGGGAAGATTGTGAACATCTGGGGTCTCCATCAGAGCGGAAAACGACAACTTGGGCAGCTTTAAAAAAACACCCCTATTTGGAGTGTGTGAGTGTGATTTTGCAAAGAGGCAACAGACTGGAATGGGCTAGCAATGCAGGCCTCCAGAGTGGCTCAGCCGAGGCCAAAGTCTCCAACGTTTCTTCCCCTAGCTTAACATGCTTTGCAAAATAATAAAAAATACTACTGATGATGATGATGATGACGACGACGACAACAATGAGGACAATGATGGCCACTTAAATCACAGGGTCTGATTATCCCTGTAAGGGAGCTGAGTTCGAATTAAAAGGAAGAATCAGAAAGACCATTTGCCACTCCAAGCAAAGGATTCAGGACGAGGGGTTAATAAATAAAAGTCCTAGTGTTTTATGGGTTTTCCAGACTTTGTGGCCATGTTCTAGAAGAGTTGGCTACATAGCCTAGAAAACCCACAAAAAACTATGGAGGCTGGCCACAAAAGCCTTCCGGTTCACATTGGAAATAAAAGTCAGTTGAAGGGAATCAACTTTGGGATTTTGGCCGAATTTGACAGCAATCTCTCCAAGGCGGCGAAATCTCTCCAAACAGGGTCAAAAACTTGCAGAGCTCTTTTCAAGTTCAGAGTAAAAACCAGAGCGGATTCTCCACCCCACAGACGTGGGAACCACCAGTGCCAACAGCCAAGGGGTCTAAATGCGTGGGGTCTGATTTGTTTAAAGAGAAAAAGGCAACGACGGGAAAGAACCTACTGCATTAAAACAACAAAGTAACGGAGAACGAATGCTGCATTTACCCTTCCCGGTTGCACACGCTTGTGCGCACATTCACACGGATCCAGCGCACTTGCACTCACCTCCTCCGGAGCCACAGTTGGGGGAAAGTTGCCCGTTGGAACAAGTGCACATGTTGGGCCGGGAACAGAAACCGTCCCCACAGGAATTTCGGCAAATGGCTATTGGACAGAAGAGATACACACCTGTAAGGAAACTTCTCAACCTCACCTGTAGCCTCCCATTATTAATTATGACTGTATATGCTCAATAGTAGACAATCACATTCAGAATCCATGAAACAGCGATACCTGTATGAGACCACCCAAAATGCACAAAATACAAGCTTTTGCAAGCTTTCAAAAGCTCCACTGGCTTCTTTGTCAGGCAAATCATGGCAGCCTCTCAAAGGACAGAGGCAACTTGGATGTCAAAGGAAGTACCTTCTTGTGTTGCTAAAGGAGTTCAATTTCCTGGACTTTATGACTCCTTCTCTCCCAGAAGCCACACAGCCAGCAAAGAGGAATGGCCTCTGCCCACATGAATATCCCTCCAGACCATCTTAACTGAAAACAACAACAGCGACAGCTTGACAAAATGCAGCCCTGTGGCTCTAATATTGTTATTTTCCCCTTTCTCCGGTCTGATTTTAACAGCTTTGCCTGAAGAAGAAGCCAATGGCGCTTGGAAAGGTTGCAACATGGATTTTGTGCATAAAGGTAGAGCTGTTTTGTGGATTTGAGGTATTATTGTGCTTTGCTGCATGGCCTACACAAATATTCCCAGATACGCTTTCTGTATATACTCATGCATAAGGGCAGGACTTTCAGTCAAATTCCAGACTATGGCCAGAGAGGAGGGCAGCTCCGGGGCATCCTCCATGGCATACTCACGGACGATGCACTGGTTTCCTCCAGGGAGGGTCTTCCATCCAGGACAGCAATAGGAGTGGAAGCGCGACCCACAGACGTTGGGCCTGGAAGTCAAAGGAAGAGGAAACTGTGAGGAGCAAGAAGGCTTTTGCTCTCGGATCTCCTCACTCAGTTCCCTGGATTTCTACGCAGCCCTTTCTCCAACGGCCTCAATCTTTGTGTGGGTGATTCTCCTCGTCCCCATTTTATCCTCACAACAACAACAACAACCTTATGAGGCAGGTCTGGCAGAGAGTGACAGAGAGAAAGAGAGACTGGTCCAAAATCCCATGGCCCTTAGGGTTAGGACATGATTGTAATGTAAAAATATGAATGTTAAGATATAATTGTTTGTATGTGTTTGGATATTTTAAATAAATATAATAAAAAATTAAAACAACAACAACAACAAAATCCAATGGCTACTGGACTTCCACTTCAAGGGGCCAAAGAATCTGCTCCGGTTTTATTTCAGAGTTGTTGCTGTGGGCCTTCGAGTCATTTCCGACTCATGCCAATGCTAAGGCGAACCTATTGTATTGTAGTTTTCTTGGCTAGTTTCTTCAGAGGGGGATTTGCCAATGCCATCCTCTGAGGCTGAGAGAATGTGACTGGCCACAGGTCACCCAGTAAGGTTTCATGACCGAGTCTCCCAGTGTCCCAGTCCATTGCTCAAACCAGTAAAACCATGCTGGCTTTGGGCAGATTTATTCCAGGGTATACATGAGCTCTCCAAGGTGCTGAACCTTCCTTGGAAGTCTGGAATGAAACCCAGAGTGGACTCAGATGTGGAAACTGCCCACTGCCACCCAACGGGCATTTCCTGGCTTAAGTAGGGCCAGGTTTCTTCCGCGGGGGTTTGCCTTTGCCTCCCTGTGAGGCTGAGAGAGTGTGAACTGCCAAGGCCACCCAGTGGGCTCCCACGGCTGAGTGGGATTCGAACCCTGGTCTCCAGAACTGGGATGCAAGCTGCCCTGTTCTCTCCCAGGGGCCTCTTCCTAAAGGAAGGCATGGAAAGGACGGAGGCCAGCTATAGAGATGGACATCTGCCGGGATGTGCTTTCTGTGCCTCTTGTGTCAACACAGCGGTCCTTGTGTTTACACCGGGTGCTTTGGTCCAGAACAACTCCAGGGAACAAATGGTCCTTCAAAGTACCTCTCCCCCTCTTTGTTCTCTCTGGGGGTCTGAGGAAACAAACAGGGCACACTTTGGGCAAACCCGAGGACTGACTTTGATGAAGGGTCAAAATATTGGGGGCCGGAGGAAGGGGGTCAGAAGGGACAACCATTTGGCTGCCTCTCTCATCTTCCCCAGAAAAGGCAATGCTCCTCCAGTTCCTAGACCTGATGCTTTTTATCTGGATGGCAAATAGGCTCCTAGTAAATCTATGGCATCTATGGCATCACAAGGGGGGGGGACCCTCAGGATTTGGCCCTTGATCCTTCAAGGTGGCTTTTGCAGTTAAATGACTACGATTCGAACCCTGGTCTTCAGAGTCGTAGTCCAAGGCCCAAACCGTTAGACCAAGCCGGCTCTCAGATCCACCTTTGGGTTGCTGTGTAAGTTGGGACAACTTGAAGGCACACAACAACAACAGCCAGAAAACATCAGATCAACGTGCAACAGTCTCTCCAGTGTGAGAGCTTCCCCTTTCCAAGAGGATCATTGCCAGTCCCAGTTGCATGGCTGTTGGGGATACTGGGAGCTGCAGTAACCAACTTTGGGGAGCTTTTCTGGAGGGGAGGAATACATGCATTGCAGACAATTGCATCGAGGGGCTTGAAGTGGGGAGACTTGGGGGGGGGGTCCTCGTCTGTCTGGGAAGATGAAACTTGTTAGACGGAGAGAGCAGCTGCTGCCAAAGCGCCAAATGGAGGCCAAACACAGGCACCTTTGTTCGCACCCTTCGCTTGGTCCCTCTTGAAATCCGAGAAACGCTGCAGGTCTGCTAATGAGATTCCAGCGCCTCCCTCTCCCTCTGGTTTTTCTTCTTCTGCCATTTATACACGGTGACCTTTTAATGCTCCGGCTGGGCTGGAGGTCTTCCCCTCTTCATGTCTTGGAAAAGGAGACCACCTCTGACCATGCACAAAGGGTACTGGAAAGCCTCTTCCCAGAGAGGTGCCTCTAGGCATTTCAGGTATGTACAAGCTCCAGGTTAAAAGGCCCCTGACAAAGAAGCTCCATTTCACAAAGGCTTGTTATGACCCCAGCGCCATGGCTTCTTCCTTGACCTCTCTAGCAGGAAGATTTTTAGCAGCATCAGCATCGGGAGGATAGCCAAGATGGGATGGAGGCAGACAAATTTTCAAAGATGGGATGCAGGAGTGTGACTGCAGTGAACAATCCAATAAAGATTTGGGATTTTATTTTCCCCAGTCCTATCATGGCCATGTGTGCTGGCCTGCATCAGGCAAAGTAAACAGGAGTTGCCCCCTGAATCCCTTCGAGAGCAAGAGCAAAACAGAGAGAAACAAGTCTACCTTGGCAGTTATGCCTCCATATCACAGAAACACAGACGTGTAACTCTGGCCACCAAAATGGAAATCATAAGGAAAATGGAGGCTTGTGAAAGAAAAAGTCCTCCCTGGATGTGTTTTGGGAGAAGACTTCTAGAAGTGATTTCTACAACACGTTTTACTTCACTTCTGCAAGGCTTACCTTATCTGGCACATATCGCATATTGTTAACTTTGGATAAATCGTTTGCAGAAATAGGTTGGACTGCTTTGCGTTTTGGGGGTGAAGGGACCTATCTCTATTCTATATCATTTTGGGTCTGGTAGTAACGTTTATGTTAAGAAATTATGCCCAGGAGCACATGTCCCTTTAACTGTTGAACAGGAACACAGAAGAACGAGGCTGAAACTGGATCAAACCCAAAGCCTCTCGACCTGTCCAGTGCCCAGTTCACACAATGGCCAGCCAGTTGCCCCACTGGGAAGGCCACACGCTGCCTCTGATGTGTGTTTATGTCCCTTCAAATCATTGCCAACTTATGGAGACCCTAAGGCCACCCTATCACAGGTTTTTCTTGGCAAAATTTGTTCAGGATGAGTTTGCCTTTGCCTTCCTCTGAGGCTGAGAGTGTGTGACTTGCCCAAGGGTTTCTATGGCTGAAAGGGGATTTGAACCCTGGTCTCCAGACCTGTAGTCCAACACCAAGGAGGCGAAATCCAAGCTCCTCTGCTCCACTCCATACTCCATTCCATTCCCATTTCTTTCCCACCTCTCCTTATTCCATTAAAAAACAAAAAAAGTACTCCCGCAGCATTTTGAATCTCTCCTGCATGTTCTTTGCTTGGCATCGCTACATCATGTCTCCTGGAATAGACCCCTCTTTTGGATGAGACCGTTTTGGCTACCTGCTCAGAACTGTGACCACTACTTCCAGGGAGACACAAAGTATGGTCCTCAGGAGGCTGCGTTTGAGTCTGTTCCCTTGAAAATGCACAGATATTTCTAAAAGCTGGGTCTAAGGAAGCAAAGCGGTCCGCTTACCCTCGCAAGGTGTCGTGTCCTCTCCGTCGCACGCGGCTGGAGGGCGGCTTGTTCTCATAGTTTGCAAACCGGTTGGCCTGAAGATCCCCCTCGTGTTGGCCGGAGGCGAAGTCTCGATGGACGGCCAGCAGAGGAACGCATCCCAGGAGGAATCGGGCTAGCCACGCTGCTCCCATGGTGGCCAGAACTAGCCCTCAAAGGCCTCAAGAGAGGGTCTAGGTCGGGAAAGCAGGCTGCCTTTTGCGAACCTGGGAAGAAGAAGAGGAAGAAGTCGTCGTTCAAAGGTGGCTGGAAGAGACAGAGGGGCACACTGAGGACTAGAACATTAAACGTTTGCTGCCCTTGGTTCTCGTGACCATCATTATCAAGATGAAAGCGGGGACACGTGTGGCCAAACAACATCAGTGTGTGGTCAAGATGGCAGAAACTAGGAATTAGGAGAGGCTGCAGACGTTTGCCTTTGCCTGAGTTCACAGGGAAGGGCAAATTATGCCCCCTCTTTTCCTCTCCTCCCTGATCAATAAAGTGCAAATTTGCCTTTTGGGTTTTGAACTCAGATTGCAGCAACTGAATTAAGCTGAAGACAAAGAGGCAAAAGAGGAGGGAAAAACAGGGACTGGGACATTTTAAAAGCAGCTGAAACAGTGGGAAGGCAGAGGGTTACTGGGGATTCTCCTTGCCAAACAGGGACAGAGGACAGAGAGGCAGGCAGGACTCAGCTTCACAAAAAAGGTCCATTTTGGTTGGATGTGGAGAGAAATTTCAGGACGGTCAGAGAGAGGAAACAATGGAGCAGATGGCCTGACTGGTCTTTCTCTTGCTGGTGGTCCCCAAGCAGAGAATATCTAGCTCTCTTCTGGATCTGGACTTCCACTGAGCAGAAGGGATGGACTGGATGGCCTCTAAGGCCCTCCTCTCCCATTCTAGGATTTAGTGGAACCAAATGCATGAAGCATTCCCAGCCATTTTATTTGAAAAATCCCAGTTTCTATGCAGCAGTGGGGTCTGCACATGTGTACGTTCTTTCCCCATCCCGTACTTTAATAATTCACATCTGTGCTTTTGTAAACACAATGGGGAACGTGGGAGGAAGCCATCTTGATACGGCCACTGAGTCCAACTCCATCAAGAGTCTCTTTTGGGGGCAGCATGAGGGACAGAAGGTCCTCCTCACATTTCTGTGTGTTGATAAAACACAAAACACACATTCCGCCGGTGTGACCAGATGCACTAAGATCCTTTTCACGTGGCCTTGCGCCAACGCCCAAACATCACGCCCGCGCAATGGCAAAAGGACCCCTCAGGGATGGGCCTTATGCCCCTCAGATGGACCATTCAGACAGCCTTTAGACCAGTCAAGAGCAGCTGCAGGAGAGACTTTTACGTTGGGATCTAACACTTTTTGGTAGGCTTTTAAAACTGTTTTATCTCCATGCTTGGTTTTAATAAGACAGCCTCTTTGTTGTTGTTGTGTGTCTGTCTCCCAGTTGTTTCCCACTTAGGGCAACCCTAAGGCAACCCTGTGATGGGTTTTTGGGTTTTTTTTTTTTTTTTTGGCCATATTTCTTCAGAGGGGTTTGCCATTGCATCCCCTGAGGCTGAGAGAGTGTGACTTGCCCAAAGTCACCCAATGGGTCTCATGGTTTCATGGCCAAGTCAAGAATCAAACCCTGGTCTCCGGAGTCCAACGTTTAAACCTTAGGCCACGCTGGCCCCGACAGCCTATTTAGCTGTTTCTATTTCTCTCAACATTATAATTTATCAGTTTTGGGTGTATTTTCTTTAATGTGTGTTAAGAGAGGCAGGATTAAAGGTAACGGGATGAAAAGTCCACCTAAGTCACACTCTCTCAGCCTCAGAGGCCAACACCCTCTGGACAAATCTGGACAGGAAAGCCCTGCGCCAAGGTCGCCATAAGTCAGAAACAACATGAAGGCACACAACAGACAACAATAATGGACCAAAACCTGGCACAAGAGAACTTGGTGCAAAGAGCTCTGCACCATGAAGACAAGGACCTTGCTTTCTTTTCAGGGGAAGGACCAGAGGTGGAGCCCCTGCCTTTGGAGCACAAGGTCTTGGGTTCGAGAGCCGATGTCTCCGGGTAGAGCCGGGAAAGAAAGCCCCCTCCTCCAGTTCTGGGACCAGCCCGTTCCTGCCAACAACAACACACCCACCACAAACTCCATCCCACAAAAACGTGTAGATATACAGCATGCTATTGTCTCAAATATGGGAAGGAGGCACTACTTCTTTTTGGGGGGTGGACGGAGTTGTATTCCAGCATCTGCAAAATCAAAAGGTGCTTGATAGAGTCTGGGAAACTCCAGAAGAAAAGTTCCAAGACAGCAAGATTTTGGAGAAGGGGGAGGAAAGCGGGGAGGAAGAACAAAGGCAGAGAATTCCTCGAAATCTCTGGGCTTGCTCCATAAGCAAGGCATGCACAGCATTTCCCATGCCCCTTCCAGCACCCAAAGGTCCCAGCCTGAACATCATGCGCCGGCCCCATTCACTCCAAGGACTTGTTCAGATGTGTGTGTGAGTGTCCCCGGCTGAGACGATGATGCACTGTCTTCCATTTCCAACGTTTGAACACCCAAAGGTCCCATCCTGCGCAACATGCGCCAATCCCATTCCTTCCAAAAGTGGAGGTGGGGATCAGCTTGCTCAAAGAAGTTTGAAACCCACCCACCCCTTAAACACGATGACCCCTGACACCTTCTGTGGTGTCATCTGGACACCCCCAGTGTCCACATTGCGCATCATGTGCTCATCTCACTCATGGATGGGATGGGGGGCTGACCCCAAACAAACTTCCCATTGACATCTTGCAACTCACCATACAAATACACACACACACCCCTCTCAAAGGCCAATGCATGAGACCCAAACCGCTCCTTTTTAAAGAAACCGTTATCTCCTTGCAAAAGCTTTTACCCAAAAAAAAAGACAATGGAGGCGGGAGTGGAGGAGAGAATTTCTTTTCAACTTTGAAAGACCCATGTGCCAAAGCACGGACACAGCTGCCAAAAGGTTCCCCGGACTACAATTCCCAACATCCCCAGCCACCTTGGAGGGGTGTTGGTGGGGAAGACACTCTCTAACAAAGGAAAGTCACTTTCCCTGGCTCTCCAAAGAAGTTCTCGGATGGGAAGCGAGGAGGAATGTCCCAGCCGAGAGACTCCTCAAAGTTCCTTTCCTCCAACACTTTCTTTTGGGGAAAGGAAAACCTCCTTCAAAATTGGAGGTGATGCCTTTTTTTCCGAAGGGAGGGGTGGCCCTGCAGACCCAAAGAAGAAGAGCATCCCAAGGGAGGTTTTCAATGACTGGCCAAGGAAGGAAGGAAGGAAAGAAAGAAAGAAGGAGAGATAGAAGAAAGAAGGAAGGAAGGGGGGGAATTGCCTCTTTGGAGGAATGTCAGAAGGGAACAAAGGAAAGCCCCAGGGAGGAGGTGTGAGCCAGGGCTGCAAGGCAAAAAGTCACCCAGCCAGGAGGGGAAAGTGAAGCCCACCAGCTCCCCCAAATGCCCAGGCCCCCCCAAGTGCATTTAAGAAAGTGAATGGGTTGGAGAGAAAAGAAAGAAAGAAAGAAAGAAAGAAAGAAAGAAATACCTTTTTGGGTGGGCTGTGAGGAGATCCAGAGGGGGGTCCTGGGCACCCCTTTTGTCTCAGGCAAAAGCAGAGGAGGGTCCCAGGGGCTCCACAGCCAGGAAAAGGGGGACTGGAGAGAGGAAGAAAGGAAGAAAGAAAGGAGGAAAGAAAGAAAGGAGGAAAGAAAGAAAGGTACACCCTCGGAGTCCAACTTGGGCAGGGGGAGGGCCTTGGTTGGAGGAGGAAGGGGTGCCTGCGAGGGGAAGGAAGGATGGAAGGAAGGGGGGAAGAAAGGCACACATCATCACACACACATCACACACATCACACTCACACTCAGAGACCCACGATGAAGCCTCCCCTGCAGAAGAGGAGAAGAAAGGCACAAAAGGGGGGCACAGGCTGAGGATGAGGGTTTTCACCCCAAAGGCAAAGTGTGTGTGTGGGGTGGGGGGACTGTTTTGTTCTGGTTTTGCACATTGTACCAAGACCTCACTGGGTGAGTTGAGTGTGCAAGTCTTTTTGCACACCCCTCGTACCCCATGATCTCCGATTCCTCCCCTCGAACACTCTCCTTACCCAGCTGTGGGTGGCAAGGAGAACATACATGAAGAACCACAGAGGAGGGGAGTTTGGGTTGGGGTTTTCTCGCCTTTCCTTTTTTCTGGCTGAGCGGTGAGTGCAAACGAATAGGAGCAGGAGGACATTCCAGACAGAGATGAAGCCCCATTGTCCCTGGGACACCCCCGAGATTTCGTTGTGAAAAGTGCAACGGTGTGTGTCACAGCACTGTCTCCTTCCTAAACAAAAAGATGAGAGGGAGCTTGTTGTGATACACAAAAGCTTCCCTGTCTAACAGTATAAAGCGTTGCCAGCTTCCAGGTTTCACAAAGCTCTTCATCAGGCTTCGCAAAAATGTTCTGTGAGTCTTGAAAGTTTGCAGATTCTGGACTGTGTGATTTTGTTCCCCTCTGAAGCATGGACGAAAGGCCGAGGAGGTGCGGATGGAGCCAGTGTGGGTTGTAGGAGCTTTGTGCAAAACCAGCCTCTTCCTCAGTTAGTGCTCTCTCTTAACCAGAACATGGAAGACAGATTATATCTTTGGACTACATCTCCCAGTGGCTAGGACAGGTGGGGATACTGGGAGTTCTTAAACAACAAAAAAGAGGAGCTTTCCAAACAAGAGATCTACCTGGAGATAGTAAGAAGGAGGACTTGTGACCTTCGGGGCAGAGAAGGAAACAGGGAAACTGGGTACAAAGTTGTGTTCTCATGAAACAATGTCCAAATTTGATTGCAAGAAATAAAACCCAAAGTCTCACCTGGAATGAATCAAGGATAAGCCAAGGCCCCCATTCGAGAGTCTTCAAGACATTATTGCCTTTGTCCCACTTGGAGGCTGCTTCTTACTGTATATGGAGAGGGAGATAAATGTTGCCATACATAAATGGGAAACAACAGTGAGATTGGGAGGCAATGCAACAAAAGCAAAACTAGGAGACTTGTGAAACCTGGTGGCTTACAATCCTGATTTGATCTTTTATTTGCTAATGAAAATGGTCCATGCAAGTAAGACCAGCCTGGTGTGTGGATTATGACTGTGGAGGCCAGGATTCGTATCCCTGCTCAGCTGCGGTGACCTTCAGGTGCCAGGCCTGCTTGGTCTCCGCTTTTATTCCCTGTTTTCTGCTCAGAGGAGACAGAGGCTGCTGCGTCTGATACCTGAAATGGCACAACTCTCTCTTCTCCTAAAGGGCTTCTCTATTAAATTTGTAAATACCACTATACCACCAAAAGTAATGGAAAACCCCTGCAAGTAATACTCAGCAGCCACTAAAAACACGGTAACTACAATGAATTACTTTTCTTAACGCTACAAGGATCTGATGGGGGGAATGGCCTCCTTGGGGAAAACAACGTTCCTCGGGTGTCTGCGCTCCAGGATATTCAGCCAAGGGTTTCTTGAATACAGCATGGGTGCTCTTTGCAATTTGAACCATTAAAAAGCACCCACCGATCTGCATGGAGCGCGGCTGAAATTTATACTTTTAAAAACCCCGCACCGGTCTGTATTTGGCCTGCCTGCTCTTTGCAGTTTTAAAACAACTTTACCCCACTCTTCTGCATGTAGCACGGCTGATATTTGCAATGTTTCAAAACCCTCCGCTAGGATCTTGCAGGGATGAGATTTATCCTTTTTAAAAGCCCACCCCGACGTGGATGTAGCATGGCTGATAGTTGGCCGTTTTAAAAAACCCTGCCCTGAACATGTTTGGAGCATGGCTGGCGTTCCCACTTTTTAACCACGTGCCCTGATCTGTTTCGGCCTCTTTGTGGGGCAGCATCCCTTCCATTGAGGTTTCTTCTTCTCCTCATCCCGGCCCCAAAATCTTTCCTCCTCCTCCTCCTCCTCCTCCTCCTCTCTTGCCGTCTGGGCTGTGCATTAATCTAGCATGAGGTCACTGCTTGGAGAGTTGGAAGGAGCCGGTCCTCCGTCCTCCGTTGGGTTGTTTCAGGGGTCTCCCGCCCTCGGTTTGATTTTTCCTGTCTGAGGCCAGGAGAGGCTTTTGCCAGGTGCCAACCCGAGCGTCCCAAGAGCTTTGGCCAAGACGCCAGACTGGACTCCGCTTGGACGCTCTCCACCCGTCCCTGGGCAGAGAGGAATCTCCAGCTGCGGAAGGACCTCTTTGTGGCCCAAAGACTTCTCATTGACTCTGTTTTTGGGTCCCCAACTTGGAAAACCCCACTGACAACAAAACACTTTTGCTCCTAAAATGGGTGGGAAACATGCCATTCTGTAAGTGGACTGCAACTTATCAAACCATATAGAGAGGAATGCTGGGAGCTGCAATCCAACTACAGTTGGAGTAGGGTTATCACAGGGCCTGGCCGGTGGGTTTCCATGAATGAACCCAGTTTCGAACCCTGGGCTGTTGGAGTCCAATACTTGGACCACACCGGTCCAATGTATATGATTATATTCAATATGGTTATATCCTTTTATAACCACATATTTGGAGCGACATGCCTTTTAGACCCTGCAGAGTTTTCCTAGTAATGTGAATCATGTGCAGAGTTTTTTGTGGGGCTTTTGGGCTATGTGGCCATGTTCTAGAAGAGTTCCTTTCTGATGTTTCACCAGAAAGGAACTCTTCTAGAACATGGCCACACAGCCCGAAAGCCCCACAAAAAACGATGGATGCCAGCCATGAAAGCCTTCGACTCCACACTGAATCATGTGCATTTTTCTTTGTTAGATGTGTTCAACTCAACCCAGACTTTTGGTGTCCCCTTCCTGGGATTTCCTAGAAGAGATGTATTATTCTGAAGATGCTTGCCTCCCTATGAGGCTGAGAGAGTGGGACTTGCCCAAGGTCACCCAGAGGGTTTCCAGGGCTGAGCCAGGATTCGAACCCTGCTCCCCCAGAGTCCTAGACCAACACTCAAACCCTGGCGCAGAACTGCATCTGCTCCCCAATAGAAAAAAGGGGGAGAAAGGACATTTCCAAAGCGTCCTTCTTGGGACAGTTGCGTAAACCCTGCATTGAGAAAGTCATCTGGATACGGCCGAGAGAGCGCTCAAAGGAGCCGTTCATCAGAATCCGGGAACGATGTCCCTGCCATGATGTCATGCGCCAAGGGAGAGCGTGGGGCGATGTCAGAAGCGTGACATCACTTCCTCTCCGGCCTCTGTGACAAAGGCGGAAGGGGACCAGAGCACCTCTCAGTCTTTGGGGCCTTTCTCCATAATCCCCCCTTCAAGCCTCCCCCAAATTACGAAGCTGGACCCCCGGGGCCTGGACCCCCTCCCCTCCTTTCCTGTTGTGTCTGGTTGGAAGCAATGGGGAGGGGTCCCATCTTGCTGCTCCACTTTTTATTAAAAGAAGCCCCGGCTGCCAGACGGCTGGCGGCCAAATGAACTTGGCAGGCGTCTCCATCTCTGGAGGCTTTTTTTCAGTGGGGGGGTGGGTGGGCAGAAAGACCCCTCCCTGAAATCAGGAAATAACTCAGGAGGCAAAGGGGGGGGGGGTGAAGCGTGACTTGCAATGGCCCCACGGAGCCAAAACACCCAGCTATCATTTCTCAGCAGCCAAACTGTTCAAGTGGGGTGCGCAGAAGCCAAGGGGAGGCCTGTCTACAGTCCCCCTTTGGTTTCACCAATTTCAGGGTTCAGGCTCAGTCCAGGTTTGGGGTGACCCCTCTGCAGGTTAAATGCCCCCCTGATCTGGAATACTGAAAAGCAGGGAGTCAACCTTACTTACCGTCCTCCCGAGTTCGAGGATGAGATGGTGTCCTGGTCCAGTCCGGTCCAGTCTGGTCTTCTCTCCTCCTGGCCTCCCAGCAAAGGACGGTCCAGCCTGGCTGGGCTCCTGGAAGCAGAAGGGAGTGTTAATGTTAATGGCAAGACTCAGGGGCCAAACAGTCAATGGAGACTGTTGCTGGTACCAGCCCCTGGGGGATACAACGCTCCCAGGGCTTTCTGGTGGCAAGTAATGGGGACACAACCAGGGTCTGAGAGCCAGCTTGGACTAGGAGACCAGGGTTTGGAAAGCCCCTGGACAAGTCACACTCTCTCAGCCTCAGGAAGGCAAACGTAAGCAACCCCAGGAGAGGGTCCCATCAGCCAGAAACAACTCAAAGGCACATAGCAATTTCCCTGGGATGAGTTGGCTTCCCCAATGGGGTTGATAGGGGATTCTGGGGGTCATTGCAAAAGAGATACACACCCCGCCATCCTTGCAAGGGGTCTCCAAAGAACCTCTCCTTCACCACCAGGGCTCCTCTCGCACTGGAAGACACACAGCAGGAGGTAGCCTCTGAGCATCTCTAGAGTTCAGCACACGCTTCGAAACCGATATGTCCGAAAATCAGAACACCTTCCTCCTGCAAAGATGATTTTGAAAAAATAATTAACTATTTTCTTCTTCTGCTTTCTTTGTATCCTACTTATTTTCTGGCTTAAGGCTCAAGGCAGCCTACAACAGCCGAAAGAAACCTAGCTAAAACAATGCACCGAACACAAGGAGTTATTGAAATGCCTGTAGAAATAGAAACCAATTTGAAAACACAGGTATTGACAAGCAACAATTAATCAGTAACGTTTGCATCCTTCTGGGTGTCCTTTGTGGACTGCAAATCCCATTTGCATTGGTTTGCTCCCAGCCTCAAAAGTGTTCCCTTTTCCTCTTGGAACTACAAATCCAACTGAGCCTCAAAGGTCCTTCGGAAACCCTTTGGAGGCATTCAGTTCAATGGTGGCGATGGAGCGCCCTCCTGTGGCCAATGGCAGGATTGCAGCCAAGTGAGTTGTTAAAGTTGAAATACTCCATGCTTCTCCTCCTTGACCAAAGCTTGGGAAAGTTACTTTTTTGTGTGTGTGTGTTTCCAGTGCAACAGCAAAAAAGTGTCACAGACGACAGTGAGATAGTAGGAAGCATAAAGAAAAAAATTTAAGGTTTTTTTTCTTTTATAAACTATTGCTAACACAGAACAGTAATTTATAATGTCAGATGTTAAAAATCTAATTGCCTATGAAATGGATTATGCTTTCCTTTACGAGACAATTATGAAGACATCATTCATTGTAAAATGAGAAACTAACCAATTATAAAAATTAAAATAATAAAAAGGGAAGTAGATTTAAGTCTACAAAATCTTAGGCTACCCACTTTTTTCTTTCTTTCTCTTCTATAGTCTCTCAAAGGTGCGACAAAAGGATCCCTTTTTACAAACCTACCATGCCCACTTCTTATGGGGTTTGTTGGCGTTTCCTTTTACACAGTTTTGCAGCTGGACGTCTTTTGTCTTCAAGATGTAAAAGGTCCATATTCCCCTCCAGGCTGAGGAAGGGGAGCAGAGGATGAGGTGCCACAGTGTCCTAGTAACACTTGGTCATACAAAAGCATTAAATAAATACTTCGGTTTTTTAAAAAAATCCCACTAAATTGCAACAATTGAAACCAGAGTACAAAAGAAAAACATAATGAGCTTTCCAAGGGAGTAAGAAATTATTATTATTATTATTATTATTATTATTATTATTATTAGACAATAAATATAATGGCTCTCTCCTGAGCCTGCCTGCCAGCCCTGCCCTCCCTTCTCTCAGGCGCTCCTTCCCAGAAGGCAGAAGGCAACCCTCGGCCTGTAAACCTTGGCCTCCAGGGTCCAAGGGCCACAGAGGCTCCTTTCCAAGCAAAACATCCGTCTGGGAAGCCGCTTCGGAGGAGAAGAGGCAGCCGAGAGCCAGGGCAGGTAAGTGGGGAAGCGGCAGAAGAGCAGGCGGCCATCCAAGTGGGGCTGCGTGGATCCTCCTGGCTGGGAACGTTGTTACCTGTTGGATGAGCTGCTCAAGGATTTCTGACCCACACGCAGCTTGCACTGGGACCTGTTGGGTTTCTGTCTAGGAGCACTGTATCTGTTGAACGACTGGCACCTGTTGAATGTCTGTCCAATCAGCAGCTGATGGCAGGCTGGTGGGGGACATAAAAGCTTAGATATCTGACATTTCCCCAGCTTCTGTTTTGATCCAAGCCAGGGACTTCTGATGTTATTTTGCACAAAATGCTCAAAGGTTAAAAACATGTCACTTCTAAGATTTCTTGGTTTGGCCTGTGTGCGGCCAAGAGTCACATTCCCAGCAACGACCCTTGCGCTCGGTGGTCTTGGGGTGCAGCTTCATCCTCTTGATTCTTCTCTGCTGTGGCTGTTGTGTTGTTGCGCATGCTTTTATGACTTAGGGCAACCCCAAGGCAGCTCAGTTGTAGGTTTTCCGTGGCCAGCTGTGTTCCAAGGAAGGCTGCCACCAGGGCCTTCCTCTGGGTCACCAAGGCGGTTGTGAACATTCATTTTGACACAAGAAGGCTAAGGTATTTCCAGAAATTGGGGGCAATCCTTTATTGAGACTACAGAACCCAGAATCCCCCAGCTGGAAGCAGTTCTGGGAAGGGCATTCCAAAAGAAGTCGCTTTTCCAGGCTGAAAGCACCAGGCAGCTTGCCGCTGGCTGCCTCCCCTGCTGAGGTCTTTTGGCAACTCAGGATAAATGCACAACAGCAGCAGCAGCAGCCTTGCAATCCTTTGCCTTCGACATGGAAGGACTTTTAAATCTTGGGGTGGGCACCAGAGCATTCCCAAGAGGGCTCAGGCTCTCTGAAAGGCTTCATCTCCCCACTGAAGGCTTTCCCTTCTTGGTCCCCCAAACCTTCTAGGCAGGCTTGGAAAGGATGCAAGAGACGGGGCCTTCTTGGTGGCTGCTCCCAGGCTGTGGAACTCCCTCCCACAAGAGAGGACTTACATTGAACAAACAAACAAGGAAAAAATAATCTGACTTGAAGGGGAAACATCCCAGAATGCATCACAACAGGGACCTACAAAAATAGTCCAGATGACTATTGCTGCGAAATCCAGGATGTGACAAATACGCACATGCACCTTCCTCCAGTTTTGACCTTTGATGACCCTCCAGAGCCTTGCCATGCGCTTTTGGCACATGATGTGGGATGGCGAGGGGCCCCTTGTTTTCCACAGAGGCCTCACTGACCCAGGCAACGATAAGATATCTTCTGGTGAGACTTTTCTTGCACCCGGTTGTCCTGCAGAACGCTACGGACGCTTTTATGCTCGGAGCCTCCAGGAAGGAAGGAAGGAAGGAAGGAAGGAAGGAAGGAAGGAGATGGCCAGTGGACAGGCAGAAGAGCACAGAATCCAGGAGACTGGGGAGAGACAGGGGGGCAAAAGGAAGGCATTGCCCCTCCAAAAACAAGAATTTGGCTCCCCTGCCACCTTTAATCCCCAAATTTCACCTGCATCCCCAAAGCTGTGCTTTGGAAATAGAGTTTAGGCACCAACAGAAAAGGGCCAGACTCAGCCATTCAGGAAAGGCAAACCCAGCAAACGGAAAAGAGTTCTAGGTGGGAATGATCTCCATTGTCTCACTTTCTGCCATGCTAGAAATGAAGGGACTGAAGGGAAAGTTCCTTTTAGGGGTCAAAATCCTAACATCCCTGGACTCTTGACTGTGCCAAAGTCAGGGTCTCACCCTTGGTCCCGTTGGCCACCAGGACTGTGTGCCCGCTGGTCAGTGTGCCAGGGTCCTTCCTTTTAGAGAAGTCCAGCCCTTGGCTTTTGGTCCCATGGTCTCCTAAGGCAATTCATGGCAAAGCCACAGACTCCCCATCTCTTCCTGAGAGGGTCAAGCAAGGAGGCCATTTTGAACCCTGGCCTTGCTGACCATCTGAACAGCCCCCTTAAGATGATGGTGATGAGGAACGACTGAGTTTATTTTGGGGGCATATAAAGGTATTGCTGCTTGTGGATGTTTAGTTTGCTGTGTTTGCCTTTCCTGGGTCCTTGGGCCTCCTCCTTTTCTTTGGATGTTTAAACTCTTCTTACTAAATGCTCGGCTGAAGGTTTAAATACTTGCCTTGCTAGAAATCCAGGGACTGAAGAAGAGAGAGAGGAGATTTCACCACAAAGTCCACAAGCATCCGGCTATCTGCAAAAGAGAGATAAGCACCAAGGTTTACGCCACACCAAAGGTCCAAGGGGACTTCTCCTCCGCAGCCATTAACTTTGCTACACCGAAGGAGAGACCGGACGAGATTATACCAGTCTAAAGCTCTTCCCTGACGTGGCACTTTCCAGACACCTTGGGCTACAACTCCCATTATCCCTATTTTACAGGAGATGGGAGTGATAGTCCAATGCATCTGGGGGAGGGTGCCAGACAGAACTGTGGACCAAGGGAAGGCCTTTGCTTGCATTTGGACTGTCAGCTCCACTTGGTTTAAGTCTCCTAAACCAGTCCTGGAACTGGTTCCAGTAAAGCTGTCAAGCCCTTCCCAGTCAGAACCAGTCACACCACCCCAACACAGTCCTGGGAGGTTATCCAGACTCACGATGTCCAGGAAGCAAAGCCAAGATGATGGGAAACGGCCTTTGTTGGGTGCTGCACCCCAATTTGGGTGACCCTGTGGCCGACGGCGGCACTTTTTCAGCAGAAGGGACAACTCAAGAGACTTGAAGCAATGGAGCTGAAATGATGGGAAGGATATGAAACAGAAATGCAGGCGAGCTGTCCAACCCTCCCCCCGTAGCTTTTGGGGTTTGGCGCGTGGACCCGTTGAGTTCCCATTGTTTGGAAAGGGCAAAGGGAGAGTCACTGTCGGTCACAGCCCGGTTTGCATGGGGCTGGTTGGCCCTTTGAGTCGAAAACTAGGCTGCGCGCCCTGGTTCCCACCCTTGGCGGTCAACCGCCTCCGTTTGGTTTCTAAAAACAAAAACAAGGGCCCGATTGTTCCCGAGGGAACAATTCCCAAGCAGTCCCCCCTCCCGGTCCGCCCGGCGGCCTGTCCCCCGGCTTCCTTCCCAAGAACGGCCAAAGCCAAGCTCTGCTGGTGTCCCCAGCGCCATCTCTACAAAGGCCAGGCCGGTCTTCCCCGGCGGATGGGGGCTTGGGGCGGATTAGGAGGCCGGAGGGTTGTTTTCCACCCTGGTCTGAGTTGGAGGCTAATCTTCCCAGCAAAGCCCCGCTCATGCGGAGGCTTAGAGGGAGAGAAGAGGAGGCTCCGGGGATGATGGACGCAAGGGCAGGAGACAATGGGGGAAGGCTGCGGAGGGAGCCATTAGTTACCACCCAAACAAAGCCAGGGCGCTCGTTCTTTGCCAGAAAGCTGGGCAAAGCCTCTGCGGTGGAAGAAGAAGAAGAAATAAGCAGCCTATTTCTCAAGGCTCCAAGAACTGGACAGGCCCCGGGAGGAACCTGGAAGGAACATACAGTACATGGGTACATCTCCACTGTAGAAATAGTCCAGTTTGACACCACTTTGACTGCCCTATCTCCATCTGACAGAATCCTGGGAGCTGTAATTTGGTGAGGTGCCAACACTCCTTGGCAGAGAAGGCTAGAGAACTTGCAAAACTACAAACCCCAGAATGCTATGGGATGGAGCTGCCGCACTCAAAGTGGTGTCAAACCCCATTTATTTCTACCGTGTAGATGCACCAAGGTGGTTGAAGCATGTTGGCTCTAGGCAGTAGGAGGGAAGCCCCCACATCCGTTCCCTCGCTCAAGAAGAAAGGGGTTTCGCCGCTTCTCCTGCCAGGTGTGTGTTGATGTGGGTGCGTCTCACACCGGCCTTGGCACCGGGAAGGTTTGTACAGTCATGCTCAGGAATTGGATTACAAAGGGGTTCGGCTAAGTGACTGGCACAGCTGCGTAAAGACGGCCGGTTCCTGTAAAAGCTTTCCTCGCAAAGACTGCAGGGAGGGCAGACGTATCTGTCGATTCCCTCTGGATGGGAGACCGCCAGGATTTGTAGTGTGGTGGAGCACCAGCGCTCTCTCTGATGGAGAAGGCAAAAGAGCTCACACAACTAGAAAGCCCAGCATTCCCTAGCAGGGAGCCATGGAAGCTAAAGCGGGGCCAAACTGCATTCATTCTGCTGTGCAGATGAACCCAGGGAAAGCCCAGAATTCCCTAGCATGGCGCGTGGCAGTTAAAGTAGTGCCAAGTTGCATTAATTTTGCAGTGCATAGAAAGCTCTCCCTATGCCTTTCAGGTCACCTCTGGTGCCAATGTCTGTTTTAAAGGTGTCATGCCCAGGAAGACACAGACATCCTTAAGGCAAGTGTGCCCGCAGGTGATAATAATCACAGTCAGTTTGTCCTCTCCAGCCAGAGATCTTTATGTACAGGATCCCAAATCCACCCGACCGCAATGCCTTGGTTGTGCACGTTCTGTGCCTTTGAATCATTTCCAACTTATGGCAACCCTAAGGCGGGCCCATCATGGGATTTGCTTGGCAAGCTTTGTTCAGAAGAGTTTGCCACCATTGCCTTCCTCTGAGGCTGTGACTTGCCCAAGGCCACCCAAGGGTTTTCCATGGCCGTGCCGGGAATCGAACCCTGGTCTCCAGAGTCGGGAGTCCAACACTCAAAGCACTATGCTGCGCGTCTAAATGGCACAAAATCCATGTCGCAAGCTTTCGAACAAAAAGCTTGCATCGTGGGTTCTGTGCCGTTCGGGTTGGCCTAAGCAAGGCACCGCTGCCGGGTGGATTTGGGGTTTTATTGCACTTGGATGTTGGACCGACCTGGGACCTGCTTCTTAGCCCTGATTCTGGGGAGCCTCTGTGGCTGAAGAGCAGGGGACGGAGGATCCCGATAGAAAGAGAGATGGAAAGTGTATTGATTTGGATGGAGCCAACTCTGGATGCGCTCAGAGGCACCCTGGCCTTTCTCCCTGGGGCTGGGGCTGGGGCTGGGAGGTCTGCTGCTGTGCTGCTGCCTGGCTGTTCTCTCCGCCTCTTTGGGACTCCTCCTTCTCCTTCTCCTCCTCCTCCTGCTGCTTTCCTTCCTTCCCTCCTTCATTCTGCCAACCAGGACTGAGCTTCGTGGAGGCTGCTTCAGCTGCTGCTGGAAACAGGTCTGACTCTGGATCAGGAGGAGGGGGATGGAGGAGGGACCCCTTCCTTGGTCTTGCCCCCACCCACCCACCCCCAGCAGCCCTCTGCTTCCTCTCCATCCAGGCTCTGGGCATCTGCCAACCTGGGCAAAGGAGGAAGGGGAGGAGGAAGGGGAAGAGGGGCTGCTGGCATGTGCCCCCAAAGCCCACCCTTCTGCCCCCCAGAAGGGCCAGGGAGGGACCTCTCTTTTCCTCCCTCCATGCCAAAGGAAAGGCTCTCTGGGCAGAGGAGGAGCAAGGAAGGAAGACAGCTTGTTGCTGATGGGCACAAAATGGTGCCAGCCTGGGAAGCGCCTTAGGGAAGGGGCGCCTGGGCGGAGGGGGGCAAGGGATGGAGGGCCCTTGTGGGTCATCCTCGCCCTCTTGCCTTCGGCCTCCCAGCCTCCAGATTTCAGGAGGGTCTCTCCTCTCTTCTGATGGGATGCCAACCGTCTGCCCCAAAAGCTGTGCCAGGCTGGCAAGGAGGGGAGGAAAGGGGCAGAGCTGGGCATGGCATGAGAGGGGCATTAAAGGGGCACCCTCCTTGGCTGTGTTTTCAGAGCTGTGTGTGCATTTGTGCATTGGTGTGTGCCTGGGGTGGGCAACAGGTCTCTGGCAGAGAAGAAGGGAGGTTGGCACCAGACCAGGAGGGCATCCAATGGGGAGAGGAGCAGTGGGGTGGCATGTTGCCTGGGCACTGGGGGGGTTGGGAAAGAATAAGGCAGATGGGGGTCCTCAAAAGCCATCCAGACAGTCCCAACTGGCAAGGCCCGGGAGGGAAGGCAAAGAAAGAAAGAAAGAAAGAAAGAAAGAAAGAAAGAAGAGAGATGGCGAAGCGGGGCTCTGTCTGTGGCAGGAAGGGCACTGAACAGCTGGCAGAGAGAGCTTGGCAGAACAGAGAAGGGTGAGGCTCAGAAGGAAAGACTGGGGGCAACGATGGTCCCACATTTAGGATGGATCAGAGCCCCACGTTCGAGGCTTTGTGGCAGCTGGCATGGACCCCTCCAGAGAGAATGGCATGGGGCCCAGGGTGCCCCAGCAGAGAGAAGGCACAAAGGAGGGCCAGGTTGGGGGAAGACAGAGAGAGACAGACGGAAGCGAAGCGCCTCTCACTCACTTGGCATCTGCCCACAGCGCTTGGTGACCCGGCTGCAACACCCCTGCTCTGCCAACTCTCCTTTTTGCCAAAGCTTGAGTGCTTTTACTTTGGGATCCCTGGAAACAGGCCGCCCCTGGGACTGGTTTTTTGGAAGGGTGGGTGGCTCCACGGGGTAGGACTGTGCCAAGGCAGACCCCAAAGGCCTCTCCTGGTTGGGTGCCCTCGTGTTTAAAGGGATGTGTTTTAGTCTACATTGTACCCCGCCTTGAGCCTTGGGGAGAGGTGGGTATGAAATTATTGTGATTATTGTGATTATTATTATTAGGAAAAGCCAGAGACCAACTTTCACCCGGCTTTGAAACCCTGCTTTGGGGGTAAAAGTGGGGCAGAGAGATGGTGCCATGTTCTATTTTGGCATGTGGTGAAGGGCAGAGAAGCACTAACCATTCAAAAATATGGCAACCCTTGGTTCAGCAGGAACAACGTAGCCCATTTCCAGATGTAGTTGGACTCCAGCTCCCATCGTCCCCCTTCCCTTTGCCTGTTGCTGGACCGTGGGAGTTAAAGTACCGCCTCCTGTGGAGACTGGGCCTTCAAGATTCTGGGCCTTGGTTTAAATTACGCCGTTTGCTAATTGTCGTATAATTATCATCATAATAGGGCCCTGCATGTCTTATTAATTATACTGCATCACACCATTTTCATTGCGTCATACACTGCTAGGGATACTTGAGATAAATACTAGAACACCCAAAATCCACACAACAGGGTTACCAGGATTGGACCGACCAAAAGGCACTAAGTAAATGGGCAAGCTTTGCAAGCTCCGCCGCTTCAAACGCTTGCAACGTGTATTTGGTGCATTTTGGTTAGGCCCATAAAGGTATCCCTGTTTTGAGGATTGTGGATGTCATCGTACATTGTTACCCCTGGATATGTTGCCTGAGAGAAATACTCTTCTTGTTGTCATTTCTTTCGTGCAGGACTGTTTGCTTACCTTCGAATTGTTCTTAATCCTACTGATACTTTAGTTATATTCTGACTTTTGTATCGCATGCATTTTGATCACTGCTCCAACTTTTGGAAGGTGCTGAAAGGCTTTTAGACTAGTCCTCCCAAGTGTGCCCCCAATTTGTGGCTTTCTCTTGCTGGCTTTGTGCCTAGTCTCACTCACTTGAGCAACCTGCGTTCCTCTTAAGTGCTTGGTCTTGTGCTTCCTTACGCCACTGGAAGACTGGAGGTACGTCTACACAGTAGAAATAATGCAGTTTGGCAACCCTTTTAAGTGCTGTAGCTCCATCCTATGCAATACTGGGATCCGTAGTTTCACGAGGCCTTTAGCCTTCTCTGCCAAAGAAAGCCTTCTACTGCTTCACAAAACCACATATCCCAGGGTTCTATAGGATAGAGCCATGGCAGCTAAAGTGGTGTCAAAGTGCATCATTTCTACAGTGTAGATGCACCCTTCGAAGTAACAACTGAGGCAAGGGTACCTCTGGGCATGCACTAAAATGGTTAGATAGTTGAGCATTTGCAGCCTGGCCTCATTTGGGATGCTAGAAAGGGATTTTGGGTCAAAACACGCAGTTTTTCATGAAGCCCGGACTCCAGTACCTTTTTTGCAAGGTTTGGGTGATAGCAGACGGACAGTCAGGACTCAGGAGGTGGGAAAGAACCATCCATTAGAAAGATGCCCATCCAGCCTCTGTTTAAAGGCCTCCAAAGATGGAGAGTTCCTCGCCTTCAGAAGCAGCTGGCTCTACTGTCCAACGGCTTCTATAGTCAGACATTCTTCCTAACAATTTAGGTGGAATCTCTTTTCTTGCCATTTGAATCCACTGGTTCTCATCCTAGTCAAAGAACCAGCCAAAAACAAGCTGGCTCTGTCTTCTACTGGCCATCCCTTCAGGCTTGGAAAGATGGCTCCATCCTATCCCCGCTCTCTCTTTTCTCTTCTCCCAACTAAACACCCGCAGCTCCCTTACCAGTTTGCCAGAGGGCTTTGGTGGCTTCGCCAGACCTTTGACCGTCGGGTCGCCCTTCCCGGGACACGTTCCAGCTTATCAATATCCTTCTTGGACTGTGGAGCCCAGAAATGGACACGGGCGACTCTTGGAGAGGTCTGACCCAAGCAGAAAGCAGCAGGGAGGTTCAGTGGTTTCTCCTGGCAGAGCAAGCCGTCCAGAATGCGGAGTGCCTCTTTGGGCGCATCCATCACTCCCTTTGTTCATATCCCTTCAAGACGGTGTACTGCATCAAAGAAGGTACAAACAAAACCATGCATAACTAAAAATAGACAATAATTAAACAATTCAACAACATTTTTATAGAATTACAACATGATTGCAGAGAGTACAATAGCATTTCTCCTGGAAAACAAAGAAAGATTCCAGCCCTCATCGTTCAGAATAACTGTCTGATTTAAAGAGGAACATAAGCTGCTGCCTTGCATCCCTAGAGGCCCCACCTGCAACCTTATGCTTTGCAAAAGAAGGGACTGTCCGCCCTCCTCTAACCTCAGCACCCTTCAAATGAAGACCAGCCAGTCCAATGGGTTGGACTACAACCCCCATCATCCTGGGGGGGGGGGGGATGTGGGCTTGAAGATGCAAACATTTTGGAATATTGTGTTGGGACTGAAGCAGCTCTGTCGGTGGCCTCTTGGCCACCCTGAGCCTCGTTTTGGGTCTGACTGGTGACTTGCAAAGCTCTGGAAAGACCCGGGCTTACCAGTCCAGGTGGCATTCCTCAGCACAGACCTGGGTTGACAGTTAAGATCATCAGGGGGCCTTGGGAGTTGTAGTGCAACCTGGGGACCAGCCAGAAGTGGGGCCTCCCCTGTAGCAGGCCCTATTTTGCAGAACACGGATTTCCCCTTGAAATCAATAATAGTGGATCCCTTCTGCACTTCCCCTGCGGGCATCTTGACGTATCTTGGGCTTTCAGACTGAAAATGTGTTTAGCAGATTAAGATGGCAGATATTGTCATCGGTACATTTTTAAAAAAATATTTGCTCTCCTGCAATAAACTGACCAGATGGAGCAAGGGAGGCGCAGAGGTGCTCAGAAAGGTAATCCATCCTCAATAGGTTTAACCCAACAAGCAAGCGGCCCAGAATGTAGAGTTTATCTACGTGGGGCTGAGTTGGCCTTTTTCCTTTCTTTAACGGAGGGCAAAGGAAATCCAGAATCGCTTGCCAGGGCTTGCTTGCTAGGAGATGGCTGGGACATGCCTCCATTGACAGGCCTTGCAAGACATTCACACCCCGCTTCATGGGTTGCATGGCCAGAGGAGAGTGCCTCTGGGCATACACAGAGCGCTTGTGCTTCCTACCTCATTGAGTGGCTCCAGCCAAGAAATGTCACAGCCAGGTTTTCTTCCCTCTCTGTATTCTGCTGTTGTTTCCATAGGCCAGGAGAATTTGGGGGAATCTTTTAACTCAGTCATTCACAATTTGGGATTTCCGGGTCCCACGTACGTCTGAGTCTCTAGAAAGCACCTCTTGAAAGCAAATAAATGATGCAAAGCTGAAGGCACTTTGTTTTCTTAATTGTTGCCCGCTGCAAGATCCCAGCATTGTGGGTGGAGAGTTTCCAGAACCTTAAACACTTTCCTTGATACGGTGCTGAGTCCCAGTTGCAGAGCAGAAGTTGTGTCCAAAGAGGCTGTTCACGAGAGGCGTGGGCACGAGGGGCACGAGGCTTGGACCTTCACGAGGGCCGGTTTGCAGTCTGCCACCATTTGCCCTGGCACTGCTGCAGGGAGTTTAAAAATCAATCCTGCCTGCTCGGCCAGCAAAATTAAATATTAAACATTAAACATCACGAGGCGCTTTTAAAAAGGGGGGTGATTCTTCTCTTCACTCTCTTATTAGCGGGGCCAGGAGTCGTCCCAAATCTGGGGGAGTTTGCTGACGGGAGCTAAGCTAAACTCTCAACACCAGCCTCAAAATGTATTCAATTATTTTACAATATTTTTTAATCCCATCATTTCTCAGGGGACCTCAAGCCACCAGGCAGGTAAAACAACGCAAACGATTCAGACAATTCCAAATTAAGATCCATAAATAATTTTAAGAAAGCAGGAAAGATACTAAAGGGTTTAAACAAATTTCAATAGTTTAGTAAAAGCTAAAAGAGAGGAAACACGCTTAGAGGTAAGCTATTAGTCCCCACCAGTTGATCTTGTGCAAGTCACACTCTCACAGCCTCAGAGGATAGCCGTGAAGAAACTCGCCAAGAAAAACCCTATGAAAAGGTTCACCTTACAGTTGCCTTAAGTTGGAAACGACTTGAAGGAACGCACCAAATGCCTGCCTAAACAAAAAGGTTGTTGCTGGTGGAAAGACAGTGGGAAGTGTGGGGAGCAGGCCTTGTCTCCCAGGCGTTATTGGCACCAAGGAGAATCTTCCTAGCTTATAGAGGAAGGCAGGGGCTTTTGAATGTCTTGCCCCCCGCCCCATGGATGGGACCCAGAGGAAGACCCCTCTGGCAGATTTCGATTTGCAAAGGTGTGTGTATCTAGAAGGGTTCTTTCAAGGACGGAGGTCCCAAACCCATCAGGGCTTCAAATGTCGTCGCCAGCACTAGTTCTGTTGTGCCCTGTCACTATTCTACCCCTTGCACACATGGCACATGTTAGAAGAGAAACCCAGACAGTCTCTTGTGGGTCGCTTGGGTTTTCCAAGCCAGCTCGCTGCTTTCGCGAGGTCCCTGCTCAGAGTGAGGACTCAGCAAAATGGATTGCGGAGGAGGTGGATTAATGACAAGGATTTGTGTCTGCTAATAACTTGCTGTTTTTCCAGACGAGTTCTTTTTGCCGGAGGGGAAAGCTGGCAGAGACAATGCCACGCCAATTAAGAGGCCGCATTTATCCCAGGAAAGTCTCCATCCACAGCCAGGAAAGAGCCTTCCTCCTTTGCCAGACACAAGGTACAGCCGGTGCAGACAAGCCGTGACAATGTCAGGATGAGCCCCCGGGCAAAGGGTCGGTGCCGCACTTGCTCACCTGGCATCTCCGGAAGGGAAATGTCATGCCAGCCACGTTGCAAACAAAGGAACAGCCGTGAAGCAATCGCGTATTGGTATTCCAGAGACCTTGGCGTTCGGGTTGTCATCTTGTTGACGTGCGCCTGCGTTTCCAATTTACGGCAACTGTGAATCGAGGGATGGCAAGGCAAGACTTGTCACTGGTTGGGGGCAGTGGGCATAATGCTCCTTTCCTTTTAACAGCCAAGCAACCAATCATTCAATCAATCCATCTAGAGCCAGGTTCCTCCCTGTAATCCTGGTTGAGTGTCGGTGATCTCTGCTCCCTCAGGAGTCCAGCTGGACAGAAGGCAACCTGGTTTGCTAACTGAGTCAACAGTGCGATGCAGCAGCTAAAAAGGCCAATGCAATTTTAGGCTGCATCAATAGAAGTATAGTGTCTAGATCAAGGGAAGTAATGGTGCCACTCTATTCTGCTTTGGTCAGGCCCCACCTGGAATACTGTGTCCAGTTCTGGGCACCACAATTCAAAAAGGATGTGGAGAAACTGGAGCGGGTCCAAAGGAGGGCAACTAAGATGGTGAAGGGTCTGGAAACCATGCCCTATGAAGAACGCCTTAGGGAACTGGGGATGTTCAGCCTGGAGAAGAGAAGGTTAAGAGGTGATATGATGAGAGCCCTGTTTAAATATTTGAAGGGATGTCATATTGAGGAGGGAGTAAGCTTGTTTTCGGCTGCTGCAGAGACTAGGACGCAGAACAATGGATATAAATTGCAGGAAAAGAGATTCCACCTCAACATTAGGAGGAACTTCCTGACAGTAAGGGCTGTTCGACAGTGGAACACACTCCCTCGGAGTGTAGTGGAGTCTCCTTCCTTAGGGGTCTTTAAGCAGAGGCTGGATGGCCATCTGTCAGGGATGCTTTGACTTGGAGTTCCTGCATGGCAGGGGGTTGGACTAGATGGCCCTTGTGGTCTCTTCCAATTCTATGATTCTATGATTCTATGACCCTGCCTGAAACCCTGGAGAGCCAGCCAGATTCCCAGGGCCGAGGCTCAGTACGTCTCTCTTCCCCAAACAAAGGCGGCCAGAAGTCCCCTTTGGTTAACAGGTGCTTTGTTAAAATTAATACTTTCCCTGCAGCCTGCTTCAGATTGAAGGTTGCTGGGAGAGGCAGTTCACCCTTTTCATGAAAAGGTGCTTTCTGGGGATTTCAAGGAAGGTTCAAGCGATGCAGCGGCCAAAAAGGCCAATGTAATTTTGGGCTGCATCAGCAGGAAGATCATGTCCAGAGAGAGGGAATACTCCTCTGTCCTGCTTCCATCAGGCCTCCCTTGGAATAATCCTGAGCCCGGTTCTGGGTTCACAATTCAAGAAGGATGTCGATAAGCTGGAATGTGTCCAGAGAAGGGTGACCAAAATGGTGGAAGGTCTGGAGGAAACCAAGCCCTTTAAGGAATAACTGGGTTTCTTGAACTTGGAGAGAAGGGAAGATGGAGAGATGGCCGACTGATGGGACGTCGTGGAGAAGAGGGAGCTTGTTTCCTGCAGCTCTAGAGACTAGAACCTGAACCGATGGATCCAATTTGCAAGAAATCCCACCTAAACGTTAGGAAGAACTGTAAAAACTGTTTGATGGTGGAAGATGGGCTTCCTTGGAGGGCAGTGAGTTTGCTTTCTTGGGCGGTCTTTAAACAGAGGTTGGGTGGGGATCTTTCCGGAGTGCTTCTGCTTGGCAAGGGCTTGATGCCCATGGGGCCCTTCCACCTCTGAGGTCCTAAGAACCATAAAAATGGCCTTGGGGGCTGCACATGGCCCACCCATGAAAGGATAGCTGCGTGGGGGGGAGGGCAGAGAAAGCTAGGCCTTTGGAAAGTGGGGCGTGGGTGTCCCCCCAAGTATAAGACAGGGTTTGGGGTGTGTTTTCTTTTCTCCCACCCCCAGGGTTGTTGCATTGTCTCCCTTCTGGTCCCAGCCGGCTGAGATTAAACCCCGTTCGATGCTTGCAAGGGACACACGGCCGGCCGGCCAGGAGCCTAGATTCGCTTAAAGCCTCTTAATCCACATTGTGCTCCATATGCTCTTGGAGAGCCTCTCCGGGTCTTAAATGGTGGCTGGCAAAGCAGATTGTCTGGCAAAAATAGATCTGGGGGCGGGCGAAGCTTTGTTGCGTATGTATTTCCCAGGCAGAAAGAGAAGGCGGCCAGCTTGTCACCCCGGCAGAGCCACGGGCCACGGGCCGGGTTTATTTTTAAACGCCAAGCGCAGCTGCAAAGTTCTCTCGCTTTGTTGTTTGAGCAGAATTGGGAAATTAATCCATCCCCCTTGCAAAAAAAAAAAGCCTCCCAAAGAAACCTTAGATGGCTTTAATTTCTCTCCAAAGCTGCAAACAAGATAAGGAATCCTTGAAATTCTGAAGGGAGGCTGTCTGGTTCTAGCCCTTCGCCTGAGTCACAGATGTTTCCTGATTTCTCTTCCTTATTCAGTTTATTTTCGGCAAGAAGAAGAAATCCATGCAGGCAGAAGAAAAGATAAAAACCACCAAACCACACAAACATGATTGTCAAGCTTAGCTCTGTCTAAACGTATTTCGCATGCCTCTCTTGTTGTGTGCCCTCAAGTGGTTTCCCATTTATGATGACCCTAGCATGAGGCTGAGAGTGTGTGACTTGCCCAAGGTCACCCACTGGGTTTCCGTAGCCAAATAAAGAGGATTCGAACCCTGGTCTCCCAGACCACTATGCCAAATAGGAGCTCTCTTTTAATCATATTGTGTTTTAATACTGTAATACATTGGTCCCTTCGTATCCAGTGGGTTTTGGTTCCAGGACCTCCCCGTGGATACCAAAAATCTGCCATTCCATCAGAACTTGGGTAAGCTGTCATGACCTGAACCCTGAACAGCCCCAACCCTGGAGGAACCATTACAGAGCAAAAATGAGTCTGGTAAAACCCCCAGGAAAAGGAGGCTCTGAGGAAAGGACCTGCCAGGAAAGGCAAAACCGGTTGCCTCCCGAGCGCACCTTGCCATTCAATTAACACAACCCATAATGAATCACTTGGTGCCGGCGTTAATAAATCCACGCTGGCATTTCAAGATCCGGCATTGCTTTGTTTAAATGAATACAGAAATGTAATTAAGGTGGCCTTTTCTTTTCTTTTCTTGGTTACCAATTTCATTTGGAACGAATATGGTTAAAACGAGGCATCATGGGGTAGACAGGGTGGCCATATCAGCATTACAGGATGGTCAGTCAGGGAAGGGAAAGAATAGGCTCTGGCCCTAGGCAGCGCTCTGCTTTGCACGCTTCCCGGTTTCAAAGCGGAGGTTTGATCCGGGTGCCTTTTTTTTTTTTTTTTTTTTGGATTGCACCCTCCACGTTCTGCCTTTCCGGATGGGCCACTGCTTTTGACCCGCGGCCAGACTTCGGTGCCCCAGTCTGCTGGTGGGGCAGGAGAGAAGCCACAAGGCACTGCTGAGCCCAAACGTTTTACACTAAGTGCCAGCATCATTTGGGGTGTCGGAAAGAGCTGCTGGGTTTTCTTTTTTAAAATAATAATAATAATTCCATTTTTTTGTAACCCGAACACTGTCAGTTTGCCAGCCAGGAGGGAGTGTTGCAATTAACACCCGGAAAACCTGTCAGCCTCCCGGGTCGCTTTGGCCTTTTGGGAAGAGATGAGCTACCGAGTCTGCAGTGTAGACTCCTCCCAAAACACACAGTCTCCTGTCACAATGCTGTTGTACAAGGACTCGAAGGCACACAACAACAACAATCCTTCTGGGATTATGGCACGGTGTTCCAAGAGAGGTCTGACCATTTGGACACGATGCTCCTGTTTCCGGCCGCCTAGGACCGCCGCATCACCCTGTTGACTCGTGCTGGGCTTGTAGATGCAGCAATGGGGCCGTCCCTAGGGCAGCTTCAAAAGAGGGCTGGAGAGATGTGTGGAAGGGCCTGGGACTGAGCAAAAGCTGCTGGTCGGAGGGGCTACGCATTGCCTCCCACCCTACAAGTCAGACGGAGGGGCCAAAAGTTGTCTTCGTTTCTTCATCAGTCTGAGGCAACTGGTTTGGCTGTTATGGGACAGGCTGGTCTACATTGGCTCTTCGGACGTGTCTCGCTGCATTTTCTGGCTTCTTTTTTGCACCCACTGGTCTCCATTCAAGCTTATCTCCTTTTGGTTGTCTTTGCCTTCGACTATTCCTTCTGCTCCATGTGTGGCTGTGCCTTCAAGTTCCGTCAACTTATGGTGGCCCTTGTGGTTGGTCTCTTGGGCAGTGGTTTCGCCAGGCCCTTCCTCTGAAATGTAACCTATAGCACCTGGTATTCGTTGGCGGTCTCCACCCAAGTACCAGCCAGGGCTGACCCTGCTTAGCTTCCAAGATCAGGTTGTGTGTCTCTGTATGCGCCTTCAAGTCGCATTGTCAATTTATGGGAACCCCATGAATTTCATAAGGTTTGCTTAGGGCAGGAATCCTTGGAGGTGGTTTTGCCAGTTCCTTCCTCTGAAACAAAGGGTCCAACGCAACAGCCCTCCTTGGGCCCGTGTGCTTTCTAGGAGTGTGGGGCCACAATCCCCATCATCCCCAGTCATCACAGATCTTGCAGACAGCTGTCCCACAGACAGACAGCGTGGGTTTCGTTCCCTCTCACGGCTCTGCCCGCATGGTTCCTCATTTCTTCGAAGATACAGTACTGTATATTTAATTTCCTCCCCATCCCCTACTGTCTTCCTCTTTGGTTTCTGGTGAAAATGACACAGTCAGGGGAAACATTTTGTCAGATTCATGAAGCTGAGCCCTTTAAAAATAAATGTAGAGTTCTGCTTATTACGATGTAAACCTTTGCATCTACGTTGCTTTTTTGGAGATTTTCCATAGCACAACTGTTGCTCTTTGTTATATTCTCTAAGAGTTTTTGGTCATTCTGATGCCCCAGAGAACTCCAGTTTGCCAGGAAGGTTTAATCTTTGGGGTGTGAATCGTGTACTTCCCTCCAGAGGCTGCAGGACTGCAAGTCCCATCAGTACAGACAAGGATGATAGATACTGCAGTCAATCAACTCCTGGAGATGGATGCATATATAACGTAGTTACATAGATAAGGTGCAGTGAGATGATGGGAACGATTCTCTGAAGGAGGATTGCCCTGGAAAGGAAGGAAAGAAGGGAGGCGTGATTTTTAGCTGTGTTTTTCAGGTTCAGGATGATGGGAACACCACCTTTTTTGTCTCCGGGGGAAGAGCCGAAGGGGAGGGAAGGATCCAGCAATAGGATCTGGCAGGCTCTTGCCTCCAGCTTCCTCCTTCATCTCTGAGGCTGAGAATCTTGCTGGTGCGGCATTTCTGGGGCCAAGAGTTGCGATCGCCCGACCGTTTCCTTTCTGATACCAGAGAACTCACATGATCCAGGGGTGGGGTGCCTGCGTCTCTCATTTTTGCCTCTTTTACATGGAAAATGGTGGCTCTGCTCCCCCATGGCAGGGCTTGCGTATGTCACAGGAGCCAGCATAACCCTTTGGGTGAGGGACGATGGGAGCCGCAGTCGAATTGCAAGGAGTTGGTGGTCAGGACTCCTCTTTTTCTTCACTGGATAGGGATGCCATTACCTGGAGTGCATCCGGGGCAGTATTGTCAGCTCTAGCCAGCAGGGATAGCTTAGCTTGGATTTTGAACCCAGGACCTTTCAGAAAGGAAGTTGGCCTTCTTCTGTATCAGATCTGTGAGAATCTACCTAGCGCAACATTGGCAACATGGCACCAGTTTTGTACCTGTCTCTGGGTTCAGTGGGGCCAACAATAATTGAATATTGCAAACACCATCACAGTTTTGAGTCCCAATATATATTTTAAAAACAATAATTAAGTAAGTAAGCAAGGAAGTGCTTTATAACCCACCTTTCTCCCATCATAGTATTCAAGGTGTTGATGTTGTGTAGCTTCAAGTTGTTTCCAACTCATGGCAACCCCAAGGTGAACTGGGTTTTCTTGGCAAGGTTTCATGTTCCTTGGAAGTCTTTAAGCAGAGGCTGGATGGCCATCTGTCGGGGATGCTTTGATGGAGAGTTCCTGCATGGCAGAAGGGGTTGGACTGGATGGCCCTTGTGGTCTCTTGCAACTCTATAATTCTATGATTTGTTCAGAGGAGGTTTGCCATTGCCATCCTCTGAGGCTGAGAGAGTGTGACTTGTCGAACATCACTCAGTTGGTTTCTATGGTTGAACCAGAATTTGAACCTTTTAATACAGTTTAAGAAACCTTTTTATACTAAAGTTAAAACACAAATGAAACTGAACTCCTGTTTGTAAATGGGAGTTAAAATCAGCATTTAAAAGATATTTAAAACATAATAAACTAGAGATCCTACACTTGTTGAAAGTGTAGCCACCAAATACTAAAAACCAAATAAAAAGCTCTTTACCTGCTGGAGGAAAGGCAGATCTTGGACCTTATTACAAATGAGAGATGAAACTGGACACAGAGGTGCTGCCCCCGAACTTCCAAGGGGTCTCCTGCCTGCGCTGTGCAGTTGTGTTGCAACGTTTGGGTTCAAATCTTAAAAGTCCTGAATAAAATAAAATAGAAAATACCGTAGAAGCAAATGCAATCCAGAAACTACACTACAAAGAGTTTTACCTCCTAAATACACAACTGAGAAGTGAAGAAAAAGGAAGGGTGTTTGGAGATGACTGCAAATCTTTGACTGCAAAGATTGCGTAGCGCTGGACAGCAATGGGGCAGCAATCTTGGGACAGCGGAAAGGGATTTTTCTTTTTCTTTTTACTGCCATGGCAAAAAAAAAAGAAAAAAGAGGACACTGTGCTGGTTCTCAAATTGGCTGGAGTGAAAAACCTCACAAAAAGCCAGCTGAAAAATGTGACTCGCCCCATTTGGAAACCTCCAGGAGTGACAACTGGCTGTATAAAAATGTTCCGGTACCCCTGCACTGTTTAACGCCCTAAAAAATTGCCAGTTTTTAAAACGTGAGAAATGAGCTTCCAGCGACCTCCCTTTGGGGGATGTGTGTATTTGTGTGTGTGGCATTTTTTTGGCAACCCCTTGGAGGGTCGCGGGGCCCTGGCTGTGCGGTCCCTAAACCCCAAGCCGAGAGCACCTTCTCCTTGCTTGGAAACTAGCTGGAGAGAAGGAGTGCATCTGCTGGATTATCCGGCCGGCCTAAGCCGGGCGAGCCTCTTCATCTCCTCATTAACTCCGAGGCCACTTCAAAAGGAAGAAAAAGAAACTGAACCAATTGTAATTCCAGGCAGGCAAGAGTCCAGCAGAAGCTTCCAGAGACAAACCAAGCTCTTTTCTGTGCCGAGTCCTGCCTCCCGCCCGCCTTCCTTTGCTGCAGCTTGGCCTGGGATCCTGAAGCCTCTCCGCCTTGTTCTTACTACTCACTCCATGGAGTGGGCACCGCTTTAACTCTTTTCTGGCTCAAGGCTATGGAATTCTGGGAGTTGGAGTTTGTTGTGGGGTCCGGAACGGAGCAGAGCTCCGTTCCGGACCCCACAACAAACTCCAATTCCCAGAATTCCATAGCAGTGGGTCAGACAAAGAGTTAAAGCAGTGCCAAACCAGGTTATTCCTCCAGCCTTTGTTCCTCATTGTACATCCATTATTATTAAGCGTGGTAGAAGATCCTTCTTTCCCGACCAACCAGTTCAAGGCCAGTCTAAGTAAGGAAGTTTTTGCCCCAAACCAAAAAGAGGGCCGAGAAGAGGCTATCAAAGCCAGTGCCCATTTTTACGATAAAACTTTTCTCTTGCCGGTAGTAGGAGGACCCCAAGGACAGAGATATCCCAGCCCCAACGGGGATGGAGACTGGAAGCCACTGCTGAGAAGGCCCTTCCCCGACATTTGCGCTTGTTGGGGGTGAAGCTTTCCCAAGCCGCCTCAATCTGAGCCAGAGAACCTGGCTATATAAAATAGGGGCGACCCATAAATAGATCCTCAAACCGTGGACGGGGACGTGGGCTGCCAAAGCTGCAAAAGAGCCGCTGGAGGCTGCGGCCTTTTGGCGGCCAAAGGGAGCCGTGGCTCTGGGTGCCAGCCCTAGCTCCCGCTGTGCGCACGGTCCCAAAGCAAAGCTGGAAATGTGGATCCCGGCCAAGAAGGGTGACTCAAGCCTTGGAAATCCACCTCAAAGGGAAGAGGCGCATGAAACCTGATCTCCTTCCCTTTGGAGAGGGACGGCCTTTTTCCCCAGCTGGTCGCACCAGAATTCCAGCCTTTCTGGGCTTCCCCGAACCACAGCCAAGGGCAGCCTTTGGTTTTCGGCCTGCAAAGAGGTGCTTGGCTTTTGGGGGTGGCATCGTCCTGCTCCAACCCATCCCCAAAGCCATGAGGGTTCACTTACCCTTTAAAAGGTCCCCGCTCCTCACCTGAGCTTCACTGTCAACTTTGGAGTAGAGCAGAAGTAAATTCGCAGAGCATCCTCAGCTGGTGAGTAACGCAGCTGCTCCTTGGTCCATCGGAGGAGCAGCAGTTCCAGCCTGGCTCCAGAAAGAAAGGTAGAAGAATAAATGACCCACTTTGGCCATGCTCAGAGGCAGTCTCTTTTCCATATATTCTGGCATCACCTTGGATGGGTAGTGTTGTGTAGTTGCTGTGGGCCTTCAAGTCACTTCCAACTTATGGCGACCCTAAGGCTAATCTGTCCTGGGTTTTTTTTAGCATGTTTCTTCAGAGGGGGATTGCCATTGCCATCCTCTGAGGCTGATAGAATGCGATTTGACCGAGCTGGGATTTGAACCTTGGTCTTCAGAGTCATAGTCCAATGCTCAAACCACGACACCACGATGCCTCTCTGAGTAGTGTTGTGGCACAGCTTAACACTCAAAGAAATGGGGTGCAGCGGTTAAGAGTGTTGGGTTAGGACTTGAAAGAGCTGACTTCTAAGGTGTGTTTGCAACCTGTCCAATAATAATAATAACGTCTCCAGCATTGTACTTTTGGCACCTACATCATTGCTAAGTTAGATCTCTTGTGCCCATTGGCTATAGATGGCAGTTGTTAAGGCAAATGAAAGGGTACGCCTTGCCAAGGCATGTGCCGGAGCCTTTGTTCTTGTGAAACACAGCTATTGGGGTGAAGGAATTGCTAGAGGGGAAGGCTGCGCAGACACAGCAGCAAGTCTGGGCCAGACCATTACATCCTTCTCTCAGGTGGAACAGGGAGGCATACTCCCAAAAAGCCTCTTCATACACATCGTTGGGCAGCTCTGGGTTTTTGCTACAGGCTAAAATGTTGTTGTTGCGTACCTTCAAGTTAATTTTGACTTCTGGCGACCCTAAGGGGCTGAGATTGTGTGACTTGCTCAAGATCACTTCATGGGTTTCCATAGGCTCAGCAAGGAATCAAACCCTGGCCCTCCAGAGTTGTCGTCCATCAACACTCAAACCACCATGCCAGGCCGACTGGAAAAGGGGTACACAGTTTGATTGAGAAATCTCCTGATATTTAATTTTGTACAATCTTGGGTTTTCCTTCTACAGGCTGAAATTCAGGTGCATAGCTGCAAGCGCTCTCCTCGGGTTGCACATTTGGCACAATTCTGGTTTTTCCTGATAGAGTCCGTTTAGGTGGTGGGGCAGGAGAAAAAAGGCCCATGGGCAAATGGTCTGCGAAGGAAGGGCAGAGCAGGATGGTAAGAGGGGTGGAGAACAAAACCAGGGGGAAAGGTTAAAGGAGCTGGGCCTGTTCAGTTTGGTGAAGAGAAGACAGACGGGTGACATAGTTGCCCTCTTTAAATCCCTCAAGGATTGCCCCGGAGAGTAGGGGACAGGTTATCCTCTGCTGCCCCAGAAGTGGGACCAGGTCTAAGGGTTAAAGTTACAAGAGGGTAGATTTCCACTGAACATTAGAAGGAACTTCCTGAAGTCAAGTATTGATTCTTAAACACTTGGCTGACGCATTAACTGAGTGGGTCTGCTCTAGTTTTGGGGGCTTAATGGTCAAGCTCCAGCTCCATCCATTTCAGCTCTACCCACCTCATTTTGTCACCTTTTTTCCTAAGTATTCTTTTCCATCTTCTTCCTCCAGGATGGCTCTTCCACTGAATGAATGGCTATGGTGTCATGAATATTGGCTACCGCCGGGGATCACCTGGGAGGACATGAAGGAGACAGAAGAAATCCGGTACCCGCAGCCCCGGCACCTCCTCCTCAGCGTCCCCCTCGCGCTCCTCCTGGTCGCCCTCCGGTTTGTCTTCGAAAGGTGAGCTGCAAACCAAGAAGCAAAAAGCCCCAAAGAAACCTGTAAATGTTTTCAATAGTTGTGGGAGCAAATTTCCTTGACCCCGCAAGATGTATCCCAACAGTGTTTGGATGCAGCAAAATATCCTGAATTTGCACCTGGGACCCTTTTCATTGAAATGCCCATGCCGAGGAAAAGCTGATCGTTGTTGCCGAGACTTAGGCTGCAACTGCACTGCAGAAATAATCCAGCTTGATACTGCTTTAACTGCTATGGAATTCTGAGATTTGTAGTTTAGTGAGTTATTTCACTTTCTCTGTCGGAGAGCTCTGGTACCACAACTAACTATAAATCCCAGGATTCTACAGGATGGAGCCATGGTAGTTAAAACAGTCTCAGACTGATGATTTCTGCTGTGCGTGTGCAGCCCTAGAAACAGTTCCTGGCCGTGCCCATCAAGCTTTCATAGCCATTAAGTGCCAACCACAGTTGCTCACTGCTTGTCATTCCAAAAGAAAGAGATAGAAGAAAGAAAGGAGGAGAGAGGAAAAATGCAAAGGCAGAAAGAGGACATATTTTCCTGGTGAGCAATCCGCAAATGGTGCCAAGAATTCTTTGCACAGGAGAGAAACCCTGATGAATTAAGCAACAACAGCCACCAGCAAAGCACCCGCTTGTCTCTTACTGATCCGTCAGGCAAGATGTGGACCCCATTGATTCCCCCGTCCCCCAATGTTTGGTTTTGTTTTAATTCGACATGATTTTGGAGCATGATTTCTGACCCATTCTGCCTTTGTCTCTAGATGCCTTTCCACTTTGCACTCTTTATGATCCATGATCTCCTTCTGCCCCCCCCCCATACATACTTACAAATTTTTAATTTTTAAAAAGTTCTCCTAAGCATTAGTGTTATTTGGGTAGGCCACATCCCTCCTTCTTAAGTCACAAATTCTCCTCCAATAGTTCACATTTCACACACGGATGCTCACAGCAGAACCAAAACGTGTTGTTATGTTTCTTCAGGCTCACACTGATGTATGCTAGCTGTCTTCTAGGCTTCTCTAGGTTTGATTTATTGGGAGGAAGGTTGTCATCATGGCTTTCCTCTGTAGCTGAGAGAGTGTCACTTGCCCAAGATCACCAGTGGGGTTTTGTTTTAGCTGAGCGGGGATTCAAAACTGGGTCCCCTAAAGTCCTAATCCATCCCTCAGACGGCTATACCATGCTGGCTCATGGAGCAAAATATGCCACTCTTACTCTATTGGGGTTTTTCAAAGTAAAAATAAATAAAATGAGGAGGGAAACTGCAGAAGCCTTTGGAAGGAAAAACAACGTCAAATGGCATTCAGAGATGGAGCACAGCGGGCTGAAAAATTACCCCAAGACAGGATCAAAAACACACCGGGGAGGGAAAAAAGCATAGATCCAAATGAAAGAATTCATAAATTCCAATCTCGCCTCATTGATGTGGCTTGAGATCCTCTTTTCTTAGGGCACGGTGGGTGTCCACAGACTGGGCTTCGTAACACTTTTGCGTACGGACACACACTGATTTCTCCACAAGACGGCAAAGAACACACTTCCCCAGGACAAAACGGTTGGGGAAGAAGGGGCCCATTGTCTTGCCTCTTCAGAGAACAATCGACCGCTGAGCAGACGTCTTTATCGGACAGACGACGGATGCTTATTGTGGTTGAAGAGCCTGACTTATTGCACCACGTCCGGGTGAAGTGTTTACGGCCAGCATTAACAATACCATTTGCGTGGATTTTCTGCATCTGGTTCACTGTGGAGAGAGTTGCCAGGCCTTTGAGGAAGTGGGTCACACAACCCATGGAAAGCCCACCCTGGAATACAATTCTGGTCTTAAAAGCACCAGGGGATATTTGGTCCTCATGATAGTTCAGAACGTGGAAAGATCTTTGTGGGACCAGACCCAACTTCAAGGGGGGGGGGGGACCCACAAATAATAATTTTGTAGCCTGCTAAAATTTTTCCTTCAATGGGTTTTAGATCCACCGGGTTTATACCCAGGAAAGCCCATGCAAAAATAAAAATGAGTTAAAGTGGACAAGACTAGCGCTTCTACTTCTTGGAAAGGGTCGAGTTTAACTCTCTGAGCCATAAACGTGTATTAATGGGACCCTTGTCCTCCCTCGCAGGAACGTCGCTGTGCCCCTGAGCAGGAAGATGGGGCTGCGGGAAAAGGTGCGGAAGAAAGTCCCTCCCAACCCCGTCCTGGAAGCATTTTACGTCGTCCACCGGAAAGGCCCCAATGAGGTGAGTTCTCTTACATATGTGTGACTGCGTGGCCAGAACAGCCTTCCTGGGTGCTGCCAGGCTGCAGCTCCCATCATCCCCCAAATGGGAGCACCTGGGGATGATGCAAATTATAGCCCAGCCACATCTGGCGTTGCAGCTGCCCAGCTATTTTGTCTTGGAGGAAGGCACTTTCCCATACCTTGAGATTTTCAAAGATTTTCTTCTATGTCCGGGAGGGTTGGCAGAGTTGCTTTGCTCAGTGAGGGGCTTTTTCCAGTGCCATCGTTTTCTCAACTTGTCTTTCTGCACACTGTTTGGAAACTGCAAGGCAGGAAAGGATTCTCTGCAGAGCCCCGGATGGGCTTGGTTTTTTGGTGGAGATTTCGCAGATCGAAACAAAGGCCTAATTTGCATGGTAGCCTGAAAGGGTCATTTTAAAAAGAAAATAATGTCTTGTTGGTAGGGAGGCCGAAGGAGCTACCAAATGGTGGCCTGGTTGGTAATCTGGCCCAGGTCAGAGATATTTGCCTCTTTTGTAATTGCCAGAAGGACGAGAAAGAAGAATTCATTTGCAAGACCAAACACTCTCAGTCACTCTGCAGCCTTTTCCAGTCTTGCAAAGTTGTTTTTTTAAAGATAATTCATTGCAAATTCTTTCAAAAGATTGCAGAAAACAAAAATAATTTGTTCCAAAGGAAATTGCCCCTCTGCCTAGTTGCCATTAATCTTACCGGTTTCAAAACAATGTTAGTCTTGCTCATTGTGCAAAAGCAACTAAATAGGTTACTCTTAGTTATCCCCCCAAATTGCTAAATTCTAAAAATCTGTGATACAAAAAGTTTCTAAAGAGCAAAGCCAACAACCTGTAATCCTAAAAGTGACTGAAACACTTTTGCAGACACACTGCAAAGGAAGGGGCATTATTACCCCTTATAGTTACACTGCAGCCACAACAGCTGAAAGGAATGCATTACAAGCGATGCATTATTTGTAACTAGTTCCTAGGAAACCTTGAGGAATTCCATGGACAGGGTCCCCAAACGCAGTCTTTGGGCTGCAGAGGCGACAACCCTGCCTGGAAATCTGGGAAGCGACGCTCTCTGTGCTTGGCAAAAGAAACACATTCCCTCCTTCTTTCTCTTACTGGACGGCATCTGTGGATATGGAGGTGTTCCTTCCACCTTTAAGAGCCACTTTAAGAGCTCTCCTGCAGGCCTCCTGTGGCCAGGAGTTCCACAGAGCGCTGCTGGGTCTCCTTGTCTTTGAGGGAGGCAGCTCTGCCTTTTGTTCCCAAACCGCCCTCCAGCTGCACAGAGAGAGGATGACTCACCGGCCTTTACTCCCTTTTCCTGGAATATAAGCCACAGTGATCCCCAGTTGCTGGTTTCCGTATAAATAGCCCGAGTGCTGAAAGAAATTCTTCTCCGTGACTCATCCCTCTGGTCACTCCAGGCCGAGCGGCGGCCAAAGGGAGGCCGGCCTTGCACTTGCGGCGGCCCTGACGCAACGGCAACTCATATAAACAAAATCATTATTTGTGTGTGTGTGTGTGCATTCTGGAAGCATGCTTTGATTTAATTAACATTAATTACAGTTACCGAAAATAAGTGTTTTGGATATTTTAGCTTGTGACTGCCTTGTTGATGCACATCCCAGAGGGAAAGATTTTAGATTACTATCAATTGATCAATTAATATTTCATCTAGATATTGAATTTTTGTATGTGTGTGTATACTGCCGGCCCCTGTATATGCAAAAGGGAATGGCAATTCAATAGCACATCCTCTGATGTCCAGTTTGGCAGGCAAAGTCCCGGTTAATCCTCTGCCATTCCATTTTTCCATTCCTTTTCAAGTGTCCCTGTTTTTCCCTCCTCCTCCCAGTTTCCCCCTTTGTCTTCAGCTGACTTCAGTGGCTGCAAATTGGGTTCAAAAGTAGTTTGCTCTCAATTTAACTTAAGAGGCTAACTCAAGAACGGGCAGAATGGTGCCCTTCCCAGTAGCTTTGGGCAAAAACAAACTGCTGCAGCAGCCTTTCCTGGCTTGTCTGCTCTTGCAGACACTCCGATGTTATTTGGCCATTTGTTTCCTCGTTTTCAAGTGTGAAATGCTGGAGGGAATGCAATAGATCTGCAATTATACACAGACACGCACACAGGCATCTTTATAGGTATGCATTTGTTTATTAGACTTAATTGAGCTCAAGGATTATTTATTAGTGTGTTTAGGCAATGGAAGGCTTGCTATGTCCCTCTAGGTTAACTGTTCAAATAACAGCTTCTTGGCCCTTTGGCTACAATGAAGTGCCGTGCGATCACCGTAATAAATTCATATTGTAACTGGTTAACCACATCCTTCCTGGACCCTGGGCAGCTTTGTCAGAAGTGTTGCTGGTTTCTTTCTTAAAATCCTCTTATATAGATGCTCCCTTTCGTATAAGGGGAAAAAACAGCAGAACTACACTCGCTGTCATGTAACGCTCCAGTTAAGCATTTAAGCTTAGGCACGCAAAGCAAAAGGAGAGACCAAAGGATCCATGGAAGGCGAACACAGCAAAGAGGAGATTTCTAGCTGTGATGGATTTTCATGTCTCACTCGCTGTAATGCTAGGAATTCAGGGACAGTTTGGGGGGAAAGAATTTCCATTTGAGGGGGGCAATGCCCTCATCTTGGACCCCTAAAGAGCACTGAATCCCATGGTCTCTCTTTCTCGCTGTCTTTCCAGGCGGAGATTGAAAGGCTAGCCAAACAGTGCGACCTGCAGCCCAGGCAAGTGGAGCGGTGGTTCCGCTATCGGCACAACTGGGACCGGCCCAGCTTGACCAAGAAGTTCTGCGAAGCCAGGTAAACTGAGGCAGGGAGTGGGGTGTGCGTGAGAGAAAGACTGTGACCTATGGAAGCAGATTTGCTTCCATTTGCTCTGGGATGGGATTCTTTTGGTAACTGGCCCACAAGGAGACCCAAAGGGAATCGCTGGCCAAATGGGGAGTCAAAAGCAATGTCAGTCCCATCCATTCTGTGCCTTGACTGGAACTGGAAGAAGTGGTCAGACTCAGGCCCTGATTTCCCAGGCAGCATTCCCGCCTCCTGGTCCAAACTTGGGGAAACGTTTCAGCATCTGAAAGTAGTAGGGCCACTCTCTTCTGCTCGGTCAGACCTCAGTTGTGCCAACTTCTGGACAATGCAGGTCAAGAAGGCAGAGGTGAGTCTGCTCTGAGTTTGAGACCAAACTTTAAAGAGAGATTTTGCAGATTCACTCAAATTGTCCGACTTTGGCACTTCCTGGACCTTTGCAGTGCCATCCAAAACCTGGAGCTGCCAGCTGTGCCCTTGCTCAGCGCTGGACATCCGTTTCTCAGAGGATCATTTACTCTAGACAGTCCTTATTTCCCCACACTTTATACTGTAATTACGTAAATAAATAAGTAGATATGTTTTTCTTCCTCTTGCTTTTCAGCTGGAGGTTCACTTATTACGTCACCTCCTTTTGCACAGGAGTGGCGATCCTCTACAATGTGAGTAAAATATATATATATATATATTTGATATTACATACATATTTGACACATATAGATATAGATATTGACATATATATTTGATATTATCTCCTTCTTGGTCTTCTCACTGCTGCATATCTGAGTGTTTCTATTTCTTGGATTTCAGAAGATTTTGGGGAGCAAAAGGGATCAGACATCTAGCAGAGGTCAAAGGCTTCTGAGGGAAATGAGCACACTAATGTTGTACCTTACAGGTAGAAGGTGGCAAATTTGCTTACTGTTGTTATTGTTGTGTGCCTTCAAGTTGTTTCTGACTTATGGCAATCTTAAGGCCAAGCTGTCACACTGCTTCCTGAGGCTGAGAGTGTGCGACTTACCCAAGGTCACCAGTGACTTTCCATAGCTGAGTCAAACCCTGGTCTCCAGAGTTGGAGTCCAACCCCTAAACCACAAGACCATGCTGGCTCTCCAGTATCCCAACACCACACCACAATAATCTCTAACATTTCATAGATGTAAAAGCCAGGCTGAGTGTGGTTCAGAGTGCAGTCAAGACAGCAACAGTTAAATTAATGAGAAAGAACAGAGAAGCCGGTGCAAACCTACTGGGGAGTGCAAGATTTGCATCTTCCTCGCCTCTCCATCTTGCTGAGTTAACTGAAGGCAAATGACTTCTGCACTTTGCATTCAGTTGGCAGGAATGGAAACTGGCTGACAACAAAGTGGGAAAGTGGGAGAAGGAGAGAGAAAGCAGGACATTGTAAAAGCAGCTGAAAAAGAAATGGGTGACTAATCGGGACTGTTGCTCTCAAACCAGAGGATATGCTCCCTGCCCCTAGACACCAAGATATACAGAGAAATAAATAGGACTCACCTTTGTATTCCCATCAAAACCAGCATCATGGTGGTTGGGGAAGCAGAAAGGGGTTCAATTATTCTGTTGGCCTTGTTTTTTCTTGCAGAAACCCTGGTTTTGGGACCATCGTGAGTGCTGGGTTGGCTATCCACAACAGGTAAGACATCTCGGGGAAAACTGGAAGTCAATAGGACCAGATTATCAACAATATACAAAACACAGGAAATAGTTATCTCTGGAAAGTGTCCCCCTTGAGACCCACCCCTCACATTTCACACACACACACACATACACACACCTCTTTCCAGAAATGCAACAGGTCTTTTTGGTGCAAAAAACTGTGCTTTTTGCACACACAAAAACGGGCTACTGGAAAGGTGGTGGTGGTGGTGCTGCTGCTGGTGCAGTTTCTGCACAGAAACTTTTTTCTCCTGAAAATAACTTGTGGAGTTTTGCACAAAAGAAGTACATCCATGTTTCTGGAAACAGCGTTCAAAACATGGCTTGTTAAATCAAAGCTTTTGGGGCCCTAAATTGATTTTCTCCAGTTTGCACAGGTGCTTTACTCCACATTAAGCTGGTTTTAAATTGCCTGGATGGCCATCTTTCAGGCGTGCTTTGACTTTGTCTTCCAGAGTGGCAAAAAGGGGGCTGGATGGCCCTTGGGGTCCCTTCAACTCTAGGATCCCATGATTCTATAAGGGAGAAATTATGTTATAGGTTTTCAGTCTTTCTAAAAGTATTCTTTATTGTCTTAAAATGCTTTTACTGTATGCTTTCCTGAGATGATCACATGGAATGGATATATGTTAAGAGATTAAAACTATAAATATATAAGCAAGCAAACCTCAGAGACCAACAGGGTTCTTCCTGTTTCTGGATTCCAGCCCCTCTTGCCTTCCATCTTTGGCTACTACATGCTCCAGCTCTCCTTCTACTGCTCCTTGGTGGTCACTCTGCCCTTCGACATCAAGCGGAAGGTGAGTCGGGACATTGAGGGAAGGAAGGAAGGAAGGAAGGAAGGAAGGGGACCCCCAACTTCTGTGGCAAGAGTTACCCAATGCCCTTGGAGTTGGGTTGGGCAGTTTGGGAGATGAACGTGATCTGACGCTCCTTCCCCACAAGAGGAGGCAAAGGGGCTTTAATGTTTGGGCTACAACCAGAAGAGAGGATTCACTCCACTGCATTGCTCCTGCCCCACCACTTTTTCCAGTTAAACAGGCGTCTCTTCTTCCTTTATCCTCCTCTTTCACCCTTTCAGGATTTCCATGAGCAAATCGTTCACCACGCTGCCACCATCTTCCTCATCAGCTTCTCCTACTGCGCCAACTACATCCGGATTGGCACCTTGGTCATGATCATCCACGATGCTCCAGACTGTATCCTGGAGGTAAGTGGCAGGAAGGGGAGGCTTCACACCACCCTTGTAAGGGAGGCACAGAGGAGGTCAGATAGATCAGGGGAAGGCCAGAAAGGGTGCAGTCCCCCTCCATGCTTCTTAAAGGAAACAACCAAGGTGCTCAAACTTGTTTCTTCCCCATCCCACTATCCACCATCTATGTGTCTATGGATTGTTGAGCTAAGATGCCCAACAGACTACGTAGGGCCATTATTTTCCCTTCCAAACGCCACTTCCCAGAATCCTTTTTAACCAGGATGTTTTGCAATGGAAACCCAAGCTGACAGATTGCAAAGTAGGGACCTCACTTTGATCATTTTTCCTCCGTAGCCCACAAAAATATTCAACTACCTGAAATGGCGGCGGACTTGTGACACTCTTTTCCTCACATTCTCAGCCCTCTTTCTCTTGACCCGCCTGGTGATCTTCCCCTACAAGTAAGTTTTGAGGTCTCAGAATGTAGAAGTAACTTGATCCGACTGGGTTCTGAAATTCCTCAATGTCCCTGGGTCTCAAGGCCAATTTTCTGCACAGAGGATCTCCAGAGCAAAGGTGGTCTGTGAAAAAATTCCGCATGTAAAATTTCCAGAAATATTGCAGGAAAGAGAACTGATTCCCCTCCCCTCCGTTTTGATCTGAAAAGGGGAAAAAAGGGAACTTTTTGGGAAAATTGGAAATAATGTAATTTCAGAGTCTTTACAAAGTTGATTTGTTTGATTCATGATATATCATTTGGCTTGGCATAAAAGTAACATGTTTCATATATGGATTTAAAACATTTAGCATAATCTGGCAAAAGAAAAAAAACCTGCCCCATGGCAAGATGTTTGAAACATTGTGGAAATACCTTCAAAAACCCCAGAGGATGTTTCATCATCCTTTGTTTCCCCCAATCACTCTCTCTCAGTTTTAGGGAAAGCAATGCAAATCTCCTGAGAATAAATTTTAAGAGTCAGCATGGCTACCGGTTTAAGCATTGGACTAAGACTGGCGGGTTCCTATCACCATATTATTGATAAACCGATTAATGTCTTTTGACTTTGACTTTCTTCCAAGTCTTGAACTGAAACCAGTCTTTTGTTTTAACCCTTACCCACCTCCCCGCAGGGTTCTCTACAACACGTATTACTACTCGATGGAGATTTACCAGCCTTTTTTCGGCTACTATTTCATGAATGCTCTTCTGATGATCCTCCAGCTGCTCCACATCTTCTGGTCCTGCCTAATCGTCCACATGGTTTACAAGTTCATGAAGTGCGGCACGGTACGAGGAGAAGGGGAACGCAGCCCACGGTTGCAGCCGTAATGTGGGGAAGGGACAGAAGATGGGGCTCCAAAACATGCACATCTGTGTGTGCCTTCAAGTTAACTTAGGGCAATCCAGCCAATTTCATAGGGTTTTCTTGGGCAAGGAATCTTCAGAGGCAGCTTTGCCAGTTCCTTCTTCCTTCACTCACAGCACCTGGGATTCCAGGTAGTCTCCCATCCAAGGACTAAACAGGGCTGACCCTGCTTAGCTTCCTAGACAGGATCTGGTGCCTGTTTAGGGTATTTAGGCCATGTGTGTTGTGTTGTTGTGTGTCTTCTAGTCTCTTTGGTTCCTTGTCCAATACTGAAACCCCTGCACTATGATGGCTCTCAAAATAAACTCACAAGAGGTTTGCCATTGCCCTCCTGTTGGGATGAGAGAGTGTGACTTGCTGAGTGGTTTCCATAGCTGAGCAGAGATTCAAACCCTGGTCACCTGGAGTCCTAACCCAACTCTCAACCCACTGCTGCTGGCTCACTAAGGCAGATTTTTGCTTGTGTACATTGCTAAAAGGATAGTGGATGGGGTCCACTGGATAGTTTTGACCCAAGCCATAGATACATTCAAGAATTTGCCTTGAATTATTCATCTGGGGGAAGGAAAGGGTATGTGACAACAAGCACCCACCTGCAGCTTCTCTGTCTGTCTGTCTCTTCTGGCAGATGGAGAAGGACTTGAGGAGCGACACGGAGGACAGTGAGAAGGGCGAGGACGAGACCAAGCAGCGGGAGAAGGAAGCCAAGAGCAACGGCAGCATCCACTCCGAGTCCAGGAGCAATGGGAACTGCGTCTGCAAAGAGATGCCTCTGCAGCTGAATGGCAGGACCCTTCCCGCCAATGGGCATGCCAAAACCAGATAACCTGAGCCAGACCTACCATCCGCTTCACCACCCACTCCGAATTGCTCCTGCCCCCCTATTCCTCCCGTGGCCCTTTGCTTCTTGTAGGCCTGGGAACAGGCGGTAACTGTAGCCTCCTAGCCGAACCTCTGCCGCCTGCAGGAATAATGATAACAATAATAATAATAATAATATTAATAATAACAATAACACGAGAAAAGACAAAACAGTGACTGCCACTTCTTTCCGTAATGTTATCATCAGTGCCGTACTTAGAGCCTTGAGGTTTCGACAGGAGTGGGGGCGGGAGGGGACAGATCGCTTAGACCGAAACTCGCCCCGGCCCTGCTTTCGGCAGCTGGTCCTGAACCCAGTGCCACGGCTGGCAAAAGGCACCTCAACAGGGCACCCAAGAATTGCTGCTGGGTCATCAGCATCTCAGTTTGGGTTTGCTTTTTTATTTGCCTCCCTGCTGCCCCACTCCCCCGAAATGGAAGTACTTACAAGGGACCCTGAGTGGCAAATCTGGGAGGAAGAACAAAGCTTGGACCTGGGAGACAGTGATGCCCTCTGTTACAGCTGAGTCTCCATGTTGACCATGGACAACGGCAAGGATACGTCTTAAGGCGAGGTGGGGAATCAGGGAGCTGGAGTGGCAGTTTGTGGCGGGCCAAGGACTTTTGGGATCAGCGGAGGAGGAGTAAGACTAATCCAGTTGTGGCTGGAGAGGGAATGTGTTTGAAGGTCTGTGTGGGGCATTTTGTGCTGTATTGGATTCACTGTGTGGACAGAAGAAGACATTTGCATTTTGCGGGAGAAGAAGGGTGTGTGTTTTTGGTTTTGTAGTATCTCTGAGGATGGGAGACCATGAGCATTAGGTGGACCATTGCCCAGGGAAGGGAGCCATACCACAGTGTCCCCACTTCCCCAGTAAGGGGGAGGGGAAGGAAAGTGGGGTTCTGAACTTTTGATCCTACCAATACAATGGTGCTCCATGTCCTCCTGAGGTTGTTGGAGGGGGAAATGCTGAGCAGGTCCCATCCTGGCTGCACTTTTTGGTTTCTTTCCTGAGTCACTTGACTCCGTTGGTTGGTGACGTAGAGACCCCCTTGCCCGGCTTCTGGAACCAATAATAAACTAATTCCACAACACAAAACCTGGGTTTGCCTCTTTTGTTTTTCATCGGCAGCACTGGGGTGGGCCAAACGCGGCCCCCCTAAAGCTGTTTCTGTGGCCTTTAGCTCCTCCGGATGCCCAGCACATCTCTTTCCTTTTCCAAACCCAGAAGGGTACCTTGTTTCCCCAGGATTTCTCCAGGAGTAGCCCTTCACCTTTGAAATTCTGAAATCCCCTTTCTTGTCCAGCTTTCACAGCTGCACACAGAAGTTGGCGATACGATGAGACAGACAATCCTACGCCTGTGTGCATTTGGCAAAATGGCTTTGCACTGACATGAACAATGGAAAATGCACACATGCACATAACACAGTATACAAATTTCTGAACAAAAAAGACAGGAAAAGAAATTTAGGATTGGAGAAAGGTGCTATTTAGGCAAAGAAACATAGCCAAACATTGCAAAAACAAAGCACATCCCCTCAGCATAGCTAGTGATGCCTGCTTCCAAAAAGGGACCGCTAGAGGGAGAGCCTCTGGTGAAGCTGACTTCAATTAAGTCTGCTTCATGCAATGAATGGGATGCCTCTCCGTACTGCATTCCCTTTCAGCCCTCGAATCCATGGGTCTACTTTAGCTGGGGTTATCCAGGGTAACTATAAGGCAACAAGCAACCAGGCTGCCGCCTGTTGCATCTTTTTAGCTCCTTTTATAGCAAATTGTCATGACCTTGTTAACAAACGTATAGTGCAACCATATAACTGGTGACACTTGCCTTGTTAACAAGCTCATGGCAATTGACTATAAAAGGAGCTTTAAAAATGTAACAGAAGGCTATCTGCTAACTGAATGATAGTTATCATATATTGTATGATCGTTATCATATTTGTGTTTGTGTTTGGGATGATCCAGTCTTCTGGCCTGGTGAATCTGGGGGCTGCATGTGCTGAGGAATCCCCTTCCCCAGAACAGAGACTGGGTCTCTGCCAGTTTCCTACAAATTGAATCCCGCAAGGGAAAAAAAATCCCCCCTTTGTGTCCAGGTTTCCTTTTGAATGAATTCCTGACCCCCTCCTCACTTTGGGGGGGGGGGGCGCTCTGGAATGTGTGAGAAGCCCCCTCCCCACTTGCTTCCTTGAGCAGGGATTGGCTGGTTGGGTGGGTGGGAGGGACGCTGGGGAGGGGGAGATGCCAATGGGGGGAACTTTGGGGTGAGTTTCTTTCTTCTTCTTCTCTTGACTGAGTTCCAGTTGGAGGCTCCACTTGCAGGAAGGTAAAGCAAGGCAGGGTGGATCAAGACCAAGGGGGGCTCTTTGGGGAGGCAGGATGGCAGGTCCCAAGGCGGGGGGCTAAAATGGAGGTGACCTAATTGGAAAGAGGGGCTTCAAGACATCTGAAGAAGCATAAAAGAGTTGCAGACCACTGCAAGTAACTGAGAGGAATTGCAACTCATTGTGAGGGAGATCATAGCCCTCCAACTGCAAACCACTTGGAAAGAAGTTGCAAGTAAGTTATACTGACCTGGAAATGGAAGAAGGCTGAGTGATGGGATCTTAGGTGAGGGTCAAGTCCTTAAAGCGTGGAAACGTTGCTTTTGGGGGCTGTAAAATACAATGCATGCATTTTAGGTTAATGCTTTTGATGCTGGGAACTGAACCCAAGGAGAAGCAGCATCCCAACTCTTTAGGAAAGAGGCAAAAGTAAAGAGTTGGGATGCCACCAAATAACTGGTGGGGATTTATATGGCCTCCTCCAGACTTCAGATCCCATCATCCTTTGCCACCAGCTGTGCTGGCTGGGAGCTGATGGGAGTTGCAGTCACTTCCCTGCCAAAAAAAGAAGAGGTAGACCAAATATTGTAGTCCTTAACAGTGCCTAATGCAGGGAAAATTTAGTGGTTTGGACGCTATCTCCCAGAATCCCAGGCTTGTAGTCCAGTTGTATCCCATCTCTACCCCTGCAATAAATTAACCTAGCAGGGGATTCTGGAAGTTATAGGATAAAGGTTTAGAGAGATGTGTAGTCCCTAAAGGCACCAGGTCCCCATGTGCGTGTTACCCTTCCGCCTTCTTCAAATGCTCCCCCTTATATTTCTTTGCTCCCTTTCAGCTCTTCCTGCCCCTTCTCCCATCATGGCATCCCCAAAGACCCCCGCTGGACCTGCCCCTCCGAACACAGCAGACCCCCTCCGTGACTCCTTTGCCGACCTGGTGGGCCAGCTCCACGGCATTGACCCCAACCGCCTCTCCTTCTCGCCCTTCCTTGACCTGGACACCCAGATTTCCCTGGCCCCAGTCTCCGACAGCCCCGAATCTTCCGTGGAGGAGTTGCGCTCAACTGAGGAGGAAGAAGAAGCAGAGGAAGAGGAAGGACCACTTGCTCCCACCCCATCTGCAGCAGAAGACTCACCTGAATGCCAGTGGTGGCAGCCTCCCAGTGTGCCAGAGCCTTCTGGGCCCCTGGAAGCAAAGGATGGGTTCCCTGCAATCCAAGACGGCGACTGCTGCGACTCAGTGGCCCTCCAGATGCCTCAGGAGACGTCTTTCCTGGCCAGAGACCAGACCGGGCCACAAAATTCTCTCCCGACCACAGTGGGCAGCAGGGGAAGCCAAAAGGGTCTTTCCAGAGAGAGGGACCCGTGGCTTTCTCCCGCTGTCCCGGAGGCGGAGAGCGTCGACCCAGACTCATACCATGGCTCAGGGGATCCAGGCCCCCAACACAGAGGTGGGAGATGTTCCGGTGACCACATGAAAGCCGTGGCGTCGGCCTTTGTGGGCTTCCTTTTTGCTCCGTGGTTCCTCTACGGCCTCCACGCCTCTCTCCCACTGGAGGACCCTGACTGTCCGGACCTGGCCAGCCGGGTGGCCTTCGCCCTGCGCTGCCTCCTGGTCACCGGGATCCCGATCCTGCTCGGTAAAGGTCCAGGCGCCTGTTTGCGTCCTGTTTTTCCCTCTCCAGATTTAATTAGTTGGAGAGAAAACTCTAGGCTATTATTTCTGTAAACAGAGAGAGAGGTAGAAAGATTCATTCTCATCACATTTCTCCAAGCCAGGCATTCCTGACTTAATGGGACGTGTGGAGGAGCAGCAGCAATACTGTCAAGAAAGAGAAATGTGCCCAACACTGCAGGAAAACTGATTAATCCAAACATTGTCAAGATATTGACTGTTTTCAGAATGCAATATTTGCAGAACAAAAAAGAAGACCTTTATGGTCTTCTCACTTGTTAATAGACTTCGTTATTCACTCAGAAATTCAGATTTAGAAGGGGACGCTGGTGCACATAAACAGTGCTCTGTTTCCACATGAGTCCCTGTATTTCCATCTTTTGGAATCCTGGGATTTGCAGTTTAGAGGGGAGAAGGAAATTTAGAATTCTCAGCTGTCTCGCTGAATTATATTTATAGTTCCACAAAGCGCAACCATGGCAGCCAAAGTGGAATCTTAGTGCTATGGTTCATTGGCCTGAAAGGGCCTGTTGTTGCACTGCAACTCCCAGCCCCTGCATGAGCCAGCACAGCCAATGCCAAAGAACTATTGCAGCCCAATGACTGCTGTTCCTCAGAGAGTTTAGATAGAGCTGCATTCCACCAAAAAGCGAGGAGGAGGCCCCAAACTAGGACATCCTGACCCCTCAAATCATGACCTTCTCTTTCCCGTTCTTGCAGGCATGATGCTGAGGGCCTTCTCCATACTGTGCCTGGACCCCCTTGGACCGCTGGACCAAAACTCCAGCCCTTCCCTGCTCCACCAACTGTTTGTCGCTGGCTCCGTGGAGCAGTTTGCTGTTTTCAGCCTCAACGTGGTGGTGGCAGCGACTTACCTGCCCCAGGAGCACCTCCGCCTGATCCCGATCCTTGCTGGGCTATTTTTGGTAGGAAGGTGAGCTGCCAAGAGCCAAAACACAACATTCATTTTGTAACATTTTTTTGCAGACACTTATAAAACGCTTAGATCCCAAGATCCCAAAGCAGAGTACAAATTTCAAGCTTTTAGGCCAAATTTTGCTTTCCCTCCCCCATCCCAGCAAAGCACCAAGATCCAACAATAAGGGCCTGGTGCCAAAGATAATAGTTCTATTTAGTTAGTTATATTTACTTACATTTACTTAAGCATATATACGCCTCAGGCCCAGGTTGTCTGAAGGACTGTATTCTGCTATATAAGCTGCTCCCAGGCTCTGCAATTCCCTTCCTAGAGAGCTTAGACTGGCATCCACCTTGATATCTGCTGCAGAGAAGCAGCCCTGGAAGAAGTTGCCCATCATCCACTTTCTGTCTAAAAACCCCCAAAGAAGGGGAGTCCATTAGGCTCCAAGCCAGTCCCAAACACTCTCAAACAGCTCTTTTACAGACAAGAAGCTATTGACATAAGAGATTATATAAAGTACAAAGTTTTGTCATTAGTCTGGTTAAATTGGTCAACTCATCAATGGTAATCTGGTTAAACCCATGCATTGCTGAACGTCAAGAGACCCCTTTTTACAAAAGCGATCCCCAAGCTACTCCCAAGCGATTTTGGGGTGGTGATAGCTTGTTTGTTTTGACATTTGGGGGTGTCCGTGTGGAGACAGTGCCTGAGTGGAGACCACTAGGCTGTCCAACCAAGTTGTGGCTCCAGTTCTCAGGCAGCAGAGACATCATCCCTGCCTTCTCACTGCTAGACCATGCAATCCAGTTGTCCAGCCTCCAGGTCTCCAAAGCCAAGAGTCACTTATGGGTCGCTTTCTCCCCTTTGCAACACAGGTTCTGCTACTGGGCCTGCTTACACCTATCTAGCACTTACCGGGGCTTCGGATTCGGCCTGTCCTTCTTTCCGACGCTGGCGCTGACAGCTTACAACCTCTTCTGTCTCCACCAGTTGGGCCTGAGCTTCCTTTTCGTGCCTTCGCCGGACACGGTTTCCGTTTGCTCCACACCTGTTCCCACCCTTGGACTGACCGTCCCCGAGAGATGACCAGGACACAGGCTCCCAGGAAGGTAACTTTTCTCAACATAAACATTATAATTAAAAAAACAACATCACCTTTCCCCCAAAGCTTTAAGTGGGATGTCCAGAAAGAAACGGACTAGTTTTTGGCTTGAAACAACAACAACAACAACAGATTTATGGAGATAATTTCCATGGCTTTGAAATTTTGTAAGCTTCTGTTCATCCTTTTCAAACTAACCACCAGAGCAAGAAGGCTCCGGTTGGGTCTTCCTTTCTCCAGGGCCACCTGTAAGTATGTGATGCGGTGAAGGGGAAGGATCTAATAAACTGGGAGGAAGGAAGAAAAGTGTGTCTCTGAGCACATGCCAAGTGCATGGAGTAATTCCAGACCAGGATCTGTTAAATCTTAAGTGCCAGAACCTATTTACATTCAACACTTAAGTTCTCAAACCCATTTGCCAAGCCTTAGTTATTGGCCATAGTACTTCTGAGCATGTCCAGAGTGGCTTGCTTCCACTTCTCATGGCTGGAATGGGAAGAACGAAGGGCACACTTTAAAACCAGTCCTTTCAGACTACCATAGTTTCCGTGCAGCGCGGAAACGGGAAAAACTGTGTCAGGTTTGTAAAAGCATCAGTTTTGCAAAATTGGGAGGTTTGCAAACATCAAAGTGTGCCCTTCGGTTCCAAGGCAGGCCATAAACAGCCATTTCTCCTGTCAGGACCAAATACAACCCTCTTTCCTTTTCTTCTTTCCACCAGCCCTCCATCAATCACCGTTCATAATTTCTGATCACCTCAGGGATACATGGATTCCCTCAGAATCCTGGGATCTGCAGTTTTACAAGGTCTTAGCCATCTCTGTCGAAGAGGGCTAATGCCTCACCAAACTACAAATCCCAGGATTCTGGAGCCATAGCAGTTAAAAAGTGGTGCCAAACTGTGTAATGCCTACAGTGTAGATGTATCCTTCTTCTGAGACAACCAGGTTTTTGCCCCCCTCCCCCCCAAAAAACCAAAAGATTAAGAGAATGGAGGAGAGATAGAGAGGCTGGCTTAGGTGAAGGGTTTATTATTGCTCTCAGAGGGAAATAAATAACAAGGTGGCTGAGATTCAAGTCTGCCAAGATGCCAACTTGGGCACAGGATCAATGCAAAGGGTGCTGGGACAGTTCCATGAGTTCCTTCTCAGCCTCGGCTTGACGGAGGCAGAGAAGCCCCAGGCTGGCTTTGGTCCCCTCCTTGTCCTGGCCCTGCTTCCTCTGCCGCTGGTCCCTGAGGGCCAGCAAGCGGCCCACCAAGTAGCCGAGCCCCCCACAGACCAGAACGGTGGCCACAGCCGGGACAAGCATCCAGGCGAGCCCCTGGGCGTAGCTCCCAGCAGGGGCCAAGAGGGGGGACCCCGGCTGCCGGAGGCAGGTGTGAGCTGAAGGGTCAAAAGTGCTGAAGGATGGGCAGGCAGAGCAGTCGTTGGCTGCCCCTCCCCGGCAGGTGTAGCAGGACGCGGCGCAGGGGGCGCAGACCCGGACGGAGCCTCCCGCAGAAGGGGATGGCTGGGAAAATCCATAGTACCTGGGGGGGCAGTAGGAGAGGCAGAGGTGCTGGAAGGCAAACAATGGGCTGCTGCATTCTGGGAAAAGGAGGGGAGAGAGAGAGAGAGAAAGAAGAAAAACAGGGGGAGGTTAGCGGGTGGGTTGGTGGTCTTCCCTCTATGGAAGGGCCACATCCCACACCCCAAAATGTTTATTCTAGTTGGAGGAGAGCAGTTGGAGGAGGACACGACTGAGGGAATAAAAATTAGGCTAGGAAGGAGGAAGAAGATGGAGGAGAAAGTGGTCCTCTTTATCCCCCACCACTTCATAAGAGGATACTTGACAAGGAATTATTCCATTCCTCCTTTCCAAAGGAGCTTTCCTAAAACAAATGCAAAGGGATCTTGTAGCCCCCTTGAGTCTAACTAAAAGAAAGAAACTGGTAGCAGGAGCTTTCGCAGACTTGAACCCGTCTTAAAGCAAGGCGAAAGGCCGTCTGGAGTGACTCACCTTGGCAGCTTCCGTCAGGGTCTCGCCTCACGCACCCGCTGCCCACTGAGGTGGGGGTCCGCCTCGCCATCATGTCTTCGTCCGTCCCATACAGTTTTAAGACAGCGCTGTCAAGGAATCCTGTGAGGTTAGCCAGAAGGCAAGCAGGGAAAGATTATATACATACATATGTATATACATACTGTATATGATTTTAAAACAAATAGCCAGCACTTTATTCTGGATCCCAGAAGGATGCAATTAATCATGAGTGTGTATGTGTTTGTACTTATTGGGAGTGATTGACAAATATTCTTTAATGTATCTTTTCTGCTCTGCTGTTTATAGTACTTTATTACTCCTCTTGCTGTTGTTCCTGCTATTCTTAACGTAAATATCAGTTTAACATTTTCCCTATGTAAGTACACCACAATGAATGAATCGATCAATAAACAGTACAACATTTCAGCTTTTGCCTTCTTCAGTTGCTGAAAACTTTTGCTCTTCAACTAAGGAAGGCAGAGGTCAAAGTTTCGCTAATTTATTTAAGTTCTGTTTCCTAGGCTGCAGAATCAATGCAGTTTGGCACCGCTTTAACTGGCAAGGTTCAAAGCTATGGAATTCTGGGATCTGGAGTTTTGTGAGATCTGTAGCCTTCTTTGCCAGACAGCTCTGGTGCCACAGCAAACTACAAGGCTGGAGCCATGGCAGGCTTTGGGCTCACCTGTGTTATATGTATCGCCTTTGTTCTCCAACTGGAGGGTCCAGATTCCCTGTGGATCCTCATCCCAATAATGTGTGGACATGAAAGACCAGTCTCTGTAGCCCTGGCTGCTGGTGTCGCAAGGCCTAGTGGACAAAGGCACACAGGGCAATGTTTACAAGGCAAGAGAGGCCAAAACAAAGTTTCTATACACACCCTAGACTGCCACAATTTACCCCCAAGCAGAGCCTACCTCCCCTGCCCCAAAACATCATAATCCCAGAGACCCAAAATGCAGCTAGGAGAGATGCAATGTTACTTCAGGTGGCCCAAAATGGAGCCCAACATATAGTGCAAAGCAAAGCTGGGCACCAGAGCATCACCACCTGACTGGCAAATTCATAAATAAATACAAATCGAGCCTCTCTTATCCAGTATTCCAAAATATTCCAAAATTCAAAATGGTCTTTATGGGTGGCTGAGATAGTGACACCTTTGCTCTCTGATGGTTCAGTGCACATGCCATTTCAGACACAAAATTATAAAAGATATGGTGTATAAAAGCTTGTTTTCTGCTGCTCCAGAGAACAGGACCTGGAATAATGCTCCAGAAAAAGAAATTCCACCTCAACATTAGGAGGAACTTCCTGGCAGTAAGGGCTGTTTGACCGTGGAAGATACTCCCTTGGAGTCTCCTTCCTTGGAGTTCTTTAAACAGAGGCTGGATGGCCATCTGTTGGGGATGCTTTGATTGGGAGTTCCTGCATGGCAGAGGAAGGGGGTTGGACTGGATGGTCCTTGTGGTCTCTTCCAACTCTATGATTCTATGAAAATTACATAATAAGGCATATATAAAACAAATGAGTATCACATTTAGACTTGGGTCCCATCTCATTATGTATATGCAAATATTCCAAAACCTGGAAAAACAAATACTTCTGATCCCAAGCATTTTAGAGAAGGGAGACTCAGCCTGAAACGATAATAAGACACTTTTTCTGCCTTTTCCCCACTCATGGGACTTGAGTCAGAGAAGTTATTATTGCCAGCCCAACCCAGCCCAGCCACGCCGCGCACATCCACACAGAGCTCGCCTTCACCTGACGGCCACTAAGACAGAGCGTGTCCCCATGGGGCTGGTAAGCGAAATGGCGAGGTCTCCCCGCCGGCTGTAGCGGAGGGAAAGTTGGACCTGGACGTGTTCGAGGGAGCGGATCCTGTGGGTTCTTCCAAGGCAGGCCGAGGTGATGTTTTTGGAGACAGTCAGCCTGGATCCAATCCTCCTAAAAAGAAACCACCAGGAGAGAGAAGGAGTGAGGGGAGCTTGTGGAAAGAACCTTTTTAAATACAAACACACAGCATGAGCACGTGTGCTCTAAGAATGCAGTGCTGAATTTAAGGCCAATCGGATGTGTGAGCATGGGAGCATCGACCTGCATTTGCGCATCCACCTCTAGCTCTCTCTCTTACAGCAGCTGGTGGACAATCTTGACGGGACATTTCCTCTGCGGCCGAGTCGTGTTCCACGTTTTTGCCAAAGCCACCAACTGCCCAGCATCCAAGAGTCCGTATCCATAATAGTGGCTCACTGAAAGAACACAGAAAAACCACAAGCAGATGCAACAACAAGAATGGTGGTTTTGCTAGCAGGATCCTTCTATGGATTGGAAAGTGGTCACCAGAGTTGAGTTTAAATTGTCATCACCATCAGTTTTACAGTCTAGTGACTAGAGTTTTAGACCATCAACCGATTCAGATTGTATCCAAGAATTATCCGATGACATGTCCCGTTCCAAGGTTGCATGGAGGAGGCAGTCTTTTCCACTTCCCAAACAGTACAGCCCCACCCCCAGCTCACCTTTGCGTCCCACGCCGTTTGTGGCCCAGTCGTCCGCCTGGAGGTGGGCCGGCCTGGATGCTCTCACCACGAGGTGCTGCATGTCACGCCAGGTCAAGGCTGGGCTACAAGAGGGAACACAGAGATGGGTGGAAGACAGAGATAGAGAGCGATTGTATGCTTTCAGGCTCTCTAAAAGAGACATCGTCATATCCCCGCTGATGACAAATGACACCACTATCGCTGCTTCAGCCCCAGGGATCACTGGCTCTGCTTAATCACCAGGCCCCAAATGGTGACCCCCTCAAACGTTCCTCCTTCCCAGCCCCTAGAGGTGGTTGGTGGGCCCCACCCCCGTGGTGAACCCACTCTGGAGAGGGTCTTACTTGGCCTCCAGAGCAAGTGCAATCATGCCAGCCACCAGAGGAGCTGACGCTGAGGTTCCCGTGTGGCTGCTAGTACAGGTGTGCCTCAGGTCTGTGGTCACCTAGAAGAACGAGGGGAGATCAGACCTGCTTGTCTCAAGTCAAGGACCACCAAACCCACCCACAACACCTCCCCTCAAGGCAGCCACAAGGCAAGAGGTGGCTGGACATCAGCAGTAAACCCATGTTTTCAGCCCAGGGTGTGTTTCGCAGCCTTTGATCCTTTGAGGCTACCTGGGTCACCCTTTTGCCAGCCAAAACAAGAGAGAAAGGTGAAGTGTGTCTCCTGGGGAGCAAACAGCAGCAATTCATCTTTTAAATAGGCCCCGTAAACTGTTTTAACATCAAAAATATAACCTCGTTTTTCAAAAGAAATGGACAAATGGGTCTCACTATTTGCTTCTCGCCCTTCACCCCGCTGCTGTAGGTGGTGGTGAGGATGGAGGCACAGGCCTCGTTGTACCAGGGCACCCGTCCGCTCTCGGTGGTGCTGCCCACAGATAAGGTGTAGATGCTGTTGGTATAGCCGTCACAGTTGCAGTTGTCACGGCGAAGGCCTCCATTCCCTGAGGCCCAGATGAAGAGGGAACCCAGCCCACCACGACCCTACAGGGAGGAAATGGAAGAATCAGAATTTGCCCTGGATGTGCCATGCTGGAGGCCTATGGCTGGCCCTTTCCTTCCCGCACTTCATTCCCATGGAAAACTAACTCTCATACTACTCAAGACGTATTGACAGCAGAGAAGAGCAGGAATTGTGGCAAAGAACCCAGAGCAATATAGGGATGGGAAAGGAAAGGATAAGTCTCGGATTGGCTTCAGGGAGGAATTTTAGCCTTCAATAGTGTGCTATACACAGAGGGTGTATAGCACACTACTGGGATCAGGAGGTCTCCAACATTGGTCTTCCAGGAGTTTTGGACTTCAGCTCCGAGCAGCCGCAGCCGATTTTGCCAATGGCCAGAGATTCAGGGAACCAAAGCCCAAAGACATTTGGAGGACCCAAAGCAGAAAATCACAGCCGTAGCTCACTGCAAGCACCTTTCTGCTTTCCACGCAGGAGGGCCTGGGTTCCCCCTCCACATAGGATGGCAAGGGGGCCAGTGGGAGTGGTGCTTGATGGCTCCCATCTCAAAGGTTCCTGGTTTTATTCTAGCCTCCAAAGATGCTGAATTCCATGCCTAAACATTTTCAGCACCTTGGAGAGAGCTCCTTCATGCTTAGCCAAAACCTGGAGCAGATTCGCTCCTTCCACTGACAAGGGAGATGCCAGCTGGCACTGCCCAGATGAGAAACTCCAGGCAGCTTCTGCCAATTGTGCTGAACCCTGTCTCATTGGACAGCTTCCAATGCCCACCTGCCCTTTTATTCACTACCAGTAAGAAGCAAGGTTCCAGCAAACACGAAGAAAGGTTCTTCACCACCATGAGAATTAGAGTCTTAAATGATCAATTTGGGGAAGGGCTAAAGAGTAGGAGGAAAGGGATGCAGAAGCACAAGCCACAAGAGCAGAGTTGGGTGCTCCTCTATGTCTGCTCTCCACTAGAGGCAAGAGCCATGTTGGGAGGATGAAAGTTGGAATCTGGAAGGTAAAAGAAGACAGGTCTCTTTGTCCATCGTGACATGGTTTTACGGTACCTTCTCTTGCTCCATAACATCTTCAGGATTAAAGTTTTAAACATCTATATTGAACATGGCAACCATATGCACCAGTGAAATCCAAGCCAACCAAAACTGGCAGTATGTGTAGACAAAACTGCCAGTATGAGTAGGACAGTCTAAGCAGCCCACTGTATTCCTGTTTAAGCCACCAGCCATGAGTTCAACACCTCCTCTGAGAAAGGAATCAGAGAACATGTTTTGCGGGGGAGAAGATGGTGAAGGTGTTCCTGGTGAGGGAGCCTAAACTTACGTTGAGCACCCCCTTGCGGAAGGCTTCTGTGGCCAGAAACCCAGGGCCATCCACGGTTTTCCCATTATCCTCTGGACCCCAGCTGGCGCTGTAGATGTCAATGTACTGCGGACGCAGGCTCAAGGACTGGGCCTCCACAATATCCGTCACAGTGCCATCCAGCATCCTCACCCCTGCAAGGGATTGCTACATCTATCATCCAAGCTTTCCCTTTCTCAACCACTCAGGTTCTAATTGTTTGTCAGTTTGAATATTAAAGTTGCATCGGATTTTTATTTTCCCATTTTTGAACTGCTCTTTCAGGCTAACATCCACCAGTTCTTTGCAAATGGTAAACAGCAACAACTTACTACTAATAATAATATCTGTGTTGCTGGCTCAAAAATAGAGCATTCCTTCTCTAGATGTCTCTAGGATGGGTGTTTCTTCCAATCTATCTATCTCACTGTTTTCCTCCTCTGTCCAACCCTGCACCCCCCAGAAATTCCCCAAACAGCTCCAAATTACAATCAGAAGGAGCTGGAATGTCACTCCATTTCACAGAAAGGTTCTCCAAATGGGACGCACAGTTAGTATTGCCAGATTTTCAAAATACAAGCAATAAGGGATAACTGAACCCCAAGACATGCAGGGCTGATGACCAGGAAGTAGTCATTAACCAGTTTGTGTACTCTGCTATTATAGCAAATGAAAGCGTTGGTTGCAGGTAACCTGACCATGTATTTCTCTGCAAAAACGAGCATATTGTCCACATTCATAAAGTAAACAAAGCACACGTTTCTCCCTTTGTGAAAGGACAATACCCCAACATACAGAATTTTTGCCATCTCCCTCAGTTCATATAAAAGGAAGAGTTCTTCAACTCTTAAATAGGGGACTTCCCTTATAATAAGGAAGCCTTGAATCCCTATATTGGGAGAAAAGTGGGATATAGGAAAATAAAATAATAATAAAAAAGGGATACTTGGAAACCCCAGGCATGGGCCTTGGACCCTCTGCTGTGTACTAATTCTTTTGGGGATTCTTACAGGTGACACTGAAACATATTTGAGGGGGGGGGGGATACAGAGAACCCCTGAAGGAAGGTGGTTTACCTCCCCAGCAGATTGTCTACAGACACTTTCCAAGTGAGAGGACCCCAGATGGAGACTCGGCCTCTTTCCTTAGCTCTACAATGGAACAAACCCCCTCCCTCTAAATGCAAGTGCTCACTTGCCCCCGATTTTGGCTCCGTAAGCGATGCCAGCCCCACAGATGTCATTGTTGGCAGTTGCAGCTACTTCGCCCGCACAACGTGTCCCATGCCTAGAGGTAGAAAAAAGAGACAGAGAAGGTCAGGTACAAAGGTGAGGTGCCACTGTTATTAGCAATTTAAAAAATTTTTTGTGTTTGTGCTTGGATGGGCACATTCCAAATGGCCTCTGTGATCCCTTCCCACTCTATGAGTATTCCTGGAGCTCTGTGGAGGAAAACTGATGTGGAACTGTCACTACTAAAACAAAGTAAGGCATCCCAAGGCTGCCTTTAGGTTGTTCCACCACCTTCCCCCAACTCACCTGTTCTCATCCCAAGTGTTGTATCGCGGTTGAGGGTCTGGATCATTGTCATTGAAGTCATAACTTGCCATGGGATCCTACAAGAGGAAAAAAAGACTGTGACTTGCCCAGGGTCACTTGGTGGGTTTCCATGGCTTTGCAGCCTTTCTTCACAGACCACAGGTCCCCAGGGCTACTCACGTAGTTGGCCACGAGGTCCGGATGGTCTTTTTCGATGCCGTCATCCAGAATGCTCACCACAACCCCGGCGCCCGTGTATCCGTGGCTCCACACGCTGAGAACGTTGAGGTCCGGAAGCACGTCATTGTTCTAAAAGAGAAAGGAAACGACCCTCAGAAGCCAGGGCTTTGAGGGTATGCGGGTGTTTACGTGCTCCGTTTCCTCACCATATACCACTGTTTGTGGAACCAAGGATCGGTGGGCACAACGGTGGCCTCCATCGCCCTTCGTGTTCGCCTCTTCAGCGTCTGTTGCTCAAACCACGGGATCTAAATCCAAAACACACACGCTTTGGCAATTGATCCCCTCGCCATGGTTCTTTTGTGTGGTCCACAAACCACTGGGTTTTTAAAAATAGTTTTACAGTAATTTTAACCATTTTCAAATCAGCCTTCTCCCATCTTCCAAATCTAGGATTCAACGGACCAACCTGTGGCTCTTTCTTCAGGCGGATATGCCAACCCCGGTGCTGACTCAAAGACTTTTGTGCCACACCTCGGTGCGCCAGGTGGTAATAGGGCTCTCCTTCAATTACCTGGAGGGGCAGAAAAGGAAAAGTTTTCAGACAGATCCCTCACCAGTCTCAGGCCAGGAAAATGGACCATCCTGTGGGGCTGTCCAGGCATTTCCTTTCTCCACACACCTTTCCCCTCCATCTTCTCCCATGTTAGTAACACCTCTCTCCATCCTAAAACCCTCCTATTGCCATCCTTTAGGGCAGTTCATGGCTTTGAAATCCCTAACCCACCTTTTCAAAAAGAAAGAAGGTTGGCACAGGAGGAGCTTTCAAACAGCTCCATTAAGACCTGGCTCTCCCTGTCAACCTGCTCTTAGGATACTTCCAGGCGTCCTATATATTTAATATATGAGGAGGAGGCCTGCAGGGGCATAAATCTTTCAGAAGAACCCATTTTATTTATTCATTTCCAACAAAGCAACATGTTGGACGTATACAAAAGGAAGCTCAGCCATCCTTGTAGTGCGCAGCAGGGGAAAAAATAAATCCAGCCCCACCATTACGTATTTTTCTGTTTATTGAGATCCTATACTATAGGAACGCAACCTCTCAACTGCGGAAGGCTCCTGCTGCGTAAATATAGGTCTATGGAGGAAGGAACGCGGATTGACAGAAATGTATGGGATCCTTAGGGTCATCTAGACCAGTGCAGAAAACACACAGCGAAAACCTCCCTGACAGGCGGCCATCTCGCGTCCGTTTAGGAGGGATTTGTAACCCTAAACAGAGGGATTTGCAGCAAACTGGGAATAAATTTTCACTCTCAGTTGTCAAACAATGGATTCAAAATGGTTCCTCTAATGCATTCTCTAACTCTCCCCTCAGACCCTGCCCCACAAAAGGGTTTTCTGAGGGAATACAGAAACAGGAAAGAACCTGTCAATGTATTAATCCAACTGGGCAGCGCGCATATGCTCAGGAACACTCTTTTCCTCAGCACTTGGCACAGGCCTGTTTACCTCAGGGAACCCTTTCCCACTGTCTATCTCAGACCCCAAAAAGAGAGCCATGGCAGAGGTTCAGAAACAGGAGGCTGGGCTTTTGGCGGTCAGCCCTTGCCTTCAGGAAAGGCACTCTGCGCACCCTCAGAGGCCACCATTTTCAACAAACAACAAGCCGACTCTCTCTCAAGTCTCGCTGAGGGGGCTGCTGGACTCAGGTTGCATCCACATTGGAAAAAATTAACCCAGTTTGGCAGTGCTTTAACTCTATTTCTGGCTCAAGGCTATGGAATTCTGGGAGCTGGAGCTTGTTGTGGGGCCCAGAACTCAAGGCTTAACTCTATTTCTGGCTCAAGGCTATGGAATTCTGGGAGTTGGAGCTTGTTGTGGGACCCAGAACTCAAGGCTTAACTCTTTTTCTGGCTCAAGACTATGGAATTCTGGGAATTGGAGCTTGTTGTGGGGCCCAGAGCTCAAGGCTTAACTCTTTTTCTGGCTCAAGGCTATGGAATTCTGGGATTTGGAGTAAGTTGTGGGGCCCAGAGCTTGTTGTCTGGCTCAATTGCTATGGAATTCTGGGAGTTGGAGTATGTTGTGGGGTCCAGAGCGCCACAACAAACTCCAACTCCCAGAATTCCATAGCCTTGAGCCAGAAAAAAAGAGTTAAAGCGCTGCCAAACCGGGTTAATTCCCCCAGTGTGGATGCATCCCACTCAGCTGCCCCAGGAAAAGCACTCTGCACATGCCCAGGGGCTATTTTTCAACACACAACAAAGCCAACTCTCCCAGGCTGCCCCAGGTGTGTGCTCCTCCGTCCTTCCTTGCCCTCCTCACCTGCCCCAGGTAGAGGAGGCCATGCCTGAGGGCCAGGCGCTGGGCCTCGGGGCGCCCTCCGGGGACATGCACCGCCCAGCTCCCCAGGAAGACTTTGCTACTAGTCAGCTCCGCTCCGCACCCGAGGCAAAGGAGGAGCCCCAGCCCTGAAACAACCACCACCGCCCCCCTCATGGCGTCCCTCCCCGGGCAAAGTTTGGCGGGACCATGCGAGGCCCCTTTTATTTATTTAACTCAAGTGCGGCCTAGCACAGCCCGCGAAGCCTGGGCCTCGATTTGGTCCCCAGCCCGGCCCTCGGGAGCCCTCAGGCGGCTTGCGTTCCCCGCCGCCCGCGCCACGTGTTCGGAGGCGCGAGTCGCCATGGCAACGGGGAAGCAGTCGCCTGAGGTGGAGACTACGAATCCCATGGGGCTGTTGCGCGGGCCGGCCAGCGGGAGGAATAAGGGGACCGCCGCAAGGGCTCCTGGGAATTGTTGTTCTCTGTTTAACAGCAGCTGAATAGCGTTATGGATTGATTTATCTAATGTAAAATAAAAAGAAAAGAAAATTCTTGTTTGTGGAAATAAACTCAATGTGTCTGCTTTGTTTTTTGCACTTTTGTTTCAGGGTTTGCGTTTGCCACACACACATTTGTTTGCACTTACATCCTTGGAAGATGGCAAAACCATATAATATAATAATTATAACAATTTAATAATTATTATATTACATTACATTATACTTGCGTGCATTTACAGCCTCAAAAAATGGTCAGGGCAGATTTAAGGTCCAGTTTGCCTACAGAATTCCCCTCACGCTTTAATTCTGAGGTAAATTAGACCAAAAATCTAAATTCTGAGGTAAATTAGGCCAAGAATCTAAATTCTGAGGTAAATTAGGCCAAGAATCTAAATTCTGAGGTAAATTAGGCCAAGAATCTAAATTCTGAGGTAAATTAGGCCAAGAATCAACAATAGGCCCCGACTAGGAGTAGGTCCACACTGCAGAATTAAAGCATTAATGCTTCTCTGTGACCACTTGAATGGCGGGATTTGTGAAATCGTTTTAATGCATAATTATGCGGTTTTTTTCCAGTATAATCACTGGATAAACTCTCGATGTCCTTTGTGTGTGATAAACAGCTAACGAAGGCTCAAGGCTATGGAATTCTGGGAGTTGGAGTTTGTTGTGGGGCCCAGAACTCAAGCCTTAACTCTCTGTCTGGCTCAATTGCTATGGAATTCTGGGAGTTGGAGTTTGTTGTGGGACCCAGAGCTCGTTGTTTGGCTCAACTGCTATGGAATTCTGGGAGTTGGAGTATGTTGTGGGGTCCAGAGCGGAGCTCTGCTCCGCTCTGGACCCACAACAAACTCCAACTCCCAGAATTCCATAGCCTTGAGCCAAGACACTTAAAGGCGGTTCCAAACCGGGTTATTTCTCCAGTGTGGATGCAGCCTCGGTCGCCCTGGTTCAAACCATAAAAGTTGAGAGGCTATTATTGCCATGTTTGGCTGCAAGAAATCCCATGTTCATGGCTGGACTGCAAATCCCATCTGCCTTTGCCAGCACAGCCAGTGCTGGTGGGTGTACTGCAACTCCCAGCCTGGGACTGTGAACTGCGGGAAGCAGGGCAGAGTTCGGGTTCAACGCTTCCAGAGAGATTATTAGGGCTGGGCTCCGGTGGTGCCGATGGTTCCCAAGTCCATGCCGCACCCTCCGGTGCAGAAGGCCTCTTGAGGCGATGGGCCCATCGTCCTCTGTCCACACTTTTGTGCCTTATAGCAACCCCAGAACTAATGCCAACCATGGTTTTGCCAAATTTTTGGGACTATAGCACCCATCATCCCCGGTCCCTGGCCCTACTGCCATAGCTCCATCCATCCTACACAATCCTGGGATTTGCAGTTATGTGCGGCACCTGCTCTCTGACAAAGAAGGATGCCAAGACCTTGGAAAACTACAAATCCCAGGATCCCATAGAACAGAGCTGCAGCATTTAAAATATAATAATAATAATAATAATATCTATAATAATAATTTATTTATACCCCACTCTTCTAAAGGCTACCAGAGCGGCTTACAGTTATTATTTTAATTGGACGGGTTGTCAAATGGTGTCAAAAGGCATTATTTCTGCAGCACAGACCGAGGCAGATCACAAAAATCTGCTTTTAAAAAGCTCGGTTTTAAAAGAATTAAAAACATCAGATTAATGTAACCATTTAAAAATATATAAAACCATTCAAAGGCTACAAAAGCAACAACACACCAACAAGAAGAATCCCTGGGTTGCAGTTACATCATATGAAAAGCCTGCTTGAAAATAAACTTTTGCAAAGGGCCTTTATTAATTTACTAAGTTTATTTGGGGAAGTCCTGTTTCTTTTTTCTGTGACGGAAATCAAGCTCCAGGAAGCGTACAAATGAAAATCAACAACCATATATATATACATATATATATATTTGTATGCAAAACCCATGAAGTTTGTTTCAATTCCAGAATGCAAACATCCTCATCATTCTTGTTATTAAGTTTAAAAAGTCAACACTGGAAGACTTTGACCAAAGTGCGATTCAGGTGTCTGCAGAAAACACTTCCTTAGAGTCCCTATATTTGGAGAAAGGCAGAATATAAGAAAACAAAATAGACGCATTGGATTTATTTCCGCAAACAGAATTTTATTTTATATTAGATAAATTAATCCATAACGCTATTCAGCTGCTTGAGCCTTGCTTTTTAAAAGAGAACTACAATTATATCCTTCCTTTCTCCCAATATATCACTTGGAGCCCTATATTGAGTGAAAGGCGGGATATAATAAAATAATAATAATAACAATAATTGGAGTGCATCCACACTGCAGAATTAAAGCGGTTTCACGCTGCTTTAACTGCCACGACTCCATGCTACAGGATGGAAATAAAGCATAATAACATTATATTCTATATAATAAATTTATTATAAACATATATATCAACATATAACATGTAACATGATTGTAATTTTTTTTCATTTGATTGCTATTGTATTTATATTGTTTATTGATTTGTTTGTTGAAGTATAATGGTCAGGGGATTGGGAAGGGATTATTTGGTATCTTATTGTAATTTTTGCATTGTATTTTCTCATTGCTGTTTGCCGCCTGGATTCCCCGTGATTGGGCGGGATACAAATAAATCTATATAACAATTATTATTGTTATAGAATAAAAAATATAGTATACTATATAATATATCACATATAATAAACTTATAACATAAGGTTGTTGTCTCTTTTAAGGGGGGAGAGGGGTGGGTTCTCTCTTTTTATCCAATGTTTTATTTAAATCTATTTTAATTCACGTAAGCCGCCTTGATTGCCCAGGTAGAAAGGTGAGATACAAAAATAAAATTATTATTATTATTGGGATAAAACAGCAGCAGAAATAAAGCAGCCCCCCCATCCCATCCCACTTTAGCACTCCATGCTCCATAATCCTGGGATGTGTAGTTTGGTGGTGGGGGCACCTGCTCCACATCCCAGTCTGGAGCCAGTTCTGCGCATGCTCAGAAGGGCCCTGGGCCCCTCACCTGTCTCACCTGGCACCTGCGGGCCCCGCCCCCTCCTCCTCCCATTGGCCCTCTGCTTCTTCCCCTGGAGCCCCGCCCACCGCTGAGCTGCAAGCAGAAGAGCGGATTAGCCTAGCCTCTGTTGCTGCTGTCTTTGGTGCTTGGCTTTGCTGCTGCTGCTGCTGAGCGCCATGGAGCCCTTGCAGCGGCGCTGGCAGGCCTTCCTGGAGCAGCCCGGGTGGCTGGGCGACCTCCTGGGCAGCCTGGAGGCCAGGAGCGGGCTCCCGAGGCATCACCTGGCCACAGGTGAGAGCTGGAGGGCTTCCTGGGGAAGGAGGGGCACCTGCTGCCACCTGAGACACAAGAAGGACACACACCTGTGCCCAGGCCTCCACCTGTGGAAAGGCCATGAATCCTGAGTATGCTTCCCCCCTCTATTCAAGATCCCCAAGGTGCTGAGTTCGGGAACACGCAGGTGAGAGGGGTCCGGAGACCCACCTCTCCCCGCACCTGCCTGCGTCTCCCTTCCTCGGCCTCCCTGGCTATTTTTAAGCCCTAAAGCTGAAAGATAAGCCAAGACCTGTAGCCGCAGCCGTTGCTCCAGACCAAGGGCTCTCTTGGTCGGGGACTGAGCCGGGGGACTTCTGTGCATGCTCCGGCACCCTCTTGGCTTGTGCGGGCAGAGAGGCGAGACCCCTGCCTTAACGCCTGGCTTCCTCAGAATTAAAATATGGCCCTTAAGTAAATAACATTAATTGTTAAAATCAAGGGGGAGGACTGGGGTTTAACCCTTTCGAGCATAACCGGTTTATTTTTGCTAAAAATCCCATTCCCGTTAGATCCGACTCCGATAAACTCAGCTCCTTACTTCCATGTTTATTCAACAAACCCTCCCTCTTTTTAGCCATTTTGGGATCTTTCTTTCCTGCAGAACAGTCAGTAAAAGTTTCTCAAAAAATAGGTAATTTAAAAAACCCTGCAAGGCGTCCTTTAAAAAGGATCTGGTCCAGTAAACCTTATTTTCCCCCCCTGAAATTAATGGAAGATAACAGGCTGCGGGTCCCGTCATAAACCGGAATATCGAGTTTGCCACCGAGTCCGAACTGTGTTGCAACGATGCCCTGCGTGGTTCAATGCAATCCGCAAGTCCCGGGGCAACAAGGAGGGGCAAGGAAGGGATCTGGATTTGGAAACTGGTGCTGCTTCCGCACTGCAGAAGTAATCCGGTTTGGCACCACTTTGACTGCCATGGGTCCATCCTATGGGATCCTGAGTTTTTTAGTTTCGGGCTCTGCCAGAGCTCTCTGAAAGAGAAGGCAAAATGTGTCACAAAACTACACTTCCCAGATGTCCATAGCACTGAGCCATGGCAGTTAAAGTGGCGTCAAACTGGATTATTTCTGCAGCGCGGAAGCAGCCTAAGAAACTGAAGACCGAGGCAGGGTGGGGAGTGAATACAAAATTGGTCCGTGGCATTTGGGAATACATACACATGAATACAAAGGCAGCGTTTGAGAAGAATACAAATGAATGCAAACTCAGATGAATCCTAATGTAGCATTTGAGAAGGCAAAGGGGACTCTTTGCAATTGGGGAGCGGGGCAAGAGGCCCATGGCTTTGTCTTCTTGCCCTGGAAAAAGCCTTTGCCCGCCAGGGCCGTGTCTTTGACCTGGACTTTGCCTTTCGGGAGTTTAATGATTGTCCCAACCCAGATGGATCCGTCTTCCTGATCTTTCCTCCTCGGTCCAGGGACCGTCTCCGTCATGCGCCGCTCTCTCCTGGCACCTTTTGCGCCTTTTCTTCCAAGGCTCTGAGGCTCAGCTTGGAAAGAGGAGAGGGTTTGGCACGCTCCAAAGAGTCCTGCAAATTCAGCCATCAATTCAGCGGTCCTACTTTTCTCAGGACTAATCAGTAACGCACCCTCCGACGGTTCACAGATTGCAGGTTGCTTTGGCCTGAGCCAAGGCCGGCCCTCCTCTCCTCCTCCCTGAGCCAAATAGTTCCCCAAATAGAGGTCCTTTCAATGTTTTTATCGACCGGTTCCTATATGAACAATGAGTCCTAACATCATTTCAGAAGGAGAGAGATGGGACTGACCTTGTTTTCCACACTGAAGGCACCCGCCATGTTGTTCTAGAATGCTCCTTGACCAGTACGTTTCCGTTATTCTGGTCGGCCTCCATTTTGTGGCCAACTCTTTCGCTGTCGACATTATCTTCTCCCCCAAAAAGAGCCTGGCAAGGTTAATTTAAAAATGGGTCTACTCTGGGTGACCATACTAATACCAACACTAATTCTAATAATACTCTAGGAAATGATAAGGATAATAGATGGGATGAACTAATACATTTTCAACCCTTGTCTTGGTCTGGGCATGTTAGGTTTTCTCACAATACCTAGGCCTGTATATTTGTTTATATATTTGTATCTATTTTATTCATGTTATCATCAGTTTTCTATCATTTTGTCAAAGCTATTTCCGTTTGACGGGATCTTTCTAGTTCTTCATTCAACTGCTTTGTCTGCTTATAGATACCGACGTACAGCTATGTCCTAAATGGAGGCTAACACCATTTTAATTTGCAGAAATTCTTGCTGCGGTCCCAGTTTTGCTTTTTATGAGCCGTACCATGCCTCCCTTTGGCTTTTACAAATGGCATACTCCTTACTATTTCTTTGGGGGGCGGACGTGTGCCTTTTCCCCGTTGATCTTGACTTTGCTCCTTTTCCTCCCAGGGACGGTTACTTTCCTGGGACTCTACCTAATGTTCGGATATGGCGCTTCCCTGCTCTGTAATCTCATCGGCTTTGTCTATCCGGCTTATGCCTCGTAAGTATCCGCACAGAGAGCTAAAAAGGTTTGACATCTTTTTAGGATGGAAAGTGTGGCCCGCGCAACCCCAAAAACACATTCCGGCAAGTTTTGGGGTTCCTTGCCTTGCTGGTCTTTGGAAGGCCTTTGGCTGCCGGGGCCAGCTTGCAATGTCCCCTGTTTTTTGACCGGCTTCCTCTCCCTCCTTGATCCGTCTCCAGCATCAGAGCCATTGAGAGCTCCACCAAAGAGGACGACACGACATGGCTGACCTATTGGGTGGTCTACGGCCTCTTCAGCGTGGCCGAATTCTTCTCCGACACCTTCCTCTACTGGTTCCCCTTCTACTACGCTGGGAAGGTAAGCAGAAGAGAGCCAGGGTGGCGGGTTCAGGTCTCCCCAGTACAGTACAAGCGGTCTTATCAATGCCCGAGAGGCCTTGTTTCGTCGAGGTTTACCTCCTATGGAGCAACCTGTATTGACAAACTAGGATGGGGTATTTGTAAAGCTAACGGCTCTGAATTGCCCCTACGAAGGGCAAACTCTGGGCAATGCAACAAAAAGAGCTCACAAGATACACCAATTTGGAGGGGGGGGGAGTCCCATTTTCCTTGCACTGGGTGGACTGCGGACGTGCTAAAGGGAACCAAGGTTGGTGAGGGTACATGGGGTGGGTTGGTGGGTGATTTTCAGGCCTCAGGCCCCATTTTTGCAGACTGACCGTCACCCCACTGTCTTGACCGACCCAGAACTGGGGATAGTTTTCCAGACCTCTCCCAGGGCTCTCCTGCTGTAACATAAGCTTTGTTGTTGTTTTAAAAAGGACTCCAGAGTCCATCTGCCTCGTGGCAGAGGCCCAGTTCTTTATAAAGCCCCCTCATATATTTGGGGGGGGGGTATTTTTTCATCCTAAAGTGACCTGCCATGGAAGAGGACACACACATACTCATCCGCCTGATCAGAAGTGTGGGGTAGACCCACTGAAGCAATGCGACCTATGTATGTGTTGACTCAACCATTCAATGGGTTTTTGGTTAGGAGCAACCACTCAGTCCAGGAAGTCCTACAGTTTTGATTCTGCAAACCCTGGGCTCCCCTTCCAAAGCTGATCCGACGGGTTCCCTGAATGGGACTGTCTATCTGGGAATGCAAACCTTGAAGGAAGGCTGTCCTAATGTGAACTGAGAGACTGGGCCCCTGAGATAATTCTGAGATGGAAACCCATCAGGGATTCTCCGGCTGGTGCCGTTAATAGACTTTTTGACGGTGACATGTCTGTGTTTGTCCCCCGTCCAGAGTCTCTTCTTGGTCTGGTGCATGGTCCCCGTCTCCTGGAACGGCTCCCAGGTCATCTACCGCCACGTCATCCGTCCGTGGTTCCTCAAGCATCACCAGACGGTGGACAGCGTCCTCAATGACCTCGGAGGACGAGCCGCTGCGGCGTCCAAAGAAGGTAAGCAAGGAGGGTCTCGCACAACAGCAAGGCAGAGGAGAGCCATCTGGCCATCCCTCGACTACAGCTCCCATCATCCCTGCGTCCTGACTTGGCGGGCCAAGGGGCTGATGGGAGTCCCAATCTTGCAATGTTTGGAAGGTTGTGTGGTTCCTGTTTACCCTTTTGCCACATTTTTTCCATAATGACATTGCCCTGATTTGGCCAAAGGACACTGCTGCCCCAACATTTCAGCGAATGAGATTTTTCCAAAAAATCCCTGTTAGAGAGGCCTCAGTTGCACTAAGTGTGGGGACCGACAATTTGGACTTGTGTAATGGTGCCAAAACTGATGTTGCATATGGAGAACCATTCAGCGGTTAGGTGCATGCATCAGTTTAAAAACCGTTTTAGTGCAAGGGAAGGAGAAAAGCCCCACTTCCTTTGCCTCCATCCTTCGGGTGTGATTTGTTGTCCCCTTTATGCCTCGCTCAATGGGGATCCCTGCAAGAAACCCCCTGCCGCCCTCTTTGGCCTTCTGGATCTCTCTTTCTCAGCCGTTCCTAAGTTCTTCCTTGTCTCCGCGTTCTGCTTCACTGTTCTTCATGCCTCCTTCTTCTCCTTTCTTCCCTCTTCTGTCCTTTTGGGCCACATCCCCCCAGTGCTCCAATCTCTGGTAAACAGCTGAACTCTTCCGCCTCCAAGGACAGCTTCCGGCCACCGGCTCCGTTTGTCCGTACGTAACATACCCCACTTTTACCCTCCCCCCCAAATTCCCAGGTGGAGGAAAGAGCACACCTTGGGCCCATTGCACCTTCACACCCTGGGGTGGCTTTCCTGGGTTTTAGACGGTCCTTTCCTCATTCTGGAAGGCCTCTCCTCATGCCTCTCCTCAAGGTTTCGTTTGGGACAGTAAGAGATTTGTGGTGTTTTTGGGTGCACCTGCACTCTAGAAATAATCCAGGTTGACACCACTTTAAATGTCGATACTACAGAATCCTGGGATTTGTAGTTTTGTGAGACAGCAGCCATCTTTGGCTGAATGGCTAAAGACCTTGTAAAACTACAGATCCCAGGATTCCATGGAGGACGGAGCAACAACCCTTAGAGTGGTATCAAACTGCATTATTTCTACAGTGTAGATGGCACCTGTGGCCTCTTCTGCTGCTTTTAGCTCTGCCAGCCCCCAAAATGCACATTCTCCCCCCCCCCATGGGAACATCTGTAGATTTGAATCCAGACCTTGAGGAAGGGGCTGAAAGAGGCCTGGAATAGTCCCCAGCGGGCAGCTAGCTGTGGACGATGGTTTATCCATGGGCATGTTGTTTGTTTCTGCTGAGATCCGGCTTAACGCTTTGCTAACTTTGGTTGCAAAGTGGATTAGGTCAGCATTACCTCCCTCCCTCTTCTCTTGCCCATAAAAGCCGTGGGTCAGGATTTTCCCAGGTGGCCAAGCATCTATTTTTAAAGCGCTGCAGAGCCAGGGAGCAAGCTTTGGCCTGGGGAGGGGGGTCTTTGCAACTCTTTCCACCCCAGTTTCTAGCTGGCTTAGCCGGAGAGAGATCTGTCTTTGTAGACCGCCTCTCTTAACAGCTTTTCTCCCTTTATTTTTTTTTGCAGTCTCCAAAGAAGCCATCAGACGAACTCTCCGGACAACAGAAGACTGAAGCGCCAATAATGTATTTTTTTTTAAACCAAAAACTCCAAGTGAAATAAAGGGTGCCCACATTCCTGGATTTTTAAATGTTATTTCCTCCCTGCATCGCGACTTGCAGGGTTTGGGTTGCTGGCTCTGTAGTGCTCCAAACCGGCCGCCAGGAAGCACTCTCGCTCCAGAGACTTCTCGGTTCTTGCAAAGCTGGACGCTTGTCACTCTGTGATATCGGGCCAGAAATAAGTATTTTAATAAAGAACAAGACTATTATGATCATGATGATTATCATCCTAAGATCCCATGGGTACAGGGCAGAATACCAAGGTTTTTATTTAAAAGAAGACAAACCCAACAGAAAGTCATACATGTCATTTTGGGGGGGGTGGGGGCTGGTTTCCCACCAGGGGGGTAGTTTGGGGGCAGAGGGAAGGAAGCCCTTGACCCAATTAATGCCCAATTAAAGCCCAATTAGAAGGAGAGGAGGACGTCGAGCTGCAGAAATGGACCATCAGCCCCTCTTTGGGGGGAGTGTCCGGTGCCAGATGTGGGGAAGGGGGTCCTCTGGAGGACGATGCCAAGCCTGGATGGGGGTCAAAGCCCCCCCTCTCGACCGCCTGCGTCAGCTGAGGCCCATCAGGCCGCATTAGTGCCGCTGCACCGGTTGGGCCGGTGTTTGCAAGCCCCCTTTCTCTCCCTCCATCCCAAGCCTTTGTCCAGTTAAATGGGGGGACTGGCTGGACCATTGCGTGGAAGGGACTGGAAGCCATGGTGTTTAAAACTGGCAACTTCAGAAAGAGGACCATCACCATCATCACCTTCAGCCCTCCCAATTTAGCAGGGACCGTCTCCTTTCATCCTCTGCTTTGACAATGTCCCGGTTCCTCTCTCCTCCTCCTCCTCCCTTTGTCCTCAGTTCCTTCCAGGGCTGCAAGCTGCGTTCAAGGTGCAAAAGGTGCTTAACAGGGAGGAGAGGAGAGCAAGCATCCTGCCCTTCCCTGTTGGCTCAAGCCCCCTTGAATGCCATTTTGGGAGAAAGGTGGCCGACAAGTCCGATAAACAAATAACAACTGCTGCAGCCTCTCCTAGCTTGCCTGTTCTTCCTCATAAGTAACGTTTGCAATCCTGACCATGCTCGGATGTTGCCTGACCATTTCTCTATCCTGGTTCGGAGCGGATGTCTCCATCGTCTCAGTTTCAGGGTTTCCTGGTGTGACTTAGGCAGAACAGACCCAAGAGTCTTATTTCCTCCTCCTCTTCCTTCTCATTTTCCCAGCCCACTTGACAATTACGGAGTGGACTTTTCCTTCGTCTGTGATTTGGATGCTTTTCCAGAATCTGGGCCTCAGTGAGGCTTTATCAAATAAAGCAACATGCTCCGAATGGGGTCACTTTTTGCAGTTGCGTGCCTCTGATCAAGTTGTTTCTGACTTATGGCAACCCTAAGGCAAACCTGTCATGGAGTTTTCCTGGCCAGATTGGTTCAGAGCAGGTTTGCTATTGCCTTTGGCTGAGGCTGAGAGAGAGTGACTTGTCCAAGGTCACCCAGAGGGTTTCATGGCCGAGCAGCGATTCGAACTCTGATCTCCAGTCATAGTCCAGCGCTCAAACCATAGTCCAGCGCTCAAACCACTATGCCATGTTGCCTTTACTTAGGAGAATTCATTTAGAGTTTTTGTCGGTCCTTTACGAACTATTCCTGTCGTCATTGTTGTGCACCTTGAGTCCTGGTTGCAAAGAAAAGGCCGGATATGAATGAATTCAAGACTGAGGCCGACGTTGTGGTTTTGCGATAAGAGAGAGGTAGCGGCTAGTTTAGGGAGGAAGGAAAGAAACCGCAGGCAGATTGCAGTTGGTTGTGGTGACTTCTTCAAGGAAAATAATTTGAAGATTGGACATCACTTTGACCCAGACCGGAGTCGCTGCTTGGATGGAACGGCCACATCTGGACCTCCAGGGCCATCCTCCTGAAACTGCAGCCAAAGTTTGCAAACGCTGATGAATCCTTATCCAGATCATTACAAAAATGAATTTGACGCAAAGTGGACTGGGAGAGAATGCCTCTCCAACCCATTCTGCTTTCTTTTTGCCTTGAGGAGGAAGGAATTTGCAAATGTTGATCCATTCTTCTCCATTTTAAAAAACAAACTCTTCTCCAAAAGTGACACGAACAAGAATGCTCAACTGTCCTGCTTCTCAAATTTGCAAATGTTGATTAAAAATCTCCACTTTAAACAAACACACTTTTCTCCAATAGTGAACCGAAATGGGATCTTCAAGTGTCCTGCTTCAAAAAATTTGCAAATATTGATAAATTATTCTCCATTTTAAACAAGAAACTCTTCTCCAACAGTGAACCGAAATGGGATCTCCGAGTGTCCTGTCCTTCTTCTAAACATTTCCAAATGTTGATTCTCCGTTTTTAAAGAATGAATTTTCTAACAGTGTTCTTTGGGTCATTCTTCCTCTTGGTTCTCTCTGCCCAAAGATAAAGAAATTTGCAAAAGCTGCTGAATTCTTGTCCAGTTCTTTTTAATTTTAAAAACAAATCTTTGCCCCCAAAGTGGTACGGAGGAGACCATTTGCCCATCCTGCTCCCGGTTCTTTCCATCCTGAAGGAATTGATGGGGGGTTTGGAGACGCTTTAGGGCCGGTCCTTGGGGGAAAGGGTCCCCAAGAGGTCCTTGGCCACAAGAAGTCTCTCTTCTGGAAGGGGGCCCCTCTCTTCCCCAGAGTGATGGGAATGCAGATAATTCCAGCTAACAAGCGCCGTGGGGCTCCTGCCCTGCCCCAGACAACAATGCCGCCTCCTGGGGCCGGGGAGAGGCGGCCGAGGGGGATGCCCAGACCCCTTTCCGTCAGAGGGCCAGCCAGGCGTGCAAAGGGGAAGGGGGCCGGGTGACCCCCAGGTCGGCCCGGGATGATGGGACATAGAGCGGGGAGAGGAGGCCGCCCCTCGGCGCATCCCCATCCGTTGCACCAGTGGCTTTACTTGGGGTCACGGGTAAAAATGTTAGGAATTATTACAGCATTAATGATGAGAAGAGCAGCGGATTCGAGAGTCATTTGCAGTTTTTCTTGGTGGATGTGAAAAAGGAGCTTTGAGACCAACTTTCTGGCTTTTCAGCAAGGAAGGAGAGGAAAAAGGTCCCGCAATATTGTGGGTCAGCTCTTCAGAGGAATATTTCCATGCCAGCCAAGTGGATGGTTAGTTTTATTTCTCTTGGTTGGAAAACACACCATGGAGCTGACGGCAAATCTGTCCTCCACGAGGACCAGCAACTTAGCACCGTGTCTCAGGATACAGCCTGAATTGAATCTATCTATTTATCTATGAATGAATGAGAGATCAATAAGTAGAACTGAATGCAAGAGTTAGTCCCAAATGTTGTGGCTTCCACCTTCTTCAATGGCTCAAAATAAAGGTACAATATACACAATTTCCTAGGACGCTATAGTTTTCAGGTGGGTCTGTAGGGAAGGGGCAACCGTCTGGGGAAGGAAAGGTTTACTTTAGGCAATCCCACCCCAGTGAATCTCAACCTCGGATCCCAACGCTGACACCAGCTTTTTAGGAAGCACAATAACACCCAAAATCCACAAAACAACTGGATTTTGGATGTTATTGTTGTACTTTGCCACGCAGCCAACGTGGCTACCCCTGGATAGAGCGAAAGAGACCCAAGTGGGGGAAACGGAGGACTCTTTTCCCTCCTTCCCTTTTATTTGGTTTATTTGGAGTAACAGTGCCAAAAACGTTCCAGTGTCCAGTTTTGGGTGCGTCATCGCCAGGCCAGCGCATCGACAGACCCAAATCCTCCATTTGAGCTGGAAAAGCGGCGTTTCTAGCCTGATTGTCGTCCGCAAGAGCTAAGAGGCCCCCTTGAAGTCCAGGACCCCCGTCCCGCCTCTGGACCCCCATCCCACCAGCCTCGCGACGTCGGTCAGATGGGCTGCCACGTCTTGTCGATGGTCTGGATGTGTTCCTTGGCTTTCATGCGCAAGGCGGCGATGCTGGAGCTGCGCTGGTCCACCTCCTCCAGCGGGTATTTGTCCACAAACGTCGTGGCGCACTGGTAGGCGGCGGTGGGCATGGGCTGCATGCCTTGGGGCATGGCGGGCGGGTTGTTGAGGAAGGAGTGCCCGCCGTAGGGCGCCTGCAGGCCTTGGGGGGAGCCCATGAAGCCGGGGATGCTGTGCACCGTAGTGGCGCTGGAGATGGGGGAGGTCAGCCAGGGGTCCAAGGGGAGGGAGTTGCCGATGGGCCCCACGTTGGCCGCCATCGGGGGCCGGTTGAAGGAGAGGATGGGGGTGTCGTGGAGCTTCATGGAGTTGGCTTCCATCTTCTCCTGCCGGCGCCACTTGGCCCTGCGGTTCTGGAACCAGACCTGCGGAAAGGGAGAGGCGGACGGCTCAGGGCCAGGACGACAAGCCAAGCAGGACGGCTGCCCACCGTCAGCCCACTCCGGACCCAAGAGGAGGAGGGAAGCCCTTCTGCAAAACTGAGGACACTCGTGAACCCTCTCCGCTCCCGGGTCTGCGGAGCTTGGAATCAGCCCTTTATTTAAACAGAGGAAGAAGGACATGGGAGCGGATGGGAGTCCGAAGCGGAGCCTGATTTGTACTGTTCCACCTCCTTAAATAGAAAGGTTTTGTTAAGGGGCAAAGCAAGCTCTTTTGTTTTTCTAAGGCAACATTTTTAACATAAATAAAGACATTCAGGGCGCTTCTACGCTGCAGACAAAATGCAGTTTGAGACCACTGTAACTCCATCCGGCAGAATCCTGGGATTTGCAGTTTGGTGAGGCATCAGCTCACTTTGTCAGACAAGGAGAAAGACCTTGCAAAACTACAAATCCCTGGATTCCGTAAGGCAGAGCTGTTGCAGATAAAGTGGTGTCAAACTGCATTATTTCTACAGTGCAGATGCAGCCTTGGAGGCATTAAAAATGTAGCTGCCATTCCTGGGATTTCTAGTCTGGAGAGAGAGCATTAATTCCCGCCTGGAGAGCCAAAGCCTAGCCCTTCCGAATTACAAATCCCATGGTACTCCAAAGGGATGTCTCCCAGGTACCCAGGGAACTAGAAGTATCAAGATGTGTATTGCAAGAACCCCAGAATTGTGCAGCATGGATTTAAGGTGGGACCAAACTGTTATAGTGGGGTCATGCGGACACTCCTGGAATAGTTTGGCCTTTGCCAAGGAGTCAACGCTCAGTTTTCCCGGCTCACCTGAACCCGGACCTCCGGCAGGTTGACCTTCATGGCCAGCTCCTCGCGGCTGTAGACGTCTGGATAATGGGACTTCTCGAAGGCCCTCTCCAGCTCATGGAGCTGGTAAGTGGTGAAGGTGGTCCGGTTCCTGCGGTGCTTCTTCTTGGGCTGCTCTTCGTCCAGGTTCTCCGGCGTCGCGCCGTCGCTCTCCACGCTCTTCCGCAGCTCGCTCAGCTCCCCCTCGCATTTGCTGAGGAACATCTTGGACCCTGCGGGTTGCAATTCATACCATTATTCATCCCATTATTCATGCATTATTCATCCCCCCTCAACTCAAGGTGACCAAGTGTCCTAACTGCAAAGGAGGACAAGGCACTCCAAAACGGGAGACATTCCAAAAAGCACTCATAGGAATTCATGCTCAAAACGGGGGACATCTTGGAATCCCTCCTGGACAGAAGGTTGAAATGGAGGACCCGTCTTGGAAAAGGATGAACCTGCTTAAAAGCTTTGGCCGTGGAATAAAAACTGGGTTTGTGCCTTTAATTTGCAGTTCCTTTAATTTCATGGGGAGCTGCCATGGGGCCCAGTTCTGGAAGGGTCCCATAGATCTGGAGGGAGCCCCAAAGGCCATCGTGGAAGATGATGGACCTTTGGCAGGTGGGCCATTGGACCTCAGCTCGAGTCCCTCGTCTTGGAAGTTTCCAAGCCGAGGTCCAATGGCCCATCTCTTAAAGGCGTATCTGGGTGGGTTCCTGCGTGACGGAGGGCAGGAAGAGATGGCCTTTAGGGTCCCCCCAAAATGGAGTCCAAGGCCTTCCAGAACTCGCCTTAATGGTCAAGAGGAGGGCAGCCCAGCCAAGACCTCTCTCCGACCTGGACTGCAACCCGGTCTATTGGCTTCCACCCACCTTTTGCATCTCCGCAAGAAAGTGATGCCCTCCCCGGCTAAGCTTTTGTTTGATTTCCTTATTGTTTTCCTTCTGGCAAAACTCTGAAATCTTCCTATTGCTTCCTCAGAGTGGGATTAACCTCCGTCCGCCATCCGGCCTCCCTCCCTCTCTCTCGCTCTCATCTGCAAGGATCTAGTTAGAAAGTTTAAATAAATTCCATTAAAAAGAAAAACAAGGGGGAAAATAAATAATCCTGGGGGAATTTGCACAGCAAGAAATGCGAGGTCCGTTTGCTTCGGGGAGATAATTCTTTCCCCTGAAAAGGTGGAAGGAAAGAAGGGAACGAAGGAATGGGAGAAAGGAGGAGTGAAGAGAATAATCTGTAGGCCTTCAAGCAATGACTTGACTTAACTATATTTTATCTGATTTTTCTATTATATTTTATTGCATATATTTTATGTGATTTTATATATAGATGTTTGAATTGTATGTTAATTTTATAGGTTTTATCTGTGAGCCCTCTGAGGAGAAATGATATAAACGAAGGATATAAATGAAATGAGATGAAGTAAATAAATAAATACAACGATGGTTTCCACTTGCTTTATCTCCCTCCCCGCAAGAGATCCTTGGATATGAAGGGAAGATTTCCCCAGCCCTATTGGACTGCAGCTCCTATCATCCAGTGGGTTTCCATGGCCGAGCCAGGATTCGAACCCTGGTCTCTGGAGCTGTCATCAAACCACTCAAACCACTGCACCATGCTGTCTCTCTGAATGGGTTCCTGAACGAATGAAAAATATGAGCCAAGACTCGGAAACCTCTGCGCACAAAGAAGAAGACTCTGCAACATCTTTCATCTGCGTTTTTTGGGAGACACACTTTGCAAATGCTTGCAAGTCTGGGCCATTTCGCTCCCCATTTTGGGGGCTGTGGCTGGGAAACAGGGTGGGAAATACAGTTCCCATCCTCCCCATCCCTTTGCAAAGGGTCAGATTGTGGGCCAGAGCCAACTTTGTCTCCTTATCAAAGCATCCTCCTTTTGCAGCCTTTTGCAAGCAGCCTTGAATGGGACACAGATAGTTCCTCTGAGAGTAGAGCCATTGAACGGAAGGGATTTGCACAAGCGTTGGCACCATTTTCAGCAAATGATTCAAAGGGTCCCTTGTGGTTGGGACACTATCCATTGGACTTGTCACAAACGCAACCTTCCACTTCTCTCCTTCCGCCTCAGTTCTGCAAAGTTTCTTTTCCTTTTTACTCTTCTGTTGACTAGTTTTTCCTCTTTGGAAATCCAGGCCGACAGAACCCAAAATGCTGGGCTGCGGGTGATGGGATTCATTGTCCCAAGGAAACCGGCTGCGGGGGCTAAAGAAGACCACTCCCTTTCTCCTTATCCAAGCATATTAAAATTAAAATTAAAACCACACTTTCCTGGTTCATTTCAATTTTGACCTCTGGGTTAAAATCTTTTATGGAGAGCAGCGGTTTCCAAACATGAGTGTAAAGATGACCCATATTCAAACAGAGGGCCATGGCTTGAATTACAGAGGTGGTAATAATTAATAATAATAGCCATTTTATTAATCCTTTCCTGGGTCTAAACTCTTCCGGACGGTTGCATCTGGGGCTATTTCCCTTCCTTAGGCCTCCCCTTTGGTTGCTCTTGTCGTCCTTTTTCTCGTCATCTTTAAAAACCGTCATTTCCTCCCCCTCCACCTTCATCTCTGCAGCTTTCTTCGTCTTCGGGTTTATTTATTTTTTTCCGGCTTTAAGATCTTAAGCTCGAAGATTGGAAGGGAAGAAGCAGCCGCAGAGGCGGACAATCTCCGGAGGGATTTATTTGCCTCCGAAGCTGGTTTCTTCTTAAACGTGGCATGTGTTTTTCCTTCCTTTAAAATAAATGCCAGGAAGCAGAGAGGATATATGTATATATACGTGTGTGTGTGTGTGTTTGTGTGTATAGAAATGTGGCCTGATGCGGGCCCATCCTGACCCGGAAAAAATTAATGCTTTAATAATTCAGAGATTAATAAAGTTCCCAGCAAAGAAGACAAGATGTGAAGAGTCACGCACAACAGAAATTGGGTCACTCCGGACGGAAGAGTGGCAAGCGTGTTTTGGGTTTGGCCTGGTGGAAAATGCAACCTTTCCAAAAATCTTGGCTTAATTTTGGGGGGCAGAATGGGGTGTCTTTCTGGAAGCGAGGAAGAGACGGAAAAAGAACCGTTTTGTACTCTGCCTTTTCCTGACCTTGCTTGTTTCAGACCTTTCGATGCCTTTTCCTCCTGCTTTGATTTATGCAGAGGTCGATACAACAACAACAACAACAATTGCAACCCATCTTCTGGGGAACAATCTCAGCATTCCCCAGAATGAAGCTAAACATGGTATCTTAACTATTGGGAAGAATTATATGCAGTCTCTTAACCATTCATTATTAACTATATAGTTGGCCAAGGAATCTTCTTGCATCTTTGAGACCCCTTTGCATACCGATAATCCACACTGTGTTTCTCCATTCCCCATATATAGTATGTTTTTGTGTATAGTTTTATATATCTATACACAAACACACACACACACCTACCAGCACATATACACACCTATATTTGAGTTTATGTGTGTATAAAACACTGTTAACCAACATAACTTTTCCAACGTTGCCAAAGAGTTCCCTTGGCGAATTGCTCGAGTCAACAGACAATACAGAATAAGACGCAAATATATCTTCCGCATGATCAAGCGCATCCTTTTGGGATCCCAAACAGACTTGTCAAGAATGCTGTCTTGTTCTTTAAAGCCATCTGTTTACTTTCTCTCTCTATATATATATAATGTATGAACGAATGGGATTCTCCAGTTTGTTGACTTTAACATTCAATAGTTGATCCGGTGGGTCCGCTTTATCTTCTTGATCGGCTGAGACAGAGCCTCCACCAAATCAACTGTTGAATGTTTCAGTCACCAAAGCCGGAGGATCCCATCCGTTCGGCGTCTCTGCTTGTGTTGGGAGTAAAATACAATCCAGACCGTCTATGCAAACTCGCTCAACGGGACGTGCGATCCTAAATATAGGATGGTACGCCTTGTCGAGTATCCTTGGAGGAAGCAACCCGTAAAACCCCGGAGGAGGAGGAAAGCGTAGCCCCGGGTCCCGTTACCTGCTGTCTAGGCCCTACTTGAAGGTATTAGGATCGCTTGGTCCCTCCACGGCCGCAAACAAGCGGCTCACGCGTCCCCAATCTTCTCGCTTGGCCGCCAGAATTCGCGGTAGTCGCCTTAATTGTCACCGAGCCCACCGTGCCGCAAAGCCCCGGGAGAAGAAATCTTTATTTAGTCTTGCAGATGTCACTGGACCCTGCAGATTGGAAACAAGTCCAAAGGATTAAGGCGAGGTTATTAATTGGAGGCCTTCCCCTTTAAGAGTGATTGACAGTTACTTTCTGGATAAGTAATTGCTCTAAGTGTCCCTTCCAGTTGATCCAGCAGAAGGACTGGGACGGAGGGTGGGTGGGCGGTCGGGCGGTCATCCGTCCATCCGTCCATCCGTCCGTCCATCGAGGGGGTCCCTAATGATGCCGCCCTCCCCGCCCTTTGATTGTCTCCCGCACAAAAGCGTCCCGCTGGAAGACGTTTCCTCCTCCTCGTAATCCCCTCATTACAGAAGAAGGGAAGAATGAGAAAACAAGAGCCACGGAGGAGAAGAATGGGGCACCCCAGTGGCCAGACAACGGGGAGGCTCCTCCGCCCCACAGACCCCAGACCCAAACAAGGGCCTTTGTCTCCGGGGCAGAAAGGACACCCGGAGGGAAGGCCAAAACTTCGGCCTCCTCCGAAACGTACGTCGGGGGACGGCATCCCTCGGTCATCCACAGAGTTGGGTTTTGGTAGGAAGGAGGAAGCTAAATGGCCGCAATGTCTGAAACCAGAGAGGATGGTCAAGGCGACGCCATTCAGAGCCCTTTGCCTGGCCTTTGACCTCTCCAGGCTCCTTTCTCTGGTCAAGAAAATGGAGCAGAGCAACTCTAGGAGCGGCCCTTCCACTAAAGTGGGGCCCTATGCCATACATACATACATAGATATATTACATACACACACAATAGGCCTGTCTTAGGGTCACCATAAGTCCAAAACAGCTGGAAGACACACAACAACACACATATATTTAGTTGTGCATCTTCAGGTCTTCAAGAACAAATAATCTCTCCGAGAAGTCATTCAACTAAAGTGGGGCTCTGTGTTATCTATCTATCTATCTATCTATCTATCTATCTATCTGATGGCTGCCTTAGAGTCACCATAAGTCAGAAAGGACTTGAAGACAGACAACCACAACAACAACATACACACATATGTATATTGTTGTTGTGTGTCTTCAAGTCCTTTCTGACATATGAAGACCCAAAGGCAGACCTATTTTCTGGAATTCAAACGGAGATTCGAACCCTGTTCTCCAAAGTTGTCATCCGATGCTCAAGCCACAGCAGTGGCTCTACAAAGACACCCAGGCGCCCGTCATTGAGGACATGGAGGACAGTCCCTCCAGTCCAACTGGCCTCCCAGTTGCGCCACTGGGAAGGCCACGAGGGGGTCTCAAGGGCCGGCTCCCCTCCCCTCCCCAGGGCCTCCTCCCGCCGTTGGGGCTCCTTCATCCGTGGCTGATGACTCCTGACAAGCGGAGCCGCGGAGAAAAGGCCTCGCGGTCCGGAGCGCACCTGTTCCCGGTCTCACAGCCGGCCACGGCCTTCCATGAGGCTCCCTTCCATTTCCCTGATGCCCTTAGAAACGCCAGCATCGGGTGGCTACCCATCTTTCTTCCTGGCCACGTTGGGGGATCGGTTTCTTCTCCTCAATCTCGGTCTGATCCCGTTACGTTCCTTTTGTCATCTTGGGATTTCTGTTGGACCACAGCCGTCACCGCCTCCATCTTGCAACTGGAGGGATGCTGGTTTTCCTCTGCAAGAGAATCCCATGGTGTCACGGTGGCGGTCAGTTGAGTAAAACCTTGACCACCAGGCCTGTACATGTGTCTTTCATGGTGTCATGGTGGCGGTCAGTTGAATAAAACCTTGACCACCAGGTCTGTATATATGTCCTTCATGGTGTCACGGTGGCGGTCAGTTGAATAAAAACCTTGACCACCAGATCGAAATGTCACTTTTGTTGCAGGCAATCCTGAGCCAGATGGACCAAGGATCTCAACCAGCGGAAAGGAGCTTCCTGTCTGTTTAAACAAACCTATGATGGCTAGAAACTTAATTTCATTTTTCTTTAGAGGATGGACCACCATTGAGTGGGAAAGCCCTCACTCTTTGGACATGGAAGTCTGAATCCCATCAGTCCATCCCAATTTATTGCCAAAAAGTGAGTCAACACCTAAGAAAATGCCACTGTTTCAATAAATCTGCTCTAGCTGGGATTTAGAATAGGATCCAGACCAAAAAAACACCCCCAAAATTTAGGTTCTCAAGATCGAGGGAATTGTTTTGAAAGTTTTCCTCCTCTGCAAAGAAAGCAAGGAATTGTATTTCAAAGTTTGGAGGGTGTGGGTTAAATTTATACAACTCTACAAATCAAGATTTTCAGTTTCTTCTGACTTTTGGTGAAAATTCAGGCTGGGGGAAAATAAAGCTATTTATTTACAAAAGTAGCCGAAGTCAGGGCTCTGATGGAGTTTAGCATTCCTCAGAATAACAGCAGCAGAAATAAAAAATAATAATAATCTGGCCCATGAGTTCATATTATTTCTTTAATATTTTAAAATCAAGGCTTAATGGACACTTTCCAAAGCGTCTCTCAACATTTATGTGCTTTCAAAAGCGATGCAGAAATCTGACCCGTGAAAGGAAGAACAAAAGAAAGAAAGGATTACTAAAATTGCTTTTATTTTATTATATTAAACCAAGGTTTAATTGAACCCCGAAATGCAGTTTCAAAACAGATGCAGAAATCTGACTCATGAACGAAATAATAAAATGGCTTTATCCTTATTTATTTTTAAACTAAGGCCGAATGGAGACGTTCAAAAGTCGCTTGAAACGCAGCTTCCGAAGAGAAGCATAAACCTGGTCCGTGGATGAATGAACGGAGCGATGTTTTTGCGTGCGTCAAATTAAGTCAAAGCTTAATTGAGATTTTTCCAGGCACAAAGCAGCAACGGCAGCCGTGCGAACTGAGCATCAAATTGCTTCCGAACATTGCAAGCGTCTCTTTGTCTTCCTCCCAGGCTCCATCCATGTCAAGGGCTGTTCCCCAAAGCCACCAAGGGTCCTCTGAGCGCGCACAGAGTTCCCCCTCGGTCCTCCCTCCGACCCGCAGCCCACCTGCTTCGGGAGCGGACAGAAGGCCATCCGCCCGCGACTCCGCCACCCATCGTCCCGGCCATCTGTCCCGACTAGGAGGGGGCTGGTCTCTTTTTAAATTAATTTCATTAATTGAATTACGCTCCAATTATATTAACTATTTAGGCATAATAAGCCGCCCACCCGCAAAGCCGTGGGGAGGGGGCCAGGAACAGAGGGGGGCAAAGGGGTGGCTTTTGGGGCTCCCTTTCATCCTGGCAGCCGCAGGCCTTTAAAATAAAAACTTTTGCCTAAAACTGTGGATTTTTCATTTTAAAAAACACATCTTTGGGTTTACATTGAAAGTGTTTTTGTAGGCTGCTCTCCTTTGCCCAGTTCTGCTCTCTTCTGGATTTGAAAGATGTATGTGCTTGTGTGGTATAGAGTCCAGTTACTGTACTGGTCTTGAGTTCAAATGCTGGTTTTTCTACCCAGCCTACCTCACAGGGCTGTAGTAAAGGCAGAGGAGGTTTGCTCTTGGGAAGACCTTTCTTTCTTTCTTTCTTTCTTTTTCTTTCTTTCTTTCTCCGTTATATAATATTACCTTCTATTTCAAGGGCTACTGTTGATTGACGCTGCTCTTTTTACTCATATTTGACCTCAGTTTCCTACCAAAACAGGAGTGTGGGACAAGGTTTCATGGCCAAAAGGAAAAAGGGATTGCCAATCGGTTCAGGGATTGTTGTCGTGGTGTGACCTGAAGTCGTTTCCAATGTAGGGGAACTTATCATGGGGTTTTCTTGGCAAGGTTTGTTCAGAGCGGGTTTGCATTTTGCTTTGAGGCTGAGAGAGCGGGGTTTCCACAGCCGGCCAGGATCTGAACCCAGAGTCCAAGTCCAAGGCTTGAATCACTGGCTGGTGAATCTCTTTTAAGGTCTCCCCTTCCCTTTGCATTTGCAGGACGCAGCAATGGCCACATCAAATCCTCCCAGCATTTGGACATTGCAAATTCGGGGAGGAGAGTCATTGAGTTCAGAAAAGATGTTCTCCCGACTTCCCTAGAGAGGGTCGCCATGGATCTAGCCCTTGTCATCATTGTTGTGATTGTCGTTTATTCTAATAGCGTTACCAATGTACTCGGCGCTTTACAACCGAACAAAACACTTAGAACTGCTCCAGTAATATAAAATGCTAAAATACAGAACAAGGATACGTTACTAAAGATGCAATAGTAGAACACAACAGTAGAACAGAACAGTAGAAAGAAGCCACTAAATGCACAAACACAAAGTTCAGAATAAAACAGGCAACCCATTATAGTCAAAGAGTATAGTAATACAAAAGCCCTGTGGCCTTCTTCCACATGTGCAGCTTTTCTCTTTGCAAAGGTTCATCGGTTCCCATTGCAACCGAAGAGGGTCTCCGTCCACACCCTTCACCCCAACGGATGCGGGACCTTTTGGGGGTGCAAACCCCTTGCACCGAAAAAGCCCTCCGAAGGGCCGGTCACGCGTCCGGCCACTTTGGCCCCGGGTCCGTCCCGCCGTGGCCTTAGCCACCCTCCCTGCCCCTCGCCCCCAGCCTCTCCCCAATCCCTCTGGGCCCGTCCCCGTCCCCCCCGCACCGCAACCACCATCATCCCCGGTAAGCTGACACAGCGTCTCTAAGCGTTATCAGCTTTGGTGTGTCTAATAAGCTTAGCCGAGTTTAAAACTGTCATTGGAGTGAACTAAAGCCCTGTGATACCCCTGCCTTGCACCTCCTTAGCCAATTTACCTTCAATTAGAGTAATTGGGAAATGAGCAAAGGAGGGTAGCATTAATATTTTAAAGTGATGAAGCGATTACCGGGGCCGGCTTCGGGGTGGGAATCCATCGGCTCCCTGCGCCTCCAAAGGCAATTACCAGCCTTGGCCAAAGACGCACTCCTCCCTCGGCTTCTTTACTTCCTTCCTTCCATCTTAGATGGGGCAAAGCTGAGGAGAAGGAGGGGGGCAAGGTGTGCAAGCGCTAAATCCTCCCAAAGCCCAGGCAGAGGGCACCTGGGTTAGGTAAGAGCCTTGGCCAGCCTCGTCCAAAGGACCGTTGCCCCGCTGCAGAGAGACTGGTCATTCCCAACCTGCAAAAAAACAAATTTCGGATAACTCTCTCGTCTCCAGGCAATCTTTTCCCCCCATTTTGACTCTCCTGGGGAGAAGTCAGGGGTCTGCAGAACTGGGCACCTGGCAAAGCGGGCATCCTCTGCCAGCTCCTTTGGGTCTTCTTTATGGGCCTGGACCAAACAAGTGACCAAGTGCCTTCACATCATGGACCCTGGAGACTGCGTATTCACTATATTATTATTATTATTATTATTATTATTATTACTGCCCCTTAACTCAGGGTGACCGGGTGTCCTCACCACAAAAATCGACAAGGCACCACAAAATGGTGGGCATTCAAAGACCAAACGAAAGCTAACGCACGCTCATAGAAATATAAATCCTTGCTTCTTAGCCATGCTCAGAATGGAGGACATTTTGGAATTCCTCCTGGTTGAAATGGAGCCATGATAAGTTCCTCTAAGGTGGAAACGTCTTGAAGGCGCACAACAACAACAACAACAACAACCCCTGAATAGGTCCCACCTTTTCCTGCTGTTTTGGCCACAGTACAAAATCTCATCCCAGATGGACATAAGCAATGGAGATTAGCATCAGTCTATTGCCTGAAAGGGACCTGGGAACCCTCTCCTGTGACTCCATACCTGTTTATGAGGAGGCACTCTGCACATGCTCTAAAGAGCATCATGCAATCCAGAATCTCCTGCCAGCCATGTACACAAAGGCTATACGAGCAAGACCTGTTTGCCTAAGTGTCCTTTTCCAGCAGCAGCAGCAGCAGCGGCCCATGGTGCGAGAGATGTACAATTGTTTTGCAGCGCCTGCTTGCAGTCCTTGACTGCTCCCCTCTTTCCTCTCCACAAGTTCGTCCAAACCCATTTTTCGACAAAAATAAATGTGCCGAATCCAGGGCTGGCAATTCACATTTCCGACCCAACAGCTGCTAAGCAGAGAGAGGAAGGTGGTGGGCATTTCTAAAAGTTGTCTTTCTTCTGAACCTTGAAATCAGCTTTGGGGAAACCAAAGGGTCAGGACCCTTTTTGTAGTGGATACCCAATATGCCCAGATAGAAGGAAATGGGCCTAAGGCCACTGTTTGGGGAAGACTGGTGCCAGTCCCATCATGTGTGAATAAGGGTTGGCATTCTGGGCAAATGCACCAGTCTGGGGGTGTTGCTTCTGTGGAGCAGAGGCCCCAAGCCACCCAACCCTGGCACTACTCACATGTTACAACACACATACACATACCGACCCCATCCCCAGTCCTGCCAATTGCAGACTCTCTGCCTCCAATCCTTGGAGGGAAAGTCCTTCCTTGGCACTAGGACACCCGGCATCCCCATCCCAGCCAGACGAAGGGATTTTGGAGGCCGGAGTACAAATGCAAGAGAGAGGCATGATGCTCTCAGGAGGCCTTGGTGCGGGGTTTGCCGGATGTAAAACCCATTGCCGCGTTGGGGCCTTGGAGGGGAGGCCCCGCTTGCTTCCCGCATCCCTCTCTCTCTCTCCTAGATCCCTCTTGGCACATCTGCCGGCTTCTGTCGCGAGCGCCCATAATCCCCCAACGCAGCCCAGAACAGGTGTCTGGATTGGCTTCCGGCCGCCGTCCATCCGTCCAAATCTGGGAAGGCCTCCTCGGCTGGCCTGAGCCTTCCTGGCCAAAGGGAGACCCTCGAGGCCGGCGTCCAGGCCCTCCGGACGTCCAGGGAGAGCCCTGCGGTCCTTTCCGAGGCCGGCTGAGCGGAGAAGTGACCCAGGCTTAGGCAATTAATTAATATATATCGCTGACGTGGTGCTTTGGGGACCTTTGGATGTGGAGTTTTTCCTCTCGGTAATCAATCCCATCAGGCCCCATTAATTAGCTCATTGTTTCATTACTGATTCTTAAGCTCAGAGAAGAATGCAGGGGACAGGCCCAGGAGAGCCAGCCTGGTCTCCTGGACTGAGAGCTAGGACTCCAGAGACCAGGGTTCGAATCCCGGTTCGGCCGTGGGCAATAAGGCCCACTCTCTCAGCCTCAGAGGAAGAAGGCAAAGGCAAGCCTCCTCCCAACAAAGAGGCCTCTGTCACAGGGTTGCCTTACGGCTGCCATACTTTGGAAAGGCACACAACAATTCAAGATGGCAAACTCTGGTTGCCCTAGTTGTGTCTTCAGTCCAACTCTGGTTTATGGAGCCTTTCTTGGCCAGGTCTTTCCAAAGGAAACTTGCCACCCGGCCTTCCTCTGAGGAAATGGGATGAGGCCAGGGTTCTCCAAGGAGTTTCCAGAGCTGAGCAGGGATTTGAACCTTGGTCTCTTGAAGTCCTAGTGCAACACTCAGACCTCTGCACCATGTAGGCCAAGTTAATTTGGGGGTGGGTTTTTAATGGCAAAATTTATTCTGAGGAAGTTCGTCACCATTACCTTCCTCTGAGGCCAAGAGACCCCAACCGGTCCAAGGTCTCCCAATGGGGTCCCGAGGTTGACCGGAGGGGATTCGAACCCTGGCCTCCTGGAGTCCTCGCCTGATAGCCAACCACATCACCAGACTGTCCCCAATAAGGTTCAGCAGCGTGGAGAGCATCGGCTTGAGGGTGCCATGAATCTACTCTGGGGCTTCATTCCAGATAGGGATCCTCCACGTTGATGAACTCATTTGGAAGATCGTGGAAAACTCCCTTCAAGTCTTGGATAAGCCCCTGAGAAGATGTGCCCCAGCCCTGGCATGAAAATTGGTCCCCGTCACCCCAAAATTGGCTACAATTCTCGAGATACAAGTCAGTAGCAGAAAGCAAGAGATTCCTCTAAGAGGAAGCAGAACATCTAAGGACAGGAAAACCTTCGCTCCCTCCAAGTGACCCACTTTGCTCTGCATTTCTCTTTCAGCTTTTTAAAACGTCCCCCTTTCTGTTTTCCCTCTTGGTCCTCAGCTTACTTTTGAAGGCCACAAACTGAGCACTCAACAAGGTGCCCAAAGGGAGAGGTTGAATCCTTCCCTTTTCCCCAGACGGCTCTGGCAAAAGCAAATTGCAGCAGCCCCTGTATTCCCTCCTTACAAAGTGAAACCCTCTTGACCACCCTCTTATGTTTCTTGGCCACACACGGCCTGGTTTTAATTTGGGAAATGTTGGAGGGTTTGAAGGAAGTCGCAACCCAGCAGGCTTGAGTGGCCATGTCCTTCCGCTGTTTGGTCAATTTTATCAATCTTTAGATAAGAGTCTGGGACATAACTATGTCGATCGCAAGCTTTATTAAGTCATATTCTCTCTGTTTGTGTTGCAATGACACCCCCGCCTCCCCCGCCCTGATCCCATCCCGAGGTGTCCGCCCTCGAATCCTGCAGCATATTTTAAAAGGGTTCACTCAGCTTAGCCCTGCTGGGGAGAGAAGATCCAGGGAGATTAGGCCTCACTAAAATAGGCATTAAGCCACCAGAACAGCCGTCAGCCTCACACGGTCATCGCCGTCGCTTACCTTTAAGCCTCGCGGTACCTGCGGACGAAACGTGTCAAGGAGATGATGTCGCCTCTCATCTTGTCCTTCTCTGTCGCCGGGGAGGAATTGGGGCCGTGAGGGTCCTCTTCGTAAAATGGCGGAGTTGGAAGGGACCCCGAGGGGCGTCCAACTCCCGCTACGAAGGAATACGCAAGTAAAGCACTCCTGAAAGACGCCCGTGAAAGCTGCCTTTAAAGACCTCTGAAGGAGAGCCCACCACCATCGCAGGCAGCTCCTTCCCTGCCAAACAGCTCTTCCCATCAAGACGTTCTTCCTAATCTTTAGGTGGAATCTCTTTTCCTGTCACCTGAATCCCTTGCTTCGTGTCCCAGTCTCTGGAGCAGCAGAAAGCAAGTTGGCTCCATCACCTCCATGACATCCCTCCAGATATTTGGAGATGTCACCTCTCAAGCCTTCCCTTCTCCAAGCTAAATATACCAAACTCCCTAAGCCATTTGCTTTCCTCTTTACCACCATGCTGAGGGGGTCTTCCTATAATTTGGCTCATCTTTTATACTAAGATGTTTCTAGTCCTCATTGCTCTCCTTTGCAGAGATGTCAGGGAGATGCCACCCTCGCATGGCTTCCCATGATGGCTGTAAAGTTTAACAAGCACAGAAATGACAGGCCAAATAAGGGAGACCTTCTTAATCCACCCTCATTGGGAAATCAATTATTATTTTATGGCTTCTGGGTGCAAAGACCTTCATGCAACAGATTGATTAAAATGACCCATCATTTAGGTTGGGCACAGAGCAGTTCTGGGTTACTGACTGGACACACTGGGGCTTTCCATCAGCGCCAGAAATATAGGGGTTCAAGATGACCCAAGCCTGCCCACCTTTCTCGTCTTTCACACACCTGCAAAAGGAGCCCTTTGGTCACATCTCTGGGTCCTATTTTATACCCACTACGCCTAGTTTCCAGCATGAGCCATTCAAAGTTAACCTTTAAATGCCTATTCCTTTGGGTGGGGGGCTTTGCCCACCCCACCCCCCCCAGCTGCAGCAAGTTGCAGTCCAATAGCCTCAAAAGAATGCAGACAGGACCATAGAAGAAGACCATATAAATCGTTGGTCTTCCCCTGTGCTCCTTTAACAGAAAATCTTTGAAAAGATTTTCACATTTTCATAATTTGTAAATTATATTAGAGGGGACAAAGGGATCTTCCACTCCTGCTCAGGGTGGCTTCAGAATAAGCAAAGAATGGAAGCGTACACATAGAAAAATAAGGCCCATCAGAGGCCATAAGACCAGCTCCTTTGCCCCATTTCTGCCCCCTGCCAAAGCCCTGGGCAACTGGTGGCAGAGAGGGCTGGGAGAACACCTTGGGGTTACGGAGGTGCCAGAATCCAGCTCAGAAAGAGACACAAGGAGATTAGGCTGAAAGACTCAATCAAGGGTCGAAAATCTGGAAGAGAGACAAAAGCAGGGATTGGAACGGGGAGGAGACACTGACTCACTCGCTCACACAGACGCCTGCGCTGACCGGCTGGCCGCTAATCTTGGCTTGGCCAAGACCGACCGAGGGCCCTTCCTTCAGGAGGCCTGTCGCAGACCCCCGGGAGGCCGAGGGGCCTGGATGGCAGCGGCCCTCCTTCCGACCTGAGCAGGCCAACAAACCAGTGGGGCTTCCCTAGCAGTTCTCTCACCCGGAGATACTTGCTTCAGCAAGAAAGATTGGGGGGGGGGCACCAAGAGCCTTTCTCCAAATGGCCCTTTTCCGTATACAGTAGATGTGATGTTGCAGAAGCAAGGCTGACGCTTGCGGAAGGAAGGAGTCCCTTTAATCACTGAAGCACAGCATTAAAACTATATACAGTTTGTTTTCTTGTTGCTGCTCTCTTTCCTTTTTAAAGGCAAAAGGGGGCGGGCAATAACACACTAAAATTACCAGAATTTTTAAACTAAACAGCAACTCATTATATATATATACATACACACATATATATATGTATATGTGTGTGTGTATATATATATATATATATATATATAAAGTAAATTTGTCTAAAGGCCTCCTCATCTCTTTCTGCGACAGTGGTCAAGCCCCATTCTCGGCTGCTGCGTCATCATCATCATCATCTTCGTCTTCATCTTCCTCCTCCTCCTCCTCTTCGTCTTCCTCCTCTTCCTCCTTCCTGTCTTTCTTTCCGTTCCCCTTGCCCTCCTCTGCTGCCGTCGCCTCCTCCTCCTCCGCGTCCCGCTGCCTCTTCCGGCTCTGGGTCCCCGGTCGGCTTTTCACCAACGGCAAGGGCTCCATGCCCAAGACTTTGTGGATCTGGCGGAAAGCGAGCATCCGCAAGGCATGCTGGGGAGCAGAGGATACTGTGAGGTTACTATTCATGAACCAAAGAGCTTCATAACACACATGGAAGGAACATGCATCAGCCAGATGAAGTTTCTGATTGGTTTTTAATTGGGGGGGGGGGGTAAATATCTCCACAGCAGAAATAGACAAAGTATGGGAAGGCAAGGAGGCCTTCCAATATTCCTGGGAGAGTCTGCAGGGGCTGGAGGGAAAATATTTTGCCCCTAAAGGTCCTCCAAGACCCGATGGTGGAAATGCCCAGCATCTCTCTTTCAGGGCAATTAGGGGCATTCTGAGGATTCAGACCACTGCAACAAAATGCCTCTATAAATTGAAGGCTTTTTTTGGACAGGGTTGGTTTGAAGGTAAAAGAAGGCTCAAGCAGGCTTTGCTCCATGGGGGAGAAACCTATCAGTTATGGGGAATGTGTAAACCAATGCACACATGTAGAAAAAGAGTACAGCCTATGAATCTCAACATAGGAAATCAAAACACAAAAACCAAAGGCTTGTTAGGAAACGGAGATGGAGACATCTCCCCCACCTGGCTGCTGGCCGTGATGTCCTCGCGCTGCTGAGGGGCCATGCTCTGCAAAGCATCGACGGGCTCCTTCTCACAGGGGTCCTGAAGGCCTGGCCCATCTGAAAGGGAGGGGAAGATCACGGCTACCATTACGCCCAAAGCCATCCCCTGAAATGTGGCTTTGATTTAAACCTGGACTCCACACCTCTCCTGCCTGACACAAGGACATTTCCTTGCAGAGGAGATTCAGTTCAACCCTCATTTACTTGTTAGCAGATGCCCTCCAAATGGGCAAGCAGGAGCCTACAAGCGACCAATGCCCTGCTCATATCCACAATGTGTACACAAAATCCCCTCCTAACCCACAACTGTGGGCACTGTATGAAAAAGTTCCTTGCACAGTCATGAGGAGTCCTTTTTTATTAAGCGAAAGCAACGATCCTCCCAAAGGAGTGAAACCTACAGAATTAAAGCTGGAGACCCAAAGTAGCTTTTCAAGACAGCGACCTCGCTTAGTGAATAAATATATCAATAAAAGGGACCCGCGAAGGCTGGGATCTGCTTTGGGGATGTTGTTCGGTGTGTTTCCCTGGCTCAGCCATTGCCCCCTGGTGGCTAGCCCTGGCTAACAAAGAAGAAGCGGCAAGGGAAAACACCCGTAGGATCTGCCCCCCTTGAGACCCCCTCCAAAAACTGACCTGCCAGGAGCATCCCAGTAGCGATGCATTCCAGGATCCGCCGCATTGCCTCCCCGGGTCCCAAGGGCCCTGTGTTGCTGCTCAGGACTCGTTCCACCAGGAGCTCCATCGCCTTCCAGGCAGCCACAATTTGGAAGAGAGAGAAAGAGGGAAGGCCAGTTAGGGAGCAAACACATTCTTCAAAAGGCCACAAAGTGACTTAGCAGGAAGAGCACTTTGCAGCAGAGTAGCCTGCCTTGGAAAGTGGTGGGCTCTTCTCCTTCACTGAGGGTGGGTTATCCCTATATTTTAACAGGAAAGTTACTAAGGTGCTCCCAGGGTGCTGCGGAACTCCCTGCCAAAAGAGGCTAGGCAGGTCCCCACTGGATCTCCTTCTGCCAGATGGGCAAGCAGCTTTTTTATTTTGGCCAGACACAGCTGTCTGCTTGGTACAGACAAATTTTAAATGGAGAGGCTGGATTTCTTATTGGTCTATTCTAGATAGGATGGGCGTCTGAATAAATAAAGTTACATATTTAATTTTAATGCAATCATGCGTCTGTTGGGGAGCGCTCCCTCTTGAATGCAAGGTCTTTCTCCAGCCTCCTCCTCCTTACCCAGTCTGGAAGTGCCCCCCACGTTGGCACTCGCTGGCAAAGGTCCCGCAAAACCCGGATGATGATCACGCATGAGTGCAGACCGTTGGCTCGGGCCTTTTGCAGAGAGGAAAACCAAAGAACAGAACAATGGAACCCCTTCTGACTCTGACTCCAACTTTTTTGGCAGAGTGAGGCAGGGGGATACATCCAGATTTGCAAGACCAAAAAATAAAGGGGACTTGCGACACCCCTGCTTCCATCTACTCCCTCCCTCCCTGAGATTCCAACCATTGTGGGAAAGGAAAGATGGATGCTTTTGGATCTGGAAGTTGGGCTTTCCTCCCGCTCTGGCATGATGCATCCATTGCTCCCAAGGCTGCTCACCTGGAACCATTTCGCGTGGCGGAGGGCAGCCAAGGACTCCAGGCACTTGTCTCGGTTCAAGATCTCAGGGGACTTGAGCTGGGGTTCGGAAGGCACCTCTGAAAGTGAAGAAGGACCTCAAGTCAGAACCATCAAGAGTGGCATCCATGTAACAGCCTAAGTCCAGCCCACTAACCACTTGGACATTTTTGGAACACACATCCCCAGACAGGCAAAGGATTTTGCAGCCCTCCGTCAGGTACGTTTGCCTCCAACTGACTCACACACTCTGGGGCACCAATGGGTTAAGAGTCAGGGAGGCACAGTCCGTAAACCAGCCGTGGATAACCCTGAAAGGCCAGGGGCTTCCATAGTCCCATGATAGCTTGGAGGGCTATATACTGCCACTGTACTCCCTTCACAAAATCATACCAGTGCCTGTGACCTGGGGGGCATTTCCACCATATTTTCAGATTCCCCTGAGTTATTTAGGGCCTAGGAAAGGCTTTTTTTTAAAAACAGGAAATGACACTTCCGTTCACCAAACTGGCCCAGGCAACCAGGGGGAAGAGGGGATCTCCAGCCAAGGTTGGCAAAGAAGCCTGGCCTGAAATCCTGGCAAAACAGTGCTGCTGTCATCCCATTTTGGCAATATGAACCTCAATGGACCAGTTTCTACTACTATGGGATATTATCATTGTGAGTTAAGCCAGAGCTCTGTCCCAAAATGCTAATAGTTCCCCACCACAAGCCTGGGAAGGGAAATAAAGTTAAGATGCAGGAAAAGTGAAAGATCCTGGGAGCATTGTCATCTGGGCCACCAGCAACTTACCAGCCTCGGGGGGAACTTCTTCCCTCATCAGTGGAGATGTGAGCGACACTACGACTTGCATCTTGGGCTCTTTGCAAGAGGCAATGATGATGTTGGCATCCTCCGTGTTGGAGATGACCTCGTACGGGTCACTCGTTACCTTCTGGGAAAACAAGATGCAAAAGAGTGATGTCTGGCAGCTAGCTCTCCCTGTCCTTGCAGAAAAATGGGAGCCTGGCCCTAAAATAGCCCCCGATCATCATCATCATCATCCATGGACAACGTCCACCACATGCCTGGGCGCTGTGAGGGACGTTTAGGTCAACCACGGCTCCCTTTCCCAAGACACACCAGTTTGGGTTGGTCTGTCTGACCTGGGTGTGAGTGTTAAACATGCCTCTCACCTTCAGCTGTTTAGGGAGCTGCTCCGCGATGGTCTGGAGGAGGGCCTGCGTGGGCTTCTGGGCTGACAGTAGGATCAAGCGGACGCGCCTGTCACCGCGGAGAAGCAGCCCCTTGGCTAAGACGCCTACTCTCATCACACCTTTCAGGACCCGGGGTGGTGGGTCCTCCGTCTTACTGTCAAAAGGAAAGAGGGAGGAGAGCAAGGTGGGTAGGAAATGGGAAGAATCGTGAGGACTAGCTGCACAGCACGGACAATCTTCTGGGGGGGAGGGGAGCTTGCAACCTTTCATAGGACTGAAACAAGAACTGATGGGATTCCAATTGCCAGAAAAAAGACTCCACCTGAACTGTAAGTAGAACTTCCTGACTGTAACTGAGAATGAATAGTGATCAGACTGCCTTGAAAGATGGTGAACTGGATGGCCCTGGCTGCTCCTTCCAACTCTAGGATCCTAACATTTTACGGTCCCTGAGGGGGGCAGCGTGGCCCTTTCAGCCTCTAACAACTGCCTTCAAGCATTACCTTTTCTCTTGGCTCTTCTCCTCTTCCTCCTTGCCCTTTTCTTGTTGCGTCAGCCAATCCGAGACCAGCCTCAGGGCACGCTCCGTGTGAGAGACGGCCGTCTGAATGGCCAGGAGCTCCTCTTCAGTGGGATAGATGCTGGAGTGCTTGCTCATGATGTGGCGGTCATCAGAAGAGCTGGGCCGCTGGGCAGGCTGAAGGGAGAGAGACATGAAAAGTGAAGGGGAAAAAACAACAGAGTGAACAGGCTAAATTGGACCTGTATTGTCATAAATAACCCAAAAATCTAGATTTCAAATCTGGGAAGGGAACAGAATTAAGCTCAGGACAGTAATGGTGTTTGAAAGCCCCCAGAAGTGCCCCCTCCGGCTTTACACTGTGCTCTGAAACCAGGCAGAGGGCAACCCACCAAGAGAGGAGGGATGGGCACCCCAGGTCTGCCCATGAGGGGCGGAGGATGCCAGTCTGTGGCCAGGCGCCTCCGCTGCTGCTCCTCCCAGTAGAGCTGCTCCTCTTCCACCCGACGCCAGTACATTTCCTCTTCGTAGCGCCTGGAGAAGGACGGGGCAGGAGAAGGTGGGGGGCAGGGCAGGAAGAGGAAGAGGAGGACACGGGACTGTGTTAGAACACCCTGGTCCCTTTCAGTGGGGCAGGGACCCCCCCTTCTTTTTACCTTCCCTGAACTTCCCTCACAGAACAGATGCTACAGAGACACCTGGTTGCTAGAATGGCCCTACTTTCATTTTAATAGAATTCCTAATCCTCACAGGTAGTATACACGTATGTGTGTCTGCCGATTGTCAGCTTATAGCAAAGGCACAAATTAGCAACAACTGGAAAGCTGCCTTTGGTCCTGGGCCTAATACTTCTCTCAGCCATTTATTTCCCAAATGCCTGGGAAGGAGGAGGCTTTGTCTGAGGCTTTCTCTTACAGTTTTACCATGTGTAAAACAGACCACCTTATTAAATAAGGATAATAAAACAACCTTTGGCTGTCTCCTTCTCCTTTCCCATTCTATCTTGTTCCTGAACTTTATAGTAAAAAAGACGTATATTAAGAAAAATAGCCCAAAATGATGGAGAAAGAGAAAGAACGTCAAATGGATAGAAAAAGGTAAAGAGTCACAAAAAGAAAGGAAGGAAAAAAAGGAGAAAGGGAAAGAGAGAATGATAGAGAAAGAAAAAAGTTTGAGGGGGATAAAGAGACAAAGATAATGATCAAAAGAGAAAGAGAGAAAGGACACAAGGAAAAAGGAAGGAAGGCAAGAAGGAGAGAGAGAGACATAAAGAGGGGGAAAGGAATGAAGGAAAAGAGAGAAAAACCAGGGAAACAGAGTATGAGAGAGAGAAGCAAAGGACGGAGAGACGGAAGGAAGGAAGGCGGGACAGGAGGCAAGAGCGCGGAAGAGCGGAAGGAAGGCAGGATCCATCAGTACCCCGGGCCACTCCACTGAGGGGCTTTCCTCTCCTGGGGGGGAGGAGGAGGACTCGCCTCATTTCCAGGTGCCAGCGCTGCTCTTCCTCCCAGCGCCTCTTCAACAGCACTCTCAGCTGCTGCCTCCGCAGCTTCTCCTCTTGCATCTTTCGCGCTCGGTTGCTGGGCTTGATCTCCACCGGGAGGTCGGGGTTGACTTTCTTCTGCAAGAGGATTTGCGGGGTCAGAAGAGCCAGATCCCCAGCACAGAGGCTAATGTCCACCTCTGCTGGAAACAGCCCTCTCTCTTTGAAAGGCTTCCAACAGGGTTCTCTCCCAACCTCACATGGCCAACCACTTTGTGGTTCCAGTGGGAACATCAGTCTGCCATATTCGTTGCTGAATGCATTGACTGGCAGAACCTCTTTGGGGTTTCAGGGAAAAGGGTCCCTGCTGGTTTTCCTGGAGCGGACACTAGGACAGCTTTTCCAATTCCACCTCAAAACCTTGGAGTCCACTGTCTTCAGAACCTGGAAAAATTTATCATCAGTAGCTTCCAGAAGCCTCCAGTCAGCATGGCTACTGGCCATCCTTCCAGAAAGGGGACAGTTTCCTGGTGCTCTACTCCCCACCCCATTTTCCAAGCCTGGACTATCTTCTGATTTGGCTGTTAGCAAACCATGCTTGGCCCCACAAGGGCACAGGGCCTCTGGGTGGGGTGTGAGGGATGCCCTGCCCTACCTTATACTGCAGGCGGTGCCTGCGCCCCTTCAAGTGCATATCTTTGGCATTGGGGTCGTTGAAGCTGCACTCACATAACTTGCAGTGGAAACGGACCATCTTGCCTTTGTCGTTGTGGACCTGGACAGGTGGGAAGAAAAGGCAGCATCACCAATTTCAGATTGCTCCCAAAGAAGGCAGGAGGAAGGCCCTGCTCCCTCTCTGCCTGCAAAGAGCTCGGTCTGCCTCCGCTCACTCACGCCCCTCCAGGCATCTATATCACGGCATCCCTAGCAATAGTGGGTCCTGAGGGTTGGGGCAATTTCCTCAGCCGGAATGGAGGAACTGCTCCAGCCCTCTTCCCAGGGGCCTGTTGGTGCCTCACCTCTTCCACGTAGTCCTGTCCCACTGGCTGCACATCGAGCAGGTCTCCTAAGCCATCCCCAGAGCTCTCAAAGGGAAGCTGGTCTGCTGGTGTGGTCTCTTTTGTTGGCTGTGACTCTTTTGCCTCATCCTGTTTGCTGCTCAATGCCTGGACTTTGTTTGCGGCTAAATGGGAAAGAGAGGCTTGTCGGTTGGGCTTCTTCTGGCCACAAGTAGGAGGGAGACATATCCTTTTATCCCTCCACCACTAACAGCAAGTTAGTTAAAGCCAAGCTAGTTGGGGTGATTGCTGCTCCCTCCCCACAAAAGGAACTTTTCTGACCTCACCCAGCCATCTGGAGCAGGAGGAGGCAGGAAGGCAAAGGCAAACCCTCTCTGGACAAAGAGATCCCCATGATAGGTTCGTCTTAGGAGTTATGTAAGTTGAAATGACTGAAGGCACACAATGACACTGCAGCCCACTCCCCGGTTTACAACCAGTACCTGTGAAGGTGATCTTGGGCACAGGAGGCTTCTTTGTGGGTGTTAAAGACTTGCTTGGGCCAGTTGTGCTATTGGGCAGCCCTGCCGGTGGCAATTTTGCAGGGGCATTTGGGAGAGTTTGCTTGCTAGCTGGGCCGTTTGCTGGTCCTGAAGAGGTGCTGACCATCATGGGCTCAACTGAAGGGATGGGCTTGCCAAGCTTGGTGTGCAGCTTGAGGACCTGGAAGGAGAGATGTAACATTTCAAGAAATGCTGAAGCCGTGGAAAGGAACAATTGAGGAACATGGAGGAGTTTCACTGTCAGGGGCTAAGGCCCCGGCAGATGTAGCCATTAGCCCAGCCTGTAAACGAACAATGGAGAAGATTCTTTACATCCCTTCTTGTCTCTGGGTGCGAATCCTGACCCTTCCCAGCCAGCCCACTCCCGACCACCATCCCCTGACCTTCTGGTGCTTGGCGCCTCGGATATGGGCAGCGTAGGCATCAGCCCCTGTGCAGGAGACATCACAGAGTTCGCAGTGGAGCTGGGTCTGGAGGCCGCGGGGGGCGCCCCCGGCTACCTGGCCCCCTGTCTTGAGGGCCCCCTCCTTCTTCTTGTGCTTTTGTCCTTCTAAATGCTCCCGGTAGGTCTGTGCAAGTGCAGGGGCGGGGGGACAGAGAGAGAGAGAGATTGAGAGAAAGAGCAAGAAATGTCTTCATTTTACATTTACTTCGTAAATCACGTCTACTTTGCTCATTATTGAGATAGCAAGTAAAAAAAATCAATTCAACACATCACAGAAAGCAGCAACAAATAATGAGTTGAACGAGATACAAAGAGTTGTACAAGTTAAAAGTGGGACTGTTACAAAATCAGCTGAAAAGAAATTAAAACCACAATGCTTGTGCAGATCTGGACTGCTGACCTGCTCAGGGAGTAAAGAGGAGCCTCACCTGGGGCCCTGCGCAGCTGATCTTGCAGATCTCGCAGTAGTGCAGTTGAGGCTGCTTCGGGAGGCCCTTGGGCTTCAGGGCTTTGCTGGCAAATGGGGGCTTCTTGGTGTAGTTACTGGCCAAGTTGGGGCCACCCCCAGAGCTCCATGCAGGCTTTGGCTGATGCATGGGGGGCGGCTGCTGCTGCTGCTGGGGTTGTTGTTGGTGCGGTGGCTGCATGGATGGCTGCTGGGGAGCCGGGTAGTACGAGGCATTGGCCGCTGTGTAAGCAGCAGCGGGATCGTAACTGGAGTAGCTTGACCCTGGAGACAGAAGCAAAGAGGTCATTCTGACAGCCTTCTATCAGTTCAAAGTTGCTTTTAACGTGGGCCAATGCTTACCAGTAACTTTGTTTCAATGCTGATCTTTTGTTTATTTTTTTAATTATCCTTTTCTTATTTTAATTTATAAGCTGTCTGAAGTGTCAATTCTGGGAAGAATGTGAGGTATAAATAGAGAGAGTGATTGTAATAATGGGGATGGGGGCAAAGAGACCGCCACCATTCATGCAATTTCTCTATCCAGCCAAAGCAAGCCAAGGAAGAAAAGGAGGAGGCAGAGGAAGGAAGGGAAGCACCACCGAGGAACACTCACCTGAGTAGGAAGCAGGAGAGGAGTTGTAAGAGGCGGTGGCATACGAGGAAGATGGGGTGTACGACTGCATGGAGGAAGCCGGGACGTTCTGCTGCCCCGTGGTGGCAGCCTGGTACGTGCCGTAGCTGGACGAAGAAGCGTTCACCGCCTGGACCGGTTTGACGGGAGTCACTTGCCGCTGGGGCTGGCTTGGGTTGTATGTGGCCACCGGCTGAGTGTAGCTGCCCTGGACGCCTGCAAAGGAGACGCAAGAGTCTCTGTCGGAGCGGAGGACGCTTGGCCCAACGGGAGCCGCACGTCCTTAATAAAGATTCATTTTCCAAGCCCCAAGGTGTCCGCTTGCTCCGGTTGTGTCACAAGCCTACCCTCCACAGGGCCCTTCCAAGCAGCCCTCCGTCACCCGAGGCCTCCGCTGACCCTCCCAACGGCCCCCGCTGGGCCCAAGACTCACCGGAGTGGTAGTAGGAATCCGCAGCTGGATGCTGGGACTGCGTGACCACCGCCGGGTAGTACGCCTTGGCCTCGTAGCCTCCCGCTGTCGGGGACCGGCCGTAACCGTAACCATCCTGCCCGGGAAGAAAGAGGGCATCCGTGAGGAAGGGCACGGAGCCGGCCGAGCTGGCACGAGGGTCAGAGCCTTTCAGGCAGGGCTTCTCTTCTCAGAGCCACAGCAAGAGCAGCTTCATTTATATACCGCTTCATACTGAACTAAGCAGTTTGCAACTGTAAGCCAATTGCCCCCAGCCAGCTGGGTTCTGTTTTAGCCTTCCGCCAACAGGCTTTCAAAACAGAATTTTTGTGAAGGACCGGCTTGGGGTGTGGCTTCATTTTAAAGCGTTTTACACAGCAATAGCGATCTGCATTAACATTGTAATAGTTTAACTCCTTTTTAATACATCTCTTTTCTATCCTTACAATTGCATCATTCTTTTCATGTTGTCAAGCTGCTCTGACCCCCAGTTCTGGGAAAAGAGAGGGATACAAAATAAATTCACTCATCTCTCCTTATTTGCTAAGGTTAGGGGCACAAGACCCCCATGGAAATGGAAAAACCACAAATAACAAAAACATTGTGTTTTTACCTGAGAGGATACCTCTCTAGGAACTTCTAAGTCCTCCAGGGCAACTCTGTGGCCAACGTCCAACAGACACTGACCATAGAGTTGTGCTGGAGGAGCTAGAAAGGCCTAGTAGAGTGTCCTCTCTAGGAATCTCTAGGTCTTTCAGGGCAACTTTTAGTTAAAGTTGACCATAGAGTTGCACTGGAGGACTCAGATATTCCTAGAGAGAACATAATAATCAAATCCGAGAATAATCAAGCCCGCAAACACGGAGGGATGAGTGCTTTGCTCTTTTGGGGTGCTGCGAATGAAAACGTGTGCGTTGTGCCTCAGTTGCCCACCTGGTAGTTCTGGGAGACGGCCGGCTGAGGGGAGGGGTCCTGCTGTCGTCCCCCGTAGCCCCCGTAGTCCTGGGCCGAGGGAGCCTGGTACACGCCGTACGCCGCGGCTGTCGCGGAGGAGGAGACGGGGCGCCCGGCTTGGACGGCGGGAGCGTAGAGGGGCCCCACGGCGTGATCCACCCCTTGCGCCGCCTGCACCGCGTAGCCGGACGCCGACGGAGGATGAGCGCAGACCGGAGCCGGTTGGGCACTGGGGGGAGAGAAAGGCAGCCTCAGAGGAAGGAGCCCTTGGACATAATAAGCCCCCCGAGACAAGGCTGCCTCCAGAGCGGAGGAACGGCCCCGTTTGGCACCGGCTTCGGCTCAAGGCTGGGGAATTCTGGGAAATGGAGCCTGTGGTGGGGCCCAGAGGCTGAACTGCTATGGAATTATGGGAAATAGAGTCTGTTGTGGGGCCCAGAGGCTGAATAGCTATGGAATTCTGGGAATTGGACTCTGTGGTGGAGCCCAGAGGCTTAATTGCTATGGAATTATGGGAGCTGGAGTCTGTTGTGAGGCCTGGAGGCTCAACTGCTATGGAATTATGGGAAATAGAGTCTGTTGTGGGGCCTAGAGGCTGAATTGCTATGGAATTATGGGAGCTGGAGTCTGCTGTGGGGGCCCAGAGCTCGTTGTCTGACTCACTTGCTGTGGAATTCTGGGAGGTGGAGTCTGTTGTGGGGCCCAGAGCGGAGCTCCGCTCCGCTCTGGGCCCACAACAGACTCCACCTCCCAGAATTCCACAGCGCGGAGCCACGGCTTCCTGACCTGTACTGAGGCCCCGCAGCGGCGCCGGCGAAGCCGTAATAATTGCTGGCCGCCATCTCGGCTTCTCCTCCAGCCCCTTCCTTCCGACTCTGAGGCGGCGACGCGCGGGGCACGCCGGGAAAGAAGGAAAACCGCGACGACGCACGGCACGCGCCCCGGTCACGCTTTTGCCATGGCGACAGGCCCCGCCCCTTCCCTAAACCTATCGAAGGAGAAGAAGTGAGAGACAACCCTCCCGGGAGGGCACTTCCGGGTTCGTTGCCTCGCCGAGTCGCGTCGCTCTAGGAGTTTGTCTCTCTATGGTAGTCCTCCGAGATTTCGCTTCTTCTTTAGACCCAAATCTCGCGAGACCTCCCTGTGGTGCGGGAGCCGCGCGCGCGTGACTGCCGTTTCCTTCCTCCTTCCAAGCGAAGGGGGGCGTGGCTTTCCAAGCGGGTTCCCATGGCAACCTGGGGAAAGGAAGGCCCGGGTTTGAGGGGGGCCGTTGAGTGACGTCAGAGGAGTGACGTCACTCAGCAGCACAGCCTCTTCTTCCCCCCCTTTTCCTTTCATAGCCCCTCCCTCCAGTTGACGTCACTTGAAATCCAATGATTTCTAAATGTATTTATTTATTTAAAGCAATATTTGTAAGCCGCTTTAAAAGCCTTTAGTGCTGAAAAACGGGGTATAAATAAATAAATATTATTATTATTCCCAAGGCTTGAATGTTATGATATATTTTCCAGTTGTGGCCTGGTTTGGTCTGGCCCAAGATGGCCGCCCTCACACTCTCTTGGCAGCCATTTTGTAAAGGATTATTACACAGTTTTTTGTGGAGCTTTTGGGCTATGTGGCCATGTTCTGGAAGCCTGAAAGCCTTCGACTCCACATTATTACACAGCTGTTTTGAAGCATTGCACACGAGGACCCCAATGCCCATCATCCCCGTTGCACTAGAGAAGCCTGTCTTGGTGCGACCCAGGATGGCCATCCTCATATTCCCTTGGGCAGCCATTTTGCAAGGGGTTACCTGGGCACCTTGTGGCCTTCCGTATGTTGAACACCAATGCCCATCATCCCCCTTGGCCACTAGGGATTGCATGGGCATGTTGCCAGACACAAGCTCCCATCATCCCTCTGCCTTGGCTGCTGGGAAGCTCTTGTCGGGCAGGAGAGGCCTGACTTGTTTTGCCCCAAGATGGCTGCCCTCAGGCTCGCTCGAGCTATTACAAAAGGGATTTCATGGATGTGGTGCGGCCTTTCACGTTATGTCAGACACTAATGCCTATCCTCCTCTTTGCCCACCAAGAGCTCCTTATCAGAGTGAAGAGGACTGCCTTGTCTTAATCCAAGACGGCTGCCCTCAGGCTCCCTTGGGGAGCCATTTTGTAAGGGACTGCATGGACATGGCATGGCCTTCCACATTATGTCTGACACTAATGCCCATCATCCTCTTTGGCCACTAGGGATTAGGCAGGCATGTTGCTAGACAGCAGCTCCCATCATCCCTCAGCCTTGGCTGCTGGGAAGCTCTTGCCCGGCAGGAGAGGTCCGGCTTGTTCTGACCCAAGATGGCTGCCCTCACGCTCTCTTGAGGAGCCATTTTGTAAGGGATTGCATGGACTTGGTGCGGCCTTTCACATTATGTCAGACACTAATGCCCATCATCCTCCTTGCCCACCAAGATCTCCTTGTCAGAGTGAAGAGGACTGCCTTGTCTTAATCCAAAATGGCCGCCCTCAGGCTCCCTTGGGGAGCCATTTTGTAAGGGCGCAGCCTTCCATGTTCTCTCAGACACTAACACCCATCATCCTCTTTGGCCACTAAGGGATTACATGGGCATGTTGCTAGACACCAGCTCCCATCATCCCCCAGCTTGGCCGCTGGGAAGCTCTTGTCCGGAAGGAGAGGTCCGGCTTGTTCTGCCCCAAGATGGCCGCCCTCACGCTCTCTTGAGGAGCCATTTTGTAAGGGATTGCATGGACGTGGCGCTGCCTTCAACATGACACCAGGCACCAACTCCCATCATCCCCTTTCTCCACTGGGAAGCTTTTGTTGGAAGTGGATGGGCCTGCTTTTTCTTAATACAAGGCTGCATCCACACTGGAGAAATAACCCGGTTTGGGACCGCTTTAACTGCCTTGGCTCAAGGCTATGGGATTCTGGGAGTTGGAGTATGTTGTGGGACCCAGAACTTGATGTCTGGCTCACTTGCTATGGAATTCTGGGAGTTGGAGTCTGTTGTGGGGCCCTGAGCTTGTTGTCTGACTCACTTGCTATGGAATTCTGGGAGTTGGAGTATGTTGTGGGGTCCGGAACGGCCCACAACAAACTCCAACTCCCAGAATTCCATAGCCTTGAGCCAGAAAGAGACTTAAAGCGGTGCCAAACCGGATTATTTCTCCAGTGTGGATGCAGCCCAAGATGGCCGCCCTCATGCTCCCTTGAGCAGCCATTTTGTAAAGGCTTGGATATGCATCTATTCATTTATTTATTAGTTGTGTAAGGTGTTTATTGCACACAAACACACCCTTCATTAAACAGGAGAGTGTGTTTTCTTTCAAAACGGATTAGGACCATGGAGCGTAATGTCGTGCGTGTGGACGGGTTGAGGGAGTCGTCCCTGAGGGAAAAGGCGGCGTTCAGACGTTCTTCAGGGAGACGCGCGTCGTCGAGCCGCGTTCCCTGAGGTAAATTAGGCCACGCCCCTCGGCTGGGGGGCGGGGCTAAGGAGGAAAAAAGACGCTCAGTCTCGGGCGACGGGGGAGAGACTGCGCATGCGCCGCCGCTGCAGAAAGGCTCCCCTCAGGAGAACTCCGCGTCGGCTCTTTCTCTTCCCCCGCCCTGTAACCGGCGCGGCTCCCGACCAATAGGCGCCTCCGTTGGTGCTCGGCGCAGCCAATCACCGTCGGAGGGCGGGCCTTGGGCGAGTGGGCGTGTCCGAGCGCTGGCCACGCCTCCTCTCTCGCTGCTGCTGCTGCTGCTGGTGGTTTAGGAGCGGAGCGACTTCGTTGCGAGGCAGCTGCGGCCCTTCGTCCTCCTCCTCTTTCGTCCCCCCTTCCCTCTCCCCGCTAATTCGCTGCCTTCTCCGCCTGCCGATCCCGTCTTCTCGCCCGCTGCCAGGTAAGGCCTGCTCGCTCGCTCTGAGGCCGTTGGAGAGACGCCTCGCGGCCTAGTTGCCGGGCCTGTGACGTCACGCAGAGAGAGGGGCGGGGCGGAGGGAGTGGGCGGGGCCTGAGGGAGCGGCGGCGGAAGCCGGGAGGGGACAAAAAGGCCCAGGGGCGGGGCGGGGCCTTCTCTGCGGGAGGGAGGAAGAGGCAGAGGGGGCTGATTGCGTCATCAGGACGCGCGCGCGGCGGCGGACAGGAGTGACGTAGGCGAAGGGACCCTCCGCAGAGAGGCCCAGGAATACTGTGCTGCGTCCGTTTTATTATCGCTGGCTTCGACTCGTCTCCCGGCTGAAGGTGGGTCAGTCTCTTTATTCGCGCTGCATCCGCGCTGGAGAAAGTTAACCCGGTTTGGCTCCGCTTTCGCTCTTTGTCTGGCTCAAGGCTGTGAGCTCCGCTCTGGGCCCACAACAAACTCCAACTCCCAGAATTCCATAGCAGCTGAGTCAGACAACAAGCTCTGGGCCCCACAACAGACTCCAACTCCCAGAATTCCACAGCAATTGAGCCAGACAACAAACTCTGGGCCCCACAGCAGACTCCAACTCCCAGAATTCCATAGCAACTGACCGAAACAACGAGCTCTGGGCCCCACAACAGACCACAGCTCCCAGAATTCCATAGTCTTGAGCCAGATAGAGCTTCTGAAGCCCCGCTCTGGGCCCCACAATATACTCCAACTCCCAGAATTCCACAGCCTTACAGTTAAGCTTTCAGCTTTGACCCCACAGTATACAGTACTCCAATTCCCAGAATTCCACAGCCTTGAGCCAGTAGTGGACCCCACAACAGACTCCAGCTCCCAGAATTCCATAGCAGTTGAGCCAGGAAAGGAGCTCTGGGCCCCGCATCATACTCCAGCTCCCAGAATTCCACAGCAACCGAGCCACAAAACACCCAAAATACTTCTGTCTGTATTCAGCCCCAAAGTCTTAAAAATGTGGCACAAAAAGGAGAAAAGGCAGGTTTTGGGCTGCAGAGTAAGGTCCAGAACACGCTGCAGAAATGATCCAGTTTGAGACCGCTTTAACTGCCCTGGCTCAGTGCTAGGGAATTCTGGGAATTGTAGTCTGTCGTGGCACCAGATCTCTCTGACAGAGAAGGCTCAATGTCGCACAAAACTACGGTTCCCAGAATTCCCTAGGCTTGAACCAGGGCAGTTAAAGCAATCTCACACTGGATTATTCTGCCGTGTGTTTTGGACCTGAGTTCAGATGAGCCGTTCCTCTGTCCCCCTTTGGTCCTTTTGGGCAGAACGGCCTTGTAAGGCGGGACGGAGCTGCACTTTTCTGTCAATATCTCTGTATGCTGCTGTTTATGTGACGCGCGGAACGGGTCCATTGGAACAGAAACAAAAGGAATCAGAATTCAAGACAATCTTAACCTGTGCCAATGGGGCATAATAGGGACATAAGCAGACTGTGTTGTGGGACTGTGTTGATCGTGTGGGTTCCTTTTAGGGCAGCGGCCTTGCCAGGCAGACTGGTGTTGCTGTTTACCCCCCTTTTTGGTGAAGGGGAAAAACCAGCCCTTGGAAGCTGTTGCCTACTGCTAATTATTTAGGATCTACTTCAGATTTGGGTCGCCGTAGAAGGCTAGTGGGGCCCCTTAGTCCCCCAGGAGGGGTCTTTGGAGGATCGCGCCTCTTCCCTGCACCTGATCCCCTCCCCAAATTAAATGGGGGCAAACCTTCCCTTCAGAAGCCCCTTCCTCTGCTTTACACATTACACCACAGGCCTTCTCTGGGGCAGGATTCAAGAACCCAAATGCTGCCTGGGAGTATGTGGGGCCTTTTAGCCCCAGAAGCATGCAGGCATCATTACCTGTTCACTCTCTGTTTCCAATAGGCCTAAATTTGCCCTAAACTACAGGATGCTTTCAGGCAAAAACGAACATCTTGGTAAAATTTGTTTTTGACCCTTTGGGGTCCTCCGGACGTGGCGGAAATGCCCCCCACAGCCCCCAGAGTGCCTTTAGGGGCATTTGTGAGGTAGGCTGGATGAAACATGGCTGCCACAATGGGGCTATGAGCTTGACTCAAGCCCTCTTGCTCTGCCCACACCAGTGTTTCTAAGGGTGGGCTCTCACACTATCCCAGCCCTTGGAAACCAGGCACCCTCCTCATGCGTTTAGCCAGTGCTCCCAGGCAGCATGCTTGGATGGGGATTGTAGCCTGGCGCATCTGGAGGATATCAGGCCATAGAAAGCTGTTTGGCTGTGAACGCCAGGAGACAGCGAAGGCTAACGGGGAGGCATCTCTGCCATAACAGGTAAATAGGCCTGTTCTGGGTGTGTCTTGGAGTGTCCTGAAGTCCTCCTGTCGTTGAAGAAGGGGCTCCTTGGGAATTAGAGCTTTATGGCTTCCCTCCTGGCTCTCGAATGATCTGGGTGTATGTCCTTGGAGGTGGCCTACTGTATATACTCACTTGTAAGGCTAGAAATGTAGGGCAAAAAAAGACCCCAAAAACATGAGTCAACATATCCGTGGGTCAATATAAGCACTGCACTTCAACTTTTATTTTAAAAAAGAAACCATCCTCTGGCAAAAGGCAAAAGTGTGGTCCATCCTGGAAACACTGGCCTCCTCTGTTCTCTTATCCGTCCGGCCTTTAATGTGAACACAAACAGTTATGTCTGCTGGAATTCTGTAAGCTCCTTGACATCGTTTTCCTTTCCCTCATCCTTTACGTAAATAAATAATAAACGTTTTACTTATATCCCGCCCCTCTGTCCAAGGCAACTGCGGTGGTTTACAAGTTAAAACAGTATAGTCCCAAATCCCAGTATCCCACCCCCAAAATAACAATGAAACAATTCACAGTTTAAAACATACCTTAAAATAAACAGTGGCTATAGCAGATTCAGAGGTGTAACGGGTTCCAATCTTTGGTGGATGGTTATCCCTTGTTACATGCCCTTAAGTTTTCCCCTCAGCTTATCCAAGGGTCATATCAAAATCTATGGTTTTGGCCCCAGAACTGAGACCCTGAGAGCCTTTTTGGCACAACAGTCCTGGACCCCACACAGGGCCAGATCTGAGAGCTTTCAGGTGAGACTTTTCAGGTGTTAAGCACTTTGTGCACACCTTGATGGTTGCCACATACGGGATGGAAATGCAGGCACAAAGGTTGGAGTGGCTTGAACTGCTTGTTTGCAAAGTGGCACTTTGAGAGTCCCGGGTGAGTTAGAAAACAGTGGCATTGAGGTAGCGTTGCCCACTAATCTAGGGAACAACTCCAGAATGAGGGACTTTGTGGTTGCCGAGGGCTGTGACTGCGTTGGGAGGGTACTTAGGATTCTGTGGGCCAAAGGCACTGTTTTATAGGTGCAAAGTGTACATCTTTGAAGGATACAAACTCTACTAAAGACACAGATCATTTGCCTGACCCCAAAGAGATGCGTCTCAACTTGAGGTGAATTTTTGTGACACCTTTGTATAATAAATATCACATGTGACACTTCACTCCTCCTTTTGTTGTTACTGTGAATTTGACTTTGGGTGCTTTTTACTTTCAAAGGGCTCCTTATTCTTTTCCTTCTGAAAGAACATATCAAAGTTAGAATAGGATGGAACAAGATAATACACAGCTTTAAACCACGCTAGGAACAGTACAGTGGAAAGACAAACACACAAGAAGGTTTTGTTTATAGCTGTAGAAAACAGGTTGGTTCCCAGTGAAAGGTTTTCTGAAGGAATCGGTCAGGAGGTGAGCGCCGATGGTTTTCCTTAGGAAGCCTCCTGAAATCCACTGGCCTTTCAGCTCCGAGGGGAGAGGAGGAGATGAGGAACGCCAAAGCAGCAAAGGCAGAATTGCTGAACAGTGGAATTTAGGATTTCTAACATGTCGTAGTTTTCTTGCTGAAAGGCGTCTTCTGTTTAAGCCGGTCATGCATTTTGTCCATCGTCGGCTCCAGTGAATTTCACTTCCTCTTTCTCACCATTGAGCATGAAATGAGCTTTTGTGCGCAGGGAGATTTATGTCAATCAGGGCTGGTTCTGGGGGTTGTGCGTGTGCTGAATAGAGATGAGACGCAAAGCCAGCGATCGGACTCCCGAGCCAGTGTTGGGGGCTGCAGGCCTTTCAGGAAGGCTGGCTTTCAATGTAATTTTAGGTGTCCTTATCAGCTTACCCACGCTTGATTCAGATTCAGGTGGTCTTGCCGCTCCTCCATCTCTTTTCACAGGCTCCCAGAGTTTCGTTGGACAAGCCCTGTGTCTTTTCAAGGGCTAATGCAAGTCCTTTGCTCTATGAGCAGCTGGGCCATTGACTCAGAGGCTGCTCCAGAGAAGCCAAGGATGGCCGTGGTGCTTATGCAGGTCACTGCTGTGGCAGGGCTTTGGACCCTTTCGCAGATAGATAAAGCCTTGATAAGAAAGCCAAGGCTTAGACTCAGACCCCCGGCCTTCCTTCTTTTTGTTGACGGTTCTAACGCTGTCAGGTCAGAGGGGACAGAACTCCATCCCTCCCTTTATTGACTGAATTGACTTTATTACTGTGGAGCAGGGTATACATTATTATTACTGTATCATCATCATCATCATCATCATCATTATTCAGACTAGGACTCAAGGTGGCTTATCAAAGACAGAAAAGGACAATAAAAACATACAGAGTTATAGCCAAAGGCTGTTTGCAACAGGAAGGGCCTCACCTTCTGCCAAAAAAACCCCAGCGAAGGAGGAGCTCTCCTTATTTCCTTGGGAGGAGGGAGTTAGAAAGCCAGGGGTCAGCCCCTGAGATGCAAAGGTGCCAGGGTCGAGAGAAGGGCTGCCCATGAAGGCCTGAGCGCTCAGGCAGGCTCACAGGAGAAGATCCGGTCCTTCAAATAGCCTGAAGGAGACAAAAGACCATGGAAATATACATGGAAAAACATGTTCGTTCATGTTTTCTTCTCTTCTGACTTGATTGTAAAAAGAGGGTTGGTTGCATGGAACTTTGTAGCCAAATTCTAGTCAGTATGTGCTTGGCTTTAAATGCCCATAACTATGAGTAGTTTTTCTTCAGTGGCCTAAATCCAGTTGTTACCCCAAAGTCTAGCAGACCCATTGAAATGGGAGCTCTGTGGGTCCCATTATGTCACTGGTTCCATCTGATTGGGTCTGGCTTTGGGCATCAGGACAGTATGTTTGTTTCTGCTCTGTTTATTCGTGTTTTGCAGTATGAGCAGCAGAGTTGGCCTTTTTATTTTGACAGGGTCTTCTCCAGTTAAAATGTCTAATGGTTATGAAGATCACATGGCTGAAGACTGCAGGGACGATATCGGTCGGACGAATTTAATTGTGAACTACCTGCCCCAGAACATGACCCAGGATGAGTTGCGGAGCTTGTTCAGCAGCATTGGAGAAGTTGAATCTGCCAAGCTCATTCGAGACAAAGTTGCAGGTAAAACAGTGGAGGTTTGGAGCTGGGTGGGTGGGTGTCATAAAATGGTAATTAATACATTTGGTTACACAGCCTGGTCCAGCTGGCAGCGGGATGATGAGAGTTGTAGTCTGATACATCTGGTGAGCAGCAGGTTGGCTGAGACAGTGGCCTTCACCCTGATGGGATTTCATGTAATTGTTTAAAGTAATTGCAAGGTTGTGAAGCCTGCAGGGTTCTGAAACTCTTGCCTTAGCATCCCAAGAATGTCAGGACTGGTTCTCTCTGTCCAAATAGCAATTCTGTTTCCTGTGAAAGTCCACATTTGCCGTTGAGGCAATAAATCTGCAACGTAGGCCATGCTGGTGACCAAGGTTTACTTTGTAGGCCTTGGGCAAGGGCTTTGATGGGGCTGCTGAAGCTTCTTAGCTCTCCAAGATGAGGCTTTTTGGATCCTGGGTCCCATGTTCTGTATTTACTAGAGAAGTGATGGAATGTTTTTTCACTCCAAACTCCTCCTCTCCCCCCCGCCCCCCATTTCTGTTGTTCTGGTAGTAATTTTGTATAAATGGTTGCAGGCCACAGAAAAGAGCATGTGTGAGAGAAAGAATATTCGTCTGCGGTGTGTCGGTGTGTGGATGGATTTAAGGGCAACACAGATGTATCCCAGTTTCCAGAATGCAAAGAATTTGTAATGACCCCCCTTCCCTTTCCCATTTTGGCATTGTGGGTATTTGTGTGCAAAAGAGGTCCAATGTGGAATGTTGTGTTTTAGCAGTGAGGAAGCAAAGGGGTTTCTTCTCCTTGCAGTAAATATCAGATATCTTCTTTTCCCCCCCTATAGGACATAGCTTGGGTTATGGCTTTGTGAACTATGTGACAGCTAAAGATGCTGAAAGAGCGATAAACACACTGAATGGCCTGAGGCTTCAGTCCAAAACCATCAAGGTAAATATTCTCCGACATAAGTGTTGTTATTCTGTGCCTTCAAGTCAATTCCAGCTTATGGCAGCACTGTTAAGAGTGTTTTCTTGGCCAGATTTCTGTGGAGGAGGTTTGTCACCATTGCCTTTCTCCAAGGCTGAGAGAAAGAATGACATGCCCACGGTTTCCGTAGCTGAGCAGGGATTCGAACTCTGGTTTCCAGAGTCTTAGGCCAACACACAAAACAACAACACCACCCTGGCTCTCATACATGTTTATATATGAAGGATTTTCACCCATTTCAAGAAAAATTCAGTTGACTTGATCAACTGAAATGCGTACAGTTAATCAGTCTTGCGCTAGACACTTTCCATCACAGAAATATCTCTTTGCCAACCGCTTTTTCTATCATAACCTTGTATTTAAAAATAACACGAGCATTTTAAAGTTTTCAGCCTGACTCACCTGAGATCACATTAGTATACATGGGTTTTGTTTTATTTATTTTTTTTTGTTGCTTTAAAGAGTGTTTTCTTGGCCATATTATTGGTTTGACCCGTCTTTCTTCATCCTGGTGCCCTCCAGAGAAGTAGCCATGCTGGCTGGGCACAACATAGGTCGTGTTCCCATGCACCAGGAGGGTGCAAGGTTTGTTGGAAGCCGCACTGATTCTTATTCCCCATTGCTTTTCCTTCCATGTCATGTTGTCATAAGCCTGAATTGTTTCTACTAGTTGTTAAGCCATTCTGTGATCCTTACTGTCTCAAAAGAGTGGAGCATAAATGCTTCCAGTTAATCAATAATCCGTGTTATAGCTTATTCATGTGTATGGCGTGTGTGTGGGAAGCCTAATAGTAAGAATTGGCTTTCCACCAGCTGTGTGGATCACGAGACAAAGAGAGAAACAGCGTGTCAGGGACCCAGGAAGGAGGTGGCCTCGCAGTCCAAGTGACACAGCTGTCACGGCTTTGTGACTTGCGTCGCGTGGCTGGGTGATGCCTGCCTTGCACCCATGAATGGGCTGCTTGTAGCCTTCCGAACGTTGCGTCTTCTGCCTCCCAGGGAAGTTGCTGGACGTGGCGTTTAACTCTTTATGTGCTGCATATTATCTTTTCCACGAAATATCAAATAGGTTTCAAGAACTGGGTCCACCCAAGGCTGAATGAGTTCTTTGGGCACAGCAGTGCTTCCGTATTTTGTGGGCATGTTTACTCAGCTTAATTTTCCAAGCACATGTTTATGCTTTCTTTCAGCTGCCCCCATCCAATCCTCAAAAAAAACCCTCTATGATGTGCAATAATTCTTCTGCTTCACCATTTATTGTAGAGAGGAGTAAATTCATGGGTATTCCTAACATTTAGGGGTGTCACACTTTTCCCTTATACTGGAAAAATCTGGTCATTCCTCTGCTCCAAGAGTCACCCAAAGTGGCATTTCAGAACACAGGCAGCCACAGCGATGGGGCCTGGTCTTAACATAACAGTCTGTAACAGTCTCCGCTGTAAAATACGGGGCTGTGAACACACCAGCTGTTGGCTCTTTCTGTTCAGAAGTTGCTCTTTGCACTTCTCTTCCTGTCCACTCAGCATTTTGGGAATTAGAAAGGGCTTTCTGGGCATTCTAGTCCAACCTCTTGCTAATCCAGAGCTATAGCATGTCCAAGAAGTGGAAGCCTAGCCTCTGCCTGAAAGGTTTTCAGTGGGAGAGAGCATGCCCAAGAGGTTCCGTTTCTGAGCTTTTCTTTTCCCTAAAATGTTTACTTACTGCCAAGGGATTCTTGGGAAACTAAAAAAGTGGCTAGTGGTTTTAGAGGGTGCAGGTGGCAATGTTTATATTAATATATGTGTGTTTTTTTTGTCATCCCTCCTCCTCTTTTTAAAAAAAAACTAAAGGTGTCGTATGCCCGCCCCAGCTCCGAGGTTATCAAAGATGCAAACTTATACATTAGTGGGCTGCCACGGACAATGACGCAGAAAGATGTTGAAGACATGTTTTCACGGTTTGGCCGCATTATCAACTCGCGCGTGCTGGTTGACCAGACTACAGGTGTGCAAGGCACTGGCTCTTCTACAGGCGGTGGTGGTGTTTTGGTTTTTCCCCCTTGGTTTCCTTGGCTGGGGTTTGGGAAGGGAAGGGCAGTTCTCAAAAGCATTTCCACTTATGCCTCTCCCCATTAAAGCCACTCAGTTCAAGGGCTGAGTCACTGCCAAGGCCCTGGACTGGAATACCTTCTTCTTTAAAGACGCCTTGGATAGAAGAAGGAAGTGTGCTTGGTATTTGGGACTCGGGAGATCCAGTCCTTTTGGGCCTCCTGGCCTTTAGGTCAAAACAACAGCTGAGAAACTGACATTCAGGGTTTCCTAGTATTAGGCCCCAAATAGAGAGATACCACAGTTGCTGAGGAAAACTTGGTGATCTTCTCTGATCAGCCCTGGCGGTGCAGTGGTTAAATGCCTGTACTGCAGCCACTCACTCAAAACCATAAGGTGGCGAGTTCAAGACCAGCAAAGGGCTGAAGCTTGACTCAGGCTTGCATCCTTCCGAGGTCACTAAAATGAGTACCCAGATTGTTGGGGGGCAAATAGCTTACAATTGTAAACCGCTTAGACACTCCTTAAGGGTATGAAGCGGTATATAAATGAAGCTGTTTGTTTGTTTGTTTTGCTCTAAAAACTCAGCTTGGCCAAAACCAGTTGACCCTGCTGGCAAGATCTGAGCCGTCGCTCCCAAGGGTGGAAATGCTTCTTCCTAGCGGGGCCATTTCCCTTGTTACTGTACTTATAAGGTGCTTTGACTGGCACTGTGCTGTCCTTAAAGGTGGGACAAAGTAGATAAGGAAGGGATTGCTTACTTTTTTTCTCTCCTCCTTTTTCTTTTCCAATGTGGCTTTAAGGTTTGTCCAGAGGGGTTGCGTTCATCCGGTTCGACAAACGCTCAGAAGCTGAAGAGGCCATTTCCAGCTTCAACGGCCACAAGCCCCCCGGCTCCTCTGAGCCGATCACAGTGAAGTTTGCTGCTAACCCCAACCAGAACAAGAATGTGGCGCTGCTCTCCCAGCTGTACCACTCGCCCGCGCGACGGTTTGGGGGCCCCGTCCACCACCAGGCCCAGAGATTCAGGTAGGTTAGGAAGAGTGAAGTGATCGGAGGTCTGTACGGTGTTTCTCTCTCTTTCTGCCTCTGTACCTTTTGCTCTTTTTTTTTTTTTTTTTTTTACTCATTACTGTTCATCATCAGACTCGATGCACTGTCTTCCAGTTTATAGATAAGGGGAGGCAAGAAAACAACACTGGACCTAAGTATTACCCATTCCAAAATGTTAGGGTTAACTCTTCTGGTGTTCCAGCAGTTGTTAGTCAGTAAAGACGCCTTTTCCTGTTCATGGGTGATACTCCCTGCAGCCTCCATTCATGCTCCCTGGTCTTCATGCTTGTTAGTCTCAACCATGAGTAGAGCACTCTGTGCTAGTTAAGCCATGCATCAGTCACAGGTGCCATCACTGAATATCCTCACAAGGTAGGATTCAATGTAAATTTGTATCCACTGATATCTTCTATTACTTTAACCAACTCTTTCCCAATATTTCTTGACAGTTCACGTGGAACCCATCAGCTTGGTCCCAATTGCACCTCCAACTTCTTCCATTAGATTTTTTAAAAATGCATTCTGTATAACTTCAGAGAGTTCTGAAATAATTTTCTCTCAAAATTAACAGTGGAGTGCTTATGTCCCCAAATGATTATGTATTCCCAAGCTATGTCAGTAATCATTGTTGATGTCCATTTCTGTTCTTATTTTCCGTTCTACAGACTTCTCTCTCTCCCTCCCACCCCTTTTCCTCTTTTTATTATCCAAATAGACTTTCATTTAAATAGTGGATTAAATGCCCATCCAGGTCCTCTTTTCCCTGTTAATAAAGATTGAAACTGTGTCTGTCTGATCTGATGCTTCATAACAGTATGTCGAAAGATACCATTTTAAAAGTTACTGGAAGAAAAGGGGTCTGGTATTCATTGTAATGCATGGTTCCTCCAATGGCAAAATTCCATTACTATTAAAATAATATCCTTAAGCTTATAAAAACTTCTCTCTTCCCTTAGCCTAAAACTGCCAAAGTCATTTTTGTTAAAGGCTCTATGTTGTCCCTTTAAAAGCTGTTGCTATTCTTTCTGACTCAAAATAGTGTTCTCATTGGTTTACAGAATGATAAAAGTACAAATTAGGAGAGGGAGGGGGACTGATACAAACCAGCAAAATAAAGACAGCCGTTAAACAGAATAAAATGGGACTAATACTATTTCGTTATGATAAAGCTATAATAAACCCTGGCCCAAGACCTAAATGCCTGATGTTGGCATTTGCTGCCATTGAGATACCTGAGGCAAAAATGTATTTTCATTTGTGGATCAGCCTTAAGTTTTATGTGCAGTTATGACACATGGGTGCGGAAAGAAGAGCTATGTTTTCTTTTGTTTTTGGACCTGATCCTGTTGCACACACAGCATAGAGAGGGCTGCTGACTGGAAGCGAGGGTCATTTTCAGGGGTGAGGAGAAAGAGGCAGCGCCGGGAGTCAGTGCCACTCAACTCAATGGGGCTTGCTTCCGAGTAAAAGGCACAAAGTTTGGCTGCATGCATTGTGCCTGGATTGTGACCTAGGAAATCAAGGCAGCGTTTCTCAGGAGGTACCATGGGAATGGTCACTTTCCACTCAGTAAAAGTACCTTTTAAAATACAAACTAGCATTGCTAAAAACAAATAATAATCAATTACTGTTCAATAAATAATCATGATAATATGGTCCTGCAAGCAACACATAGCATTCCTCGCCAGCATGGCTGATAGGTGATGTTAATCCCAAATGCCCCCCATGCCATCAGGCAGAGTTCATAACGTAAAGAGTGGCCAGGTCAGTCGACAGGATCTCATTTTATCTTAGTCTGCAGCCTTAATAATGGCAAATAGAATTATGAACAGTAAGCAGTAGATCAGATTAGATCATGAGCAGATCATAATCATTAATCCCATCAGTAACCTTTTAGTTGCTGGATTGGGGGAGGGATAAATGACAAATCTTTTAATACATAGTGATTTAAAGTTCAATCTTCTAGAGGTGTGCTGCCTTAGTTAGCAGCGGCTTCATTGGCATCCGCAACATTTAGTTGATCTATTTTTCCCTGGAAGCCTTGCTGTCTTGTTCTTCTATGGACAGACGGAAGCTGCCCCTCAAGGATCTTAATTCGCACCTAGGAATCCATCATGCTTTTGAAACCTAGCCAGATTGTCCAAACGTCCCTCTCCTAACTTAACTGTTGATCTGGGTTTGAGTTTCTTATTCCACTTGCTTATGTGTCTTTTTGTTTTTGTTCTTTGGGTTTTTCCCCCTTGCTCATTTTCACACAATGCTTGTTGTAAATTCCTTCTGGTAGTGACCTTTTCAGTGAAATACTTGCATGTGTTTTTTTTTAATTATTTTCATTCTCTTGAAGTGTAGAGTCAGATGGGTGATCTTTCAGAATTCTTGTCTTAGAATTCTTGTCACATGTTAAATAAATATATGTTCTTCTATCTGCCTGTACTCAGCCTCTTCCATGTGAGATGATGGTCCTCCTCTGCCCCCTCCCAGCCATTCAGGATACTGAATATTTTTGCCAGATTCACCCTTTTCCCATTTGCCCAGGCCTAAGAGTTGAAATGGGCTCAAAGTTGAAGTCAGGGCCCACGATAAGCTGAATGTGAGGGAATGGTCATACCTTCTTTCTCACTCTCTTTTTGTTTCCTGCTCAGCGCTAACTATAGTTTCACAGGCTGTGGCAAACACTTGCTTTCTGGAATTGGAAACCATGGTTTCTGGCTTAGAGGGCAATTGCTAACCATGGGCAGCCAATTTTGTACGTCTTGGAAACTTCTGGTCAGTCCCAGATGGGACATGGGTGGAAGGCCAGCAGCCCTGCAGAGGGAATGGGGCTGGGGATACTCTCTATGGTATTATTCATAGTCCTCCAGGACCAGGGTTGGGAAGAGTCTCTGATTCGATGGGTGTATGGTGACCATGAGCAGGAAGACCACCTGTCCCGGAATGAAGTCTTCCCCCTTGCCCCTGTCTTTGAAAACATTTGAGTGTGAGGATTTGTCACATTCCAGAACAGCGAGAGTGCTGTGCAGTGTCTCACTTCCAGGGTGTAAATAAGTGGCTGGAAGCTGCAAGGGATTTGGAGAGAAAACCCCTGAAGGCTCAGTGGGCAGTTGTCCCTGTCGCTCCCTCCCTCTTTCCCTCACCCCTGAGTGGGATGTGGGGCTGGGAGGCCTGGGGCCGAATTGTCAGAGAGGAGTGACCCGTCTCCCCTGCTGTCCTGGAGGCCTTCCCTGGGTCTGCAGCTCCTGAAGAGCTTGTCCCAAGAAGTCCCTTGCCCCTAAGCACATCTCCCAGCAGGCAGGGCCAGAAAAGGAATCCCAGGTCCAAAGGTGCGCTCCTTGTGGGCTCACTTCCCCCAAGCCCTGGCTGGTCTGGAGAGGAGCTGCCTGAGAGCCACTGGCAAATCCTCTCCCCACTTGTTCCCCTCACTGGGGACCTGTCCAGGAGAAATTCCAGCTGGATGCCCCCAGCGTGACAATTCTCAGAGGGCTAGCCATGGTTGCCCCTTGCCGTGAAGAGCCAGAGAGGCGCATAGCACTGCCAAGGCTAGCAGCCTGGTTGTGGCCTGGGTTTTTGTGGACGGACCTACTCCTGTCAGGTGCTTTCAGCTCTGAATGGGGAAGCCATGTGAGGCATGAGGCTGAGAGAGCAACCTCATTGCAGCAGTGGGGTTGCCCACAACCAAGCTGCACAGGGCTGATTTAAGGCTGTTGTGTGTTTCCCTTTGCATGATCTCCTTTGCCAGTTTCGTAAATCAGAGGCCTGGATTGCGTTTGCTCTAGAGAGAGAGAGAGCCTTGTCACCTCCTGTCACTTTTGGGAACTGTGTGACTGCTGTCTGAATTTAGGCTCTGCAAACCAAGCTTTCTCTTTCCGTAGCCCCCAGACTGCCCCAGTGCTTTCCTTTCGCTCTCCTCTCCTGTTCCCTTTTGTCAGCTGAAGACAGCGCTTAGCACAGGCTCCACTCCACAAAAGCAGATGGGGCAACACCTGAAGGTTCTTAAGACAAGAGCAGGGCACCTGTGGCCTTCCAGGCCCTCCAGGGTGACAGTTCCCATCACCCCTTGACTACAGGCTGTGCTGGCTAGAAAAGGAGGGTTGCTGTACTTGAAAATGCCCGGGGGGGGGGACCAGGCTTCTCCCCGCTGCTTGGCAAGGGGCTGCCTCTCTGCTGTCTTCCCTCTCGGCGCTTCTCTTTGCGGTGGGACAGGCAGGTTGGCATCTCGCTCCCGGGGCAGGTGGGGTGCCAGGGCAGGGCTGGGGAGGGGGTGAGCGTTCCTAACCTTGATTCCCTGTTGAGGTTTTTTATTTTGCTTGATTGAACTGACTTTTTTTGTTTTGTTGTTTTGTTTACATGAACTATTGTGTGCTTTTTATTTGCTAGGTTCTCTCCTATGGGTGTAGATCACATGAGTGGGCTTTCTGGTGTAAATGTCCCAGGAAACTCCTCTTCGGGCTGGTGTATCTTCATCTACAACCTCGGCCAAGATGCCGATGAGGGAATCCTCTGGCAGATGTTTGGCCCCTTTGGCGCGGTGACTAATGTCAAAGTCATCCGCGACTTCAACACCAACAAGTGTAAAGGCTTTGGCTTTGTGACAATGACAAACTATGAAGAAGCGGCCATGGCCATAGCGAGTCTTAACGGCTACCGGCTGGGGGACAAAATCTTGCAGGTTTCCTTCAAAACCAACAAGTCCCACAAATAACTTCGCTCATGGCTTTTATTATTAATATTTTTTTTTGTATGGAATAGATAATTGAGTGACAGAAAAAGTTTGAAAAAATCTTTTTTTGTTTTTGTTAGTGTACAACTCTCTCTTTCTCTCTTTCTCTTTCTCTCTCTGCGCCAATTTTCACAGAAATTTGTTTTGTCTTTAGTCGAAATGAGAAGTGGAAAAGGGTTTTATATTCTGGGATGCCACCGACATGTTCAAATATTTTGGGGTTTTGTTTTTTGTTTTGTTTTGTATTTGGAAGTCCTGCCGTGTTCTATCAGTTACATATATTTTATTCTTTTAAATTTCCCTTTTAAGGGGTTCTGTTCCCCATCTGCCCTGAGCCCCAGTTTTAATTTAAGTGGATGGTACCAACTTGGCTCCTGGCAGCCAGAGACATCCTTCTAGGCAGGTTTTCTTGAAGACTGGCTGATCTCTCACAATACAGAGTCTGCCAAGGCTGGGACTCCATCTCGGCTTCAGTATAGTATGGCCCTGGGCAAAACCTGGAAGCAGAGGTTTTAGTAATCCCTTTGTCACAGAAATAGGTAGCTGCAATTAATTTGTAGAAGGATTTGCCTCTGAAAAGAGAATCTGGTGAATGAAACTGTGCCAGCATTCAATAACTCCGTTGACCAGGTTAGTTGGTTGGTAGGCAAAATCCAAACTGGAAAAATGTAGTACGGTTTTGTCTTTTTTTCCCTCCTATAAAAGCCCAGTTTCCCATGTCAAAGGACCAAAGAGTTTCAGAGAAACTCTGGGAAGATTTAAGAGTTTAAAAAAGCAAACAATATGAAACTCCAAACCCGGTGTTGCCACTTTCTCAGAGTTCTTGTCTCCAAACAGCACCTCACCGTGCGTTACTTTCTGACATGACAAACCAGGCAAGATTAATGTTTAACCTCCTTTCAGATACAGTTCTTAGTTTGCATTATTAAGTTCTTAGGTTTCTTTTTATAAAGCTGTTATGAACATTTGAGCATCATAATTTTTTGCATCCCTTCTAATAAGTACTAGATGATATTTTTTTTCTTTGTTTTAATAAGGGTTTTGTTCTGACAAATAGCTTTACGTACTGAATGCTCGGCAGAAAAAGTACATTAAAATTGCAAGTTAGAAATTGAAGAAACTCAACATTTTGATTTTTGTAGACTTAAGGTTTAATCAGTCCCCAAAGTTTTCTTCAGGCTGCCTTGAAACTTTGAGTTCTGTTTTCTGTTAATTTTCTTTTGCTTTTTCGTGTTTTTGTTTGTTTTTACTTTTGCATTTAAGACCAATTAAATTTGATTTGGTTTTGCTCAAATTTTGTTTTGGTTTGTTATTTTAATTTTTCCCCCCAACGCCATAATTGCACCATGTCCAACATGAAAGATCCAACCTTCCTTTTCCCAACAGGAGTGATTTGGTGTTGTAAAATAACATGCCCATGGGCCAGCCGCTAGGAGGTCAGGCTTGCAGATGCAAAGCATTGGCACCCAGCTTTGGCCACGGCAGAGGCCAAGGTTTCTGTGTCTCCGAAGAGCCTTGCCGTTCCTACGGGTCAGTAGTAGGGCAAACAGAGGAGCAGTTCCTTTGCTCGAGAGACTCCTGTTCCAGTCCTGAAAAGAAGCAGTGTTGAGGCTGCTGTGTGCGGGAAGCTATCCTGCGCCAGCCGTCCGAGGGACGTAGACACTACCAACTGTGGGGGCATTCCCTCACTTAGAAACCTTGGCTTTGCTTATTCCATCTCCTTCCTTTTCTTGTGCCAGGTTCAACAAGGAAGCTTTGGCTCTGGCCTCTAGTTCCCCCGCTGCCACCTGAGAGCAGGGCGAGAGAAGAAGTGGCCCCACTTCTGTGGGAGGAAAGTCACCCTTCCCAGGAAAATCCCATGAACAGCCCCTGGTCGAGTACTCCATAAAGTCGGCATGTTGGTTTGTCCTGTTATGCTAGTAAAAAGGGGATTCCAGCACTTGCCTAGTTGCTCTTCCTGGGAGAGGTTTTGCCACTTTTCCTGACTTGGAGTGGTCTTCTTGCCACAGATCTGCTTGGAGGCACTCCTAGCAATGGAGAGTTTTGTCTCTGAATGGCACATTTGGACTAAACACCAATTCACATCTTCTTGTGACTTCCCGTAGCCCTCCTTACGCTTGTCATTGGGGGTGAAGGAAAACACTCCTACAAACAAATTTTCTTTGAAGGGACGATGAAAAATCCTGTCTTTGAATCCTTTCAGCAGCTGGTCACTGAACATCCCTCCATGTCCCCACTTGCTGCTTTCATGTTGTTCTTCGTGCACACTAAGCAGCAATTGCTGCTTTTGTTAACTAAGCAGACCCTTTTATGTTGGAAAAGCGCTCGCCTGGTTTTACCCATCCTCTCTGATGGTACCAAGGTAATTTCTCTCTTTTTTGTTCCATTGTCATATCTAAAAGAACTCACGGAACAGAGGAACAGATTGAGTTATCATTTCCCCTTGAATTGGTATGGACTTGTCCAGATAAACTCCCAAATGTTTCCTGTGTGCCATTTTTCCATAATAATTGCCAGCGCTGCTGATCAGGTGTTGTTTCTGCACAGGCCCTCCTTCTCCAGAGAGAAGGCCTTGCCATGAGCATTTGTGTTCCAAATTGGGACTCGGCTCCAGAATCTCCAGTTCTACTCTTTGGGACGAAGGCTGTGGTACTGGTTTGGCATTGTAGTCTTGATGAGTTTCCATTCTGGCACTGAATTTCTCTCCCTTGCATTCACTGGGGAGGCTGCCGGCTCAATGGGGCACAACCTGGAGGGACATAGTTGTTCGCAAGCCTCACTGGAGGCGACATTATCTTTAACTGTTCCCATTAATTTCAGCAGAGCTGAAGTTGAGGATAACCTGTTGTGTCCTTTTCCACGGTTCTTTAAGTTACTGTTTCTTTGCCGTGTTTTCTCCTGCTCTGCAGAGCTTTCATCTGGAATTTGTTTCTTAAAACAAGGAAGTGTTTTGAGGATCAGATGCCACCCTCTCATCTAATTTGCAGAACATCTTTATGTCATTTCTCTTTCAATGCATCTTTTAACGACATAATATTGATGTTTTGTGCTCTGCTGAGACGTTAGGACATATGCTTGGTTTGTCCTTCTCATTATTTGTTGCAGCAGCTCTTCTTCCTCTCCTTCCGTCTTGCCTTGCTGGCTTTCAAGTAAACTTCAGTTCCTGTCTCACTGGCTGAAGGGGCCTTCCCTCCATTCTGCAAAGCAGGAGGAGGCTGCTGGTGAGTCCAACCCCATCCCTCAAATTTCAGATGTTCCTGGACCTTCTTGCCTTTTCCTCTTGTCCCGTCCCTTCTCTTTGCTCATCTCAGCAGCCTCTTCCCAAAATCCTAGCTGGTTACTCTGTCCTGGTTCATCGTCGTTCAACTGGCGTCTAGGACTGGAGCCATTCTTGGCAACTTGATTCCATCCTTGGATTTGACTGGCTTCCAGAAGTGTTCAGGCAGACTCTTGGAAAGGTATATTCTGGGCCAAGGAAGTTCAGAAGTCAGAATTCTGATCTCTCCAGGAACAGCTTCTGTTTACCCTAAAGAGCAGAAGCGCAATTATTTTTGGCTAGTGCTCCCAGCCTGGACCTTGTCTACCTCCTGGGCTTCATTTTGATACTTCCTGGGATTCTGCCAATTCCCCCAGAGCATTCTGGGACAGACAGGAAGCACAAAGGGCTATTGTAGTTCTCAGAGTAACTGCTTGACAGAATACGAATACAAATACGCTAGCATGGAAAGGCAGTTTACCTTACTTGAAGTACTACTCATAACCGTTGCCAGGTTGATGTCCCTTGATACCTTTTGCTCCTCATAAAGGCTTGCAAATCCTATTCTCATCTGAACTAGGAGCCGTTTGGGACTCTCTTTTTTAAAGGGTGGCAAGTCATTCCCACTCTTTTGGGTGGAGTGTGCTCTGGAGATTCCTTAACAGTCTGTACAAATAAAAATGCCATAGTCCCCTTTCCATAGAATAGGGATATCCAGCTTTTTAAAAACAAATTTTTAACTGCTGACTTGTGAAGTGAACAGTCCACTTGCTCTAATATTAGCTGTTTGTAGTTTCTCATTGTGGGTCCAGGTAAGCAGCTCAGTTTTCTGTCTCTATTCTTGGCTGACCTGGCTTTTGTGCGGTTTTTTATCATCCCATGTCGTCTTCCCATCCTATCCTCAGATAAATACTTTCATCCTAACTTTGGGGAGCAGGGGTGGAAATGCCTTGAATTCGGGCTCCTCTATGAAGTTCCTCCCGCAGAGGTTTGTATTTTCTAGAAACCCCTTTTGTACATTGGCGCGTTGGGGTGCTGCCATTTGCATGCTCCCTATCCCCAGGCGGGTGTTTTTATATATACGCAGGTTCCTAGTGCTGCCTCATGGAGCCATCCCATCCGTTCCCAAGAAGGGAAGCCCTGAAAACAAAAACGACAGTAACAGAAAAGACGGCACCTTGATCTTTACTACTGCTCCCAGTTCCAGGAAAGCCTGCCTTCCTTCCTTCCTTCCTTCCTTCCTTCCTTCCTTGCTGCGCATGAGAGCGCCAGGCAGCTGTATTCGTTTGTAGGGAAGACATTCTGGCTCAGATCTGCCTGCCTTCTTCAGAAACTCCCCGGTGAAGTTATAGCTTACCATTCATGGCAAACTCTTGCAGTTCTCACACCTTAAAAAATCAAAGATTAATAACTGGAAACCCCCCCCCCCTCCTTATTTAGGAATACGCAGTGGGTTTTTTCTTCTCCCTCGCATTGCAGAACCCATGGCTCTTTGGTTTCTTTTCTTCAGTTTTTTGTTTTAAGGTACTGGCTAAAATGTAGAACTTAAATCAGTGATGGCTGCAATTCCAAGATTGACAAAGATTCCTTTCTCTTTTTTTATTTTACAATCAGGTAAATGTTAGTCTTATCTGCTGCCTATTTGTAGCATTCATATCTGGTGTAATAATCCCATCTGCAGAGTAAGCCTCCTTGCCCTTCCCAAGCGCATGACATAAGAGCAAATGAAGGCAACACAATTGGTTAAACACCCAAACTCTGAAACCCCCCCGTCCCCTGTCCCCTCCTTCCAGGGCATCGCCCTCTTCCATTGCACTGACATCGCTTGTGCACAGGTTTATTGGACATTTTCTGTTGGTTTGTTTTCTGTTGGTTTGTTTTCTGTTGATTGGACCTTCCACCTTTTGTCTGAAGAGAACAACTGAGCCCCTCCTGCAAAAGGCCCAGGGCTTAACTTCACTCTGCCTCCCGGACTCTTTGGTTGTTGCTTGCTTGTGCCCAAGAAAGGCTAACTCTTCCCAAGGATCATTCCATTTTTCTTTGCTGTGATCGTGAAAGTCCTTTTTAAAGACACACACACAGACACACACAATGAAGTCCCCCCCTCCCCCTAGAACCATTCAAGAAGAAACCGAGGGGGCGATATCTGAAGCTTTTCTGTTGGGACGCACTGTTTAGTTAACCCGTAACTTGGAGCTCTTGTTCCCATCTGGATTGGCGTCTGAATGCCAGCGTGAGCAAGTTCCTTGGGATGCAGACGGCCCTCTCCAGACTCCCTCGGCTCTCCTTTTAACCGGTGTAACTTTTCCCTTTTTGCCTTCTCCTCCCCACTCCTCTTTTTTGTTTTTATAAAGTCATCTGTCTGTGCAACAGAAGGCTTTTATCGGTTCTCCCCCCCCCCCCCCCCACTGTACAGTATATATGCTTAAGACATTTTTTGTATATTTAGTGTGTTTTTAAGTTATTGGTTTTGTTTTATATCAAAATAATTTATTTTTTTCGGGTACCACTTTTTTCATTTTAACTTTGTTTTTAACATGGGTTTACTTTAAATAAAGTATGACGCTGCTATCCAGATGTCTAAACCGCAGTTGAATTCCCCTTGTGTCTTTTGAGCGCCTGCTGTTTTCAGATGTGGCTGAGGGAGGATGCCCCGACCGCCAGAGTTCGCTGGGTTGGACGCTTCGGTTGGCGGCTCAGTCACGAGCCACACTTCTCCATGGCACGCTCCGGAGGAATGTCGTCCTTGCGGACCCCCACAGAATTTCTTTTTAAAAAGAGAGAGAATGGAAAGAATGAAGAGTACATTCTTTGCCCATGGTTTGTGCATGCCATTGGGACATCCTTGAATGACTTTCCTTCCCATGATGATGCTGGGTTTGGTCCTCCTGGGAGGTGGCGAGGACGTAGGTGCCCCATCCTCAGCCCCCAAAGTCTTTCCCACGACCAACCACCCTTATGCCTTGGGATGGTTCCAGCAGATGATGCCAAGGGGCTTGGGATCTGTGCCAGGGCCGCAGCCCTTCGAGGTCTAAAACACAGATGCAGAGACCCTGAGGCTTTTAGCCAGCTTGGCCCTCGCTTCCCCTCCGGACTCTGATTTTTGCTCGCTTGTGCCCACACTTCTGAAAAAAGGCTAACTCTTCCCAAGGACCATTCCATTTCTCTTTTCTGTGGTCATGAAAGCAGCCTCCATGGCTGCTGCGCCTGTGTCTCCCGACTGGGTTTGCTCTCCGCAGGCGCCCAGCGGTTGGCACCAGCCCTGGCTGCTCTTTCCGAAAGCAGACTTGGGTCATCTGACATTTGATGAGCCTTCGATGGCAGGATGGTGTTAAAGGTTTACCTTTTTTAAAAAGACACCTTTATGGATCTCAACTTGATCTTAAAAACATTTTGTACAAAGCTACTGTTGTTCCAGGCCTACATGCCGGCTCCAGCTGATGGCAACCCTGTGAGAGGGGAGGCTTTTTAAGACAACGTTTGTTCCTCGGAGTTGGTTTGCCATGGCCTCACTGTGCGGCAGAGAGAGTGTGACATGCCCAAGGGCACCTGCTGCTGGATCTTTGTAGCCGAACGGGAATTTGAACTCTGGTCTGGAGGAGTCCCTAGTCCAGCATCCAAGCCACCAGCCTTCAAGTGGACCCTGACTTATGGCAGCCCTCTTCTTGGGTTTCCTTGGCCAGTTTTGTCCCACTGCACCCTTCCTCTGAGGCTGAGAGAGAGTGGTTTTCCCAAAGCCAGGCACTTGGCCGAGTGGGAATTCAAACCCTGGTCTGCCGGAGCGGTCAGAGTCTCCGTCCAGCGCTCGGACCACACTGACTCCCTGCAAGGCTGCCCTGCCGGGCAAAGCATGGCTTGTGTGTTGCTGACTCTCTTCTGCACCAAAGGCCTTCCTTCAAGCCCTGCATCCTCTACAGCAGGGTGCCTTTTTTCCCTTCAGGGGAAGCAGATTTTTGCCATAGGCTGGAAAACAGTTTGTGAGGTTGCAACCATTGGCAGCGTGCCTCTTTTGTGTGGTGTGAGATATTCCAGACTGTGGGCCACAGGAGAGGCACGGAGCCCTGTCATGGATGGACAAAGGACCTAACCGCCATCTCCCTTCAGTTAGCAAAACCGGGGGGGGGGGGGAGGGGGGAGTATTTTTTAACACACTTTAAAATTCTTTTTTGTGAGAGTGTGGGCGTTTTGTGTGCCTGATGAACTCAGGAAAACCTGTCATGGGGTTTTCTTGGCAAGTTTTGGGGGTTTGCCTTTGCCTTCCTCTGAGGCTGAGAGAGTGGGTTTCCTCAGCTGAGCGGGGATTTGAACTCTGGTCCCCAGAGTCCTAGTCCAACACTCAAATGGCTGCTTGAGTCAAAATACACAGCTTGTTCTCTCCCACATCTGCACAGTTGGGTACTTTGGAAGCCAAATAGGAACCTTCCGCATATTTCTTGGAAGGAGCTTTTCCCTCCGGTTTGGGGGGGAACTCTGGGAACCTCAGAATGGAGGCAGCCTTCGCTTTCTTTCTGAGTGAGGAAGGGGCTCCCCATAAGGCGAATGTGTCTCTCTCTTATTTGAAAGAGAAGGGATTTTTGGACTCCAGCCCCGATTGTCCCCATCTGAGGGAAGTGGTGTGCCTTGGCAAGGCTTGGTGTCGAGTCTTGGGGCAAAGAGCACTGTTGGCCTCCCTGGGAAGGGCGAGCACAGGACCCCAGGGCCTTCCAGGGTCTCTTTGCATCTCAGCAGTTCAGCACGGAAGGAACACATTCAGGTTAAACCATGAACTGGAAGCAACAGCAGCAGCAGCAGCAATGTTTGGCCCCTAAAACAAAAGAGGGTTTGGAGGTGCTCTGCTTCACACACCCTGCCACTTCTTTCCCAACATTTCCCCCGTCTTCAGAGATGCCAAGCCTCCCTCAGTCCTCCCTCAACTCTTGCTGAGGAAATTTCACTGACTATACCTGTAAACCCTTTGGTTGGCCTTTCTGCTGCTGGATTGGAGTCTGGCCTCTATATTACATTTTCCAAATGGAGAGGAGAGGATGGGAGAGCAGGCCGGCCTCCCAATATGGGCGCTGAACCCCTTCCCTCTGTCCAGAGTCCTCAGGGCAGTGGACACTTAAGTCAAGAGTAAAAAGTTCCCCAAAGTAGTTCTTTTGGCAAAGGCCCAGGAGGCCCTGCGCTCCTTTTCCAGCAAGAGGTGTGTGCGTCGCATAGCCAAGTCCTCCAGTGGTATCCAAGATATGCATTTCAAAGGTGTACGGCGTTCATTTTCTCTGGAAACACTTGTTCCTGGAACGGCTGCTCTGAGATGCTTTAAGCTGCCGTGATGGGAAACCTGGGAGGATGGGCCTTTCTTTGGTGGCAACAAGGTCCAAAGAAGAGGCCAGACACCAGAAGGAGATGCAAAATTGCACGGTGGCCACCGGAGGGCGCCAGGTGGCCAGCGGGACCCTCTTCCCAGTGCTGCCTCAGTCCTCTCCTCCTCCCATTTGGGTCAATGGAGACGTTGTTCCCATCCATCTTTCTGCACTGGAGAGAGGAACGAGCTGGTTGGCATTCCTGGCTTTGTCCAAAACCCCAGCCACACTTGGATGGATGCGTGGAGGCTTTAATTGCGTGACACCCGCCCACCCCCCACCCCCCGTGTGGCCTCTTCCAATTCTCCGATTCTGCCTTTTTCTGTGCCTGGCCATTAAAGCCCCCGATTGACTTCTCTTTCCCATCTGCCAGCCCTGGACAGAAGTCAGAGCTCCCATAGGAAACAGTGGGAAGGGAGAATTGGGAAGAGGATTGGAGAGTTGGAGGGGGACCCAAAGGCCATACTGGTGCTAACTGGGGAGTAAATCCTAGACCCAGTGCAAATGGACGATTATTGCAGTGCAAGACTGGGATCATAGACCACCTTCCCATTGGGTCCCATGGGCCTGGGAAAGGGAATAAGATGGCAGCCAAGGCCCCCGTTCATTCAGGAGGACTTCCTTCCTGACACTGAGTTCCTTCCTAGCTTTTCCTGCTAATAGACCTATCCGTTCTTCAACAATAGTGAAGAGGGACATGGAATAAAGCTTTGTGTGGGATCTGGGCCCGGTTACATGCTTCATCAATTCATGGTCCAGCATCTCATCTTTTTTCCAAAGTAGATAATGGGGAAATCAGGGACTGCCCTCCAAAGAGAGGTGCCCCTGGTCCTCCTCCAAAGGAACACAATATTTGAATGAAGCCAAGGTGGACACCGGGGGTTTTGTGGTGTTTGCACATCCTTCGTTCCACTCCACCAAAGTGGAAGTCGGTGATGAATTCCTCCATCCGAGTGTTGCCTTACAGTTCTGGACAGGGATGTGCCATGATAAGATTCAAGCCCTGCTGAAGTAAACAGCTCCATTTGGATCAGAACAACTTGAAAGCTGCCCGATCGGACCAGATCTTGAGTTGGAATCTCAGAAATCCAGATCTTCACATAGACTCTGATTGGAAATGAACCGGCTGATTGATATATATATATATATATATATATAACTGTTTGTCCCATGATCCGAAGTTTATGCGCTTTGCAGGCATAGGAGCTCCCTGGGAGAGGATTTATCAGAACAAAACAACACCGTGGGTTTGGTGCTTATGTGCACATTTGTTTAAAAAGAAAGCAGAGCTACTTGTCATTGTATTTCTTGGCAGAACTGGATGGAAACGGATGGGTTTTTATTTATTTATTTTAAAAAATTACACCCGAAAGAGGGTTAACAGCCTTACAGCAAGAAAACGTAACAGAACAACCTCTGAAAGACGAAGGTTGCTCTGCGGGTCCAGAAGAGCCTTTTCCCCAACCCGCTTCCCTCCTGATGACCTGGACTACAAATCCCATCACCCTTTGCAGCTGATCTCCAGAGCTGAGACTCAGAGGATTTTTATATATTCCAGGATTACGCTCTTTTAATCAGAGCTCTCTGGATTTAACCCGTTGCAAAATAAGTGTTTGTAACCAGAACTTCGGGATGTTGCTTTTTGGGGGCCAGCGACTCTCCGAATCCCCAGCCAACTTTCAGCTCCTTTGAGAGTTACAGGAAGCTATATAACTGTTACAGGACATTGTAAAACATTATATAGATTTATAGTTTACAGAAACAGCTTTACTGTTTCAACGGGGTTTGTGTTGCAGACCAGCAGCTTGTAGCATTCTGACATTTGTAACTAGAGGATGTTATTTTGAATAACTGGCTATTTTTAAGCAACAAGAAAAAGCAAAGAGGTGTTTTAAAACACACACACATTTGGGAGATTGACTGGAGAAGGAACCGGGGACCTTTCGCATGCCGTTTTGGCCCATATTGCTCATTCCCAGAATTAGCTTTTTAAAACCCCAGAAAAACCAAAGCCCGTTCGAAACACAAGCATTCCAACAAATGCAGAGATCCTTCCCCAAAACTGTATTTACTCAACAACCGTAGTGACTGAAGCCTCGAGTAACTTTGTCCCCCGAAATCGTAACCATCTGTTCTCCAACTTCCACAACGACCGTTGGCCGGGGCTGATGGGACAGAGAGTCGAAAACATCGAGGCCGGGATGGGAAGCACTCTCCCAGAAATTTCCAAGCAATTCCGCCACTCGCTCCACAGCCGTACCCAGAATCCTTTGAGGGAACGCCATGGCTTTTCAAACCAGAGATGACAATGACACCCCTTTTTATATGATTGTGGGGGGCACAGATTATGGGGGAGCTCATTTGACCCCAATTCCTCAGGATCCATTTCCAGGCACCGTCTTTGGTGCACAAGATAAAGCAGGAGAAAAGGGTGCGTTTTGTTGAGTGGAGTCGCTCCGTCTTTGGGTCGGCCCAGTTTCCAACTGGTTTTCCTTCCGCTCTTTTCCTCCAGAGCAGAGCCTCCAACGGGTCCATGCCCTTCTGGACTTCTTCCGGCAAACCTTAGCTGAATCTCAGTGTCGGACGTGCCGCCCACCTTCCCAAAATTCGCCAGGTGCGCCTTAATGGACGTCTGCCAGCCTCCGATCAGCTGCCTTTGCCCTGAGCCCCCCTCCCCACGTGGCGCTGGTCAAGACGCACAAATGGCACACAGAGCCCTCCATGCTACACATCTGTCTCTCGGAGGAGCTGGAAACAGCTGTGGTCCAAAGTGGTGCAAACGCAGACCGACTCCTCCGAGCCCTTGCTCATGGCCAACTCCTCTTTCGCCAATAAGGTCTTCTCCTCCGCTGGAAACTCGGCCGGAACGAGGGACACCCGACCGAAGGCCTTCTTCATCGGCAGATCGGGCGAGCCTCCAGGGCTCTGTGGGAAGAAAAATGGAAAAGAAGGGCTTAATGGCAATGCCATCCCAGCTCTTGCCCCCAAACAGGAGGCTCTCGCTCTCCCAGGTTCCCATAAACATATTGCCAAAGGGGCATCGAGGGGCTGGATTAGCTTACCATTGAGACCCTTACCCCTCTTAAAGTTTTATGATCCCATTGTTTTTGTCTCGTCTCCCACTTTTTCCCTTGGACTCAAGACGGTGAGCATGGAAGAGGTGGCCTTTGACCTTTCATTTTGTTCATCCAGGACCCCCTCCCAATCCTTCCTCTCCCCCAAAACCCCCGCCGCACCTTGGCCGAGAGCTTCCTCAGACCCTCTGGGGAGACGGAAGAGGTCTGCTTCATGACGTCCCACCACAAAACGCTGGGACGCGTCGCGCTCCTCTTGGAAGGCCCTGAAATTCAGACAGACCCCCCCAAAAAAATCCCATTAAGCTAAGGAGAGGCGCCTGAATGGAGCATGGGAGACGGCAGCCCACTTGCAAAACGGTGACTTAGATCCATCCGTGATCCAGAAAGCACATCGATGGAAACACTCCTTTTGCTACAAAGCTGTGGCCCTCCAGCCTTTTTTGTGGGGTGCAAGACGTCCTTCCCATGGATACGCTTCTAAGAGCATGATTACCCCCAAAAGTGATACTCCTTGGACATTCTTGGATGCCGCGAGGCCTCCCTGGCGCCCAGATTCTTGGGGATAATATTATGTCTAGATCTTGGGGTAAACCCGACTCAGTGGGTTTCCAAAATCTGTGATGGTTCCCTCCTGAATCGGCGTCTATGGTTACCTTTAAGACAGCTGGCTAGGACCCCAAAGACGATGGTGGTGAGGGTCCCCAGGGCACCATAGTAGAGGTAGGAAATGGCGTAGAAGTCGTCGGCTATGGAGGACCTGCAAAGGAAGGGAGGTCAGAAGGTGCGCAGGAAGGGCTCCTGGCAAAGGCTGCGCAGGACTGAGCTGAAGAAGCCCCAGAAAAGCTGCCAGAGCCTTCCAGTTGCACCATTAGGCCCCCACCATTTATTACAGAGAGACACTGTCTTTCTCCCTTTTCTTCTGCAGTGGATAGTTTCTTAAAAACCTCTAGTTTTTCCTCTATCTGAGCCTATGAAGGCATTTGCCAGTGCGTTAGTCAAATTCTCCAAAACTGTGCCTGTTTTCTGTGCATAGTTTTAACCCTTCTGTGAGCACCAGTTCCCCTAATATATTGCCTGGAGCATGCTCTTTTCCCTAAAGCAAACATCGTGATCTCTGCATTTTTTGCTCAAGAATTTTTGAAAGTAACATTGAAGGACACACGGCTTCCAGTTCGTGGATCAGTTTGGTTCATATTTTTAAAAAAATTCACATTTTTAACATCCACATCTTTTGTGGCAAAATGAAGAGCAAGATTCCCCCGGCGCCTCCTCTCCCCATCTCACCTCTCCGGGGCATCTGAGACGTCCGTTGGGGGCAGCGGTCCGAACGTGATGGTGCTGTTCACCCCCTCGGAGGCATTGAACAAGGGACAGAAGTTTCCGTAGGACGGGAGGACGCCCATCGTGGCGGCGCTGGGCGGGTAGAGAGTGCCCCCGACGGCTACCCAGAAGGAGAGGACGAAGCCGGCCCCCAGACCGCAAAACACCCCCTGGAAGAGAAGGACGAGGCTGAAATCCCCACAGACAGCATAGGAGTCCCATGCGGCTGACCCTTCACAATCGAAAGCCAGGATGCGTGTGGCCAAGCAGCCCCAGGAGGCGGCCAAGATGACCAGAGTTTTTCATGAGGAAGAGCTGGGAGAATCTGCAGCAGTTTGCTTTTGTCTGAGCCGACTGGGAAGGGCAAGCAACCCCATCCTCTGACAATTGAACATGAATGGCTTCTGGACTTTGAGCTCAGTTTGGAGCAATGTAAGAAAGAATAGCAATATCTGTTATTTGCAGACATGGGCATCTCCTTCGGGAAATCCCAGGCTGTTTTAAGTTTAAGGAACAAGGAGGGAGGAAGGGAGAAGAAACCGGGACATTTTAAAGGAGGTGGAAAAGGGGGGCGGCAGAGGATTAACTGGGACTTTCCCTGCCAAGTTGGGACAGTTGGAGAGAATGGGAGTGAAGGGACGGACCATTTCTCGCCTGTTTTAAAAATGGGCCATTTTAGGGAATCACGTATTGCTCAGATTGCATCCTATGGGGAGGTTCTCAGCCTTTCTCTAGGAAATGACCCAAAACATTGAGCAATCTGAGGCAAAGGACGAGATGGAGCTTCCCTCCGTTCTGATACAAAAGCGAGCAACCACACTGGCAATTCCACAACTACAGCACAACAGCACTTGGAGTGTGGCAGGGGGATTCTGGGAGCTGTCATCCCCAAGAGTAACAGGCTCACTGAGGCGGCTGCTTCACTCTCCCGCTCACCCTGACCTCCTCCTTGCATGCATTTGTACGGCGTTCCTTCCAATTATTTTGCAAACCACCGCATCCATTTTTGCAGTTGATAGGAAGAGCGACCTCTCCCCCCAACACTACACAAACACACACAACGCACACGCTCTGCTTGGTCACTTGGGACTTACCACCGTGTTGCAGATGGGAACGAACATCCCCAAGATGAAGGCGCCCAGGAGCGGACCACTGATGACCCCCATGACGGTGAAGGAGCCCTGGCACAGAAACACACGCACAAAGAGGGAAAGATAAGGGGGCTTAATGGGGGGGGGGGCGGAGAGGGGAGCAAAATCCTAACAAGAGGAAGAATCATCTTAACTTAGACACACGGAAGAACCTTAACGCAGGTGGGATCATCATCATCTTAACTTATGCAAACAGAAGAAACTCAACTGACACGCAGAGCAAGCCAAAGGCTTGTTTGCTTAAGTTAAGATGATGATGATTCCGCGTGTGTTAAGATTCTTCTGTGTGTCTAAGTTAAGATGGTTCTTCCTCTTGTGTGCACAAGTTAAGATTTTGCTCCTCTTTCAAAGACGGGTGGAGAACCTCTTGGTCCAAAGACCAAAGAGATAAGAATGGGCCGAGTTTGAGAATCCAGCTCCGTGTCTCTGCCAGCCGCGTTCGGTTCCCCAGTTACACCCAGAGATAGCCGTGGGGCGGCGGCGCTGGGAAATTCCAGCTTTGACTACTGCAATGGGATGCACGTGGGGCAGCCCTTGGAGACACGGTAAGAGTCCACCAAGTGCAGCTGTTTCCCTTGAAACGCACCTGCGCCGCCTCCTCATCTCTAACATGCAGAGAGAGAGAGAGAAATGGTGCAAATTTCATCACTATCACTTCTTTTGGGGGAGGGCAGGCCTATTGGGCTTAATTCTGCATAAATCTCAGAAAGGGGAGAAGCATAGTCTGGACGCAGGGATGGCAAATCTTGATTTTTCCAATTCCAATTTTGCTGTTCCGGGTATCGAGAATAGGTTTTTGTTCCATAGCTTCCCCTGCAAAGACAGGGAACTGCGCAGCTTCTCTGCAAAAATTGCGCAGCTTGCCTAGAAAACTCTGTCATTTCCCAGAAACTGTGCAGCCTTTAGAAACCCAGATCCCACAAAAAGGGGAGAATGTGAATGCTTGCCATTGTCTGACTCTCTGCAGGAGGAGGCTTTTGGGGAGCATTTCCCAGATGGACTTTTGAGCGGCCAAAGAACGTCCCAGAGCGGTCAAGAGTGCAAAGGTTATTAATGAGAAGGAACAGACAAGCCAGCCTCTTTTCACTCTGAAATTAATTTTCAGAATTTAAAGTAAACTGAGGACCAAGGAGGGGGAAAGCGGGAGGAAGAGAGAGAAACCAGGGCATTTTAAAAGCAGATCGGAAAAAGCAGAGGATTAATTGGGGCTCTCCCTGGCAAACTGGGCAAGGGGATGGGGTATGGGATTTCTTTGGGGTTTCACAATTCTTGCTGGGAGGAAAATACCCCCATTTTGTCTCCCCAAGAGCCAGATCCCACAGCATGGCAGAATGGCCCTTGAGATCTCTCCCAGTTCTTTGATTTTGTGATTCCATGCTTACGAGAGGCTCAAATGCCAGCCCTTTCTAAAAACCAAAATAATGGGAATACAATGAGCCGTGTGCTCTTCCCTTCAAAGAAGGAATTGGGAGGGAGGTTCTCCTTGGCACAAGGAAGAGCTTTACCTGGAGCACTCCTCCGCCTAGTAAGGACGACAAAGCCGCGACCGTGATGCAGGACGTGCCGTAGATCAGCGCTAGGAGAAGCATAAGAGACCCCAGTTATTCCCTTTCTCAGCTGGGAGTAAAGCAGAGGGTCTTTTTGACCCACAGTGCCCTAAATAGTTTGGGGACAGGAGTCAGCCCAGAACTGGAAATGCCCAACCGAGGCCCAGGATAGTGAGGGTCCAAGACGGGGCCTTCTTGGTAGCTGCGCCTTGGCTTTAGTGGGGCTCCTGGACACTTTAGCAGTGGGTTCCTGCATTAATGGGGTTGGGATAGATATCCTGCGGGAAGCCCCTTCCAAGGCTATGAGTCTTTTCAGGGAAGGCAGGTTGCATCTTTTAGGGTCCTGGGGGGTCTAAGACTAGAAAAATTCACATAGCCTTTGGACTTTCAAACTGGATTTAGAACTGATGGTGGTTGTTAGGGGAAAGTAGATTTGCGGAAGGACTTGCCAAAGCTTCAGGAAGTTACTTATTTCCCGATCCTTTTGTTTTGCGAGGGGGGTCCAATTGAATGGAGTACTCACAGAGGCCCTTGGAGATGAGGGTGAGCTTCCGGGGAGAGAGGTTGGGAAGGTTGGGCTTGATCAGGTCCTCCACCGTCACGGCGGCCATTGCGTTGATGCTGGTGGACGCCGTGCTGCGAGGAGAAGGAAGGAAGGAAGGCCACAAACTGGTCAGCCGTGGACCTCGAGGGGCCACCCCACGGCAGGCCCTTTTCCGGGCAGGAGGCCATCTCCAAGTAGGACTGGGACCAAATGCTCATAGGAAGCCCTGGCCAGTTGGGATGCCAGTCAGTGGCTGAGAGCCAGGCACCTTCCTGCCCAAGACAGCCTTTTGATTCAGGACCATGAGGTCTAGGAACTTAATTTTGGAGGGCAAAAGTGTATAGGTCACTGGGGGAGCTGCTGGCAAAAGGAGTCCTGGGTTCAATGACCAGCATCCACTCCAGGGAAATGAGGTGGGAAGGAGAAACCCTCAGGAGACACGGCTACCGGTCAGTGCGGACAAAATGGAGCCATACTCTGATTTTCTACCAGGTCAGCTGAGGTTCCTGGAAAAGCAGCTCCAACCATTGGAGAACTGAAACAGGGCTGGAGTGCATTTTTATTCTGATTTGGACAGGAGACGTGAACGCGCCCTTTGAGTGCCTACACCGCAAGGCTGGGTGGCAGGTGGAGGGATGAATGGACCTTGCACTGACCTGAGGGTCCCACTGTAGGCACAAGCCAGGAAGAGGCCGGGAACCCCGGGGTATCTCTCAAAGATGTCCAAGACCAGGTACGGCATGTACTGCGGGGAAAGGGTCGGAAAAAGGAGAAGGGAAAAACAATTCAGTTTCTGTATGTTGGCCGTGAGAACCGGTAGTCTGCAGCCGGACTACAACTCTGGAGACCAGGGTTTGATTCCCCGCTTGCCCATAAGTGACCTTGGGAAAGTCACACTCTCTCAGCCTCTGGGGAAGGCAATGGCAAACCTGCTCTGAACAACTCTTGACCATTAAATAAACCAACAATGGGTTGGCCTTAGAGTTGCCTTGAAGGCACACAGCAAAGGACTCTTTCAGACGTGGGAAATTGGAAGTATAATGCAAGGGCAATCCAAATGCAATCCTGGGGTTTCACGTTATTGCGAATTAACTCTTCTCACGCAAATTCAGGCAAAAGGGAAGTCACTCCGAATGCAATCATGGGTTTTGCGTTATTGCGCATTAAGGGTTCTCACGCAATTTCGGGCAAGGGGGGGTTATTTTCGGGTACTAGGAAGACATTCCAAACGCCTTCCGAACGCAATGGGGATTCATGTAAATTTGCTAAACTAGCGAATTTACATGAATCCGAATGGGCTCCATTTGGATTTGGGAGAAATTCCTCCCGTTTGAAAGAGTCCAAAGTGTGTTGTGGCTCCCGTTCCTTCATCTATCCCCCTAATCTCTTTCCTCTTCCCCACCTTAAACTGTTTTGTATCCTGCCCCAAAACTACCTCCTTTCCCCCCAACTGCCTCAAACTCTGACCCGAAAAATAAGGTTTGTCTCCCCAGAGCCCCCCAGGGAAGGCTACCTGGTCAGGCGCAGAGATGTATCCGGCCAGGAGAGGGTCGCAGTCCTTGTAGAGCGCAAACATCACAATGCCACAACCCACGGCGGAGGAGACGATGACAAAGAGGCCGAGCTGGTTGACCAGGAGAGCCCTGGAGAGGAGGAAGAGGAGGAAGAGGAGTGGATTTCTTTCCAAAGACAGGATGAGACATAAATGCCTTTTGCACCCCACAGAGTTCCCACAGATTTGCACTTTCTTGCATTTCTCCAAATGGGGCTGGAAAAGAGGCCTCAAGCCCTCCAGAGTCTCTGCCGGTCAATGCGGTCAATACAGAACGAGATGGACTGATGCTCCATCTTGGTGTGAGGTTGCTGCCGATATTTAAGCCAGCCTTGATTTAGACCGGAATCTATGATGTATTGATTTATGACCAGAATTGCTTCTGGTTCTCCCATTTAACCCACCCTTGATTTTGAACAATGAGGACTAGGATCTTTATTTGTCAAGGGAAGGGCTGTAGGGTCGGTTGTAAAGGAGTGGACCCTTCCACAATCATATTCCTTTGCAAAGCATTGCTTTATTTATGACCCATGAAGACCAGAGGGTTATTGTAGCATCAGGGGAAGGGGATGCAACTTTGTGGTCTCCAAAAGGTGCTGGATTTGAGTCTGGACAGAAGAGATTCTCCCTTACTGATGCTATTGTTGTTGTGTGCCTTCAAATTGTTTCCAACTTACGGTGGAAAGCCTATCACAGGCTTTTCTTTGTTCAGAGGGGTTTGCCTTTGCCTTCCTCTGAAGCTGAGAGAGTGTGACTTGCCCACATTCACCCAGTAGGTTTCGTGGCCGAGCTGGGAATCGAACCCTGGTCTCCAGAGTCGTATTCCGATGCGCAAACCATGCCTCCATGCCGGATCCTTTGCAGCTGTAGGTTCCAGCCGCGATTATCCCTGAGGTTCTGCCATTCTGTAAGACGGAGCTGCCGGACAAACCCGGTCTGGTGCCGATAGCGCTTTGGCTCCGGGGAGCCGCTGGCACTCGGTCAAGGAGGGGAAGGAAATCTCTCTCAGGGCCAGGGGTTATCAGGGTCACCGAGGAACACGGCTTAAGTCTATAGGCTCAAGGAGCCCGTCTGGGCTGGCGTGTCTCCCTGCCGCTCTGGCGCAGCCGCCCAGATAACCAGAAGAAAAGAGCCAAGGAAGGAAAGAACAAGACGGACCTGGCCCCTGATTAAGAACAAAGCAAAACAGGTTTCTCCCAGGCGGGGCTAAAGGCACTTCGGTCTCACCCTAAAGCACCTTGGCTTTCTCCAGATAATCTCTGGGCCTATGCCTTCCATCTTTCTGTCTGCAGCCATTTCTTGGATCTGGATTGGACCTGGGTTGACTGAGGTTTGGTCAACCAGTGGTGGTTCCTTTTCACAAAACCTCCTCCTCTGAACAGGTTTTGCAAAGAAAACCCCATGATAGGTTCGCCTTAGGGCCGCCGTAAGTCGGAAAGGACCTTAAGGCACCCAACACGCATTTGGTACAACGCTGTCTAAAAGGAGGCGCGCATCCACCCGCCCGGCTTCCCTCTGCGCAACTCACAGCTTGGCTTCTTTCTCGGTCTTGCAAGCCACATAGCGCTGGACCTGGGCCTGGTTCACGCCGTACATGGAAAGCCAAACCAGCGTCCCGCCAAAAACGAAGGTCCAGAAGGTATAGCGGCTGCGCGGATCCGGGTTGAAACTGCAGGGATTTTGTGCAGGGAAGACACAAAGACAGAGAGGGAGAAAGGAGAATGGATGAGTCTCCCAAAAAAACTGCTGTTTTGGTTATGATTTATGAAATCCAGGCATCCGGATAACATGATTCCAAGTGGCCTCCCTTTTTGTAACTGTGCAGTTGTGATCCCTGCTTATGACAGTTTCCTTCAGATATTGTGTCAGTCAGACAGGGTTGCTCCCGTAATACCTATCACACTATTATTGTCATTTGCAAAAAGTGAAAAAATACAGATTAAAAACACATGCACAGACGTAAGCGAAAACCTAGATACCTCATTCTGAAATGAAAACCATTTAGTCTTAAAGGTGCTACTATCCTGTTTCCCCAAAAATAAGACACCACCTGAAAATAAGCCCTTGCAGAAGTTTTGCTGAATCGCTAAATATAAGGCTTCCCCAAAAGTAAGACCTAGCAAAAATTTTGTATATAAATATATATACAGTATATAATAAATGTTCAATTTTTTTATTCAAGAATAAATGTGAATTCTTCTTCATGGAAAAATAAGACATCCCCTGAAAATAAGACATAGCGCATCTTTGGGAGCGAAAATTAATATAAGACACTGTCTTACTTTCAGGGAAACGTGGTATTACGTTCCTCCCTTCGCTTCCCACTTTTTAAGCAAAAGCACAGAAGTACCGGTAGTTCTTGGTAAAATGTAGTTATCCATTTAAAGCAGGGGCTGGACTATGTAGCCCTTGAAATCCCTTCCACCCCACAGTCCTGGAAACTAACGTGTTCATATGGCAAGAGATCAGAATTTCTTTCTCCTGCCTTAAAGGGTTGTTGCCAGATCTCACAAGCCTCCTATTAGACATTTGGAGGGCTCTTTTGCTTTGAACTTTTAGGAGCTGCCATGGAAGGATTCTGGGACTTGTAGTTATTCCCCCCCCCCCCCAAAACAACTCTGTCTCAAAACCTTTACAGCGATGGCTGTGTAATGAAAACTATGTTATGGGAAGGGTCAAGGACATACTCGGCCAGGTTGATCCTGGAGCTGTTTTTGGCGATGGCCAGGACCTGGCCCGGCCCTCCGACCATCAGTGTCCCTTGGATCAAGATGGCCACGAAACCAGAGAGCATGACGAAAACCTGGAAGACGTCCGTCCAGACGACAGCCTTCATCCCGCCCTGAAAGACAGGTAGAGAGAGAAACCCCATCACACCGAGTGCTTGCGTTGGAGCGTTTTCGTTGTTCCTTTTGTGTTGTGCCTTTTGATTTTCCTAGATGAGGAAGAAGATTCTCCCAGCGCACCCAAAATATACTCACAATGGTGGTATAAAATGTGCAGATGACACCCGTAGAGAGGAGAGAAGCCCAGATATCCAGCCCGGTCACTAGAAGAACGGGGAACAGAGTTAGATTTCAGTTTTAGTAGGCACTATAGGACTATACACATTTGATTCAACTCCTTTGCTAGTTCAGTTGGAATGTGCTCAGAGCCAGTTTCTACAGAGCGCATCCTGGACATCTAAAAGGCTCCACCAGCAGCTTCCCTCGCTGGACCCAGATGGGCTTCCTCGTGAGCAAGGGCGGGCAGGAATTGTGCAGACGTTTTGCACAACCCAAAGCAGGACGTACCTTGGTTGAGGATCAGAGCCGGAGCGTAGATCACAATCCCTGTGTACAACATCTGTAAGGACAGAGGGAAAGCAGAGCCGTTCATCGAGGGGCTTTGAGAGAAAGGGCCCTCTTGCGATCCAGTTGCAAAGCCCCTGTTTTAACCGAGGAAGTTTCCCAGTTTGACCCCTGGCATTTCCAGTTCAGGCTGGGAGAGGCAAAACCCTGGAGATTTAGTGCCTCCCAGTTAGTTCAAGGTATATGCCAATATAGTGATTGGTAAATGCCAATAAAGGGATTGCCCGTCTGTGGGTTTTGGACTTCGTTCTGTTTTGCTGAACGGCCAGCGTGGCTATCCCTGGAAACATTCCCTATAATACCCCGTTTCCATTGATCCCATTCAAGCCACACCGTTCTTGGGGACCATCAGGACTCAGGTCCTGCTTTAGCTTCTGGGAAAGGACCTCGCATCCCGAAAGGACTCACCGTGGCCAGAACGTACTGGATCGTCCCGCAGAGACGGACTTTCTTGGAGAATCTCAGCTCCAGGTACTGCCAAGAGAAGATTAGGGGGAAAGGACCTGAATAAGGACAGCAGGACAGGTCTGGAAAACCACCGACGTTTTGCTTGGAGAAGAGGGAGATGGGACGTGAGAGGCATCTTTAAAGGTCTAAAGGGGTGTCACTGAGAAGATGGAGCAAGGACTAGGGATGCATCCACCCTGGAGAGATATGTCAGTTTGGCACCGCTTTAACTCTTTTTCTGGCTCAAGGCTATGGAATTCTGGGAGTTGGAGTTTGTTGTGGGGTCCAGAGCGGAGCAGAGCTCCGCTTTGGACCCCACAACAGGCTCCAACTCCCAGAATTCCATAGCAAGTGAGTCAGACAACGGGTTAAAGTGGTGCCAAACCAACGTATTTCTCCAGTGTGGATGCAACCAAGGACTCTATGCTAAAGGCAAGAAAAAAGATTCCACCGAAGCATTAGGAAGAACGTCCTTTTTGATAGTGGAAAAGATGGCCTTGGAGGGTTGTGGGCTCTCTGTCTTCGAAGGCCTTTAAAGTCAATTTGGGTGGGCATCTTCCAAGAATGCCATGTGTATCATTATTATTATTATTATTATTATTATTATTATTATTATTATTGGAAAGGAAAGGGTTAGCTCTGGAAGGATTCTTTTTTTCCCCCATGTCCCGATTTATTTGGTTATCGTAGCTAACGTCTCTCTAAAAGTAACTTTCCCAAGCTTTGGGGCTGGGATCTTCCCATTGCACCACCAGTCCAAAGAAAGGAGCCCAATCCACCAGGAACATGCAGCTTCTAGGAAGTAAATGCCGCTCGACGTAACTCAGTGTCCTTCCAAGCCGCCAGGTTCTGGAGAGACGTTGGCAGGTCTCCGTAAGTGTTTCCAAAGCGGCCACGGAAAAAACAACACCCGCCGTCCCCAGGAGGTTGTGTGTCTCTCTCTCTGAGGAACGGAAAACGGTTGTGGAGGAATCTGCAGAATAAGCTTGGAGGAAAACACGAGGTCCCCTCCTGCCTGGTGGATGGGAGCGCCGCAGGACAGGCTTTGGACCAGGCCCACATCTAATTTTGATATTTGGAGAGCCGTCCAAAGGCTGACATCGCCCCTGTCCCCTGCAAGGAACCGCAGGGTCGATCCAACGGGTCCAAGGTCCTGAGCGTCTGGAGCAGACCATGCTGGGATCAGAACAAGAGACCCAGCTGCATCCCTGCCCTCCGAACCCTTTGGCCTGAAATTCCTGGACCGCGGGGCAGACTGCACCCTGGCGGCCTGCTCCGTTCCTCCAAACACTTGATTCTGTTTATTTTTGTCATGCAACCCGTTTCCCCCCATCAACCACCCTGTTGTGTTGATCCTGCTTTATTCAACAGCGGAAGGTTTGGCTCTGCAGCAAAAAGGCTGCGTTGGCTTTTCGCTTGAGGACACAGGAGTGGAAACGGGCAGAGCGGCTCAAAGGGAACGCAAAGCCTCCATCCTCACCTTCAGCAACTGGACCGCGGCCCAAGCGCTCCCAAGACGTTCCCCTGAATGCCCTGGCAAGCACAAGCTTTCCCTCCCTTTAGGTACATAGAGGAGACCTCTCTGTTGACCTAAGACCAAGTCCCAGATTTGGCCAAGACAAGAAACTGAAGCCAAGTCAAAACTGAAAGCCAAGGTTTCACTTTTTGTTGCGCTGGGAGCGGGTTGGACTAGCTGACCCCTGGGATCCCTTTCTAGTTCAGTGATTCTGTCAAAGAATGTGAGAAGAGGGTCTCTGGGTCGGACTATGTCCGAAGCGGTTTCTTGCAAGACCCTGCAACAGCCAAAGCAGAGGCGTCCAAGACCCAGCAAGCAATGGCTTGTGATCGTGCATCTAAACAAGGATTGCAAAGAATATTTGGCAATATTTGAATGATAAATGGAACTGGGCTTGCTGAGTGTCAAGAAACCCTGCCAACAGGACCAACAAGGATCTTCGCAGTTTAAGACCTATTCTACACACACACAGACACACCCTTGTTTCAAGTATTTTGATGTGTGTGTGCCTTCAAGTCACCTGTTGACTTATGGCGACCCCAGAAGGGTTTTCTTAGGGAAGGGATCCTCGGAGGTGGTTTTGCCAGTTCCTTCTCCTGAGATGTCGCCTCCAGCATTTGGCATTTGTTGGCAGCCTCCCATCCAAGGAGTAACCAGGGCTGACCCTGCTTTGCTTCCAAGACCAGAAAGCTTTTGAAATTACTCATTTTTGCATGGCAGAATGAAATAAGAGATGTTTTTCTTTCCGAAGTCTAACCCATTTGGGGATGAAGGTTTCTCCTGCAGTCAGGCAGAAAGTCCTTCAGGGCTCCAAGAGGAAAGGGGCTTTTGCTCCACGTCTTTCCCACGCCACTCGCCGGTTGTGCCAGCCTACACCAGCCCTCCGGAGTTGGCCTGGCATCGTCTCTGCTTCCCACGTCGTCTGCCCCAGACTACTAGTCATCCGTGGGGCTTGCCTCTTTAGAAAGCCTTGGTGCCACTCCAGGGCTCCTGCTTCAGTGACCAAACGAAAGCAAAGGCCACTTGAACCCAGCACTCCATCCCGGGCCATTCTCAGAGAGGCACCCAGGAGGCAAATCTCAAGTTAAACGGCCCAAATCTGAGGGCCATGGGAGAGGGAAAGCAGCTGCTTTTTGACCTTGGGTTTGTCTTTCAATGAGCGGGAAAGGAACCTCAAAGGTCATCGATACGATGCTGCTGTCGAAAATAGCTCCAGAACTGCTGCGAATGCAAAAGCACACCCTCCAACAAACCCCCGTTATTCCTCCACCATCCCACTTTTTCCCCAACTGCTTTAAGAACGTCCTGTTTTCTCTTTCGTTGCTCATTCCCCATTTGTCCTCTGCTTCCTTCAGTTGCTGCAAACTGAATCTGAAGCGCAAAAACACTTTGCAGTCAATGGACTCAGCCGGGGAAGAGGAGAAGAGAGGCAGGATCTTGCCCTTCCTAGCTGGCTCAGGCAAAAGCAAACGACTGTTGTTGTTGTTGTTGTTGTTGTGGGCCTTCATGTCATTTTCAACATACGGCAACCCTAAAGTGACCCTCTCCTGGGGTTTTCTTGGCAAGATTTGTTCGGAGGCAGTTTGCCATTGCCATCCTCTGAAGCTGAGAGAGTGTGACTGGCACCGAGGAAACTACACACATCTTATACATTTCAGTGTGGAAAGAATCACAGAGCATCCCAGCCCTGTGTTGACTCTGGATCACTTCTTCGGTCGCATTCTTGAGCAGGAGTACTAACCAAACCAAGTCACACAAGGCTTGCCATCCTGTCCTAGTCATTATTTTAATCATTTAAGCCCAATTAGCCTGGTAACTCTCTAGCCCAAGAGGTGTAGAGTCAGAGGCTGCGTTCACACTGGAGAAATAAACCGGTTTAAGTGCCATGGCTCAATGCTGTGAAATTCTGGGAATTGTAGTTTGTTGTGGGGTCCAGAGCGGAGCTCTGGGCCCCACAACAAACTACAATTCCCAGAATTTCACAGCATTGAGCCATGGCACTTAAACCGGTTTATTTCTCCAGTGTGAACGCAGCCACGGTTTCTCTCCACTTGGGTCTCTGGGTGGTTTTGGCTCCAGCCGGCTTCCCTTATCTGTGCCTTCCATGAAGTTTAGCATTCCTCCCCGAGTTGTTTCCTGGCACCAGTCAGGGCCATTTCGGCACAACAACCCCTTTTCCTTGGGCCTTGCTGGGGGAAAGGCAATCCTGCTTGCTTTACCCACTCCGGCAAACTTTTGTTCTTCATTGTTGTCGTTGCTGTGTCCCTTCAAGTAGTTTCCGACTTATGCCGACCCTAAGGCAAACCTATCACAGGGTTTTCTTGTCAAGTTTCTTTTGAGGGGTTTACCTTTGCCTTCCCTGAGGCTGAGAGAGTGTGACTTGCTCAAAGTCGCCCAATGGGTTTCATAGCCGAGCTGAGAATCGAACCCTGCCCTCCAGAGTCATAGTCCATCCAAGACACAAACCACTGCGCCACACCGGCTCTCCGCTCCGTAGCATTAAAGAATTCAAAACAGAAATTCAGAACTAGGAAGGTCAATGGTCAGACCTGATCAGAGATAGTCTCTTGTGTTCCTGTGCTCATAATAACCATCAAATGTGGCCGGTGGGCAACAGCCTCACAATGAATGCCGGACTGTGGTCAGTGAGGTGAGAAATCCCAGGTGAGGTTTCAGCAAGTTTTAAAGGATCTCTCAAAGCACTCTATGGAAAGCTGATATGGATGTCCCCATCTGGCTAGACCCAAACTTTTGTTGTTGTTCCCAAACAAGTTAGCTTCTTCCTAATCTTCTTTGATCCTTGGAGACCCCATGAAGGAGAGACCCCCAAGTCCTCCTGTCTTTGCCCTTCCTGCTCAGGCCTTGCAGATTCATGGCTGCGTCTTCCTTGAGGGGCTCCATCCACCCGGCATGGCATCTCTCTCTTTCCCTCCGGCCTTCTACCTTTTCTATTAAATCCTGTCTTCTCATGATATGCTCAAAATCATCCGCCTCCATTTCCTTGCAAGGTCAAGTCTGCAAAAGCTCATGCAACCAACTTCTCTCTATCAGTGAGCCTCCAAGGTGCTGCGTCCTGATTTTTCAGATGAAGAATGCATTCCATAGCCTTGAGCCAGGAAAGTGAAAGCAGTGCCAAACTGGGTTATTTCTCTAATGTGGATGCAGCCTAAGACTTCTGTGTCTCCGAAGCCTCTGTCTAGTTATCTTCACTTCTTGCTTTGCTCTCAGACCCATTTATTTGCCTTTTTGGCTGCCCGTGGCATCTGGAGGTCTCTCCTCCGGCACCACATTTCAGATTATTTGGTTCTCTTCGTCTCCATTTTCTTCGCCATCCGGCTTTCACAACTGTACAGAGTGATGGGAACTAACAATGGACTGTACCACCCTAAGTTTTATTTCAGAGGAGAATCCCAGGATGGCTATAGGAGAACAGTCTCTGGACATTTACCGAGCCAAGAAACCCCAAATAGGCCAAACTTGCTTTGTTGGATTAAAAAATAAATATTGGTTCGTGGGCATCCAAGAGTCCTCCAGCCGAAATCCTTCTTCTCGGGTATCAAAGTCTCCAAATTAGTGGCATTTGTTTGCTTGGCAACATCTGGTCCGGCAGGACTGATTTGAAAGGCCAAAGAGGGCTTGTTTGTTCTTTCGGTTAAAGATAGGCTAGGAAAATTTCCTTATCCTGTCATCCGTTATCGGCGGGTGAAAGATAGGACTCCCAGCGCCTCTCGCACGTGGAGCCGTCTGCCCACATATGCCTCCGGTCACCTCGCCGTTTGGGCGTTTGGACGGCCTTTAGAAGTAATAACAGAACCATGCAACCCTCCAGATGTTGCTGGTCTGCAAACCCCATCATCCCCAGGTGGCACGGCCAGCGGTCAAGCAGTCCAACAAGACCCAAGGGGTTATAGCTGCCTGGCAGGTTGACAAGAAGGTTTGTGCCAAAAGGGGAAAAGGTGGGTTTGGAGGAAGGATGAGGAAGGAAGGGAAGAAGGAAGGAAGGGGTCACTTTTGCAGAGGCTCCTGAGATGCCTCCCTAATATTGGGGCACAACTCTTGGTTTCTTTAATTGATTATATTCTGCCTTTCTCCCCGGAGTTAGGCTTCCAAAACAGTTTTTAAAAATGCTTAATGGTTCTACATTTGGCTCTTCCCACTCCTGGATATACAGCCACGGATAATACAAGAGCCACCGTGAGATAGGGGTTCGAGGGTTGGACTACGACTCTAGAGACCAGGGTTCGATTCCCTGCTCAAGCTCTCAGCCTCAGGGAACGGCAATGGCAACCCCCTCCGGAGGACCTTGCCCAGAAAACCCCACGAGAGGCTTGCCCTGGGTCCCAAATGACTTGGGCTTGCCCTGGGTCCCAGATGAGGTGCCGCCATCCCTCTCTGTCCCCGTTTACCTCGTAGGTGCTGGTCAGTCCCAGGCGGTAGAAGACGGGCAGAAAGAGGTAGGCGGTCAGCAGGGTGTTGAGGACCTGGCCGAGGCACATCCACAGGAACTTCATGCCGTAGCGATAGGCCTCGGCCGGCACCCCCAGGACCTGGATGGCCGACATGAAGCTGGCCGAGAGCGAGAGGCCGACGGGGACGGCGGACATCTGTCGGCCGCCGGTGAAGAAGTCCTCGGAGGTCTTCTGCCCGCCTTTGGCCAGAGCGTAGAAGAGGCCGATGCTGGTGGAGACCAGGAGCATGAGGCCAAAGACCCCGTAGTCCCACAGGCTGAAGGTCAGCATCTCCGCCTTGAAGGACTCCAAGGTGCCTCCGCCGGGGGACATTTTGGGAAGGTCTGACTCTGGGGAGAGAGAGAGAGAAAGGGAGCGTTGTAAGCCACAGCCATCTCCAGGACCATCCTAGCACGAAACGGGTAAGAGGAACAATATGGAGGAAACCCATAGACGACAATACAAAGGAGGAACAAAAACATGAAACCCAACCCAATATCCATATAGGTGTCGTTTATCTGAGAATATATCAGTTCCTGGTATGAGACTTTTTATACTAGGAACCCAAGTTGGTTTCAGCTCTGGAGACCAGGGTTCGAATTCCCATCCGCACAAGTCACACTCTTTCAGCCTCAGAGGGAGGCAAAAACCCTCTGAAGAAATCTTGCCAAGGAAACCCTGTGATCGGTTTGCCTTTGGGTTTCTATAAGTCAGAAACATCTCCAAGACACACAACATCATTGTCATAAAGTCAGGAAAAACGGGGACAAAATCTCTTAACTTTTCAATTCGAGCGGATGCACCTTTTGTTATACCACACGATTGTGTAGTTTATTACCATATATACTTGACAATAAGTCGAGAAATTTATGCCCCAAAATTGCCTCTAAAATCTTGGGGTAGACTTATAGAAGGGTCAACTGAGCATCAGGGCTTAGTAGGGTCCCAAAGCAAAGCCAGCCTGAGTCGCCCCAATCTCTCGTGGGCAGCCGTTCCTTCCCTCTTTGGTCCGTTTCCAAGCCTTGGCTTCCTAGCAGAAAAACTCCCCGTTTAAAAGCACTTGCCTCTCTCTGCTCCGTTTAGCAACAAGCGTTTCCCTCACAGAGGAAATATTCCCCATTTAAAAACACTTACTTCTCTCTTGGTCCGTTCTGCAAACTTTGGCTTCCCCAGGAAAAAAAACCTCTCCATTCAAATCCACTTGCCTTTTCCAAGATCTGGCTTCCCCAGAAAAACCTCTCTATTCAAATCTACTTGCTTCCCTTTTGCAAGATCTGGCTTCCCCAGAAAAACCTCTCCATTCATATCGACATGCCTTTTCCAAGATCTGGCTTCCCCAGAAAAACCTCTTCATTCAAATCCACATGCTTCCGTTTTGCAAGATCTGGCTTCCCCAGAAAAACCTCTCCATTCAAACCCACTTGCCTTTTGCAAGACCTGACTTTCCCAGGAAAAAATCCACTTGCTTCCTTTCTCAATCCAATGTTAAATCGGTTGGGAGAGGTCCAGAGAAGGAAGGACGTAAGTGGTATTTCCCCCTTTCCATCCTTCCTTATAGAAGTTTTACCCTCGACTTATCCACGGGTCATATCAAAATCCAGGATTTTGACCCTGAAACCTTCCCTCGAGTTATACATGAGGCCGACTTATACATGAGTATATACAGTAATACACAATATGGCATTTCAGAATAAAGAATTTATCGTATATGTTCCAATCTATCATCCTTTTCTTCAAAAAGGAAACCCTAAACAATTCTGCCTTTAACAGTCTTTAATAACTATTCTTTTTTTAAAAAAGGGACTAAATTAAGAAACTGTCAGAAGCAAGCAGCAAAATACAGAAGAGGGAGAGTATTCAAACAACCCTGAAGTGAGATTTCTTTCTTCCTTAATTTTTTTAATTGAAGAAATAATAGACAACTGCTCATGTAATACAAAATAGATAAGAATCACCATGGGCTAAAAATAATAAAGTGAATTAAGATCATGTCCCAAAGTCTATATATTCCCATCAAATGACTGTGTTGGCTCACCGTCTAACATCTGATTCAATAGGTTTACTCTAGTTGGCTCCTACTAATGTTTCTGCCATTATAAGATAACATAATTCCCTCAGTTAAGATAAAGCAATAGCCTAAACTGAGAGCAAACTTTTCAATTACTTCAGTACAAAGCTGTTGCAAAGAATAAAAAGTATCTCAACTGGAGATGATGCAAATTTCCATAGTAGGTTAACACGCATCATACCCACATATCCGTATTAAAATATTAAAACGACAAAAGAAAAAGGGTGACGCGTTCAGCACCTGCGCAAGAATTCTTCTTTTGTTGGCTGAAATGGACTTGTTAAGCATTAGAATAAACAAGAGAGAGAAAGAAAAGGATAACAAGCTCATTCAAGGACGTTGCTCCAAAAGAAAAAGAAAAGAAAGGGCACCATACCCCAAAAGGCTGAGCTCCCCAAGTTTTCCTCCTCCGCTTTGGACTTCGAGAGAGGATGGGACTCCGATGGAGAGGAGCAAAGGACAAAGCGATTAGGAGGTTTGGAGATACGCTCTGGCTGCAAAGAGACACAACTGTGCAATGCACACACAGCCCTCCCAAAGGAAGGCAGGTCTTCCCAAAGTGCAGAAAAGGACCTTCTATCTGCCTTGGCACTACCTGTGCCCGCATGGCAAGGCCCTTATGAAGCCGGCCAAGGGGGTGTTGCTGTTTTTTGGAAAGCCCAGAAGGCCGTCCGGCTGCGTTTCCCCCTCCTGCATATGTGTGTGTGCGCGTGTGTCTTTGTGTGTGCAGTGCACAGATTGTGCGCCAGCAGCCGCCGCAGCAGCCGCAGCAGCCTTGGGACAGTCAAAGCGAGGGACTGAAAGGTACCAGGAAACAGGTGCGCTCCCTGGGTTTTCTGCAGAAGGAAGCGTCTCCGGCGCTCTCCCAGCCTCTCTCCTCCATCGGCACATTTGGACCACGGAGAGGACATTTCTGGCTGGGTGGAAAGAAAAAAGGCAAGTTTCCTGGTTGCACAGCCTGGAAGGTATCCTTCTTCCAGGTGTGGCTGCAGAAACGCAGCTAAAGATCCCTCCTGACTTTGGGTGCCTCTAATTTCATTCCTAAAGAGAGGACATAATCCTATAGAAATCTAGGGCTGGAAGAGGACCCAAAGGCCGTGTACTCAGCCAGACTCTTTTGGGAATGTGAAGCGCTCCTGAAGTTGGCTATCCAACTAAAGAAGGAGAGCCCACCACCCTCCAAAACATGCAGCCAAGTTCTTCCTAATGTTTAAGTGGGATCTCTTTTCCCGTAGTTCGGATGCATTGCTCTGGGTTCCAGTCTCAGCAGAAAGCCCTCTCCCTCCACCTTGACATCCCCAAACTCCCTTTCCTTCAGGTATTTCAAGAGGGCCACCGTCTTACTGCTCCCAAGCGACAGATCCCCAGCGGCCTCCCCAAGTTGTTCCTCGCAGGGCTTTCGGCTTCCAGACCTTTGGCCAAAATCTTATCTGGACACATTCCAGCTTGTTGATGGCTCTTTACGTCCTTCTGCCAAACATCATTTGAAACGCTGGAAAAGTATTTTAGCTGATCCAGCGACTGAGGAAGGGGCAAAAATACAACACGTGCGACGCCTGCGTCTCTTAAACCAAAACTCCCTCCTGCCCAGAGTTTGGCAATTCCAATTCTTTCCAGATCTGGCTGGGGACCATGGGACCTGCAGTCCCCCAAGAAGGGTACCTGGGCTTGGAAAAACTAGACTTTTTTGTGTAGGATATCACACACAGACACACACAGCTTTTCACGCTACCCATTTATAAGACGATGATTCCACTTTGACCGCCATGAAACCATGAGATCTGGAGTTTAGGGAGGAGCGCTTAGGATCTCCAGCCAGAGAGAGCCTCAAGTGCCCCAGCAAACTACAGATCCCAGGATTACAGAGGATGCAGCCATGGCGTTTAAAGTGGGATCGAGGCACAATTGTTGTGTAATGCAAAAGGGTCCCTGGTGAGTCTCTTCCTGCATCTGCCTGACCTGATGATGGGTTTTGCGTCCAAAAAGGATGCAGAGAAGATCCTGTTTTTCTGTTCCTCGATCCCTGTCCAAAATGGGTGGCCTTGGGCCAGCGGGGCTAGTGGTCTCACGCCGCTTGGGACCACGCGGAGGTTTCACCCCACACAATTTGTGGTGTTCCTTTCTCTCTGTTGTTTGTTTTACAGCCTGCGAGAGACAGAAACCTTCCCTGCCCGGCCCTGCTGAGCCGCTGAAAGAGGACTGTGTTGTCACACATGGGTTCCTGCTGACGAACTTCTTGTGATATTATATACTGTATATTCCTGGATTGCGGCAAGAAAAGGCAGCGGATGACGCCTCCCTTTCACATTCATGAGTCAGGCGAGTGGGAAAGGTCCTGCATGGGTGCGAAACACCTGCCTCTGTGCCAGGAAAACAAATGTGCGGAAGACCATGAGGACCACTTCCAGGCTGTATCCAGAATCATGGGAAGAGTACAGTGATGGGTTTCCCTGACATCGTTGGTGAAAGTTTGGGGGGACTGCAAAACCCAGCATCCTCCAAGCCGGTGGATGGATTCTAGAGTTTATATTTTTTATATCTGGAGACTGAACTATGACTCCGGTTTGATTCCCCACTTGGCCATGGGCAAAGTCACACTCTCTCAGCCTCAGGGGAAGGCCACGGCAAGCCTCCTCTGAAGACGTCTTGTCAAGAAAACCCCAGGATAGGATCACCATAAGTCAGAAACAGCTTGAAGGCACACGACAACAACAACAACAACACCACACTGTCTTGCTTTGGAGTGCTCCCTAAAAGCCCTCAAGTTAAATCCCATCTGATTATGGAAGTTAAGCAGGGTCAATCTTGATCCATCCTTGGATGGGAAACTGCCAAGGAATACCAAAGTGCGGTAGGCTCTATTTCAGAGGAAGGAACTGCCTAAGAAAACCCTCCGAAATTCAAAAGTCGGCAGGCGACTTGGAGGCAAATGTTATGGGAAGGGGCAGGATTCCTATTTGGGGTGAGCAATGCATCTATGGCTGGCATCTTCAGAGAAATGCCAGCCACATGGCGAGACATCCGGAAGAAACTCTTCTAGAACATGGCCATATAGCCCCCCCAAAACCCGCAAAAATCTATGGATTTCAGTCATGAAAGCCTTCGACTCCATATTTATTACTAAATTATGATGTTATGATTCTATTGCAACTACTAAAAACCAATTATTATTATAATAAAGGAGTTCAAATGAGTTCTTCTCTGAAGATGCCAGATGCCACAGATGCTGGCAAAACGTCAGAAAGGGACTCTTCTGGAACATGGCCACAGAGCCCGAAAGCCCTACAAAATACCCACCAGGACTGACTTGGGTTCAAATCCAAGGTTGGACTAGAACTGGTGAGGATCCCTTTGGCTACCGAGGCTGCATCCACACTGGAGAAATAACCCAGTTTGGGACTGCTTTAACTGCCTTGGCTCAAGACTATGGATTTCTGGGAGTTGGAGTATGTTGTGGGGTCCGGAACGGAGCGGAGCTCCGTTCCGGACCCCACAACATACTCCAACTCCCAGAAATCCATAGCCTTGAGCCAGAAAGGAGTTAAAGTGGTGACAAACTGGGTTATGTCTCCAGTGTGGATGCAGCCCGGCTTCACCATTGCTTGCTCTGACCGGCACCTTTGGCCGTCCTGGGCTTTTCTTTGCATGGACCGAACCAGAGATATGGGAAGGCTTGGCCCTCTCCAAAGCCGCCGTCTATGGATTTATTGGGGGACCTTCTCCCCTTCCTTCCTTTATTGACCCAGTCTCTTGTCTTTTCCAGATGACCCTGGCCAGTCCTCAGGAGAAGATGAACGCTGCTGAATCACTGGCCCAGGTTTGGTGGACTTCCCTTTCGTTGCAACAGCCCTGGACTTTGTGGATCCTGTGCCTCACCGAGAAGGCGGAGAGCGAGAAAAACCCTCAGGTACTTCCTCTTCCCCGGCTGCCGAAATTTCCCCCGTCTTCTCTTAATCATCTTTGCCCCACCCGGCGAGTAAACCCTCCTCTGGGCTCTATCGCTTTCACACACGGTTGTCACAGGGGGCTTTCGGGTGGCCAAAACCAACAAAGCCTCCGCCGCCGCCCCACGGTTGCATCACCGGGGAGGGTTGGCGCAGGGTGCGAATGCTTATTTTGGACACGGCGAGCGGAGAGACGGGGATTAGCGGCTTACCAAGGAAGGGCTACGGAGCACACGGCGTTCCAAAAGGTGTCACGCCTGCCTCTGAATTATTATTATTATTACTATTACTAGGGTTTTGTCATAATGCAATTGGGCGATGCTATTTTTAAACCCCTTTCAGGAAACAGAAGTTTTGGCACAACAGTCCTGCCTTTTGGATTTTGGATTCCCAGCTAATCCTAAAAGACCCCCGTCAACACCGGCGACCACTTTTGGAAACAGGATAGAAGGCTGTTCGCGAACCCTCCTGGTTTGGCAGGGACAGTCCCAAATAATCCTTTGTCATCCCACTTTTCCCACTGCTTTTTAAAACGTCCCGGTTTCTCTTTCCTCCTTTCCTCTTTTGTCCTCAACTAGTAAGACGATACAACTAGTAAGGGAGACCCATTTTCTGCTGGTGATATCCAGCTTTATGCCCAAACTCCTCAATACAGCAGTTCATGAAAAGCACATGGAGTCTAGAATTGCGTTGGCTTACACACCGAGCCTAAAGTGTGTTGCTGCAGCGAAAAAAAAAAGCCAATGCAATTCTAGGCTGCATCAACAGAACCAAGGGAAATCAATAGTCCCAGACCATTCTGCTTCTGTTCTTCTTGATCTGGAATCCCGCGTCCAAGTCAGTGTAAAAAGGACCTTGACGTGATGGAATGCATATCCTTCGACATTTCCAAGACAGAAACAAGGACTGTGTGGCCAAGCAAAATCAGAGTGAAGTCAAGAGGGAAAAAGTTATGAATGAGGAAGAACAGACAAGCCAGAAGAGGCTGCAGCGGTTTGCTTTTGCCTAAACCGACTGGGAAGGGCAAGGCACTCTTTTGTCCTCTGACTCTTGCTGCATTAACTGAGTGCAAATAACTTTTGTGCTCTGAATTCACTTTGCAGGACTTGAATTAAGCTGAAGGCAAAGGGGGAGGCAGTTTAAAAGCACCTACAAAGTGGGAGGGCAAAGGAATAATCAGGACTATCCTCACTAAATTGGGAGAGTTGGAGGACATTGATTCAAGGACAGGTCAATGGATGTGACCCGTGTCTCACTGTCAAGGCCTGGTCCAGATTCTCAGGGAAGGACTCTCAGGGCGAGAGCAATGGCTTGAGAAGTGTGTGTCCTTATTTTCCAAATTGTGTCTTGGGTGGTTTTGTGGGTCCCGGTGAAGACAGTGATGAATACATCTCTGCACTTTACCGAAAGATCTCTGCAAAAAATCTCTGTCAGTCCAAAGCAGAATGCAAATCGAAATGAAACCGATCCTCTGGGAAAGGAGACGGGCTCCTGATTTTCATGGGTTTAATAAAACAAGAAGAGCCACCTGGTGCTTTAGGAAAAGGAACCCAGAGGGCTGCTCTCTTTCCAAAAAACCTCTCGGGGAAGATGGAGACCAAAAGGTGCGACTTCTCTGGCGAAGACGCGGACTCTCTGTCCACCGTCATCTACCGCGTTTTGACCGGCGTGGAACTCGTGGTGGGGATGTCTTTGAACGTCTTCATCATCTCTGTGATCGTCGCCGAGGGGCTCCGGAACCGAGGCCTGAAGCCCGTTGACCAGATCTTGACCGTTTTGACCGTCTCCCGGTTCTTCTACTTGTGCCTCCTCATGTTCAAGCTTTTCTGCATGGCCCTGATCCCTTGGGTGTTCGAGCTCACCCGCTTGTACCAAATGTTCAAAGCCGCCACCTGGTTCCTGACCTGCGCCTCCCTCTTCTTCTCGGCCACCCTCTGCGCCTTTTATTGTGCCAAAATTGCTAACTTCCAGCAGCGGACCTTCATCCTCCTCAAGACGAGAATCAGCCGGATGGTCCCTCTGCTGCTCCTCTTCTCCGTCTTTGCGTCCTTGATGAACACCTCTCCCTTTTTCTACGGCATTTATCAGGTCGCCTGCAGAGAGCAGGAAAACGGTTCGTACCCTTCCGGGAACGGCACAAGCGTCGGAAACGCCGGTTTGGAAGCAAACACGTTCAATCTGTTCCTCTTCTGCGGCATCGGGTTTTCGGTGGCCTTCTCCTTCCTGGCCGCCTTGGCTTTCCTTCTGGTCTTTTCTCTCTGGCGGCACACCAAGGCTTGCAGCGCCAGCTTCGGCCGCCCAAACCTGGACGCGCATTTCCAGGCCGTGAAAATCATCCTGTGTCTCCTGACCACCGAAGCCGTCAAGTTCGTCGTGCTGATCATCCTCCTCTCGAATATATTTCTGGACAAAAGCCCCGAAAACCGGCTCTGCACTTTCATCGCCGTCATGTGCCCCACGATAGAGTCCGGCATCCTGATCTGGGGGAATCCTAAATTAAAAGAGGCCTTTATTGCCATCATTTCGTGTTGCAACCGGCCCTTGCGCTTGTCTTGAAAAAAGCATCAGGGGATCTTTTTCTCTCTCGTTTCTAGCTCCTTGCTTTTGGAAGAAGGGTAAGCGGGGTGAAAATTATATTCAATCAGTAGAGAAATAGGAGAAAGAAGATGCTTTGCCACCAACAAACGCCTTCTTGTCTTTGGAAGAAGACGTAGGGCACGAAAAGAAGGCGCTGAACTTTGCAAGAATCTTGCTCTGCAACCATCATTTTTGTCTTTCGGCCAGGCCTGAGTTTCTCTTGGTGCTCTGATCAAAAAATAAAAATAAATGGGTCCCTGTCAAAGAAACTGATGGCAGATTGCGTTTGTCAAATATTGCAAGTAGTTCTTGGTCCGTTTGCCAACTCGCTCGGTATGTGCTTCTCCGTGTTGTATATTGTTTGCCTTTGCAATGCCGTTCTCGTCCCTCACTACTCGGCGTGTTTTGGAGGGCTGAATGTTGAAAGAAAACCTGCCTAAAGGTGGGAAACGCGTAACCTGTGAGTGTAGGCAGGAATATATATGAGGTATAGGTAGGAATAGCAGTATAGATATCTGTGCATTTTTTCATCACTGCACCATCTTGGCTCTCAGAGAGGGCTCCAGGAGACTGGTTGGTCTTGGCAAGTCACACTCTCTCAGCCACTTCAATCTTTTGAGTAGCCAGTGTGATGTTATGGTTTGACTATTAGTCTAGGACTCCGGGAGACCAAGATTTGACTCCCTGTTCAGCCCCATAAAATCACTGGGTAGCCTTGGGCAAGTCACACTCTCTCAGCCTCAGAGGAGGACAATTATGAGAACCTCCTTCAGGATCAATCTTCCCAAGAAAGCCTTTGGTGCATTGGTTTGAGTGAAGGATAGGACTCCAGGAGATCTGGGTTTGAATCCTGCTCAGGCATCTGGAAAGCTAAACCGGCTCAGCCCTGGTTAGTCCTTGGATGGGAAACCACCAGTGAATCCCGGGAGCTGGAGGCTCTCTTTCAGAGGAAGGAAGTGGCAAAACCGCCTCTGAGGAGTCCTTGCCTGGGAAATCTCTCTGAAATTAACGGGATCTCCGTACGACAACTAGTAACTTGAAGACACACAAACACACAAAGTGCCAAGTGTGAAACCCTCCTCTGTGTATTTGCGGTGGGTTGGGGAGCCTTGCTTGTTGAACAAGGTTGCGGGGTTCAGGGGGTTACCAGGTTTACCCAATAGATGCACCTGGGACCACAACCATTTGCACATATGCAAAAGTATAGATTTTCCCAAATGGGCAGCGAAACAAATCAGCCGCCCGTGAAACATGAACCAGATTATTGGTGCTCTGGAGAAGTCAGAGGTTGCTTTGTAAGGTCCACCCACATCTTTCCACAATATGATGTAGGAAAAGTGGGTTTTTCTTTTCCTACATTTCCCCCTTAAGCCCCTTGCCTTCGGAAGGCCCCAAAATCAGGGGAAACCGTTCCTTCAACCCATAGGGCCACCTTGGCCAACCACTTCTGCATATGTGCCTTCAGGCCACTTGTTGACTTCTGGAGGCCCCACGAATTTCACCGTTTTCCCTCCCTGAGGCAAGGAAAGCAAAGGTTTGCCCTGGTCTTCCTCTGGGTATTATCATGCAAGTGCCATCCAGGCCTGGCCCTGCTGAGCTCCCGATCTGGTGCCTTCAGGGGGGCATCAGAGAGTGCTTCGTTCACAACGGAGCGGTATAGAAATGGAAATGCCATTGCTATTGCTGTTGGGGCCTTAGAAGAGCCTTAGTCCAGACCCAAGAAACTGCGGGGACATTGCAGAGTAGCAAATCCCCCCAAGCAGCCCCAGGATGAGGAGGACCCTGGGATCCATTCAGCCATGCCTTGGGACGGAATGGCATTTTATTTCCCATCTTTCCATCTCGTTGGGAGATTCCACCTAAACCTTAGGAAGAACTTCCGGAGGAGAAGAGCTGTTCCACAGCAAAATAGGCTGGAATACAGTGAACTGTGCTGGAATATGCTTTGGAGGCTGTTTCCAAGCAGAGGCTGGATGGCCATCTGTCCCAGGGAGGACTCGGAGGGTGTCTTCCTGCAGGGCAGAAGAAGCGGGTTGGGATGGATGGCCCTTTGGGGTCCCTTCCATCTCTAGGGTCCTATGTATTCCTGCATGGCAGAAGAAGGGGCTGGATTGGATGGCCCTAGGGGTCCCTTCCATCTCTAGGGTCCTATGTATTCCTATGGGGCAGAAGAAGGGGCTGGATTGGATGGCCCTTGGGGTCCCTTCCATCTCTAGGGTCCTATGTATTCCTATGGGGCAGAAGAAGGGGCTGGATTGGATGGCCCTTGGGGTCCCTTCCATCTCTAGGGTCCTATGTATTCCTGCATGGCAGAAGAAGGGGCTGGATTGGATGGCCCTTGGGGTCCCTTCCATCTCTAGGGTCCTATGTATTCCTGCATGGCAGAAGAAGGGGCTGGACTGGATGGCCCTTGGGGTTCCCTCCATCTCTAGGGTCCTACATATTCCTGCATGGCAGAAGAAGGGGCTGGGCTGGGTGACCCTTTGGGGTCCCTTCCAGGTCTATGAATCTAGGATTCTGTGAATCCCAGTATCCCCCACCACCATCCCATTTTGGCACCGCAGCAACCAGAAGGAAAGGCCTCTCCCCTGCCATTCCTTTCCAGCAAAGGACATGGGGTTTTAGCCCCAGGTTTAGCTGGGCCTTGTAGGGAAATGAGGGGGATATCTAGTTACTCCACCAGCCCCATCTTTTGCATGGGATCCGTCCTTTGTGTTCCCCACTCGGGGGGCCCATTGCTCCTGGCAGGGGCACCGCTACGCCAAGCCTTTGACTCCTCCGACTCCTGCATAAAGGGCAAAGATGCCTTAACCAGAAATAACAAATTCAGGGTAGTCAAGTGGTGGGTTGTGGCCGTGTGCCTTTGTTTCTGGCTTATGGAAACCCAAAGGCCACCCTACACTCAAACCACTGTGGCTTCTTTAGGAAGAAGAGGCTCCCTCGATACTATGACTCTCGTGTGTCTGTGTGAAAGGCATGGCTAAATCCAGATGTTGGAGATCCAGGGTCCAGCAGAGATCCCACGTTTTTCTTCTTTGGTCCTTCACCTTTCTCCCTCTTTTGCAAAAAGAAAAAGTTACAGAAAACCAAACCAAACCAGACGGCTTCTAAGAGGTTTTCTTTCCCTTTGTTTGTATTTGTTGTTAACAAAGTTTGCACATCGTTCTGTTGGCTACACATTGAGCTAGTTTTGTTTTGGGGGTAAGGAAGGTCTGGTAGCCAAGTGACAAAAACGCAACATTTTAAGTTCCATTGAGTTGCATTTATAAAGCAATGTACGAAGGAAGAGCAAAGTCACTTTGCTGGTGTGTCAAGTCAATTTTCTCTTTCTGTTCAATTAGCCCTATGTTAATAGGATTATGACAATTGTATATATTAATAATATATAACATATCTGATGTATTCCAGTTGGCCCTCCTTATCTTTTTATACATGGATAAAAGCATGTATTTTTTACATGTATTAAAAAAGCATGTATTATTTACATGGATTAAGCATCCGCAGCTTGAAAATATTCCAAACAAGTATAAATTCCATATAGGAAACTTTGCTATTCCATTTTATATAAGGGACACCATTCTACTATGCCATTGCATTTAATGGGACTTGAGCATCCATGGATTTTTATTTCCACGGTGGATCCTGGAACCAAACCCCAATGGATACCAAGGGCCCATTCGTATATACTGTATATATATATATATGAAATGTAACACATATTATAATATATAATGTGGTTTGAGCGGAACCCACTGGGCAACCTTGGACAAGACACACACTCTCAGCCTCGGATTTTGCCAAGAAAACCTCTTAGGGTTGCCGTAAATTGGAAAGGACTCAAAGGCACACAACGACAACAGCAACAAATACCATTACATATAACGTTACGTATAACATACAATGCCTCTCCAAGGCCAAGGAAACAAGGCTGGGGAATGTTTCCCAGCTTTTCGAACACTTTTTTGACAAGACGTTGAGTCATTGGGGCTTTAATAAGAGCATCACGGAAGAGAGATTGCGGAGACAGGCTTCAGCAATGCTGCTCTGAATCCTGTCTGTTTGATGGATCTTCTTGCTTGGCCTCTTCTGCCAAGTCCTTTCCTCCATGGATGAGTTCCCATACATCCTTCACAGGAGCCCTGTCTGACGGATTAACCGACTTTATGGCCTCATGTGCAGTTCAGCATGAAAGCAGCAGGCCCCTCGGACCATTGCTAGCCGAGAATGGCAGCGTCCTCAAGGAAATCCGGGGGCTCGAGCGAGTGAGCCAGGTTGCAAAACAGGCCCTGTGTTGGCCCTGCATGGCCATTGCTGCTGGGGCTGCTTCTCTTTCTTCTTTGAAAAAGGACCAGGAATGAGCATGTTTCGTGCCGCCTCTCTGCCTTTTGCACAAGCGAGAGAGCAGCCTCTGAGAGAGTGTGACTTGCCCAAGGTCAGCCAGTGGATTTCCAGAGCCATAGTCCAGTGCTCAAACCATCCTGACTCTCAGAATGAAGGAGGGAGGGAGGGAAGGAAGGAAGGAAGGAAGGAAGGGATGACAAGAAAGAGGGAGAAAGGAAAACATTTGGAGAATGGAAGGAGGGAAAGAAGGGAGGAAAAAGGAAAGATGAGGGGGAGAAATAAATAAAAGAGGATGGAAAGGATAGAAAGAAGGGAGAGAAGGAAAAAAGAGAGGAAGGGGAAAGTTGGAGCAGAGGAGGGAAGGAAGGAAGGAAGGCAAGCATTTGGAGAATAAAAGGAGGGAAGGAAAGGAGAAGAAGAGAAAGATGAGAAGACAGAAAGGAAAGAGGGTGGAAAAATAGGAAGGAAGGAAGGAAGGAAGGAAGGAAGAGATAGTCATAGGGACGTGCATGTCTGTGTGTGTTTGCATGTGTAGCTCTCGTGGGCCGCATTAGTGCCCCATTCCCAGCAAGAAGAGCCCCCAGAGCTCAGGGTTTCCAGAGAGGGGTGTCCCTGATGGGTGCCCCTGACTTAGAGCTCTGCGCCCTCCTTCCCTGCACCCATTTCTTCCCAGTTTGCCACCCTTTTATTTGCCCAGGGCTGACGCAGCTGCTCCGGGAAACGCTGCGCTTCCTTCCCCTTGAGAAGAAGGAGAAGAAGAGTCAATGCCAGGCGTGTCCTTCCTTTTGGTGCCAAGAAGGCAGGGCTGCTGGGGCTGTTCTTGGCTGCTTCCTTCTTCTCAGGGGATTCCTGGGAAAGGAGGCCCGGGGAGTGTGTCTCTTTTTACTTTTGCTCACAGCTTGGTCCCCCAACCCCCCAGGACTGTAAGCAAAGGAGGGCCTGAGCTTCACTTTTTTCCCTGAAAAGGGTTGGCAAACACCGGGCAGCACTTCCTTGTGCAGAACCGGACCTTTGCTCTCTTTCTTTCTCATGACTTGCATCGGGCCACCCTTCCAGATATGAGGGCAGGGACTTCGGTTTCACAGCCGACCACCGATTATTTGGCACGTTCCAAATAATGTCATTTTTGGGGGTGTCATTCTGTTATTATGGTTGTTTTGGTTTCACATTCACAGTCCTATAGATATTCCTGACTGGGGCCATAAACGGTTCAGATCCTATACCAAGAACCTAGTCCTCAACGAGGCATCATTGCATAAAGTGACCCGTTCCAAATAGGAGTCTGCAGATATCCAAATGTCGGAAAACGGTGCAAGTTTAGGGTGCGGCGGCTGGAATATCATACCCTCCAACATTTCAAAGATAAAACCCCGGACGCATGGGGCCAAGTGACATCAGAGAGTGGTAAAGATGGCAAAGGTTATGATGTCCTCTGGGCCTTTCTTTCTCTGAGCTTAACCTCCTTCCCAAGGAAGGTTGTGGGGACAAAGGGAAAGGTGGCTTTCCTCATCTTCCTCTCACCCGTCATTACAAAACCCTCCCGAAGACGGTTGCGTTTTCCCATCCATCCCTCATGGAAGGGAAGCAGGAAATGGGAGCATAATCTCAGGGCAGGTAAGAACAGGCTCTCCGTCCGGATTTGTGCCTGGGTTAGAAAGATGGAGCAAAGCAAAGTTTAGCAATATATGCACAAAACCCCTTGGTTTCTGCCAGCCCTTCAGTTGTTCAAAATACAAGTTGGTTACATCGAAGGCGGCGCTTTGAAATATTTTCAACACTGGTCCGTTTTGGTTCTGTATTCATACAGTTCTGGTTGATGATCTCTCCAATAAATGTACATTTTAGAGATTAACTGTGTCCTTCTGGGATCCGGGAGAAGCTTGGTTGGGAGAAGTGCTGTTGCTTTGCTTGTGTTGTTGTTGTTCTTCTTCTTGTTGTTGTTAGGTGCTGCCAAGTCAACTTCAGCCTCCATCTTCCCTCTGAATGAGAGAGGTCCAAGAGGCCCATCATCCACAGTTTTTGCAAACTCAGGGCAGCAACCGGGTTTTCCATTGATGGAGTCTATCCTCCGTAACGCAGTCTTCCTCCTTTCCTCCAGCCTTCCACTTTTCCAACTATTGCCATCTTTTCCAGCGACTCGTGTCTTCTCAGGATGTGTCCAAAGTGCAACAGCCGCAGTTTGGTCATCTGGGCTTCGAGGGTAAGTGCCACCTTTATTTGCTCTTGACCTCATTTAGTGGTCTTTTTGGCGGTCTGCGATATCCCTCGAACTCTTCTCCAGCACCACCTTCCAGACGAGTTGATTTTCTTTAAGTTTTCTTCACTGTCCTGTTTTCAAGCATAGATATCGGTTTTTTCCTCTTTACCGAAACAACAAGAACAACAACCCCAAAGACTTTGCCATTTGGGGTTTGTTGATGCGGGTTGGAGGCAGCACAGGTCCCGGCCATTCGGGGCTTTGCACAGATCCTCAGAAATGGCTTATTTTAAAAGCGCCAACAACCCTCACTTCAACACAAACATCTTTGAATGCCGAAGGAATGGAACTCTGTCTTTGGAGAGCTTTGCCCTCAAAGCCCTGGATGTCCGTTGCAGGTTTCCCCCACATTTGATTCTTAAAGGACTCTTGAATTCTTTCCGTTATGAATAAAAAGGAACCACTTTGAGTCACTTGTTGGGAAGAAGGAAGGATATAAAGGAAAGGAAAGAAACTCGCATGTTTTGGCGAATTGTTATACAAAATGGACCCCAATCCCTCCCCACAGCTCAGCCTTGAACGTGTCCATTATTATCATGAGATCCCACATTTTTCTGATATATCCACTATATGGCTTCTTTCCCCGATTCGTAGGTTTGGCTTTTCGGTAAGTGCTATTTACTTGCTCTGGCAAATATTATTTACTAATACGCCATTCCACCCGCCACCCGAAATGCACACAGTTCCTTGAGCGTTTTTTAAAAAGGACGGAGCTACTCTTTCCTTTTGAAATGCACACTTTAACAACTGTCGTGTTTCCTAAGCTGTCTTCCCAAAGTTCTTGGGTTTCGTCACATGGCTAACATATGCAAAACACGCCGGCATCACAATCCTAAGATTTCATGCATTTACTAGAAAAACAATTATGTGTTCTTTTAACCTTCACGGGTGCCTTTAATACCATTCCTGCATCGCTGCTTTTTTTGTTTGTATTTGTCAAAGGTTTCCTTGATGGCTTGAATTATTTCTCCAGTGTGGATGCAGCCTTCCTCCATCAAAACTTTTCTTGCAGCAACCAGTCGGCCATCCACTCATTTCATCCTTTTCGGGGACTGTTAAAACAGTTGTCGAAACAGAACTGCAATTGTTAAACTAGAATTGCAACTGCTAAAACAGAATTGCAGTTGTTAAAATAGAACTGCAGTCACTTTCCTCCTCTTGCTTTTCGTCCGCTTCCCATCTTTCTCACCGCTGCTTACCATTGGGTCAGTCCTGTTATTTATGTATGACTCAGAGAGTCTTCTACCGTAAAACCTTATATTGGATTTGATGGATGGGAAAGGCTCAGCCTACCCTTTGTGTCTGGGTTCAAGGGCCGAGGCTCCTGGGAGGCCTTGCTGCCTTCGCCTCCTCTTTGGGACTTTCCCAGGGCTACGAAATGGTCTGCCGTCCTCTCTTGGAAGCAGGATGCTGGGCTAAGAGAGAGCTTTATGATCCCGCACCTTTCCGCTGTGTTATCTCCAAGGTCTGATATGGCTTGGCTATGCTTATTCATCTCAACTTAAAACACACACAGACGCAATGATGGAACAAACCCTCCTCACTTGGCCAGGGAGGTCTACGGCGGAGTGGAATTTGAACCCGCGTCTCCCACTTCCGGGCAGTTCAGCGTGAATGGGGACGGCCCGTTTCTCCGCCTGGTTTGTTGGCAAATAAATGCGGACATCAATGAAACAAGATGCAGCCAGCACGGTGTTGTGGCGGTTTGTGCATTGGGCTGTGACTCCGGAGACCAGGGTTCGAATCCCTTCTCAGCCATGGAAACCCACTGAGTGACCTTGGGCAAGTCACACTCTCTCAGCCTCAGAAGAAAGCTCTGAACAAACCTTGGCAAAAAAACCATTATAAGTTCACCTTAGGATTGCCCTAAGTCGGAAACAAAGGCACACAACAACCAACCAACCACTTTTACCGCAGTAAATTTCTTACTACTGATCAAGATACCTTTGCCATTTGCGAAGGAGTCGGAGTCAGGGCTTTGGCGCACCCCAGGTGCTCCCCTGTGCCACTCTCTCAGCCTCAGGAAACCCTGGGATAAACCCTGCCTCCGGGCCCCCAGTTGCAAACAACTTGAAGACACACAACAACAATTTTTTTACAAAATCTAAATGCACATGAAATAGCCCTACAAGGAGAAATGGTGGGAAAGGCTAAAGGAGCGCAAAAAAGCCATTTTTATTTGCCTGCTGAATGCAATAAATATTTATATATGTATGTACTCCTCTCTTCAAGACTAGGCAAGGAGCTAGTCCCTTCCGTGACATTTTCCCAGGAAATTTGAGGAGCAAACAAGAGGGAATTCCCCCAGGAAGGATCCCAGCCGCCTCCTTCCTTGAAGGCATCTTGGCACACCTTGGCAGGTAAGAGGAGGCCGCCTTTGCCCAAAGGATGCCTTCCCGCCTGCAAAGCGTCCAGCACACCTCCGTCTGCAAAAACCAGGACCTCTCCAGGCAGGTGTTGGGAACGGAGGGGATGGGGACTGTCCCTTTTAAAAATATTTTAACAAAATCATTGGAAAATCAAGCAGAGCCTTTTGCACGGAGAGGTTTCCTTGCAAACAATGTCCAGGTCCCGTCTGCACACACTTTGCACAATTGTGCATCAATGAGAGCAACGAAAAAACGAGCGTGGCTTCTCACGTTCCATCTTGGAAACCCCAAAACTGGGCACAGAAGTTAAAAGAGTCCAGAAACCCACAACCATCTTTCCATAGGCAACACAATATTGGAAGTCCACACACACACACACACCCCAGACATGCACAGGTTGACATCTGAAATCATGTTGTTGCTTCAAGTTATTTCCAACATCTGGTGGCTCTAAGGCTAACCTATCATGGGGTTTTCTTGGCAAGATTTTTTCCCTCTGAGGCTGAGAGAGTGTGACTTAACCAGAGGCACTCAGTGGGTTTCCATGGCTGAGCAAAGGGGATTCGAACCCTGCTCTCCAGAGTCCAAAGCTCAAGCCACGAAGTGATGCTAGTTTTCTGCGTCTTTCTAGTTGTGCAAGGTGGACTGCCTTTGTGAATGGAGGCTCCACTTTAGCCTAACAGGGCTAATCTGGATTTTTATGGGGAATTTCTGCCTAAGCGTTGCCAAAATAAACTTGGGTGCGTGAGTGGAAGATGCTCCTTGATGCACAGTTTTGAGCTTTGCTCTTTCGGTGTGAAGAAGCAACAGGAAACTGGGCCGAGGAGCCTCTCGCGGTTCTCCGAAAACAGGAAATGTCTCTGGCCTTTTTCTTCTCTCTCTCTCTCTCTCTCTCTCTTTCTGAAATCTAATCAGCATCTCCTGATTGAAAATAAGTCGCAGACTCTTCGGACGGCGAAGGTGGATGGCCAGTCTTTGGTGATTCTTCGTCCAAAGGAGGCAGAAGTCAGCGCAGCGGACGGAAAAGGCAGGTTTGGGAAGTCTGGCAGGGAGAGGAAAAGTTACTTTTCCACGCAGGCCACGTAGCACAGGAAGAAATCGTAGGAAGGGCGGTATATAAATAAAATTTTATTATTATTATTATTATTATTATTATTAAATAAAAACTGACGGAGAAGAAAATCATTGTTTGGATTGCTCAGTTGTTGTTGTATGCCTTTGAGTCGCTTCCAACTTATGGAAATCCCAAGGCAGACCGATCCTGGGGTTTTCTTGTTTCTTCCGAGGGGGTTTGCCATGGCCTTCCCCTGAGGCTGAGAGAGTGTGACTTGCCCAGGGTCACCCAGTGAATTGAACGCTGGCTCTCTACTATGCTGGCTGGAATGAAGCGGCTGCCTCAGGCGGTGATGCTGGGGAGGGGGTCAGCGGAGGCAACTGGCCAGTGACCCTCGTCCCTGGTCCTGGCTATTCTGTCCCGGGGACCGAGGAAAGGACACCTGCCCCTCCGTCCCTCTCAAACTGGATGCAGCCCCACGGCCACCTTGGAGGCCCTTCGTAAAAACGTCCGACAGAGAATTGCAGTCTTTTGCAAGGACTGGCTTTTTAATCACGAGGAACGGTCACTTTTTGGTTGTTTTAAACTGATTTCTAAATTAATGTGTTTCAAATGGTTTTGAATGTTTTCTGTCATTGTCATTGCGTGCCTCCATGTTGTTTCCATGGGGTTTTCTGGAGTTTTAGAGGATGGCAAGGGCAAACCCCTTTTGGAGAGACTTGCCAAGAAAACCCCCTGATAGGGTCACCGTGGGTCAGAAACGACTTGAAGGCACACAACAACAACAACAACAACACATCCTGCCATTACAAAGCTTTGCAGCCAGTCTGTTAGGACAGGAAAGATCTCAGTTGCCGATGGGATAGAAAGAAAGGTGATAATAATGATAACTGTAATGTGCCAAGAGCCGATCAACCCAGTGGTGGCTTTTGAGCAAGAAAAGTTGTGCCATGTTTCAGCCAAAAGCGTTGGTGCCTTTTGCCATTAGGTCGAAGCACTGCTTCTCGCAGAAATATAGCCGAAGACGTGAGAGTCCAGCAATGGAGCAAAAAGTCCCGTCCTTTGCTTTGTGCGACGTGAGATTCCCTTCCTCTCTCGCAGGTCGAAGCCATGCTTCTTGTCGAGGGGGAAGAGGCCCCCTTGATCCGGAGCCAAACCCAGAGCCTTTCCTCCTCCAGCGGATCGGGGCTCCTCCAGGTCTACCTTTACCACCGGCCAAACTCTCCCCAAGGGGCCCCGGAAACCTCCGACAGCCTCGGCTTCGCTTTGGGGGAATACACAGCGGAGGAGTTGTGCGTCACGGCCGCCAAGGCGTGCGGTGAGTGAAAACGGTGCCACACCAATCGGGCAGGGACAGTCCCAGGTCACCCTCTGCATCCCCACTTTGCGCTTTTCTCGCTCTGTCTCTCTCTGTTGGAATGACAAGCCGTGAGCCATTGCGGTGGGACTTAATCCACCACCTTTAAAGGCTACATCCGCACTGCAGAATAAGTAATCCATTTTGACACCGCTTTAATTGCCATGGTTCAATGCTTTGTAGTTCGTTGTGGCCTCAGAGCTCTCCGACAGAGAAGTCTCACAAAACTGCAAGAATTCCAGAGCATTGAGCCATGGCAGTTAGGAGCAGAGTCAAAATAGATTATTTCTGCAATGCGGATGCAGCCTGAGTCTTAGGGTTTGGAAACCACAATCCTGGACTGGCAACCCTCCTGTTCACAAACACACATGCGCACACACCATCTTGTAATGAAAATGGCAGCGGCAGAGAAGTCACGGTTTCTGTCTCCCGCAACAGGCATCCTCCCCGTCCGGCACTCGCTCTTCTCTTTGGCCACGGAGGACCTTTCCTGCTGGTTCCCCCCAAGCCACGTCTTCACGGTGGACGAGTCCTCCAGCCAAGTGGTCGTCTACAGGATCAGGTACAACAATGTTCTCCCTCCAAGGCGGCATCCGCATTGCCGAAATAATGCAGTCTGACACGAAATAATGCAGTCTCCGCTTTAACCTCGGTGGCTTCATCCTGTGGAATCCTGGGGGGGGGGGGTTGTAGTTTGCTGCGGCACCAGAGCTCTCTGACAGAGAAGGCCAAATATCTCGCAGAGCTACATGTCCCAGGATTCCATAGCATGGAGCCATAGAAATTAAAGCAGTGTCAAATTGCATTATTTCTGCAATGCAGATGTGGCCCAAGTTCTGCACTTGCTGGTCTTGTGACTACACTGCAGGGCGCCTTGGTGCCTTTTTCTTCCCTTCAATTTCTCTTTCTCTCTCTCTTTTCTTGGGTTCGGGGGTAGGTTCTTATTCCCCGATTGGTTTGGACCAAGAAAATCTTACTGCTGGGGGCTGACAAGCAACCAAGGGAGCCCGGTGCTGGATGGTCCAACGCTGGATTATCTCTTCGCCCAAGTAAGTAACAACGATAACGCCGTTCTTTGGTGACGCTGCTCCACCGGCACCGGGTTGTGCTTTATGGGTTCACTTTAATTCATAGCTACTCAGTTTATATTCTGACATTCTGACAACGTGGGACCCAAAACAGCTTAGTTCCTTGCATAACTCACTTTGCAGCAAATGGCATACGCTAAGGACAAAGAGGGAAATTGGGAGGAGGAGAGAGAAACCGGGACATTTCGAGCACAGCCGAAAAAGTGGGATGGCAGGGGATTAACTTGGTCTGTCTCTGCCAAACGGTGTGAGTTGGATGGCAAAGAAATGAAGGCCGCAGTTGGGCCTGAACGGTGTCTCACCCTCGGACCGTTCCCTTCCAGTCCCGCAGTGATTTCCTCCAGCGGCGGATGGAGGGTCCCCTGACGCTGGACACCCAGGAGACCTGCCTCGGTTTGGCCGTCCTGGACATGCTGCGGATCGCCAAGGAGAGGAAGCAGAGCCTGGCGGAGGTCTTCAGGGCTCTCAGGTGCGGCCGGACCCTTTTGCAGAATTTGGGAAAACAGTGGCCACTTTTGGGTCAAAGAGAGTTGACCCACAGTCTCCCCGGAAGCCTTTCGGTGGCCTCACTGGGTTTTCTTGCCAGGGTTTGTTCAGAGGTCATTGTCCTCTTTCCTTCGCCTCACCTGGTTTGAGTGTTGAACAATGACTCTGGAGACCAGGGTTCGAATTCTGGCTCGGCCGTGCAAACCTACTGGGTGACCTTAGGTGAGACACACAGAAAACTGAGCCACAGTAAGATGCCATAAATTGGGAATGAAGGCACACAACAAGAAGAACAAGAACAGCAACTTTCTCTGAGGCAGAGAGAGTGAAGCTTAACCCAGGTCACCCAGGGGCTGAACAGGGATTCGAACTCTGGTCCTAAGTCATGGTCCAGTGTTGAAACTGTTACCCCACACTGTCTCTCCTGTGAGCAGCGGTGGTGGTACTAAATACAGAAGGCTTCTCGCCATCACCCGGCTCCTCAGTCCCTCGGTCTCAGGTTTTAGGCTGGGCATCTCAGGGCGATCCTGGACGGACGATGACTCTCCTGCTGACCGGCCCGTCTCTCCCTCCGCAGCTACAAGTCGTGTCTCCCGGAGGGTCTGCGCTTCCAGCTCCAGGCCCAAAGCTTCCTCACCCGCAAACGGATCCGGCGCCAGTTCGGCCGGTCCCTCCGCAAGGTCAGCCGCCTCCAGACGGAGGTCCGGTTCCTGAAGCTGAAGTACCTGGCGGAGCTGGAGGGCCTGGAGGGGTCCGTCCCGGAGGAGACCTTCCTCACGAGGAGACCCGGGCAAGGGCCGAAGGAGTCCGAATGGCTGGTCCACGTCTCGGCCGAAAAGGGGATCTTGACCGGCCAGAAGGGCAGCCAGGTGAGGAGGCGGCGCAGAGGGAGACGGGGAAAGGCTTCTCTGACTTCTGCCAAGCCGCGTCCTGCGCTGGGTCCTCCTTCGCTGGAGGTAGTGCTTTAGGACCATTAGTGCTGGATGTCCTGCAACGTTGGCCAAGGGCTGGACTATATGGCCGCTGGGGTCCCATCCAGTTCCACTATTCTCTGATTCTATGAACTGAAGGCTGGAGCAAGACAGCAGCTAGTGGCCAATGCCTCCAAATGCGCTCCCAGAGTCATAGGCAGTATTTGGGTGTCTGGGAATCAGTGAATCATATGATGCAAAAGGCGTTCTCTCCTGAACAAAAACATTGCAACTGGATAAAGATTTTTAGCGAGGGATCTGTTTATTTTCTGTCTCTGAACAAAATTTTCTGTACAAATTTTTGTTGTTGTTTCCAGAATGCATTTTCCCTCAACAAAGTCCCAAAGGATGAATAGCATTCCACAACTATGTAGAAACCTTTGTGTTCTGATGGGGAGAGATTTGCTGAGAGGATTCATTTCCACCTGCGGGGGTGAAATCAGTTAAATCTTCAGCGCTGCTGCCAACTTTTTTTTTATAGGGTGCTCCTCTGCTCCTGGCCACAGGCTAGATTAGTTTGTTTAATCGATCCATTAACGTCATCTCCTGCCTCTTTTCCAGTGCGGTGGCTCACGGCATGATCCGAAATTCCTCCCGTGTCAATTTTCTTCTTTATCCCAAATGTTCAGGACCCTCCCCATCCGTTCTGTGATTTCCCTGACATTGCCGACATCGCCATCAAGCAAGCCGGCCGCGACGATTTGCCTGCGGAGAGCCGCGTTGTCAGCGTGACGAAGACGGACAGCCGGGTCCTGGTAGGTGACACTTCCCAGTTTGGAACTTGTTCCGTCACCTCTGCTTTGCAGGAAAGAGGGGAGGGCCGAAAAGGACAAAGGCTGCATCCACACTGCAGGAATAATCCAGTTTGACACCACTTTCACTGCTGCAGATCAGTGCTGAGGGATTTGCCAAGGAGTCACATCATTTCATGATCCAGTGGGTATCTGCAGGGGTTTCATTCCAGGACCCCCTTTGGGTACCAAAATTCATGGATGCTCCATGCCATTATATACAGGGTTGTATATATTGGCACAAATCAAGGTCTGCTTTTGGAATATATATAAATATAGAATCATAGAATCATAGAATCATAGAATCATAGAGTTGGAAGAGACCACAAGGGCCATCCAGTCCAACCCCCTGCCATGCAGGAACTCCAAGTCAAAGCATCCCTGACAGATGGCCATCCAGGATGTGAGAGGATGCGGACAGACGCACAAGCACCGCGTTACATCAGCTTCCTGCCTTGACGCTGGAGCAGGAAAGGAGAACGGTAGGCCTACGAGAAGCCTGCTTCCGGTCAAAGACCTCCTGATTAAGCATTGGGTGCCGCCTGGGATGGCCGGGGCCTGGGCATTGCCCATACAGCCACCAGACAGAGGGCACAAAGGGCTGCACAGGCCACTCTAGCCCTCTGTGTGGCTTCAAAAGCCACAGAGCTCTATTTCTTCTTCGTGGTCTCTGCGAATCATACTGTATGTCCAAATTACGACAGCCTCAGCTCCGTCATTGTGTCTTTTGGGGAGAGTTCAGCCTTGATCGTCACCATAATGATGGTGTCAATGTGACGGTGTCCTTTGCCTTTCTGCGTAAATGCCGTCCGCTTTCCTTCCGCAGGAGATGGAGTTCCGCACTTTGTCAGAGGCCTTGTCTTTCGTTTCGCTCGTGGACGGCTATTTCCGACTCCTGGTCGACTCGTACCACTATTTTTGCAAGGAAGTCGCTCCGCCCCGGCTCTTGGAGGACCTGACCAGCGGGTGCCACGGCCCCATTACGTGAGCCACCGAGCCTCCCAAGACCCCGAAAGAAACGTGACCCTGGAGGGAGGTGGAAGGAGAGGGTCCATGTGTCTCAGGTGTGTCTATTCCCAAAATCATCCTATGAAGAGGAACGTCTCTGCTGTGGTTTGCAGGGCAGAGTTTGCAACTGGGAAGCTGAAAGGCCAGGAGCACAAGGGGGGAGCTCACCTCCTTCGACGAAGCCCAGAAGACTTTGACAGCTACCTGCTCACCGTTTGCCTTGAGGTGAGAAGAACCTGTCCACTGGCAACACACCGAAGGTTGGATTTAGACCCTGACGATTGCGTCAAGTGGTGAGGAGTTCCACCAGCTCAGCTGTTTGGATTCCAAGTGGTAACACTTTCTTTTCCGCTTTCCCGGCCCCTGTGTGTCCAGAGCCCCATAGGGAAGGACTTCAAGAACCTGATGATCCAGAAGAACAAGGATGGGACGTTCTCCATGGCTGGCGTGGCCAAGAAGTTCCTCAGCCTGCAGGAGATGCTGGGCGTCTGCCAGCGCTTCACCCTCCAGGCGGACCGGACGGCCATCTTCCTGGGCACCTTTTGCCCTCCGCAGCCCCAAGGTAGGGATGGGGACCGAGGGCTGGGCGGCTCTCTTAAGGTCCGAATCCCATGGTGAGGAAGGAAAAGAGAAGGAGAAAGGGAAAGCTAGAAAGAGGGAAAGCAAGGGAAGAAAGGAAATGAAGGGAAGGAGGAACAACAGGAGAGAGGGAAGGACTGAAGGAAGGGAAAAGATGGAAAGGGAAAGGGAGAAAGGAAGGAAGGAAGGAAGGAAGGAAGGAAAAGGAATGGGGAGGAAGGGAGCAGCAAAGGTTGGCAAGAGAGAGAGGAAGGAAGGAAGGAACAAGAGAGGAAAGGAGGATCAAGTGAAAGAAAGAATGAAGGAGGGAAGGAAGGAAGGGAAAAGGAAGAGGAGAGAGAGGAAGGAAGGAAAAAGAAGGAAGGAAGGAAGGAAGGAAGGAGAGGGAAGGTAGGAAGAGCCATGGATACAAATGTGGGCTTCATGTTGGCTCTGTCTGGCCAGTGAAATAACGCACCTCCTTCCATTCCTGTTCTCTTCCCTCTTTCTTGGCAGAGAGGTCCAACCTGCTCGTGGTCCGCGGGGGCCATTCCTGCATCCAGCTGCCCAACTCTCCTTCGGCTCAACTCCGCTGGGGCCTCAACCAGATGGTCTTCCACAAAATCCAGGCAGAGGACCTGGCCCAGGTAAGAAAGGAAGGAGAAAATGAACCAAAGGGAGAGTATTTGGCTTCCCTGCAGCCATGGGCTTCTAATGGTTTCCCAGTTGTAACCAAGAACACTTTCCAACCCTGTGCCACCTCTCCAAGGATAACTTTCATACACACCAAAAAAAAAGGGGAGCCCTCTTTTTAAGAACTGGTCTCAGTCCCCTTAATCTGGATTTGCTCTGTGACGATAGAATGGAGGGAGGATAGTTGTACCTCTGTCTTAGCGGCACAGGAGTAGCCGAGGACAAGCGTCCACTGGTCAATTGGCCACCAGCCCCACCACGAAGCCCCCTCCGTTCCCACCCATCTTTCCCTCCTTCTGCAGTGTGAAAACCTGGGTCAAGGGACCTTCACTCGGATCTACCGTGGGTTGAAACGAGACCCAAAGGAAGACGAAGACGTGGAGGAAGATGGCTCCTCCGAACGTCGCTTGGTGGAAGTCGTGATGAAAGTCTTGGACCAGAGTCACTCCCGGTGGGTCGAGGTGAGGCTGGCGGAGTCACCGAAGGCGTTGGCCCCTTCTTTGAACTAAGAAGGGCTCCCGATAAGGACTCCGACCCCAGAAAACCCAACTCCCCATCATCAGATCCCTACTCGGCCATGGAATCCCATTGGTTGACCTTGGGCAAGAAGTCACACTCTCTCAGCCTCAGGGGAAGCCAAAGGCAAACCCGAGCCGATCTTGCCAAGAAAACCCTGCCATAGGGTCACCACGAGTCAGAAACTTTCAGGCACACAACAACGACGACACCTTGGCTGTGTCCACATTGGAGAATTAACCCAGTTTGGCACCACTTTAAGTGCCCTGGCTGAAGGCGATGGGATTCTGGGAGTTGGAGTTTGTTGTGGGCCCCGAGCGGAGCACAGCTCCGCTCGGGGCTCCACAACAAACTCCAACTCCCAGAATCCCATCGCCTTCAGCCAGGGCACTTAAAGTGGTGCCAAACCGGGTTAATTCTCCAATGTGGACACAACCCTAAATTCCATATATTCCCCAGTTAAAATCCCATGAGGTCAGGCAGTGTTATATCATACCTGTCCAGCAGGTAGCACCTTTGTTTGTGCTTGTCTTCTATCTTAGAAAGGTTCATCTTGCAAGGAAGCAATGAGCCATGAGCTCCGAAAGGTCCTGCTCTGTACTGACCGGCGTTTTGTCCTTTTTCCAGCCTTTCCTGGAAGCGGCCAGCTTGATCGGCCAACTCTCCCACAAGCACCTGGTCCTGCTCCACGGCGTCTCCATCGGGGCCGAAAGTGAGTCTCCCTCCCTTGGAAAGGGGTGCCTTCCCCGCACCTCCGAGCCCCCCGCTCTTGGGTCTGCGCTGGTTGGGACATTTAAGGGGCAGATATGGCCCTATGGCTTCTATGGGACGGGTGGTTTCAGTTCCCGTCTACCCCATCGGCCGATGCACCCCAAGAAAGAGGAGGATGGGACGTTGTGGCCCCAAAATGTCTGGACGGCAACCGATGGCCCACCCTTGGTTTGGGGAAAGAAAGGAGCAAGAGTGAGGGTCCTGATCCCACCAAAGCATGCTTGGACATTGGGGTTGCCGTGTCTGGTCCTCCGTCACCGCTGCACATTAAAAAATATAAGACCGATACGAAAGATGAACAAGGATTGGTGAACTTCTGGCCCTCCGGATGTTTTTCTTAGACTCTAGGTCCCATCATCCCTGGCTGGAGATGATGGGGGCTGTAGTCCATCTTCTGGAGGACGAGGAAAAGGACAGAGATTCCCAATTCCTTTTTCGGAGTGTGTGGTCCCTTCTGGGTTTCAGTCTGAGATAAATCCTTTAAAGTTGGAGCTCGACCCCAGAGTGGTTTGCCCCACCCCGCTCACATGGGAGCACATGGGACCCCATTTCGGGGGGGGATGGATCCAAGCCCAAAGGGTACATGGCCAAAAAATCAGGTGTATTTTCTCTCCATGCCAGTGGTTCTCAACGTTCCTAATGCCACAACCCTTTAATACGTTCCTCATGTCGTGGTGACCCCCAATAGATAGAGGAGCAGTATCTGGGTTCCTAAGACCATTGGAAATATGCGTCGCCCGATGGTCTTGGGCGACCCCCTGTGAAAGGGTCGTGCGGCCCCCAAAGGGGTTGTGACCCACAGGTTGGGAGCGCTGCTCCATGCTCTTGCTGAGAGCCAGAAGCCCAGCCTTGAACCCAGACTCTTGGGAGAAAGGTGCCCTGCTGCAGGGTCTCATGTGGTGCCAATGGAGCAATGACCCTAAGAGGGCATCCGCTCCGTCTGCCTTCCCTCTTCCAGACATCATGGTCCAGGAGTACGTCCGGCACGGTGCCCTGGACACTTACTTGCGGAGGAACAAAGCCACCGGGAAAGTGACCACGATGTGGAAGCTGCAGGTGGCCAAGCAGTTGGCCTATGCCCTCAACTTCTTGGTAAGTTTATAGGACGGGGCTTCTCACGGACCCTTCCTCGTCGATCCAGATCTGGCCCTTTGGAGACAGTGACCGGGTGCAAAGGGGGCTGTCCCTGCCGTTCACAATGTCAACCCACAGTATTCGAGGTTCGGTGTGTCTTCCTCGCTGTCTCCTAGGAGGACAAGAGGATCGCGCATGGCAACGTCTCGGCCAAAAAGGTCCTCCTGGCCCGCGAGGGGGAAGCGGCATCTGGGCGCCCGCCGTTCGTCAAACTTGGCGACCCAGGAGTCCGTACCACCGTCCTGACCCAAGAAGGTGAGTTGCCTGTCGGTGGATGATGGGAAGTAATGCATTGAAAACCCAGGTCCAGTTTGTTTGCCTATTTGCTCTGCTTGGGCTTCATCCATCACTCAGCCAACTCCAACAGACCTAGCAGTTAAATCAAGGCTGCATCCACACTGGAGAAATAACCCAGTTTGGCACCGCTTTAGTTCCTTGTCTGGCTCAAGGCTATGGAATTCTGGGAGTTGGAGTATGTTGTGGGGTCCAGAGCGGAGCAGAGCTCCGCTCTGGACCCCACAACATACTCCAACTCCCAGAATTCCATAGCCTTGCGCCAGGCAAAGAGTTAAAGTGGTGCCAAATGGGGTTAGGGCAATACCAAACCCGTCCTACCCGCAAGGACACTTTTGCACACCGTTGCTCATTCCCGACCCAAACCTTTCTCATTTCTCTCTCCTTCCGCCTCGCCTCCTTTTCCAGTCCTGACGGACCGCATCCCTTGGGTGGCCCCCGAATGCATCCAGGACCCCAAGAGCCTGGCGCCGGAGTCGGACAAGTGGAGCTTCGGCGCCACTTTGTGGGAGATCTTTAACGGCAGCAACATGCCAATCAGCGCGCTGGACCCCAAAGCGGTACGTTCCTCGTTTGCTTCTGCTTTGAAATAGTACCTCGTATTTGTTGGCGGTTTCCCACCCAAGGGCCAACCGGGGCTGACCCTGCTTAGCTCCCAAGATTGGTCAGGATTCGGAGCTCTTCCCAACCAGACCCGCATTTTGTTTCCATCCTTCCTCTGTCCGTTTTGCAGAAACTCCGGTTCTACCAGGATCGCCAACATCTTCCTCCGCTGCACTGGACGGAGCTGGCCGACCTGGTGGCGCAGTGCATGGATTACCATCCTCGGCGGCGCCCGCCCTTCCGCACCGTCCTCCGCGACCTCAACGGCTTCATCACCTCTGGTGGGTCCCCATAGCATTGCGACCCTTCCCGTGTCCTCTCCGCAGGGTCGGTTGTGCGTTGGGGGTGCCACACACAACCTGCTGCCTCACCCGACGCACAACCGACGGCATCCCGTTGCCAGTCCTATGGCTGAAGTGGAGGGCTCTGGGTGTATTTTTGTACATTTCTGATTATGTTTTTAAGTATATTTTAAAGCATTTTCAGCAATGTGCTTTCAATCCTAGGACTCTTTCAAATGGGAGGAATTTCTCCCAACTCCGAATGGAGCCAATGCGGATTCATGTAAATTCGCTAGTTAAGCGAAGTTACATGAGCCCCTGCTCCGTTCGGAAGGCATTCGAAATTACTTCCCATTACCCGAAAATAACCCCCTCCTGCCCGAAATTGCATGTGAAGCTTTAATTCGCAATAACGTAAAACCCATGATTGCATTCGGAGTGGCTTCCCTCTTACCCAAAATTGCATGCGAGATTTAATTCACAATAACGTAAAACCCATGATTGCATTCGAATTGACATTAAGTTATACTTCCAATTTCCGACGTCTGAAAGAGTCGCTAGTCTGTATGTAGTGTTTAGTGCTTTTAGTAACAGTACCTGTGCTATGTGTTTTTAGTAGTACATATGTAGCTGATCTTTTGTTTTGGGTTTCATAAGCTGGTGGGAGAAGAGTATAAATGGATATGAATGGAATGGATATACAGCAGAGTCTCGATTATCCGACATAAACTGGACCAGCTGATAGTCGGAGAGCCGAAAATGTTGGATAATCCGGAGGGTCCAAGAAAAGCCCTGAAATCACTATGAATTGCAAAAGTATTTTAGTTTTATTGCAGTAACAGTAAAAGTAAATGTAAAGAAATCACTGATCCACATTGTGATGTACAGTATAAACAGTTCAATCTGCTGAAAATTTTTAAAAATCACAGAAAATTTAAAGAAAACACAGAACGTTTAAAGAAATCACAGCAGCCGCAACGTTGAATAATCCGGAATGTTGGATAACCGAAGGACGGATAATCGAGACTCTACTGTATGGATAAATGGGGAATGTCCATTTCCAGTCACAGAGGAACTTACATCAGAGTAAGACACCAATAGGAAAGTGGTCCAGGTTGACAAACTACAAATCCCAGGATTCCTTGCTAGAAATCCCACGATTCCACAGGGATCAAACAGCTATAAACTGGCAAGTGTGGACACGTTCCTTTCCTCCTTCTCCCCCTTCCCAGATTACGAACTCCTTTCGGAGGTCCTGAGCACCGGCGGCTTTGGAAGCGACATGGACGATGCGCCGATGGGCTGCGATCCCACCCTTTTCGAAGAGCGGCACCTCAAGTACATCTCGGTTCTGGGCAAGGTGCGGGCCTCCTTTCCTTTGCCCCAAATGGTGTTTTTCAGTTAAGATTGGTCAGGTCTCCTTTGTAATTCCAAATTTGAAAGAGTGGGAATATAACAGCATCCATATCCTCCGTATCTGGAGGGCCATAAATGGTCCATAACCCATGGGGTGAGAAGGTGTGACCCTTTCCGCGTGTCCGACTTGGGAAGCTGTGTACCTTTGCTTAATGGCTCCGGGTGTCAAAAGGGAGAGAGCCCTTCCAAGGCCCGTGTTTGGGGGGCTCCCCTCGGCATCTCCCCAACCGGGTCCCAAATGCGCCCCGCTCTCCTCGGCAGGGAAATTTCGGGAGCGTGGAGTTGTGCCGCTACGACCCTCTGGGCGACAGCACCGGGGAGCTGGTGGCGGTCAAGCGGCTGCAGCAGAGTTCGGCGGAGCAGCGGCACGACTTCGAGAAGGAGATCTCCATCCTCCGCTCCCTCCACCACGACTTCGTGGTCGCCTACCGCGGCGTCTGCTACAGCCGGGGTGAGGACGCAGGATGGGAGGACGCGGGGGGCGTTGGGGTGGAATGGCGGCGGGTTGTGATTTTTGGCATTTCCATTCCCCAAACGTTCTGAAAACTCGGGCCATGTTCCGTCAAGCCATGTCTTTTCCTTTTAACCTGCAAGGACAGAAAATTGCCAACGTTTCCACGCAACCCTAAGAGAGTTTACTGTTTCCAGTGATTTTTTTACACTGCTGAATATATTAAGGTCCTTTTCCAGCCTCCTTGGGACAGAGCAGCCTCCGCCTGGTGATGGAATACCTACCCAACGGTTGCCTGCGGAACTACCTGCAGAAGAACCAGGAACGTCTGGACCACAAGAAGCTCCTGCTCTACGCTTGGCAGATCTGCAAGGTGAGGTCCTTGCGGCCGGGATCCTCAAAGCGGAGCGTAAAATGTACCAAACTGTAGAGAAATCAGTCAAGACCAGCCGTTTGGTAGGAATGGTTGAATTGACCCTGACCGACCGAACCGACACTGCGGCCAATGCAGTTGACCACGTCTGGTCAAACCAAATGACAACAAACTAGGCAAGCCCACGCCTTTTTATGGACAGAGACATAGCAATCATAGCATGGATGGTTAGCCATCGGTGCCTGGCCTTTGGGTTTGTGTACTTAGGAATACAAGGAATAGTTAACTTTATAGTTTCCTGAGAGGAACAGTAAGATTTAAGTTTTATGTCCAACTAGCCGGAGATTCTTCCTTTTGATCTGATAGACGGAGGGCTGCGCACGTTTTCCTGGGTGCGCAACAAAAGGTCTTTCAGCACTTAGAAAGACTCTCTCCGCACGTACAGGAAAAACTCCCTACACCAAACGAGAAGCGGCAAACGCTCATAGCTGTCAATGCGCCATGCGCAGCAAGCGACAAGTGGGCATAGATGGATTCTGGCAATACCATTAGCATTCGGATGGATACCTCCGTCCCACCGTTAGCCAACAAAGTCGCTCTCCGTTCCCAGCGCAACTTCTTTCAGCAGCTAGATTCAGTTTCTTTTGCGTGAATGGCAGGAATGAGTAAAAATACAGGAATGCAATGAAAGGAGTTCAGGAACTTAATAAACTATGGCTTCTTCATAGAATCACAGAGTTGGAAGGGATCCCAAAGACCATTATTTATAATTATTAATTATTATTATTATTAACCTTTATTTATATAAGAGCTGCCCACGATCGAACCTCTGTTTAAAGACCTCCAAAGAAATATTGGTTGATCGGCTCTACCTGACATATAAGAACACCCAACAAAATGTATTAATTTTTTAATTAATTAATTGTGTTTTTTATAAATAAAAGGGGAAAAAGGAACCAATAACAGATAAAAGATCATTATAAATTCCAAGGATACAAACATTATTTAAATGTATATGCTTATATACCTATGAGTAAACATATACACAAATAGGATCATATTGCACGGGACACTATAATCATGAACGCATCGGTTTTCTTATCTGTCTAGAAGAGTAACCTTCCATTCATAATTCTCCTAAATGTCAAATCATAACTGTATAGATACCTGGATATATATATCTTAAAAGCACAGTTTTTCAACCTTCTCCCATTTATTCTCATATCCTTGAATTGTTTTCCCTGCAGAGTACGTGGATAATCTATCCATAATCATAAATTCTGATACCTTTAGCTTCCAACATTGTGTATTTATCTGAGTGCTGGGCCAGGGTTCGAATCCCTCACTTGGTCATGGAAACCTACCAGGTGACTTTGGGCAAGTTTGATGGATGCTTTTCAAAACCTTTTGCTCAATAACTATGATAGCTTTTAAACAGAACGTATTTCGTGGGATAGTGGATTTTTGGGGAGACCACAGTCCCCAGCATCCGCTAGCCATACCTTGCAAGGCAAAGACCCGACGCACAAAACGCACCCTTTTCTCGCACCCTTTTCTCGCACCCTTTTCTCGCAGGGCATGGATTACTTGGGGTCGCGGCGCTACATCCACCGAGACCTGGCCGCCCGCAACGTCTTGGTGGAGAACGAAAACCGGGTCAAGATCGGGGACTTTGGTCTGGCGAAGATCCTGCCGCAAGGGAAGGAGTACTACGTCGTGCGGGAACCGGGTCAGAGCCCCATATTTTGGTAGGGCGGCATTTACACACTAATGCACACACATACAATGGGGTAGATATTTGGGGAGAGGTTGTGCTACCCTCTGTCTGACTATTTGCTTTTCTTCTTCACCTGCGACAGGTATGCTCCGGAGTCCCTTTCCGACAGTGTCTTCTCGCCGGAGTCCGACGTCTGGAGCTTCGGGGTCGTTCTCTATGAATTGTTCACTTACGGCAGTAAGAGCCGCAGCCCTTCGGAGGTGAGCGCCAACTTCCTTGGGCCTCGAATGCCACCGCTTTATTAGGTTTTTCTCCCAAAGCCCTTAAGGACAACACTACCAATGCTTTGGTTACGTTCCCAAACCATGAAGGGTGAGTCTCCCTGACCCAAAATGGTTCTGAATTTTGGAGTATAGTAATAATAATAATAATAATAATAATAATAATAATATTTATTTCTTACCCGCCCCTCTGTAAAACAATCGAGGCGGGGTACAACAAGGTTAAAAACAGATTGCAGATTAAAATAATTCAAGAATTCCATCCCAACCTCCCCCCCTTAAAATAGGATTAAATTAGTTAAGTTTAAAATTAAATTACTAACAATAAAAGTGCAATAAAACATAGTACACAAAACTGCAATGCTGGCCACAGCATGGGTAGCAATAAAATACAGAGGGCGGGGGGGATAAGGAGTTGGGAATTGGCTGGAAGATTTTAGGAGCCAGGTAGATTATACAGTTTCAGGGAAGGCCTGCCGGAAGAGATGCGTCTTTAAGGCTGTTTTAAAACAGTCTAGTGATGTAATGAGACGCATCTCGTCCGGCTGGGCCCTTTTTATCCGCTGGGGTTTGGTTCCAGGACCGTCCGTGGATAACAAAATCCGTGTAATGCTCAAGTCCCATCAAATATAATGGCACAGCAGAATGGTATCCCATATATAAAACGGAAAAATCAAGGTTTGCTATTTAGAATTTATACGTTTGGGAAAAAATCAGTGGAAAAGGAGGGCCAACTGTACCTGCATTTGCTTTTATTTATGTGCAAATTCAAGCAGCTGCAAATCTGGTGCAGAACAAGCCCAGAGCTGCAAAGGTTCTTGTTAGTTTCTTCTTGTTAGGGTTTTGTTCTCGACAGGTGAGAAACAACTTTTCCAACCCTTTTTGAATACATTTTCCTGTTTTTACCTTCTCCAACTAAGTGCTACTTGAACTTTCCGCCGGTATCGGATGCCTCCCCGCCGCACAAAAGCGTGTCTCTCTGGCCTTCATCTGACCTGTCTTTTCCATAGGAATTTCTCCGCCTGATGGGACCCGGTCAGCCTCCTTCGGTCGCGTGTCACCTTCTGCAACTCCTGAAGGAAAACAAGCGCCTCCCAATTCCGGCCGGATGCCCCGTTGAGGTGGGCACACCCTCCATGAGTCACATTATTATTATTATTATTATTATTATTATTATTAATTATTTGTATAGCGCCCTAGGCCCTTTACATAGCCCTTTACAAAGGAGAGAAAACCTCAGTCCCAAATAGCAACAAAAGCCTGCCTATGGCACACAATCAAAAACCACAAACAAGATTATGAAATTAATAAAATATTCCTATAACCAGTGCTGCAAATTCATACAAACAATATGGTCGCAGAATCAAGACGAAAGTTGGAAGGTTTCCCTGAACGGAATAGTCTTTAAGTCTGGCTGGCTTGAAAATGTTTATGCCCCCCATGGCTTAAAGTTTTTAAACCCCTTTTAACGTGGGTCCCATTGCTCCCAGTATCGTTCCTGTTGGCTTTGTCCGTACGGGGGAAACTTGCCAGCAAGGAGCGTATCCCACGCCTGGACCTCCGTGATGCTCCCGTCGCCCAAACGCCATCGATCTGCAACGAGAGCCTCCGGGTGGGATCGCACCTGGCCCCATTCAAGGGGAACCCTTCTGTTTTCGTCATGGAAGCGTTATCATAATTGTGTAGGAAAGGGCCCTTTTTAAATAACAATTTGATCTGTTATTTTAAAAGGGCCCTTTTCCTAACAATTAAGATGTCGCTTCCAGGACAAAAACGGAAGCATAGCACCAGGTGCGATCCCACCAGGAGGCTCTCATTGCTGATCGATGGCGTTTTGGGCGACAGGAGCATCGCGGAAGCCCAGGTGCGTGATAAACTCCCAAAGTGTGCGGACCGGTTGTTGGATTGCGATTGTGTTATATTTGTTTCTACTCGACTTTTCCCTAGTCTGAGACTCAGTGGAGTTTATCACACGGGAGGGATTTCTCTCGTTTTCGAAAGAAATGGAAGTGAAGCCAGTTCGGAATTGAGTAAATTTGCTAGTTCAGCGAATTTACTTGATTGCGTATTGACGCTGCATTGCGTTCAGAACTGCCCAAAATTGCCTCCCAGGGCCCAGAATTGTGTGTGATAGTTTCTCACACAATAATAATAATAATAATAATAATAATAAAACAACTTTATTTGTATACCGCCCTTCCAACGATCAGGGCGGTGCACAACACAACACAATACATACATGGTTAAAATGTTACAATAAAAGCAAAAACAAAACAGTATACAATCACACAAAACAATCACACAAAACCCCATGATTGTATTCAGAAGGAGTTCCCTTTGCCCGAAAATTTGTGTGATCAACTTTCACGCAATCACGCGAAACCCCATGATTGCATTCAGATTGCCACTGGATTATACTTCCAATTCCCTTTGTGTGAAAAGCTCCAGTGTTAAAAATGCCCCAAATGGCTCCTCTTTGGCTCTCGATCCTTTTCCGCAGGCGTTTGCTCTGATGAAATCCTGCTGGTCCTTTGCGCCGAGGCAGCGGCCCCGATTCTGCGAAATGGCCCCAGAAATTGAGATCCTGAGAGACGGACACTGCAAAGCAAAAGGCTGAAGAGAGGAAGAAGAGGAGGAAGAGGAGGAGGAAGAGAGGACAGGTGTGCAAGGTGTTTCATAGCCTTATTCGCTTGTGACTTTTTCACATCGCACCTTCTTGTATTGCAATTTTAGAGGGTATTGTTGTCCTATTGTTGTTGATGTAATCCTGCTTTGATCCATAGGGAGAGGCAGGAAATACAAATAAAATTTATTATTATTATTATCATTATTATTCTTTCCAACTTGGAGTTAATGGAATTCAGAGACTGCAAACTTGTCTCCTGGGAGACTTGTGCTGCAGACCGGTCTAAAGCAAAACTTGGAACATTTGTTTTTAATAAAGGCAATCTTTCCCATCACTCGGGGTAAAAAATAAATTATATTCTTTACTCGTGGCAATGTTTTTAAACGTATTTTTTTTAAAGGCAAACAAACATTTGTTGCATTTTTATTATATTTCTATAATAGTTGTATTTTGTTCCTTTCCATGGAGGATTGATTGACCGATCATCAGACGTCACAAAACAAAGGCTGCGTTCACACTGGAGAAACAAACCGGTTTAAGTGCCATGGCTCAATGCTGTGAAATTCTGGGAATTGTAGTTTGTTGTGGGGTCCAGAGCGGAGCGGAGCTCCACTCTGGACCCCCACAACAAACTACAATTCCCAGAATTTCACAGCATTGAGCCATGGCACTTAAACTGGTTTGTTTCTCCAGTGTGAACGCAGCCTTAGTGGGGTTAAATGCCCCATTTAAAAGGCTGACTTGAGTCCCTATTTTGGGAGAAAGGCGGGATATAAGAAAATAATAATAATAATAATAATAATAATAATAATACAATAATGTCACTAATGTCTTCCTTTACAAAATTAAAAAAATAAAAGCAATTCCTCCATCAAAGTGATTAAATTAATCATTTGGGAGCCACAAAACTCAATGGGCAGAAAAGAGTGCGAGTGGAGCCACAAGGGGGCGCCCGAGAGCAAAGAAGGAGGCGCTGCGGAGGCTATACCCCCTTTTCCGCCACCAGAGGGCGCTCCAAAGAGAAGCGAATGGGAGGAATTAGTTGGATATTGAGATATGCCCATATGCTGCCACAGGAGGGCGCCCGAGAGCCAGGAATGGGCCCCTTGGAGCTTGACGGCCAGCAACGCCCCTTTCCGCCACCAGAGGGCGCTCCTTCGAGACTCCAATGGAAGGAATTAGTCAGCGTCTGAATGGCGCGTCCTCTGGTGGCCGAAAGGGACGTTGCAAGCAGCCTCCTCTATTGCTCTCGGGCGCCCCCTTGTGGCGCATATCTCCCTCTCTATCCAAATTTTTGCTTTTTGTTGGTTTTTCAGGCCATGTTCTAGATTAAGGGTTTATTATTCCTGACATTTTGCTAGCAGCTGTCCTGGAAGAGACTGTTAGTTGTTGTTGTTACGTTAGCAACAGCAAAGTCTGGAGGGCCAGACCGACAGCGAGGTCCGGCGGTTGCGCAGGTGTGGCGCCGCAACATCAAGGTCTGGAGGGACTGAATGATAGCAAACTCCGGTGAGCCACACCATTACGGTGCTGCAACGGTGAGGTCCGGAGGTTGCGGCGCCACAACATCAAGAAGGTCCAGAGGGACAGACGGACTGACAGCAAGGTCCGGAGAGCCACTCTGCGGCAACGTCGCGACATCAAGGTCCGGAAGGACCAAAAGACAGTGAAGTTTGGTGGGCCGCGCTGTTACGGACCGACCTCGAGGTGGCCCTGCGACTGATGTCAAGGTGTCCCGAGAGCAGTGCCGTTGTGTTGCGGTGTCCTCAGCGCAACAACGCAGTGGCGCCGCAGCAGGGAGACCAGAATGGATCGGCGCACGGGGCTCCAAATGGCCTTCCCTCCCGACACACACACCAACAACAAGAACATGCCCCAAAAGGTGGCATCCAAAGCAGGCATTCCAGATAGGAAAAATAATTGTTTTATTGTCATCGTGTTTACAATAGGACTGACGGATCTCAATGCAGCTTTCGTGGGGACGAGGCAGCATCCAGAACCGAGTGGGAACCCTGTCCGGAGAAGACGGGGAGCAGAAGGTGCGCCTGGCCTTTTGGGGGGTGAGACTCCCATAGGCCTTTCCGGGCGGCCGACTCCGCAGGGCCACAAAAAGATTCCAGAATCCTCCGCTTTGAGCAAATGGTCTTAAGAAGGTATAGCTAAAGAACAACAGAGCGGTTCCCCCACTGCCACAAAGACGTGCGATTATCCACAGTCGTAGCTTAATACTAACATAATCATATTAATTTCTGGACCTGGAGACCCCTTCGCTTTGCTTGTTTTCTGGAAGGACCCAGGAGGGGGACGTGGATCTCCCCTGAAGATGCAACTGAGAGGAGGATCCCAATCCCGATGGCAGCGGGAATATTTATGGAGAAACCTTGGGCCGCTTCTGCTGGTGTTGCAAGAGACGAAGAGGAAGGAAGAGAAAAGAGTCGGAGAGAAGGCACCTGAAGCCCAGACAGAATCCACGGAGACCAAAAGAGAAACAAGGGCCCTTAACAACGTCCTGCTGACCGGCGTTGCCCAGCCCTGGAGGAGCCCTTCCTGGCCCCTTTGCCACCTGCCCTCCTTTGCCCGGCTGTCTCCTTCCCTTCTTTGCAGGACCAGGGAAGGAAGAGGCAAAGTGGAGTCCGCTGCCAACAGGGTTCCTCCTGAGGCTCAGAGGCTGCCATAGACGGCCACCTTCTTCCCGCAGACCAAGTCCGGCCGGTGGATGTCCCTCCACATCACCAGCATTTCGTAGGGCACGAACCGGTGCACCAGCAGCAGCTCCTTGTAGTAGCAGGGGTCAAAGGGCTCCAGCTTGGAGGAGGGCACCCTCACGCCCACCGTCCGGATGCCCATGTGCGACGCGGGGGCCAGGCCCGCCTTCTGGAGGCACATGCCCAGGTAGACGTCGTCGATGGGGAAGAGCTCCAGGGCCAGGGACTCCTTGTAGATGGCGCGGGAGGTGAAGCCGGACATGAGGAGGCCCCCTCCGCCGCAGTACGGCGGGTAGGACTTGGAGGCGGTGACCTGCTCCGGCACGTAATACTTGCTCCACTTCTCACGGATGGGGCCCACGTTGGTGATCAGCTGGCCCACGAAAAGGTGCCGGTCGCCGGCCCCCGGGACGCTCAGCAGGTAGCGGACGATGTTGTCGGTGTTGGCGAAGACGTCGTCGTCGCCGTTGAAGATGAAGCGGACCCCCGGGCATCGGGCCTCCATCCAGGCGTGGAAGAGGGCCTGCTTCAGGGTCAGGTTGAAGAAGCTGTCCTGGAAGTCCCACTGCAGGACGTCGCGGTGCTCCTCCGTCTCCAGCCGCAGGAGGCGGTTCAGCTTGCGGGCCTCCCGGGGGTTGGAGGCGACGCCGGACAGGAAGACCCTCCGGATGCGGACCCCCTCGAAGGTCCGCTCCTCTCCCCACGTCTTGCGGATGATTTCGCGGCGCTCGTAGTTCCCCGGCGAGGATTTGATGGCCAGGAGCAAGAAGACCAGGTGGGAAGAGTCGGGAGGGCCGCATTTGTCCGGGACGTCCAGGAGGAGCGGAAACGTCCGGCAGTGTTTGTACCGCAAGAAGTCCTTGATGTGATTCGGGAGTTCGGCAAAGCCGGAGACGTTGGCCACCGATGCGTTTGCCCGGCACTCGGCGATGGGTCCGAGGGGCTCCTTTGGGGTGGCTGGGACCAGAGCCGGGTTTTCTCTGGCTTCCTTTGGGATGCGGATATTTGGGGGATCGTTGGTTTGGAGAAGGAAGAGGAAGCCGGTGAATCCAAGCAGGCTCAGGATAATGGCTTCCACTTTGTACATCCAGCCCCGGACCATTTTTCCCCCTGGAAGAGAAAAGGAAGCAAGTGAACAACACAAGATAACACACTGTTACTGGTACAAGTGGTCAAAAGGTTGTGTAAAAATAAAGAATAGTTAAAAGCATATAATGTGCAATAAAATCATGGCACAACCCTGTCAAAAGCCCTTCCCAGCCCATGAATTATAAGCCAAAGGCAATGAAGTTATGGGTTGTCTGAAACCAGCCCCGGTCAGCACTCTGACTGCAACGTTTTGGACCCAAACATTTTCCAAGGGCAGCCCCACGTAGAGTGCTTCACAGTCACCCAAATGTGAAGAAGCTTCACACCAGACAAGAATGTCCAAACGCTTCTATAGGGGAACGTATCCACTTGTGAGATGCCTCCAGGACCCTGGCATTTCCAACTCTTTTCCTTTTGGAAGGAAAAACACAGACACGAAGCAACAACAGAAATTTCCAAAGGAGGGTTAAAAGGAGGTGATGAGCTCAAGGCAGATGGACGGACAGAGGCCTGGAACGAGGAAAAAGACTCTCCGAGGAAAAAGACTCTCCGTACCGCTGTGAAACCAGTCCTTTGCCAATGTGTAAAGCAATCTTTATGTAATGAAGAAAGTGAATTTTATTTGCCAAGAGAGAGAGAGAGAGCAATGAAAGCAAAGGCAGCTGCTTGGTGGTTTTTGGTTCAATCAGCTCAGATTTGTTGTTGCTTTTCCTCCTGATCCGGGTCGAACTGGGAGGTTATTCTGGGGCCTAAGGTGGACAGGGAAGGAGTAAGTCCCAAAAGACAAGAATGTGAAGAAGAGCAGCATCCACACCTGGGTCCTGGGTTCAAGGAGGGCCACTCATGCACTCAGAAAGGAAAGCCAAAGGCTGCGTAGTTTGGGGAAAGAAGAGCCGAGGATGCCAGGCTTGGGTCGCCCAGGATGATGGGCAGCGTAGTGGTTTGTGTCCCTCCTTGTCTGGGTCGGTGACGGAGGGGCACACCCTGCCTTTCCGAGGGCAGAACAAAAGACACCTGAGACTGAAGGGTGCCATGAATGCCACACACTGGAAGAGCAGGTCTGGCCAGGAAGGAGAGCGGCGTCGCCGAAGGGCAGAGAGAGAAGACAAGAGAGGACTTTGGGCTCCTTCCTTCGGGGTGCGAGTGCGAGGCTGAGAAGGCGTCCGGCCGTGGAGAGGAAACACCTCGCCCTTCCATTTAATCCCCACCGCACAAAGGAGTGACACAAATATCACACATACTTTCAGTTAGTTTCCTTCGTAACCTTCCTGTCCTCCGAGGAGATTAACACAAGATATGTGGTTCTCTTTCTCCCCATTTTGGCCTCAGACAACCACCCTGCAAGGAAGGCCAGGGATTGCAAGAGGGAAAGCCACAGACTTTCAATCACCGATGGTCCAAAACTCCAGTCGGTGGCATCTGGAAGGCTGTAGTGAAACTGAGGTTTCATCCGCACAGCAAAAATAATGCAGTTTGACACCACTTTAACTGCCATGGGTCCGTGGCACTGAATTCCAGAATGCGTATCCTGTTGTGGCACCAGAGGAATCTAAAAAGTACAAATCCCAGAATAGCATTTAAAGGAGTGTCAAACTGCACTATTATTCTGCCTGATGATAAGAAATAGCGTAGCAAGAGGCCACATCCTTCACGAATGCCTCACTGTGGCCTGGATCCTTGGATCGTTCCTGAATAAATGATGCTCAGAAAAACTTTGGAGACTGAAGAGCAGCAACACTAATGGAGTCCTATGGACAAATTCAAGTTTAAGACAAAGAGAGGCAAAAGCTTCTGCCAGTCCTCCAAACGGAGGTCCGGCCGTTCTGATCCTGAGTTTTTCGGAGGGAATCTGACTCGTGGTTTGCCCAAAACCCATCTGGGAAACCTTTTTTCTTAATCCAGAGTTTTCAAAAGACCTTCCCGTGATTCCAAAACTGGGCCAGGGCTTTGAATCACAAGGGAAGGGCTCCAGAAAAACGGAGACGTGTTTCGCAAGGACGCGGGCCAAAACCGCCTTGCGCTGGAAACGTGCACGCCAGCCTCATGATTTATGCACTGTCCTACATTTTTACGGCCTGGGATTTGAACCCTGGACTGCATGGACCTCAGGGACCTGTGGCTGATGGGATTCATAGCCATGTGTTGTGCAAATGAGTTCAGACTACATCATGGCACGGCCGTGGGAAAAGGTTGCGGTTGTTGTGTGCCTTCAAGTTGATCACAACTTAACGCCGATCCTAAGGTGAACCTCTCGTGGGGTTTCCTTGGCAAGACTTGTCCAGAGGAGGTTTGCTTTTGCCTCCCTCTGAGACTGAGAGAGTGTGACCTAAGGCCCAAAGTCGGAAAATGCATTTCCATGGCTGAGCATGGATACGAATCATGGTCTCCTATTCCCAACATTCTCACCGTGGCTCTGGCTGGTTTTTATTATTTCATACGAATGAAACCACTAACAGTCCCATGTTCCCGAGAGCCAAGAGAATGCTAGAATCGTTGCTAGAATATCCGGCCCTTTTGTGGCCAAAGTGGCCTCCAAGAGATGTCCAGGGATGAAGGGGCATCAAGGAAGCTTTCAGCAAAGTGGGCCAAGAGCCCGACAAAAGCCCTTCCAGATTCCTGGAATGAAGGGAGATTAATTTCAGCACCTTGGACAGCACATCCCCCCCCCCCCCCCCGCTTTTCATTTTGGAAATAAAATTTTGCAAAATGATTAAAATTGCATTAAAAGGACGAAGAAACTGACAGTTCTGGCCAAGAGGGCTCCATATTCGCCGTCGCAGAACCTAAGGCTATGGAATTCTGGGAGTTGGAGTTTGTTGTGGGGCCCGGAGCTTGTTGTCTGACTCACTTGCTATGGAATTCTGGGAGTTGGAGTTTGTTGTGGGGCCCAGAGCTTGTTGTCTGACTCACTTGCTATGGAATTCTGGGAGTTGGAGTTTGTTGTGGGGCCCAGAGCTTGTTGTCTGACTCACTTGCTATGGAATTCTGGGAGTTGGAGTTTGTTGTGGGGTCCAGAGCTTGCTGTCTGACTCACTTGCTATGGAATTCTGGGAGTTGGAGTTTGTTGTGGAGTCCGGAGCTTGTTGTCTGACTCACTTGCTATGGAATTCTGGGAGTTGGAGTTTGTTGTGGGGTCCGGAACGGAGCGGAGCTCCGTTCCGGACCCCACAACAAACTCCAACTCCCAGAATTCCATAGCCTTGAGCCAAGACAACCCAAACCAGGTTACTTTGCAAAGTCTGGCATGAGATGGGCCATGTGCAGAGTCCCGATATAATTTCAACCCGAACGCGGACCCTCTCCCTTTCCCTTAAAGCCCCAGGGGCAAGACTTTGGCCTTTCCTGGTCCTTATTTTGGAAACGCTGCTCCGGGGGAATCTGGGCCGGCTTCCCAAAACCGGCAGCAGCCCTTGAGAGCAAACACCGCTTGCATTCCCCAAGGCTGTTTGAGTTGCTCTTAAGAGGCAGGAAAGCACACAGAGATCCATTGTTAAGATTTGCCACACTATTAAACAAACATTGCCTCCAAAAAAACAAACATTAAAGGGGAAAGTGGAGCGTCATTGCGCAGCGTTTTTGGCCCTGAAAGTCAGAGCGGCCGGAAAGATCCGAACCCGGGGCCCTTCCGCACCACAGCGTTATACTGCTATGATCCCACTTCGGTTGCAGTCTAATATCCAGAAGGCTTCGCATCCAGATCTGAAGGATGGGCCGCATTTAGAAGCTTTGCTGGTTGCATCTACATTAGAGAAATAATGCAGTTCGGCACCGCTTGCTAAATGTTTCAGCTCCCTCTTAGGGAATCCTGGGATTTGTAGTTTTGCAAGGTGTCTAGCCTTCTATGCCCAAGAGCTCTGGTGCCTCACAAAACCACACATCCCAGGATTCCCTAAAATGGAGCAAAAGTGGTGCCAAACTGCATTATTTCTGCAGCGTTGATGTGACCATTGTTTTCATGTTCAGGTTTGTTGCCGTAACAGGGACCGGAGTTGGGGAAAGTGATCCCACCTTAATGGCATTGGAATTCTGGGATTTGTAGTTCGGCCAGGCACTTAGAAAGGTCCTCCAGAAAGTCCTCCGGTCTATGGCCCATCAATCCCTACGCAGCTCATGGCCAAATTATTTGAGTGACCGTATCATCCATCTCAACAGCAACACTTCAGAATATTATGGCCTTCCAGACATGGTTGGACTGCAAATCCCATCATCCCCAGCCAGTGTTTAGCAATTCTGGGAGCTGGAGTCCAACCAGATCTGGATAAAAAGAAAGAGAGAGCAAGAAAGGCCCTTTAAATGGACCTAAATTAACAGATAGCCAAGGCCCAAGAACTTTGGGAGAAAGGCAGGATATCAATCCAATAAATAAATGTTAGGGTTAGGGTTATCCAATAAATAAATGCATCATCTGGCAAAGTGTACAGAGGTCCATCCATGGTCCGCCGCAAATGTATTTTCTTCGTCTCAAAAGTGCTGCATGATCCTTGCTATTTCTTTCTATTTTGAAACAGGTGAAGAACTACTCAAATACTAACTTGAATAGGATTTAGTTTTGGTGGCAAAAGACCCTTCGCTTGGATTATCCACAGCCCTTTAATTCTGATCTATCATAAGCCGCCGTGTTGCGGTTTTGTTTTGATTCTACGCCTTTTTTCCGTGGCAAAAGGCTTGGCCCAAACCCAGCCGAGAGCAAGGGAAAAGGACATCCCCAGAAGGACATCTCCCGATCCTCCGAAGAGAGTGATGCCTCTCGGCTTAAAGCATTCGTCTTTGCAAAGAGCGAGAAACCGGCCCCGGAGAGAAAATTATCTAGTAATAATGGCCACTAACGCCCAAAAGACGCAAAGAAGCAAACGGGGAAAGAAAAGGACGATCGGTATAAAAGATAATCCAAATCTAAATGCCGGGGAAGGTACTCTCTGGGCTCCGACAACCAGGTCCGGAGGGGACCGTTTTCTTTAAAAAGGGCCAGATCTCCAACGTCTGAAGCAGACCCCGGCTTTGGAAAGGATCCCGATCCTGATCGATGGGTTCCTCCTCTGTCTCCCGGATGGTTTTCCTTTGCTTTCCTTCCCCCCAAGGAAAAGCAAACAAAAGCGGGGGCTTCTTCTTACCTGGGCGCCTGCTCCTCTCCTCTCCTCTCCTCCGGTTGCTGCGCTGCCGTCTCCAGGCTCACCTGCTTTCTTGGCTGCGGCAGCCCCGCCTCGGAGCACACCTGAGGGCAAGCTCACCTGAGCAGGTAAAGGCAGGCCCAGCCGAGGGAGGCAGGGATTATTGGAGCAAAGGAGGGACCGTGGCACCGGTGGCACCTCCAGGCAAGCAGCCTTGGCAAGGGCAAAGTCTGCACCCGCCATCGCTCTCCAACACTGAGGCAATGAGAAGGGCATGGGGAGCAATAAATATTTGGCATCCACACCGGAGACGTAATCCAGTTTGGAACCACTTTTAACTCTTTGTCTGGCTCAAGGCTATGGAAATCTGGGAGTTGGAGTATGTTGTGGGCCCAATGGAACTATAGTTGCAATAACTGTATAATGTGAAAATAATAACAGATTTCTTACCCGCTTCTTTCCAAGGCTCAAAGCAGGGTATTAAAAGACACAAAACCTAGAACGCAAACCACCGGGTTCAAATTGCAAAGAAATAGGTTCCACCCAAACGTTAGGAAGAACTTCGTGGCTGAAAGAGCCGTTCAAGGGAGGAACATGGATGGTTTCGGAGGGTGCCGGAGCCTCCGTTTTTGGAGGTATTTAAACAGAGTTGCATATTTATGTCGGATAAAGGGCCAGGCTAGGTTATCCTTAAGAGTCCCTTCCAACTCTACTCTTGAAAAATTTAAAAAGGCAATTACTAAAAAAGTTATGAAGTCAAATCAAATTGGGAAGGCCAAAAAACCCTGCAGATTTAGGGTTTTCTTTGCCTTCCCAATTTGATTTGACTTCATAACTTTTTTAGTAATTGCCTTTTTAAATTTGGCAGATAAATGGCTGCTCTCTGTTCCTCTTGCTCTCTGGTGCAAAGGCCATTTTGTAGTCTCACCTTTAACAACAGCTTCCTTTTTTGGAGCCGCCTAAACGAAGGTATTTATTATTACCAAAATATGGACTTCGGAATTTGTCTTATGCTAAATCTGCATTGGTCTGATGCAACGTGGTTCCTATGATCCCACGAAGATTTTCAAATAATAATCCCTCCCATGCATTTTGATTTCTCTTTTTCCTCCTGAAAGGCGTGCTGGAATAAAAGAGGTACAAAGAGGCACTCGTGATTAAAATAGATGTTTTGGAAACACAAAAGGGAGGAGCGGCGCGACGGGTTCAATTGCAGATGTCGAGAACTGGACCCAAATTTATTTGCAGCTCAGTTGAGAGCGGAAGGAAAAAGAAAAATATATCTTGTGAGTAAGGAGTGGTTGCTTTTTCCATGCGGAGTTCAACTCCGGACGAACTTCTTCAACTGGATGATTCATAAGCTTTAAGGGAAAGTTTTTTGGTGTTTTGTTTTGCTTTAAATCCTTTTCTCCAAAGAGCACAAATTTGTTTCTTCATCCCATTCCTTACATCAGATGACTCAAAAAAATTGGATGTTTTTATTTGGGAAATGGAACCATTTGGATAAATTTCTCCCTTCCAAGCTAACAGGGCTTGGGAAAAATTCTTTCTTTTCCTTCCTTCCTTCCTTCCTTCCTTCCTTCTTCCCTTCCTGATTGGCTGGAGGAAGGAATTTTAAATTATACAATTTTATTTAACAAATTCAATGATATTAAAGCCTGGCCAAGGCCATCAACTACGTTCTTTATATCCGTTTCACTACCAGGAATATATCTGAGATATCCGACTGTAGCAAGGTCTATTGGTGCAAACCGGGACTATAGGAGACCAGGGTTCAAATCCTCTCCGCTCAGCCTTGGAAAACCTTAGCCAAGCCACACTCTCTCAGCCTCAAGAGGAACACCATGGCAAACCCGATGTGACTTTAACAAATCCGGTTTGAACCATGGAGGACGAGGGACCGAATCTCCGCTCGGCGATGGAAACCCACCGGCAAGCCTCCGGCGGAGAAACCTGGCCACGAAAACCGATTTGTGTCGTGGTTTTGGGCATTAGGACGACGGCAACCAGACAGCAGGGTTTGAATATTGTCGCTCACATTTGGGAACTAGAGAGAAAGAGGCTGCCTGGCACAGGATTTTGAGACTATTTCTGTTGTCCGTTTGTCCTTTTTCTCTGCTGGTGCAAAACAACCCCAAGCGCAGGCGTGATTTTCTGGTTCGGCTGGACTGTTATCTGCAAGGAGCCTGTTTGACTGGCTCCGGAAGAATAAAAGGTCTGCTTTAACTGCCCTGGGTCAATGCTATGGCATTCTGGGAACTGAAGTTTGTGGTGGCTCCAGAGCGGAGCTCCGCTCCGCTCTGGGGCCACCACAAACTTCAGTTCCCAGAATGCCATAGCATTGACCCAGGGCAGTTAAACCAGTGTCAGACCAGATTGAAAGAAAGTGCCTGGGAGGGTAAGGCACTTGCTGGTATCTTTTATTGGGCAAGCAGCCTCGCCATCAGGTTTAATAGCTGGTTTCAGAACAAATTTAACAGGCAATAAAGGTTAAAGACAGACTTTTTGCGGGGATTTTTCTTTTCCCCAGGTACTGGCTTAACCCTTTTATTTTAAATTTTATGGGGCAGAGTGAACCTGGGAGAATCCAGCCTCACTAGAATCTCCGTTTTAAAAAATGAGGACGAGGAGCCGAGGTGGAAACCTAAGACGAAACTAGTAAATTTTTAAAAACCACTCCATATATATATTATATATATATATATATCCCTTCCTCTTGGGCAAACAAAAAGAAAAACGATCCACCCACCTCCATCAAAGTGTTGCCCTCCGTATGGGTTGGATCACAACTCCCACCATCCCCAGAACAGTCTTTTCCAGCAACCGGTGTTTGGAGGAAAGCATTCGGCTGAATTTGTTCTTCTAAGAACTGGACGCTGCATGCTTTACTTTGCACCTATTTGCGGATTTTTAAAGAAATAATCACATTATTGTCTGGACAAATAAATTCATGCAAAGGCTCCTGGTTTGCTTTTGTGTCCTTTTTAATTAGAAAAACCAAGTGTTGTTTTTTTTAATTATTAAAAGAGCAACAACAACAACGACGACAACAACGACAACGTTCCCTTGGGCCCGGAGAGGCCCGATAGCAGCTTGGAAAAGGGCGGTCGGTTGGAGGAGGCAACGGCTTCCAAAGAAAGAGGGGCGACCAAAGCAATAATTTAGGAACGGACAGGTCCAGAAAGTCAGTTTCTTTTAAAATAATGAAAAAGTGGCAAGGAGAAGAGAAGAGAAGGGAAGGTTACCCTCCAGTGCAATTCACAGCTGCCTCCTTTTTTCCCCCCGGATGGGATTCTCCAGCCTCCAAAAGTCCTTGCCGCGCTTATTCTTTCCAGTGTTTTTTTAAAACCCAGGCCAATAATAATAATAATTAATAATAATAATAATTTAAGAACACACAAATATATTCTCTCCATTTCCCAAAACACTTTAAAAACTAAAACAAGCCCCCATTTCCCCCCGAAAAACAGCAGCAGGATCGTGGGGTTGTTCATGAGCCAGCGAGGTAAATTCCTGGAGAAGGAGAAAATAAAAACATAGCAGGGAATCAGGTGGGAAAAGGCAGATATACCAAAGGTAATTTTTTACACTGACGATAGGAGATGATTTACGCTGATAATAATGATTTGTGCTGGTGATAAGATATGGTTTACGCTGGTGATATGGATTTAAACAGTTTACAGAGTGAGTTGGGGTCCTCAGTTACCTGTGGCGAATCTCTTCTTCACAAGCGACATCCGATACCCGCTGCCAACCAGCTCCACGTCCGTGCCCGAGACCGTGCTCCCTTCGCTGGTGAACTGGGCGGCCACTGGACTTGGCTTACTGGGACCATTTAGGGGTTCCCAACTTGCCAGTAAGCGGCCAGATCCTGGGAGGAGGAGGAGATGGGAAGGGAAGGGAGAAGTCAGCAAACGGTCCTCTGGTTGCACCGATCCTCCCACCAAACCCATTACCTTCTGTCAGCTCCTCCGAAGGCATAGATGGCTCCTCCATCTGCCCTTGGAAGCAATGCCCCCCATTGATCCCCATCCCATTGATCCTCACCTCCGCGGCCCTGGGTGCCAGGGATGTCCAGGAGTTGCCACAACAAGCGTTTCTCTTCCAGGTTCCTACAAGGAGGAGAACGGAGAGAAGGCCCTGGGTCACCATTCCCACAATCCTTTCCCCCTTGGGCATCAATAGGGCAGGACGGAGGATGGATACTCTTTCTTGGGAATAATATTCTCCCGTTATCTTTGGGGCATCTAGCCTTGGCAAAATGAATGGGAATGGTGCAGCCTTTCTCCGTCTCTTTCTAGACTGCTATGGAAGAGGACAGAAATGTACGCAAATCTACCATTTTGGATGAGCAATATTTAGTTTGTTTGTTTTTCCCCTCCCTGGGCTTTGACCTATTACAATTGTCTTTTTTTATTGTAATTGTGAGGAATTCTGTTTTTACAAGGTTTGTAAGAGTATATGGACTATAGTCCTTTGCTATAATTGCACCACTGCTGCCTTAATATTTTAGGTTTTTTTTTCTTCCAGGATAGAGTTGATTACTGTTAATTGATTATATGACGTCTTATACTTTAATTAGTACCATGTTATATATTGCATTTTGCATTTTTGCATTTTTGCATATTTTTTTTCTTGTACCTTGGTATTAGGTTATGAATCTCAGTTTGTATATGTTGTGTATTGTATAGATATTTAATCTACCTGCTTATGTATTTTGTGTATTTGTTTATATACTTTTGTAAACCGCTTTGATCTTTTTGGAAAGGCAGTATATAAACAAAATTTATTATTATTATTATTATTATTATTGTTATTGTTATTATGATTATTGACTGCAACCCCATCGTTCTTTACTACTATGAATCGCAACACTTAGAAGGAATTGAACACTGGGAATTGGGGAAGGAATTGCAAGGACAGATGAATAAATGAATCAATAAAGGGAGGAAATGTAGGCCCAGCGAAGAAACGGAGCCAGCAGCTGGCACGGTTTACATCTTCGTCCGCCCCGCGCTGTGGACCCTGGCCTTACCAGCATGCCTTGGGCTGGGGCTGGACATTGGCAGCGGGCTCCTCTATCGGCAGGAGGACCTGGACGTTGGAGAGGGTGACCGCCGTGTCGAGGGCGTCCCCGTTGTAGCTGTAATCCACGCAGACCCGCGTGGCGTCCGCGGCGCAGTCCCAGCTCACGGAGAGCTGCAAGGGGGCCCAGGCCTGGCCCTGCTTCGAATACTGAGGATTTCGGAAAAGAGGAGAGGAAGATGGTTAACTTGTTCAAAGCCCAATTTGGGGGATAATAAAACGGGCCAATTTTTTAAAAAATAAGACAGAGCTTGGAAATATAGCATCACTCTTTTAAAACTATTGTTTGTTGCTGTTGTTGTGTGCCTTGTTTCCAAATTATGGTGGCCCAAAGGTGAACTTATCACACGGTTTTCTTGCCAAGACGCGCTCAGAGGAGGTTTGCCATTGCCTTCCCCTGAAGCTTGGGAAGAGCATGTGCCCTGCCCAAGCTTACACTGGCATTGTGATTTACTGTTTTTAAATTGATTTTATTGTACTGAGATTTTTGGTCAGAGGGCAGGTTATGAATATTTAAAAGCACCTTAGGCACTATCGCAATTCTAGTATTTCCAAGGTCTGCAATTTAGGAGCACAAGATTTAGAACAAAGAGTCCTGCATGCCCTGAAGGAGGGAAAGCAAAGACGGAGAGAGGTTCTCTCAGCTGCCATAAGCTCCAACTACTAGGGATTCACCTTTCCATTCCTAGCCCTTTCCACCATCAGCCTCCCGTCCCCAGAGGCTGGCATCTCACCTGGTACCGGAGCAGCGTCACGTTGTAATACGGAGCCGTGGCGGCTTGTTCTGCCTGTTTCTGGAGGTGCGCGGTCAGGGCGGCCATGTTGAGCCAGAAGTCCTTGCTGCTCGGGTCGCTCTGGGAAGTGTCACTTCATGGATGGAAAGGGAGAGTCAAAGAAAACGACAGCATCATCTCAACCTAAAGAACCGGCCCCCAGGATCTGACAAAAATGCAGAGACTGTGTCCAAGGGAACACCTCATTGACTTCAGATTAACGTTGATGCGGTTCGTTCTCAAACCACATCCAACTTACAGCGGCCCTATCGTGGGTTCAGAGGAAGTTTGCCATTGCCTTCCCCTGAGGCTGAGAGAGTGTGACTTGCCCGTATAGACCCAGTGGGTTTCGTGGCCGAGCTGGGAATCGAACCCTAGTCCAACACTCAAAACCCTATGCCACATGAGCTCTCAAAAATAAAATATTACTAGGATATTATTCCTTCCTATCGGTGCCCCGTGTTCAATGTTTAAATATTTGCCACCTCTCTGGGACAGGGAGCCGTTCCCTTGCGGTTTCCAAAACTCCCATCCAATGGTACGCGGCTGTAGGGTGCAAACCTTTCCGCTTTGTGAGTCTGCAACCCTCCCACAGATGGCGCCCAAATGATCCTTTGCGTACCTGAAGAGGAGGTCCGCGTTGGGCAGGAACTGCTCGATGGAGGCCGTGTGGAGGAGGCGGAAGCTCAGGACCGGAGGGGCCGGGGCGCTGGTGAAGACACGGAGGATGCCCGCTGGGAAAGACATGGTCAGTTCGCCCGTGACTTTGACCAGACAGCTGGCAGATGGAGAAAAAAAGGGTCGGTCAGTCGTCCGGCAGAGAAAGACAGTCCCCTCTAGGAAGGGATGGTCAAGTACACCGTCTTCTCCGCTGTGCTGACCAAGGGCCTGCTTCAGTGGACTGACCACTACGCATCCGTCCAGCGTGGCTGCGTGGACGGAGAGACAGAGAGAAGCCTGGAAAAGGGCACCCACCCAAGATGGCTCCGAGAAAAGTTCAAGGAGCCTAAATCGCACCCTCCTCCTCCTCCTCCCCATCACCCTATTATTACTATTATAGCTACCTGTCAGGATTGTGGCCCTTGAAGTAGGCATGGATGTATTCAGTGAAGGCGGTTGCCACGGGCAAGCCACCCTGAGCGCCCAGGACCACCGGAGAGGGACCGCGGGAGATGCCTTGGAAGGAAAGGCAACAAGAGGCATGAAGGAAGGAGACACGGCACAGAATTAGGCAGCCAAGACCGCCAGGACTTAAGGAAATTGGGATTGGGAAAATTGACTCCATTTTAAAAGAAGAAGTTTGTTTTCCAAGGTCCGACAGGGCTGTTTTTGGTATGTTTTTGGCTCCCCGGACGGCTGCATCCGGCCTCCGAGTCCCTGGGATTCCCTGCTTCGACAAAGTCAAAATCTCAAAGGCAACAAAACGCCATCAAAACAACAATAATCATAAAACCAAAGACGGGGAGCCTGTCTTATGCACGATAATAAAAACCCAGGAATGATAAATTCAGAAATGAAAGGTTTGTATTCCGTATGGTAATGCACGCTTGTTTTTTTACAAATATAATTTATATATATATATTTTACAACATTCAATTAAGTGAAGAACAGGAAGAACGTAAGACCAATTTATGAGGTGCATAGATGTCCACATAATTTTTAAAAATTAATTGCTTCACACTTGAATTATGTGTGTGTATATAGAATTTAAAAACAAATAAAAAGCACTTCTCAAAAGCTTTTTCTGGATCCTATAAAGATGCAATTACTCACTAAAAATGTGTATTTATTAGAATGATTAACAAGCAGAGCTTAATTATTGAATTAATTAAGTTGTTTGTTAATCTTTCAGGACTATGTTTGTTAATCGCTTATACCCCCAAAGGTGCCTCAGGAGCCCCCCCCCAGGACCCTCAGGCCCAGAGGTCCCGCCTCGCAGGGTACGTACCGATTCCCGTCTGGGTGGCCATGAAGAAGGCCCTTTCGGTCAAGCTGCCGGAGCTCTGGGGGGCCGACAAAGCCCACAGCGGGGAGGGGCTGAGGGACCGCGGCTGCGGGGGGAGAACAAAGGGGGGGTTATAGAGGTGGGTGAACCCCTTTCTAACACACACACACACACCCATTTAAAAGCCGGATTCAATCCCGCGTTCCAGGGATGGACAATGTTGTGTGCCTTCAGGTTGTTTCCAACTTAAGGGGAGCCAAGGGTAAAGCTATCATGGGATTTCATGGCAAGATTTGTTCAGAGGGGCTTTGCTTTTGCCTTCCTTTGAAGCTGAGAGAGTGTCACCCATCAGCTCCTGTCCGCTTGGACGTTGGGCCGCTCACCGTCTCGCTGCCGACGCAGGTGGCCGAAATGGCTGAAGGCCTCTTTGCACGGCAACGCCGAGGGGGAGCCACCATGGTCCCCAAACCAGTCGCAGCCGACGGAGGAAGGTTGGCTAAAGGAAAAAAAATTGGGGAAGGGTCACTAAGACCACCAGGAGACCCAGGAAGATCCAAAAACTTCCACAGGGCAAAGGCAGCGGACATAACAGTGGAACACATTTCCGTTATCTTCCACGATATTTAATGTTTCCAAGAATGCTTTTATTGGTGGTGCATCGCTCATGAGCCCTGACTGACCAAGGCAATAAAGAAAAGCCCTGGATGTGTGATTACAAGGTGCGGTCACAAACAATTAAATATTTATGTTCACAGGAATAAATCAATGTGGAGAAACAGGGTCCGCTGTGGGTCCCGGTGTGTGGAATGAGCTCTCCAACATTTGTGCTCTGGGATTGTATTCTTGTAGAAAAGGTGGAATGAAGACCAAAGAGAGACGGAAGCAACTGAGACCCCGGTGGGACCCCGGCGGGGCCTTTAGGGTGAGATCTCCATCCTTTGCACCCCAATAACCCGTTTTCCTTGCTTCCGCTCTCCCTCCCCTCCAGACCATCCCAAGGCCACTCACCCGGCTCAGAGGAAACGTCTGGGATGCCCGGGGTCCTACTCTCTGCGTCTCGGCTCCGGGGGACCCAAGGGGAAGGACTGGTGGAGTCCCCGCTGCTGCTGGGGGGCGCCGGGGAAGAGGAGGAGGAGGAGGCCGAGTTGGACGAGAGGCAGCTATCCCGTTCGCAGACCGTCCGCGGCGGACACTCCGAACTGGGGCTGCGAGGCCGGCCGGGCCAGACCCGCCGTCCGCCGGCCATGCCATCCAAGGAGAAGGGGTCCGGAGAGTCCACATTGCGGCTGCCGGTGGGATTGTTGCCGTGGGTCCCAGCCGGTGGTGGCCAGGCGGGCTCCGGGTTGGCCCAGTCCGGCTCCTCCACAAATCCAGGGAGCTCCCGGGAGGCCGGCTGGGGCAGCCAGGGGCTGGGTCCGTCTTCGGAGGGGAGGCCGCAGCAGTCGCCACGGAGGCCGAGGTTGCTCTTGGGGGCCCTTTTGCTGCCAGGGGGGCTCTGTGGGGTGGCCGGCCGGGGGCTCCACAGGCGGGACTCTGGGGAGGGTCCGGTGGCCGCGTGCGAAGGGGAGTCCAGGCCGGAGTCTTCCACGTTCTCAGGAGACGAAGAGGAAAACGGAGACGGGCTGGAGGCCAGGAGGTACGACCGGGGGGCTGTGGAGGGGAGACCGTGCTAAAATTAAAACCGACTTCCTCCATCTGTCACTCTCCAACGCCCATCACCTAAAACATGGGCTGGGGCTGATGGGACGTGAAGTCCAGCAAAAGCCATTGGTGCCTGAATTTGGGATCCAGACCCTAAACCTCCATCTCCTCTTCTGAGGAAGCAGCAGAGATGGCTAGCAGAGCAAACTCTGTCGGCCCATGACCTTCTTGAACCCAGGAAAAGAAACCTTTCTTTAACCTGTAAAGTCTTCATTTTCAAATGCCGATTCCAAAGGAGGTCCAAAAAGTGCGCTGGCGGGCAAGACCTGTGGCTCAGCTTTGGCGTTGCAGCTGGAAAAGGAAGAAAAACAATCTCACAGCTGAAAAATGTTCCTTTTATGAACTATATCTCCCGGAACCTTTCATTCTGGGCTGTGGGACTCTGCAACGTTTTGTCAAATCCCACCCACCCGCCAATTTTTCCATGCTCTGGACCATAAATCCTGCACACAATCTCTGCGTTTCAGTCCATTTCCACATATTACAAGCAAACAAGGAAACAGATGCAAAATGGAATTGAATGCCGCACGCGGAGTTTTTTGGGAGGGAGCAAAGTATTGAGGCCCAGCTATTAACCCCACCACAACTGCCCCCCAGATTCAAGGATCTGTTTATCAGGGACTTGTGGGTACCTGTTGGTCCGGGTGGTGAAATGTGGGGTCTGCATGGTTCCCGCTTTGTCACCTGAACCGAGGACGGAAGGAAGGAAATCAAAGATTAGAGTAATGGAAGCGACTGCTTTGTGCTTCTTTCTTGCCCATTTCTCCTCTCCTCCCCAAATGAATCTCTCTCACCTGGAACTGGGGCCCGGTCAGAGTCTGCTTCGGCCGCGGAAGAAGCAGCGAGGGCCCTTAAATGTCCTGAGAAATAAGGAGAGAGAAGAGAGGTTTGGGGATGCCGTGTGCTGGGATTTCACAGGGCTTGTCTTTGATTCCAATAAGCTGCCCTGAGTCCCAGTTTTGGGGAAAAGATAAAAGGATTGAAGAGGAAGAAGAGGAAGATAAAGGAGAGGAGAGGAGGAAAAGAAAACAGGAGGAGAAAGATAAGAAAGAGAATTTGTGCCTGAAAGAAGTGATAGAAATATAGAAATTCACAAATGTTTGTGGAGCCCATCAACCACGTCATCCTCTTTCCTACTCAGATACTCAAAAAGAAAGGTGCAAAGCCAGAACACTTCTTTTTGCACCAGTTCTTTTACTCACCCATACAGTCTAATTGTCTGTTTCTTTCCCCCTGCTAGATGTTGGATTGCAACTCCCAGTGTCCTTTGCTGACAGAAGCTGCAATCCTACTTGGGTAGGAAAATGCATTGCTCACCCAACTCTGAAGAAACGTCTGCAACTTCCCCCCCAAAAAGAGATTTCCCATTGGTCCCTTAAACACACACAGAGCCATGGACAGACATTGGATAAAGTGAGGCGCAGGTGAAAACGAGGGACTTACGGGACGAGTGTCGTTTCACCGTGGACTGAAAAAGAGGGAAAGAGAGGAGGGACGTCAGGGGATGGAAAATGGGGTGCAAGGAGAAAGCAGGGAACCCATCCCACTCTTGGATCACCCAACATGCTCCTTACCCACATCCACTCCCCCACAAGACAACCCAAATCTGGAAGGCAAGTTAGAGCCACAATGAAATGTGTTCACACACCACAACATGCAAGCATGGGAAAGAGGCAGGGATTCAAGAAAAGTTTGCAAATACCCCTGTGTCCCCAATCCGACTGAGTCCCTGGGGAAATGATGGGGACAATAATAATGCAGTGTGGCTGCAGCAACATTGCTGTCCCAACCACACTGAGCTTGCCCCCCAAAAGTCCCTGGGTCCCCCAAAGTCCCGGCCTCTCTCTCACCCCAACGCTGGGCGGCAGGATGAGGTTCCCCACGGAGGCCTTGAGCTGTTCGACGGCCGCGGCGCTGCTGGCCCGCTCTCGGGGCTGGACGGGCTTGATCCGGATGTAGAACTTGTGGGGCTCCTCATCATCGTAGTCCGAGTCGCTGGAGGAGCAGAGCCGTGGGGCAACTTCCCGTGGGGCTACCGAGTCAAGGGAAATGGCCGCCATGGAAGCTCACCGCCCCACATGAGAGTTTCTGTGTCCGGGTTTGGCTTGCTAGGTCATTGGGGTTGCCTCAGCCATTTGCGAATGGGTTGGTGGACTTTCAGTGTGTGTGTGTCTGTATATTTTATAACATAATATATTTGGGACATTGCTTTTATCTTGTGCTAGAGGTATATTTCAGTGCAAGGCACTTAAGAGATTTTATGGAGAAATACATGGAAACCATCTATTTCAACATATATATAAATATAGAGTTTTCACATACTACTCAATACAACAAAATATTTGAACGTATGTGTATATATTGCTCAGTATAACCAGCAAGGTGTAGTGGTTTTGAGTCCTGGAGCAGGACTCCAGCCGACCAGAGTTCGGATCCCCTCGGCTCAGCCGCAGAAAGTCACTGGAGGACTGGGTTCAAATCACCGTCTCTCAGCCTCAGAGGAAGGGCATGATAGGAACCTTTCTTGGAATAAAGGAAATGATAGGAGGCAACCCCAGCTGGGGGCACTCTAGTCGGACCCCTTCCCATTCCCAAAGGCCAACCCAGCCCCCTTCTCCAGCTCAAAGCGTCCAAGCGTTGCAAATATCAAAGGATATCGTTCCGGTCCATTTCAGGCCGGACAGTGAATCCTTCCTCATCGACTTCTGGGAGCTGAAGGGAGAGAAATGTGATCAGAGAAGTGGGGAAATGCCCGTTTGGGGCTAGTGGGTGCCAAGGCAGAGGGGCAGTGGATTCGTGCCGGGTCTTGGCTGGGTTTTTCCATTATGAAACATTCCCCCGAATAATAAATAATGGAATAGTCGTGTTGATGGGGAAGGAAATGGAGTCTCAAAGGACGATCGCTTACCCCTGACTCTGCATCCGGAGACTCTCTGGCCAAAGGAGAGAAAGAAGGAGAGATGCAGAGTTACTCTTTTGGAGAGGAAAAAGAGCCGAATGGAAGGCGCCCCTCTCTAAGCATAAACCCCAGGAAGGGAAGGGGAAGGAAGGGAAGGGGCTTTTCCTCACACGGAGTCCCGCTCGCGCTCCTTCCGGCCCAGGCCAGGGATGCGGAAGGCCTTGCTGCGGGTGCGCTTGGGACCTACGGAAGGAGGAGAAACAGGTGATGAAGCTTGCTGTGAAAGCCAAAGGCTTACACAGGTTCTCCAACGACTGATCAACACAAAATGCAATAATTTACTATCAGTTGTACTAAATCTATGCTTCCACTCAACTGCATGAAATCAAGATTTCTACCGGTCCAAGGGTGGCTAACTAACCACCTGGTACCTTAATCTTAACTTTCTTTGGGATCATGGTCTTTTTGTTTCATGGCCTTGAGTCTGTCCTCCTCTGCACAACTCTGACCGTATAGATCTGGGAGATCCCCTGTTCCTCATCCCACTCCGGAGCCCATCGTCCCCACACGGCCGCCCATCCTGGCCAGACCTGCAGTGCTGATCCTCAGCGTTCAGACGTACTTGCCTTCCTGCACAGGAGTTATGCTGATCTCTTCAAAGTCCAGGGGTCCTGGATAGGGGAAAGCGGATGGACATCAACACAGCTTTCATTTTTTTCCCACCAAAATAGCAAGCCGGCCGGGGCTTGGATCACCCTCAAGTCGCTCACCTGGCGGGTGGCATCCAGTCCCTTTGCTCTCGGCGAAGTTGCGCAGGAGGGTCTCCACGCCAATGTTCTCCATGTTCTGCTTGAACTCCTCATGGACCTGGAGAGGAACGGCAACAGATCCAGGAGGAAAGCCCCTCGGCTGATGGAAAAACGCCTCCTCCCTTCAGTTTCCTGTCCAAGCTGCCATTCTGCAGACGGGGGTAAACCTTGTGCCCGTGCCAGTATTGGGGGAAGGCTGAACCCTCTCCTAAATCTGGCAGGTGCTGAACCGTATCCTCAAAGTCTGGTCTATCATACTATGCCGGCAGGGCACAGCTATCCACAACACAAAATATCCTGGCAGAAATTATTCTTTTTGGGGACTACTACTCCCAGAGTTGTGGTCCAAACAAAGGTTCCTGACCATGACCCAGGCACAACCAAGCTGTCCATTCCCGTCTGAAATTTCAGAGGTTATGAGCCAGGGATCCATAGCCAGATCCTGGCCATGTTCCTGGACTGAGCTTGCAGAAGTTGCAAGAGAAGAGGGAGGGTTCTGGAGGACTGCTGTTCCCTTCCAAAAATTACATTTATCCAGCCTCAGTAAAAAAAAAGATCATATAAAATCCTGGATGTATTAGTTCATCAAACGTTGGTGGGTTGCTGACCCAGCAGGGTTTCCCACCCAATATATGTGGGTTAGGCCCCATACAAGGTCTGCCCCACAGTCTCCTCCGTTTCCAAGGCGGCCCCCAGCTCTCTCCCTCGTCCACTTTTGGGGATTTTTGCTGGCTCACCTGTCCGATCTGGACGTGGGTGTCCTCGACAGAGTGGACGTAGGACCCGATGAGGGCCTTCATGTGCTGCAGGTGGAACTCCTCGACCTCCTGGAAACGCTGCAGGGAGGCAAGGAGAAGACGTCATTCTGGGAGGTGCAGAGAGACAGCGTTTTCCCTAGCTGTGCTTAAAAACAACGGCGCAGGTTATGCCTATTCTCCGGTCTGGTCCATGGCCATCCGAGGGAACGGGATCCCCGTCCCACCCGCCGTCCACCCAGGGTCCCTCCGGCCACTTCCCGTACCACTGCGGAGTCCAGCATCTTCTGCTCAAAGTCGCTGCGTGCCGCGTTGTACTTCTCCACCGCCCGGCGAAGGGCCTCCACCGCCTTCCGGGACTTTAGCTCAGCCTAGAAAGAGGGAGGCAAAGGTAACCCTGGGCAGATTACTAGGAGGATTTTTAACGGCTTTTTGTGCAAAGGTTTTATGGTTATGCTTCTGCCTTGAGTGATTTTCTTAATGCAAAAGCATAGGACAAAAATATAAGAAAATGCAGACAACACATACAACAAATGGTACATGTGGAAAGGATTTATGGGTCTCCGTAGACCACAAACTAAACACAAGTCAAGAGTGTGAAGCAGCAGCCAAAAAAGCCAAGGCAATTCTGATCTCGGTCTTTCTCATACACTCACACACACACACACACACACACACGCTGTCACGGCTGCCCCAGAGTAAATTCAAAAGCCCCCCAGACCCACCTTGTCGATCTCCTTCTGGCTCGCGCCCTCCCTGCGGAGCCTCTCCAGCTCCTGGTACCGGCTGTGGAAGTTCTCCTTGGCTTTTGGGAGGTGCTGGGTGGCTCCTTGCAGGATCTGGACCGCCTCCAGGGTCCCAGTCACTTCATCCTTGGACTGAGGGAGCGCCCACCGAGGGGGCAAGAAGGAAAACCACAAAGGGATTTGTGGAGATTTTCACAGCAAGACCAGGGGGAGAGGGACTCCGGGTCACATCAGCCCCAGCCGCAAGTGATGGGAGTTGGAGTCCCAGGTTCCAATTGAGGCCACATCCTGAGTGTTGGTCCCAACCAGATCCGCCAGTTTATAGGACCAGTTGCTGAACTGCAGCAGAATGCAAAGCAAATCCTACTCTAGTGGGGACTTAAACCAGATTTGAGCCTGTTAGTCAAAGAAAGCTGGTCATTACTACCCTTTTTGAAGGCTGCCGAGGACGGCTGTTTCCTTCTTTTGGGAAACCACAGAGTTCTCCATTCAGCTGCAGTTCCTTCTGAGCAGCATTGGTTTTGCAAGGGGGGGAATCCCCATTCAGTCCTCCCCAAGGACCAAGTTCAGTTTCTGAGAAGTTCCAGGAGCCAGGCCCAAACTGTCAACTAGGTTTAGCCTCCTAATCCCCATTCTCTGGTTTCCAAGAGAGGCACCGATGATACCTTTTCCAATGGCAGGGGACGCAAAAGCACCCAGACAGATGGAGGCCCTACCTTTTTGTGGGCCCGCAGCTGTTCGTCTCCGTATCGGCCGATCTCCTTGATGAGATCTTGGAGCTTCTTGACCAGCTCAGCGTGGCAGAGGGCCAGCTTGTCCGAAGAGATGCGGAAGACCTCCCAAAGAGGGGCAAAAGTCCTGGGAGGGCGATGGAGAGCGGGTGAAAAGGGGGGCATGCAAGAAACACACACCAAGCACAAAACGGGCCCCCTCTTGACTTGGGCTCCAGGTTGGAGGACCTCCTGAGTGCCCAATTTTGGCCGCCTCCCTCTGCCCCCCATCGACACCCCCATCTCCTGCCCCACACGGCTCTCGCTCACCCCAGCTGGGTGCAGTTGCCGGCCAGCTTGGACATCTTGACCATGGATTTAGCGTAGGCCTCTTCCACAGCCGCCCTGGAGAAGGAAGAAGGAGAGGAGAGCTGTTCAAATCGTGGACAAGAACCTCATTGCGACACACGCTTGGCCTGGCTTGCCCGACAAGGCTGTTGTCGTGAAGATAAAGCAAGACGGAGCCAGGCATTGAGCTCAGGGAAGGCGTATTTTAACTTGTCAGAACCCCAGCCTTGTGGGATCCAAAAAGTAACTTTCCCAAGATCCGGAGGAAGAAAGTGGATGCCACAAGAGAGGAGACAGAGAGGAAGGAAAAGGGGGCACCCGAACGCAGACCCTCCCGGCCGGTCCGTACCTCTCCCGCACAAAGTCCGCCAGCTCCTTGGCCGAGATCTGCCCATGTTTCATGTTGTGGTAGAGGACGTCGAAACCATGGTTCTTCTCCCCCTGCGGAGAGAGGGAAACAAAAAGACAAGGATCAGGACACTGGCAGTATTCGGAACAGCCTCACCCAGGCCAAGAGCCAAAGGCTTCCCAAGAACACAAAGCAATGGGTCCAAACTGCTAGGAAAACGATGATTCCTCCCAAAAGATTATGAAGAATGCCTTGACTTGCAAGAGCAGTTTAGGAATATGGGCTGCCTCTGAGGGTGAAGGACTCTCCTTCTTGGCAGGGCTTTATACAGAGGCTGGTGGGCATCTCTGAGGAGCGCCCCAGTTGGGCCTCCCTCCGTGGCAGAACGGACGGGGCTGGAACAGATGGGCCCTGGGTGTCCCCTTCCGTTCCTACCACTCTCTCATTCTCCCTTCTACCAAGTTCCTCCTTGCGCTGGGTGGGGCAATGCTTGGTGACATTTGGGCACCACTGCCCACCATTGGGATCTGGGCACTAGTCCTTCCTCCTTCACTGCGCTCCTTTGTATGCACCCGGTCATTCTCGAAAACCGGCAAAGCTGTGAGGATGCAGTCTGTACAGACAAGAGTCTGCTGCGACCGCTGCAAAAGCCCTGGGTTCAAACCGGGGCTGTTGTGCATTTCTGCGATTCCTGCCCCAGCATCTCCTCCTCCTCCTCCTCCTCGGGATGCCTGCCCTGCTGCCAGGCGGTGCCAGCCACGGAGTAAACAAGCCCCAGGGCACCAGGGCTGTGCCACTCAGGGAAAAGGAGGGAGAAATGAAGAGAGAGAAAGAGAAAGAAAGAAAGAAAGAGCGGGAGGGAATCTCCAGTCCTCCTCCTCACCATCATTATCCCAACAGGCGCTCTCTTCTTGCAAGGGCTAAAACAATAGCTGATATTTGCACCAAGCCAGCTTTGGTTTATGGTGACCCTCTGAGAAAGTGACAGGTTTCCAAGAGCCCCTTGGTCTGCCCTGCTCAGGTCTTGCAAAACTTAGGGCAGCCGGAGCTCCTGAAGGGAGTCCATCCACTGCAGCAGTACCATCTCTCCCTCTTTTCCTATTGCCTTCCACTTGACCAAGCCTTATCGCTTTTCCTAAGGAGTCACATTCTTTGCTTCTCTGACCCATTTATTCTGTCTTTTTGGCAGCCGGAGGCCTGGAGGATTCTGACCATAGCATTCCACTGTCCATCTGTTTGCATCCCTCCATCCGTCCACAGACCTTGGTGTTTAAAAAATGCCTGGCGTTCCTCGCAGCGAGACAATGAAACACCAAGATCTGCTTTGGGATGGATGGATGGATGGATGGATAGACAGACGGACGGACCAAGGATGGCTTTGGGTCTATCCAGGAAAAACGGGCGAGTTGTGTCTCCTGGGGGCCATCCCTTTGCAAAAGGAAGGCACAGTTCTGCTTTTTGGGAGGGGAGAACTTTGTCCTTCCCTTTGCAAAATTTCCAAACCTCAAAGCAAGCGGTGGCAGAAAAGGTCGGAGACCCCTCCAAGGAGGAAGACGAAAGATCTCCGGGTGGGTCTCGGGGAGAATCCTGCTGGAAAATTTGGAGAGTCAGCTGCGCTGCTGGTGCCAGGCAGTGACTTCGAATGGGAAGCCATTGCTCTCGAATCATCGCCAGCCAGGCAGAAGGGCACACAATGGATGCAAGGGAAACAACAACAACTCACAAAAGAGAGATACACAACACACTAGGACCCCTCTTTGTGCAAAAGCCCACCCTCTTTTGTCACCTAGGTATCCGTTGCCGCTGGAGACGGTTGCCAAGCGACACGGATGCAAGACGCCTGGGAGGAGTGGGTGGCGAAGGGGGCGAGGGTGGCATCCGTCCGTTGTGGGGCGGAGGGAGCTGTGACAGTTTCGGAAGGGGGTCCTCCCTTCAGATTTGGGGGGGGGGGGGGGTCCTAGCCGTGCTAGGACCTAGCCGGAATTCTGGGAGTTGGAGCTCCGTTCCGCTCTAGGCCCCACAACAAACTCCAACTCCCAGAATTCCATAGCAGTGAGTCAGAGAACAAGTTAAAGTGGTGCCAAACTGGGTTGTTCCTCCAGTGTGGATGCAGCCTGAGTCAAACAGGAAACCTCTAAAAGCAATGCAATCCCCGCACATAACAACAATGTTCGCCGCATGCAGAAAGGGAGCTCATCAGCCCCAAGAGATGGGCATCAACAAAGCCATTTCCGTCCAGGACGGGTGGTTATGCCAGCCCTGCTGCCCTGTGCATTTAAAGGGGTGTGTGTGTGTGTAACCGCAATCCCCATCATCCCCAACCAGCTGGTCCGAAAGGGACTGGTGATGATGGGACTCGCAGTCGCACATGGCACCGGGCTGGAAAAGGTCGCTTTCCACCAAATGAACTAATTCACTCCACGAACGGAGGGACCACTTTACACATAAACACAGAATATTGGTGTTGTGTATACAACACTGTCTGCTGCACCAGAAAGTGTTTTCGACACAAGAGAGTATGTGCTTAGGCTGCATCCACACTGCAGAAATAACCCACTTTGCCACTGCTCCGTCCTGTGGAATCCTGGGAAATGTAGTTTGTTATGGCACCGCACATTATGCATAAAAAATACTCTTTCCTCCAAGGCAAGAAACAGAAAAACTATATGTGTGTGTGTATATATATATATATATATATAGTTCTGCGCAGATATCTTTGCATTTCCCCACAATGGGGAAAGTACTATGGGAACGATTTGTCTTCATGCACAACAACGAGCAACAACACAGCAATTCACATCTCTGCTGCCCACACGCACACACGTGTGTATGTGGGATTTCTTACCCAAAAATGGTTGGTAAAATAGGACATGTTGGTGACGCAGGCGGAGGCCGGGCCTCGTCTCAGCTCTTGGGCTCCTAAAAAGACACAGAAAGGGTGAGAACGGGGTCCGGGCAAAGCGGCAGACACAAGACATACACAACACACAGCCCCAGAAACAAGGGACGCTGTGCGAGGGTAAACGAACCACACGAATTAAGGAAGACGTTCAGACAAAGTTTGCGGCCCACTGGAAGGACGTGACGCTATTTTTGAAAGAAGGCAGCCCTCGCTGTGAAATATATATCAACATGTTCATCGATAGTTGAGCAATTTAAATTAAAAGCTGTAGATTACCAGGAAGATTAACTGATTAGGAAGGATTGGAAAAGATTATAGCAGGAAAGCATGACTTATATAAGCACATAAAGGGGTTTTGCTGAATATTACCAATTGAGTTACAGTTTTTATTACGGTTTGGAGAAGACAACAGATGCTGTCCATTGTGGTCTTTGTAAAGATGTTAGGAATTTTTTTAAAAAAACATGGGCAAATATTTGTGTAAAAGAAGGGAAAATTCAAAAGTAATACTGTAAGTAATAATAATAATAAAATAGAAAGAAACATAGAAACAGGAAAGCAGTACAGGAAGGTGAAGTGGAAACAGGAGGACTGCAGACAGACAGATGGCAAAGGCACCCTTTGGGATGGATAGACACCCCAAAAACAGTAACCCCTCTGCCCTTTGCCCTTTGCCCTCCGCTCCGTGAGGTTTTAGGCTTCCGTTCAAGGCCCTGGTCCACCTGAAGTTCCCTTATTGCCAACGGCTTCTTGCTTTTCTCTCCGCCGCCTTCTGCTCTTTGCTCTTCTCTCTGCAAAGCTCCTCGGCGCATAACCTGCGCACTCCTCTAAGAAAGAGGAACCACTCCCCAAAGTTTGGGGAACAACACAGGGAAATAAAACAGTCCTTTATTTTTCTGGGGGATTCCAGCATTTGCAGCCTCCCAGCCTAAGAAAGGAACTCCGCTGTCCAAACCAGCTCCGAAGCAAGAGCGTGCGCAGAGCGCATTGTTTGAGAAGTGTGGACCAGGACAGAGGGGTCCTGGCACACTGCACCCCTAAATGTCTCCTTACTATTTATTGCAGCGGCTGCACCCCAAAGCCCTCCAAGGCCCCTCTGCCGGGATTTGGGTTGCGTCACAGGATGGCACCTTCTCTAACACACACATACAGAGATGTGCGCAGATGTGCGCTGAAACCGCCCTCCTTTCCGGCCCCAACAACAACCGCCAGCCGACCCAAAACAGGAAACGAAAAAGGAGAAAAGGGTGTCTTTGCCATCTGCTTTATCAGGGCAAGGCTGGAGCGTACAAGGGACCGCCAACTCAGGTTCCCCCAAAGATACTAATTGTAATTAACAACTGTTGTGTTAACATCTTATTAGCTGTATTTTTATCTGACTGTGCTATTTTATCATGTAATCCTGCCTCAATCCACTGGGAGAAGCAGGAAAATAGAATTATTATTATTATTATTATTATTATTTTATGATATTGGGGAGAGGGGACCCTGGGTTGCCATGTGATACAAAGGACCCACAACAAACTCCCAGAATCCCATAGCCTTGAGCCAGGGCACTTAAAGGGGTCCCAAACCGGGTTATGTCTTCAGTGCGGATGCAGCCTAAGCTTCCCAAAACCTTTCCTTTCTTGGCTTCTGCTCTAACTCCTAGGGTCCCACTGCCACCAAAAAGGGAAAGGGGTTGCCAAATAACCCTTTTGCTCCTTACCCCAAAGCGACGAAGGACGGCCTGCCGCCGCTGGTTCATTCTCCCAGGTCCTGCGTTCAAGGGAGCACCTGCAGAGAGGAGACAAAGGTGAGCGCGTGACGGAAAAGGTGTCCAGAACTAAAGGCAGGGGATTCGAACCCAGTTCCCGAAACAAGTGTTTCTTGTTGTCTTGCAAAGTCAGCTTGCTTTTTTCCCTGCAAAATGCTTTATTAGGGTTTAACAAAAACACAAACACAAAGAAGGAATTGGATGTTGGCAGAAAAGGAAGACATTGGACCCTCTATCCCCAGTTCCTCCGATAACCGTTTTGGGAAGGAATTTTATCTGTGAATTCAGAGATTAGAAACTGGCAGGACATTTCAGTTGGGAGTTTTAGGATAAAACTCTGGAAGAAGAAGAAGAAGAAAGAAGAGAATGAAGGACGGAGCCATCTAGGGCTGCGTCTGCACTGCAGAAATGATGCCGTTCGACACCGCTCTAACTGCCCTGGCTCAATGCTATGGAATCCTGGGATTTGTAGTTCCATGGCCTATTCCGCCCTTGCTGTACGGTGCCACAACTGACTCCAAATCCCAGGGTCCCGCAGCAATTAAAATGGTGCCAAAGCGCAATTGACTCTTCAATGCGGACGCAGCCTCGTGCTCTGGATGCAATGAGCAGCACCTCGAATTCAGGCCCGAAATGTATGGGCAGCCAAGCAATATCCTATAAAACTGAATGCAACGTGGTTCTCCTGCACGGTGCAAATGGTCAGTGCAAATGACCAGGCAGTTGCTTCGAGTCCTTACGTACCAATATAATTTACCAAATATTCGAGACGGTTTTTCCGCAAGAGATGATTCGTGTATTTTATAGGGGCTGCTTTCGGAAGGGTCTTCCTGGAGCATATAATAGATATAATAACGCCTGCCTTTCTGTCCTAATGAATTAAATGAACCTCGAAAAACCCGCTTAAGGATTATTGCGCAGAGCATTAGAACAGTGTTGTTTCCTCTCTTCCTGGATAATGTTTCCAAATAATAAACTTAAAGTCGATTTTGAAGCTAAGTCGGTGGGTGTGAAAAGCTTTTTTTCCTAACAATCCAGGAAAATTTCTAAGAATCCAGGCAAAACCGTTAGCAACTCTTTCGACGCTGTTTTGCGAACAAAAGTCAAGTAGTTTCAGCATCGGCACGATTAAATAAAACCTATTGATCAATCGATCAATAAGGAATAATAATACGCATGCGCTCGCATATACACGGAGGTGGATGTTGCAGTTCTCTCGGTCTAAAGGCTTTGCTTTGGGTGCAAAGCAAACCCTGGACCTGCCTCCGTCATAAGTCATAAATAACTCGCATTCTTTCCTGGGCTGCAAAGAGGAATGCGACCTGTTGCCCCCCGAGGCTCATAGAGGACAGCCCAGGTTTGGGTTGTATACGGCTTCGGTCTGAAGTCATGGAATTATACCAAGAAAACAAATTGGCAAACCCCGCACGGAGAAAGGTAGAGCGCCAGGGTCGACTCTGACGGCGGCTCTCTGAACCAAAGAAGCCAAAAATGCAAAAATCCTCGCAGGGAGAAAGGTAGAGTGTCAGGGAAGAAGAGTTTGAACAGTCCAAAAAATTAATATTTTTTTTTAAAAATTAACTTTTAAATATTTAACAGTTTTTTTAACTTTTAAATATTTTTTAAATATTTAAAAGTTCCAAAATGGGAGACCTAGGCTGCATCCAGACTGGAGAAATAACCCGGTTTGGCTCTTTGTCTGGCTCAAGGCTATGGAATTCTGGGAGTTGGAGTATGTTGTGGGGCCCAGAGCGGAGCCTTAGAAGCTCTATCTGGCTCAAGGCTATGGAATTCTGGGAGTTGGAGTATGTTGGAGTATGTTGTCCAACTCCCAGAATTCCACAGCCTTGAGCCAGAAAACAGTGAAACCAGGTTATTTCTCCAGTCTGGATCCTTACATCAAGGACCACATAACTGGACAGTCCTCCAGACACAATGAGCTAAATAATTCCAAAACCCTTCCAAACAGAAAGCATTGAACTGTCCTCCGCAGGAAAACGAAAGCGTCGATCATCCCCGCAGGCAGAAAGCTAGGGCCGAAGGGAAGAAGCCACTGCCCTGGCGCATGGTTCGTTTCCGGTCGCAGGAAATGCGGACGCTCTTCCAGGAAAGTTGGAGGGAGAGAGGCAGAAGCAGCGTCCGAAGTCTGGAGCATCTTCATGGAAGGAAACGCACACCAAAATATTGCAGGAAATGGTCCCATCCCAGCCACGTCCGACCCAAAACCATGCAAATGAAATGAAAGTGTGCTCCTTATATGAGTTCTGCAGGACTCTTTTCCATTTTCAGTATCGCTTTGAATGTTGACGAAGAGCTCTGTAGAACCTGAAAGCTGGCATACTCCTTTTTGGGGGCATTTTGGCCGATCCCGGGTGGAAAAGCAGCCCTGGCTGTGGATTCTGGGAATGGCAATAGCTGCCTTTCCACGGAAGGCGGCTTCGCTTTTTGGCACGTGGCCCCAAAACGAAGCATCGCGATCCACTTTAACTTGTTGTCTGACTCACTTGCTATGGAATTCTGGGAGTTGGAGTTTGTTGTGGGGCCCAGAGCGGAGCAAAGCTCCGCTCTGGGCCCCACAACAAACTCCAACTCCCAGAATTCCATAGCCTTGAGCCACAGCACTTAAAGCAGCGCCAAACCGGTTATTTCTCTAGTGTGAACGCAGCCTTTCCTTGAGGCTGAGAGAGTGTGACCTATTGCCCAAGGCTGCTCTGTAGGTTTCGTGGCCGAGCCGGGATCCGAACCCTGATCTCCGTTGTTTTGCAATCAATGTGTGCTATTGTTCTCCTTTGCAATGGACCTCAAATGATCCTCTCTGCCCTGGATTTGGGGGCCAAAGGATGTAGGCCCTGCCTGGACCAAATGCAAATACCTGGAAGACTGGGGCCAGGGAGGTGGGTGCGAAGGACGCGGTTGTGTCCCAAGAGTTGCTGCAGGGCTCCCAAAATGGAGCCTGGGAGCTGTCCATTTATTCACGATTGGATGCCACCTTTCCCTGAAACTGGGGCCCAGGGGCCTGGCAGAAGAAGATGCAAAGCTGCAAATGGAGCAGAAGGGCCACCCGAATCCTCTTGTCTGGGCCCGAGAGGAGGGTCCCAGCCCCAAAGGGCCCTTTTGGGAGGGAAAACGGGAAATCTGTTTTGGGAAGTGAAATGATATCGTGTATATGAGATTATCACACTAGAGTCAATTCCAGAACCATCCCACAATTATCCTGTTGCCAATAACGGGACATTCATTGCCAATACTGGGATACTTGTGGGATGGTCCTGGAATTGACCCTGGTGTGATAATCTCAGTTTGTGGAGCGGGGCCTTTCTCCTGCTGGGCTCTGTCCAAGGGGGCCTCAGGAGGAGGAGGAGGAAGGGGACCCTTGGGCCCCAGGAAGGGAGCCCAGCAGCAGCCCTGGCCCTCCAGGGACAGGGACCCCAGAGGACTCCCCAAAGGAGGCAGGGAAGGAGAGGGAGCAGCTCCTTGGCTTGGGTTCAGGGTCCCTTCTCCTCCTCCTCCTGCTGCTGCTGCAAGGGCCCAAGCGTGGCCCCCAAAGGGGGATGGATGGATGGATGGATGGAGCCCCCTGGCAGTGCCCTCTGCCCTCCCCCTTCCCTTCTCCTCTTCCTCTTTTTCCCTTTCTTCTTCTTCTCTTCTTCTTCCTTCTCTCCTTCCTCTCCCTCTCCCTCTTCGTGGAGCCTTGGCCCAAGGACCATCCCTCCCTCCCTCCCTCCCTCCCTCCTTCCTTCCTTCCTTCCTTCCCTGCTTCTGAGGCAGCAGCAGCTCCAGAGGGAGAGGGAGATGGAACCCATACAAAAGCCCTAAATGCAGCAGCAGCAGCAGCAGCAGAAGCAGTGCCTCCTCCAGTCCTCCTCCTCCTCCTCCTCCTGCGATGATGATGATGATGATGATGATGGTGCAGAAAGAGAGAGAGACACGCAGCAGCCCATAAGAGCCACCTGCACCCTTCCTGCTGCACCTGCCTCCCTCCCTCCCTCCTTCCTTCCTCCCTTCCTTCCTGGCTTCTGCTGCTGCGTCGGTTCTTCTTGGAGGGATCCAGGCACCATCCCCCCCCCTTTCCCCACCTGCTTTTATTTTCCTGCTCCTTGCAAGGAAGGAAGGAAGGAAGGAAGGAAGGAAGGAAGGAAGGACAGACCCCCCCCCCCAAAAAATAAGCCTAGATCGGGGGGGGGGGTGTCTGGGGGCGTGGCTCTCCCCCAAAGGCCTCGAGGGGGGGCTCCTGGGGGGGTCCCTGTCTTGCAATGCTGCAAACCCTGGTCCTGCAAAAGGGGCCCCGGACGGAGGGCTGCCTCACCTTCCTCCGCTCCGATCCCGCACCTGATCCTTCTTCTTTCCAAAAGGACGAGAGAGAGAGAGAGAGAGAGAGAGAGACCCCCCTGCAGCCAAAGGGGGCGGGGCCTCTGCAGAGCCTGGCTCGGCCAAAGGGAAGGCGAGCGCGCTCCTGATTGGCCGCCCGCCCCGTCCGTCAAGCCTCGCTCAGGGCTCCCTCCCGCCTTTTTTCCAGGGCTCGGGGAGCTCATTTGCATATTTAAAGAGACAGCAGCAGCGGCGACTCCTCTCCCCACTTTCAGCACAAATGGACACAAGCGTTCATTTGGCCTCCCTCTTTTCTTTTGGCAAAATTCCCTCCCTTTACATTTACTTTATTTTAAATATGTATGTGTATATATATATATATATATCTATAAAAAAGGAGAATTTTGCAAAGAGGGAAGACAGATGCATGCTTCTGTCCATTTGTGTTGAAAGTGTGCTATATATATATATATATATAATTGATATATAATTGATATTGATTTGCTAGGACCCAATCAGTCCTAAAGGGTCCAAGGAGGCCAGCCCCACTGGAGGGAGGGAGGGAGGGAGGGCTCTTGGGACTCCAGCTCCCATCCTCCCCAACTGCAGCAGGCACTTTCCAAGCCATGGCTAGCCCTCCTGGGAGAGCATCCCTCTCTCTGAGACTCTCATTCATTTGCCATCCTTGTTGCTGAGAGCAAGCTCCATATTGCCAAGGCCAGGGCTGGGCCTTCCTGCAGACCTGTGCCCTTCTTCCTTCCTTCATCCTGAGCTTATGGAGAGTTTCACCCCATTGCCTTTCAGGTGCCAGGGTGGCACAAAGCTCTGGGCACCAGAGAGCAGGGTTCGAATGGAGACCTCAATGGCCGCCCTCCTGGCATGACCGGCCCTATTGACTTTGCAGGCCTTGGATTGGAAAGAGGAAGGCGGCAGCAGGGCCTTGCTTTCAGGGACTGGGCCGTGGGTCCCGAGTTCGATTCCTCCCTCCGCCACGGCATGTGTGTTTGTGCGTACCAGACGCAAACACGCACACTTGCACAAAAAGAGGAAGGCGAGGGTGGCAACGATGCGCAATGTTGATCAGCGTTCTCCCCGGAGGCTGAGCAAAGCCTGAATCAGCAGCACCGACTTCTGCTTTGTATTTTCCCAGCAAAGGCTGCAGAGAAAGAGCGTCCAATGTTTTCTCTCTCTCAGTAAAACAAGGATTACAAAGCGGTTGTTTTTGCCAAAATCCAAAACGCTGCAGAGACCGGAGTTGCCAAGCGCACAACGAAGGCCCTTCGGAGGGTCTGGGTCACTCTGACCCCCCCCACCCAAATAGCCAGTATAGCCGAAGGCGAGGGATGATGGGTGCTGCAGTCCAGCTCCATCTGGAAGACTGCGTGACCTATCAGCAGCCGTCTTGCCACTTCTGCCCTTGAGCCTCCAAACGGCCACCGTCCGGTGGTCATGCAAAACCATCAGACCCAAACAGCCCTCTCGGTGCTGGACTACAACTCCCATTGGCCCCCAAATGGCCAGGGATGATAGGAGTCCCAGTCCACCAACATCTAGAGGGACGCCCGCAAACACATGCGTACGTACCTACAAGTCACTGGACACGAGGCAAATGCTCTCTCAAAGGGGCTCTGGGCCGGAGAAATTTATTGCAGAGATGCCCTTTCCAAATGGCTCTGCTTTAAAAGTCAGCCTTGGTTCAGTGACATCTTACTATTTACTTTGTGTGTCTTCCTCCACATCCGTTATGGGCTTTTCAACCCTCGTTGGGAGCTGCGCCGGGTCTTGGCTTTCAGGGAAAGATGAGCCATAAAGGGGAGAGGTCTTCTTTGAGAGACAGAGAGAAAACTTCTTCCAGCTCATTCCTTGGAAAGGTGAAACATGGAAAACGTGCTACCAACCAAGAGCATCCTTTGTTGGGATTGAAACCAATTTCACACCAGACAAATGATGCTAGTTGTCAGACTTTGGACACTGCAGTCCCTTGGTCCTTCCTTCTGAGATCCTGGCTGCATCTTAGAAGCAGGATCTTCTTTGTAAATTAAAAATGAATTCTGTATACAAAGGAGCCAGAGCTGCTCTTTCCCCAACTGCGTTGAGTGAGCAGAAAGAGCTGCTGGGAAGGAGATCTCTTGTTGCCAAATGGCACGGACCCTCCGCTTACTCCGCACCCTCCTTTGCCGGTGAGTCCGTCTCCGGACAGGTGCCCTGCTCCTCCCTCAGCAGACCCTGCCTCCGTCCTCGGAGTGGCTTTGCTCTCCCTGGACCAGAGATGCTTCCCAGCCAGTCTCTTTTTCCCAGGCGGTTGCCATGGCAACACTTCCCCCTCCATCTCTCCGAAACGCAACCAAGAGATACAGCCGGCCCCGTGGACATTTTCGAACTGTGTGTATCGGGATGTGAGACAAAGAGCGGCTGGGCATCTGTTGCAGGAACGCACCCCGGAGCTGCAATGCCTGGCAGCACCAAGGGGAGACGGTTCATCTCACACATCACACTACGCCACGGCCCCGGTTTTTGTGTAGCCGTTACACCAAAGGGCTGTGAGGAATGCAGAATGAAATGTGGAGCGGCCCCCTTTTTATTGTTCTGACTGGAGACAATAGAAATGAGACCTTACCAACGGTTCAGACCCCGTCCTTTGCTACGGAAGGGGAGAGGCTGCAATGGGACATGTCTCACAGGGACCGGGGAAAAGGAAATGGTTGTCATGGCAAACCTGGCAGACACCATTTTGCACAAGTTGCACACGTGGAGGCAGCACAGGGCTGGAAGGGTTGAATCCCAAAACCCAGAAGGGCTTGGAAAAGCCGGTGGGACTGCAATTCCCAGCAGCCAGGCCACGCTTGCTTAGGGGGCTGCTCTGGGGTTTCTTCCTCAAGCCCTACTCTACAGGTCCAAGGAGGGGAAAGGTCTAAAGGAGAAGGGGCTGCGTTCAAATCCAAATACGAGAGCCCTGGGAACAGGAAGGGGGGGAGAGCTGGGAGGGTCTCCAGACCGAACCCCCATTTTGAGGATGCCTGCAGCCGCAAACATTAACTCTACAACACACACAGACATGCGAGAGCTGCTCATCTCTTTAATGTTTTATTTTAATTTTTTTGCAGTAAGTTTAACACAGTGTGTGCACGCGCAGGTGTCCGTGTGTGTGTGTGTGTTTATAGATGCAACAGTGCAAGAACGCTGCACAGTTTTTAAGTGTGACAACGGCTACAACAAACACAACCTTCTTCCCTCTCCTATAGTCGGGGAACAAGAGAGCGAGCGCCAAGGGAGGGACTCAGGCACCCTCACAGAGAGGGGCGGCATCCTCCTTCCCGCTCGGAGGACGGGGTTCTGGCCCCCCTCCTGCCTCCGAACCAGTCGCTCCTACAAAACCGGGATTCCAATTAGGCAGAATATATAAAGCACTAAAGGTGGTGAACACATTCTGGCCTCCTCGCCCCACAAAAATACTTTTTTGTTTCCTAAACACACATCATACAAGTCTGCAAACACAAGGAGGGTCCCAATCCGATGGGGCAGGGGGGTAACGCGGGAGGGGAGGGGGCCAGGCTTATCAGGCCCACAGCAAACCCTTCTTCTCCATCTCCCCCCCCCTTTGCCTTCGTAAACGCTGCCCAACATCGGAGGCGGGGGCCCTATAAATTAAAAACCTTCAATACATTAACAGTTTTGGTTTTTCTGACTTTTTTTTATAGAAAAAATACAAAATAGACATTTAAGAAAACAAACAAGACGCCTTTCTTTTCCTTAAGGGAATGAAAGGTTTAGTGTCACATTGCAAAAGGGGTGCCGGTGTGTAGGCAGCAGACCCCCTAAAAAACTTTCCTTCAAACCAATGAGGGCAAGGCGGCGGTGGCGGCAGGGGGCACAAAGACGCGTCAGAACGAGCGGCGGAGACACCTGGGAAGGGGCAGCGCCGCACCTTTGGCCGCCGCCTTTCGCCAAGAGCAGTCTTGGACGGAGCAGCCCTGGAGGCCCACTCTCCAAGGTCTGCAACAGAGAAGAGGTAGAAGAAGAAGAAGAAATCTGGAGTGTGGGGGGCCTCCTGCGCACTAGAAAGAGATGGGAAGGGAGGCTCAACAGAGCCCCACTGCTCCCCCCTGCCCTCCAGGGAAGGCCCAAAGGAACTAAACCGTGGTTCTGGGGGACAAAACAACAGACAACTGGACGGTACAACAGGAAAGCCTCCCCTGCAGTTCTTAAAGCTCAGCCAGGCTCCGAAACGGGAGAATCAAGGGAAGGAAATGGGGAAAGGCCACCGGTTCCACATTTGGGGGGTGGGGAGGGGACACTGGTAACATCAGTGGGGGGAAGATAGGAAGAACCCCCCCCCAGACCAAGAATTTGTTTAAAACAGGAGGGGGATGCCCAGGCTCATCTTGAAAGGGGAAGAGACGGGGTGCTGTGTCATGGGCTACCCTGTTTCCCTGCTCTCCCCCAATAAAAAGATCCATTAACAAAGCTGCATCCAAAACAACTCCCGCTGCCTCCTTCCAGACTAACAGCCACAGATCTGGGGAGAGCGCTGGGGGGTCCCTGTGGCCCAGAAGTCAAGCAGAAGGATGACACCGTTTGCTCCCATCTCAATTTCAGCCCCTGCTGGGAGAAATGGGGAGGGGGGGCTCATACTGTGGGATCCTGGTCAAAAGCGGCATGTGGATGGTGATGCTTCTTCTCTTGCCAACAGCCTCCCAGAATCCCCCAGCTCTGTTGCCCCCTCCCCTCAGTGCTTCCCCAGGACTAGAAGCTCTGGCAATGTGAACATGCAACAACAAACCAGACAAACAGTGGGTGCAATTTGCCTCCGGAACTTGAAACGTGCCCCAAAAGGTCTGCAACAGCTCTCCCTCCGCCCCTCCTCTGGCACGCCAGGTGGAAAAGGGGGGAAGCTCTCTCTTCCTACCCGCAAACATGCCACGGAGTGGAGGAGACTCTTCACCGGCCTCCTCCCGCCCCGTGGTCCAAAGTGCCGCCAGACTCAGGTTGGAAGGCAGCCCCTCAGAACTCCACTTTGCAGGCCGGGAAGGTCTCATCCTGCATGGCCACCGTGCTGTTGCTGCCCAGGACTGTGACGCCCAGCGCCTGCTGCCGCTCCAGGGTCTCCGTGTACCATTCGTGCATGACCAGCGAGTCAAAAGTCGGTATCAAAGTCACCTGCAGTTGGGAATGGGGTGAAGGGAGGAGAGGAGGAGGCAAGAGAGGGGCTCACAAGAGGCCAAGGAGTGCCATCGCATCCCAACACCTGGATGGCGGAAGGGAAAGACATCTGCCCTTTTGTGGAAGCTCATGGAACGCTGCATGCTGGAGTTTGCCATCACTGCCACTCCCAGCAGCTTCCTAGCCAGATGGCCACAGGTGAGGAATACTGGGAGTTCAAACACCCAGACAGCTACGACTGGCCCCTCCACAATGCTGTAGTAGTTCCAAATTTGGGGGTGGAGGCTGTTCTGTGCCTTTCCTCCATTGCTTTTAGGTGAAAATGCTGCTACCAGGGGATGAAACCTGGCAACTTTTAAAGGTAGAGCCAGTGGTCTCACTGCACTACGGGAGGAAAGGGAAAAGGGGGTGTTCGCAGTCATCTTTGCCTGCCGCAAAACCAAAACTGTCTCTAACAAACCAAGTCTTCTGGCTGCTGAAACACTCCCGAGTTGTACTGACTCAGGATCTCCCTCCCACTCCTGTGGCTTCTGGGCAGCACTCTGAACCCAAGGCCCACAGAAGCTCCACAGCTGGCACAACCGGCTTAGACCAGGGGCTGCTCCATTTCCCTATATACCTGCCCCCTTCCCATAGGCCTACCTGGGTGTCATGCGCCCACTGCTGCTTCCCTGTCAGGAGGGCATCCAGGATGCCGCGCATGATTCCCTCCTTGATGTGGTCCTCGCCACTGATGACGTAGCACTGGGAGCGAACGTGGCGGAAGAAGTCCTCGTCCACCCGCTGGGCGCTGGCTGAGCCCGGGATGTAGGCCAGCTCCAAGTAGACGGGGGCAAGTGGGGTGCCAGGCCGGGGTCCTGAAAGGGATGGGCAGTGGGGAAAGCAGGGCAACAAGAGGAGAGGTTTAGACTGTGGAGAAGGTGGGGAGGGGACTCAGAGGCCTTCCTACAGATGCCCTCTCCCTCCTATGGCAAGACCTACAGGTGAGCCTCCAGTCCCAGGGGCTGGGTACCTTTGCTGCACTTGCATCCAGTCTGGGGCTACAGCAGAGCCAAGTTTTAAGGGAAGAGGTTCTTGTTAATCAGGGTGCGGTGCACCATTATTATTCTGACAGCCTTTTAAAACAGCTGTAAATTAATCTTTTCACACGATGGTTTGTCTCTTAACTCTTCTATGATTCTATTATTTGTTTCTCACATTGGGAGAAAAGCAGGACATTAAACATTTTTAAATAATCTGAAAGTCTAAAAGACTGTTAATCAACCAGTGAGACACCTCAGTGGACCACCACAGGCATCTCCTCCATTTTTGCCCACATGAAAAGACACAGATCGACTCCATCCCAGCCAATCCACCAGAAGCCTTTAGACTCCCACTCGTGCCCCCATCCATCCCTGGACAAATGCCAAATGAGGCAACAAGATCTTCACCTGCTGGAGATGCCCTTCCGGTTCCCAGGGGTGGCCTGGTGGCGGTGGTCCTCTGGCCAAGGGAGGCTCTGCTGTCACCGCTGGCTCGGGAGGCCGAGGACTCGCTTTTGACCAGAGCGGACAACCGAGATCTCTCTCCCAGGCTGGCGGAAGGCTTGGCCCGGTTGTTTGGAGCAGCAGTGGCAGCCTTGGGGGCGCTGGCCTTCGGGGGGGCGGACCCTACTCGGGCGGGTGTTCGCTTGGCCTTGGCTGCCCCCTCTCTCTCAGGGTCCACCATGCAGATGCCTGGCTGGGCGGGTAGCGGGCAAGGGTCCTTCAGGGATACCGGGAGGGGGTCGCGGGCCCGGGCCAGGTTCTCCGGGTCGTCATCCGAGTCCAGCCCTCCATCAGCCGTGATGGATGGGCACTCCTCAGTGGCAGGGGGCAAATCAGAGTCCGAGAGGGTGGGCAGAGATTCGCTGAAGGAAGTGGGTGGCGTCTCATCCACCAGCGGGTGTGATTTGCGTCCCCGGGGGACTCCTGCCTTCCTGTGCAAGGGCGGCTTGGTCAGCTCTTGGGAGAAATCGCTGCTGTTGGACATGTCTCGGGGACTGAAGTTGGCCGAGGGGGATCTCTCCGACTTGGGGTGTTCAAACTCACAGGGGGACACAAGGCAGAGGTCTACATCATGGGGGGAGTCAGAGCGGCGGCCAGACCGGGGCAAAGCGTGGCCCTCCAGACACAGGGCAGCATTGGGGTATGGGTGGTGGTGGCAGGGACGGATGGGCAGTGACATCCCACCTTTGCCTGCCGCCGCAGCGGGGTCTGGCTCTGGGGTGAGCCCCCCGGCCCGGAAATTCTCTGCTTCCTCCTGGGGGAACTCGCTGACGGGGGGCAGGACCTGCTCAAAAGAGATGGAGAGTGACTCGTCCACCTCGGTGGAGTGTGGGGAGCCCACCTCGGCTGGCAGGGATGGGGTGGTGATGGTGGGAGAGACGTCCGGGGCATCATCACGGAAGAGGCTTGGGGAGAGGCATCCCGAGTGTTTCTCCTGAGAAGAGCTGGAGTTGTCGTGGGAGGCCCGAGGTCCAGGCCCATCGGGCCTCCAGGCGTTGAGGACAATGGCTGGCTCCTCCGCCATGGAGGCGTCCTCGGTGAGGGACTGGTGGAACGGAGTGTGTCCGGCGCTGGCTGGGCCAGAACTGGCCGGAGACATCATCTCAAGGGTCTTCTCCTCGGAGCTGCCACAGGCCTCCTCAGCCTCCGGACAGTGGTTGAGCCCTGCCTGGATGTCCATGGGGGTCAGCTCGAAGTTGACGCTCCGGTCACTTTTGGGGGTCTTGGGCAGCGGAGAAGGGGGACTGATGCCCTGGAGTGGGGAGCCGTTTCCCCGGTGCCAAAAAGGCTGTGGACTCTCCGGGTTGTTCTCTGAGCACAGGCCATTCTGGGGGGGCTCTAGGCCATTGTTGTAGCAATCCACACCATCCAGTGGGGAGGGATCCAACTCACTCTCGGCTGTGGTGATGCCTTCATCTGTGGATTCGGCCCTCAGTGGCCCCTGTCCTGCCGCCCCTTGCATTCCGTTCTCGGGCGATGACTCTGATCCCTCCGCAGGGCCCCCTTTGCTGGTGGTGGTGGTGCTGGAAGGCAGCTTTTGGGCAGCTCCCCTTGAGTACCTGGATCTTGGCCTCTCTGCCTCTTTCTTGGGTACAGGAGTTGCTGTCCTTCTGAAGCTGCTGCCCATCTTGGCGGTGCTCGAGGTTCTCCTCACATCCTTCGCCGGCGGCTTTGTCTCCTTCTTAGCCTCCTCTCTCTTTGGGGTTTCTCTCCGGGGCCCTTCGGCCTTCCCCTCTTTCTTTATGGGCTTCCCCTCTCTCTTCCCTGGCTCTTTCTCTGGAGCTCCCTCCTCTTTTGGGGCTGGCTTCTTTATCTCCTTCTTGGTCACCAGCTTCTCCTTTGACTGTTTGGGCCTGACGTCCTGCGAGAGCTTCTCTGTCGATAACGCTGTCTTTGGCCGGGGCTCCTTGGTGGTCCTCTCTTCCTCGCCACTGGCCTTTGAGGTCTCACTAGGTGTCTTGGGCCGGTCTCTGGAACTGGAAAGTTTTGACAGAGGCAGCTCCTTCTTCTCTTTGGAAACAGACATGCTAGACTCCGAGAGGCTCAGACGAGAGCTTGACCGGAGGCTCTCCTGGCTCCCTGGCCGCTTCTGCTTGCTCTGCATAATCAGGGCAGGAGAGGAAAGTGACTCCAGGTCCTTCTGGGTGACCACTGGGTGCTTGAGGAACTCTAAGTGCCTGACCTTCTCCAGCCCTTCCAGGATCTTGCTCTGGGGGGTGCAACCAGGGAAGAGGACCCGGACGATCTTCTCCATGGGGCTGACAGGGTGCCATACCAGCAGGGCGCAGATGGATGTCAGGCACTGCAAGGGCAGTTCCAGTCCTTTAGGGGTGCCCTTCCCACACCACTGCTGCATTAGAAACTCCAGCTCCTTGCTACCTTTCACTGGGTTGAGCACGTACATGTCCAGGCGTCCAACGCCCATCTTCTCAAAGAGGACGGTTGGCTCTGCTCTAGGGCCAGGACCCCTGGAGAGCGGGTGGGGCCTGATGCCCAGCCTGTCCAGGTACTGGAGGGCCAAGCTGGCCTCATCGCAGCTCTTTAGCACCCCTGAGTCTCCTTCTATGGTCTTCAGCTTCTCCGAGGCGTTGAGGAAGACCACCCCTAACTCTGGCGAGATGAGGTTCTTCATCCAGTTGCCATTCTGGGAGCCCTGGTCCTCCTCCATTTCAGCCAGCTTCCTCTGCAGCAGGCTGTTCACCCCAGGCAAGCTGTCGGTTCCAACATGGGTCACCAAGATGGAATCAATGCGGTCCAGGTGGCGCACTAGCTTCCAGAAGGAGGAGCGGGGGTTAGAGCCCCCATTAACCAGGACATTGAAGCCGTTGACCGCAAAGAAGGCAGAGTCACCTCGCCCCCCAGGGAAGATGTAGCAGCAGGGCCGGGATAGCTTGAGGAACCCCACAGTGCTGGGTGGCTCCAGGAGGTCAAAGGGAGAGGGGGGGTCCAAGGACTCTGACAGGTACTCCAGGAACTCCTGCAGCCCCTCCATTTCAGGCAGCACGGCCCCCGGGTTGAAGTGCAGGTCAATGAAGTCGAGCAGATTGTGCTGGCTCAGCCGGGGGTCCCTCCATTCCCCAAAATCTGGGCAAACCACTGTCAAGCTGGTCTTGGCTGCGGGATCAGCGCAGCTGAGGAACTCTCCCACCTGGAGAGAAGCAAAAGGAAGAGGGTGGAAAGGGGAACAAAACCAAAATAGAGAAGGCCATCTTGAGGTTTTGGGCCTGAGTTAGGCACATGCTGAGAAACACCATGTTGACAGTGCATCCACTCTGTTCTTCTTTAGAGGTCTTTAAACAGAGGCTGGATGGGCACCTTCTTTTAGGAACGCTGTAGCTGTGGGTTGCTGCATGGCTGAAGGAGACAGTCCTTGCAGCCCTGTCCATTGCTAAGACTCTGTGATTCCAAATATTTCTAGAAATGCCCCCACCCTCAACAATGGGAAGCAGAGAAACAGCTCAAGACCACTGAAAACCCCTAATTTTTGGACAGTTTCACCTGCCTTCAAATGTTCACAGTGAGAACTTGTACATTCTTCTTTCTGCAAATGTTTTTGTACCATCAACAGAGCCTACCCACCAACCCATCCTGGCCTACAGATGGAGGGGCTACAGCCTGAAAGAGGCACAGCCCGAAAACTTACAGAGGTCTATGCCCAAGGACTTCAGTGGAATAGGAGAGGAGGTACAGCAGCTACCCTGCTCCTAAAAGGCTTGCATCCAGAGGGAAAGGTCCAATGCAAAGTTCTGGACCCCAACTGGCAGGGCACCCCCATATTCTGGAAGAAGAATTGGGAAAAGTAGGGACTGTTCAGGAGAGGCGAGTGGAGTAGGATCCCACCTCTTTGTCAGCGAAGATCTGGATGAAGTCCCTCAAGGAGAAGGAGCCTGTCTGCAGCACCAGCTCCCCAGTCTCCTCCACACAAGGTCCGGCAAAGATCAGCAGTTTGTGCTGGGAAGTGTCCGTGATCAGGTTGCGGAGCTAGAAAAGCAAGAACAGAGAGAGAGAGAAGGATGAATGAGCAGATGAACAAATGGAGGCGGCCAGTAGCAAAAGGCAGAGCCCCCCTATCCCTAGACCCCCATCTCTGCCACAGCAAAGGGCCTTCAGGCAACCAATCGGAGAGGAAGCCTCTTGGTTGGGGAGGCAGAGCCTGTAATGGTGGGGATGGGGGGCAGAACTCATCCCCATTTTGCTTCCAGATGGTTCCTCATTCAGGCAGCATTCCCCAGGTAGCTGGGGCAGGAAGACTCCTACTCCTGCAGGAATGAAACCCTGGAAAGCAGCAGCTGCTGCTGGTCAGTGTAGGAAGATTCAGGACCCTCCGTATCACCACCACATTAATCAGCCAGCCCTCCACTGAGAGCCTCAAGGACTGGGCCCCCAGTTTGGGGAACCTGTCCTTTGCACAGAGGGTCCCAGCCACCCTTCCTTCCGACAACAACCGCAGAAGCCCCTCTGTGCTGCCACCGCCAGCTGTCACTCTTCCCGCTTGTGGTGGGCTTGAGTTTGGGGTGGTTCCCCCCACTCACCTCATCACAGATGGACTTGTCCGAGGGGTTCAGCAGAACTAAGGTCTCCAGGACATCTCCGCGGTGGTGAAGGGCGCGCTGACCTGCAGGGGACCAAAGAGGCAGCAGCATTGGGAAGGGAATGAGGAGGAGGAGGAGGAGGAGGAGGAGGAGGAGGACAAGAGCCAGCCTTTGGCTGAGCCAAACCAGGACCCGATCTGTCCAGGAGGGGGCAGCACAGGCCAAATGGTTTCTGATAAGATACTGGCAGCATTTCCTGAGTGGTCCTGGTCCTTATGCTGCCAAAATGGCACCCTTCCCACATGAAAGGATGGCACTGGCATGAGTGAGAGAGAAAACTTTAGGTAGGGAGAAACGTGAAAGGGGGGAACCTACCACAGATGCATGAGCATCAACAGGACTTGTGTGTTTGTGGGGAGGGGGGCTAGTTCTTTTGGAAATTTTACACAGACACCTTTGACCCCAGGCAGGCGGCCTGTTTTCAGGCTGTCTGGGAGGAGAAGGGAACCCCCAACCAGGACTCTGGACCCACAGTTGCAAGACAAGCAAGAGGGAGAGAGAGATAAGAGAGGCTTCTGAAGAAACTGAAACCCCTCCCACAGGCCTAAGGAGCATCTGACTTCTGCTGCTGAGAAAACCTCCAATGCAAAAGGATGGAGGAAAAACATTAAAGTTCCTTTACAGTATCTTAACCATGAGAGTCTATTTTACATGTGAAGTCTCCTGGCAGTTGCAGTGTGTAGGAGAGAAAGGGAGGCCAGGAGAAGGGAACCAGGGTAGGGTCCTTCTGCCTACCCAGTCCTTGAGGGAAGCCTGGCTGCCTACCCAGCCAGCCATGAGTGACAAGCAGGACCAAGGCCTCTTGCAGAGAAAAGGAGGAAGGAAAGGCCTTTCCCTGCAGGAAGGAGGCCCGTGTGCAGATGGGGAAGTCCAGGCACCAGCAGAGAAAGGCAGGGAACAGTTCTCCCAAGCGTTCCTCAAAAGCAAGTCAAGAATGAGCTGCAGCTTGCAGGCCACAGGATGCATTGCAGCAAGAGTTGAACACAGCCCCTTGGGAGCTGCTGTCCGGAAAATAAACTTTTCCAAGCTATAGTTGTGAGGCACCCAAAGAGAAGAGGCAAGAGGCTGAGCCTGGGACAGGGGTGGAAATGGGGCCAATGGCTCCCTGCCAAGGTCCCAAGGGATGCTTTCTCCTGGGAAGGGGGACTCAGAAGGACTGAGGGGACAAACGCTTCTCCCTCTCTGATCTTCTGGGGAAGGGCCTTTTCTTCCCTAGACCCCTCGCCATCTTCCGTACTCTGAAACGGAGTGCCAGAAAATTGAGTGGGGAGCCAGTTTAAGCATTGCCTGGCAGGAGAGAGCCAAGCCCAAGCAACAGAAGGCAACTGGCAACCTCCAGGAAGGGGATCAGGCCTGTCCAGTTAAGAAGGCGGAGAGGGTTCAGGATCATAGAATCATAGAATCATAGAATCATAGAGTTGGAAGAGACCACAAGGGCCATCCAGTCCAACCCCCTGCCATGCAGGAACTCCAAGTCAAAGCATCCCTGACAGATGGCCATCCAGGATGTGAGAGGATGCGGACAGACGCACAAGCACCGCGTTACATCAGCTTCCTGCCTTGACGCTGGAGCAGGAAAGGAGAATGGTAGGCCTACAAGAAGCCTGCTTCCGGTCAAAGACCTCCTGATTAAGCATTGGGTGCCGCCTGGGATGGCCGGGGCCTGGGCATTGCCCATACAGCCACCAGACAGAGGGCACAAAGGGCTGCACAGGCCACTCTAGCCCTCTGTGTGGCTTCAAAAGCCACAGAGCTCCATTGAGGGGTGCTTCTGAGGACAGAAGAGGAGACCATGAGGAAAGGGCCCCTGTGCAATGGAAGACTGCCCTTCCCTCTTCCACTGAGCTGGATATCTTTGACCCACACTGAATTCGATATGTAGCCTGGGCCTCTAGATGAAGTGGCTGAAATGAATCCCCAAAGACCAACTGGGGAGGAGTGGGACAGAGACATTGCAGCCCTGATCTGAGAGGAACAAAGATGGGGGTGGCAAGTCATATTCTAATCCTCTTTGACAGCAAGGCAGACCTAAACCGCTCACTGGTAGAAGGCTTCCTTTGCTCAAATGGACCCTGGGGGCTTTTTAGCGCAGCAGGATTGATTCACAGAGCGACCGCTTCCTGTGGCAAAGGGGCCTTCCAGGCCTCACAGCCAGCCTTTGTAGGAAGACGCTACATAAGGTCAATGCACAAGAGCTGTGACTTCTGGCTGTGGACATGGAAGGCACCCAAGAGACAAAGTCATTCCTCCCTAAGGGTCCCAGAAGGGGAGCAATTTGGACCTCGGCACTGAGCCAAGAAGAAGACCCTTGACTAGACCCTTTGGCTGGGGCTGGCCGCAAGTCCACAGGCAAGTCAAGCGGGAGATTAAGGGCTTCTTAAGGCAGAGCACAAGGCCAGCTGGCAGGGTCCCAGGGCAATAGGGCAATGCAATCGATGGGGATTATGGTGAGAGAGCTATCTTTGCTGGCCATGCTGCTGTCACAAGGCAACCTCTTCCGGGGAGAGGTATCCCGAGGCAGAAGTTCTATAAGCCAATGCCCATCAAGCCCAGGGCTGGCACCAGCACAAGGGGCCCTGAGCTCAGTATGATGGCTTCCAGCAGAGACTGGACAGAAGCACTCCCTCATCTGCCAGACAGCAGCCCTGCAAGAAGCAAACCACACATCTCACCCACCAGCCCCTTTCTAAAGTGGAAGTCCACACAAGTTAAAGGAGAGTTTGGCTCTAGCACCTTCTTCCCCATCCCCTGCTCAAAACCCCATCCTGATGCCAACCAACAATCTGACTCTGATCATCTTGGAGGGGCACTGCAAACAGATTTGGAAATTACAGCTTTTTTAATTAGAAAAAGTAAGGATCAACACAGTGAGAGACTCTTCAAAATGATACCTTGTGTGGAAAAAAGAGAGCGTTTTTCGTCATTCTCTCTCAAACCTTGAACTTTTGAGTCCCAGAATGAAATGGGAGGACAAGAAAAGGAAAGAGAAGAGTCCTCCAAATGAGAGGCCATTCACTGAGGGACCAGGAGGGCCTCTGCCCCACAATGAACTGGAATTAAAGGGCTAGCTGTGACAACTCAGCGTGGAGCACCCATGTTGAGAGGCAGTCTACCTTACAAGGCCGAGTGCCAAGCAGACAACAAAGGAAGGCTACCACCCTCCCCTTCTCCCCCCACAATCCCACAGGCTGACATGTTGATGGGTGAGGCAACTGTCTGACCAAAGACAGGGAGCAAGATGCTGGCTCACATGACCCCCACAGTCCCCCCCCCCACACACACACCAAGCTTTCTACAAGAGCGAAAGGGCTGTACAGGAAGGCAGGGGGCTTTTGCAGCCCCCTTCTAAGAACAACGGCGTGTCATAGTCAGTTGGGCCTGCTTTGCCCAGAACAGCAGCCCTCACCCCGGCTCCCTGCGGCTCAAGCCGCCCACAGTCAGCTGAGCCGATAGGACAGAAAGGCCAACAAGAGCTGTTTTGTCTCCTCTTCTACCCAGTGAAAAAATGTTTGCTTTCCATAGCAAAGCACAAAGAGGGCACGTCTCTGCCCTGAAGGGCTTGGAAGGACTTTGGGGGTGGAGAGGGAAGACTGGGAGCTGCCCCAAAAGAGAACTGCAGCTGCTCCCCAGCCACTCCGGCCAGCATTTGGCCAAAGCCAGGTGGCAGCATGCATTTGTCCAGCCATCCAAGGACATTGTGAGCACCTTTAGCCCTAAATCAGTTTTTGGTTCTGACTCTCCTTTGGGGGAACTGGGTCTGGGGCAGGGGGTTCAGCAAGAGGGGCCTCCAGGAGAGGACACCCTGTCCCACTGTCCAGCCAAGGTTCCAAGGGCAGCTTCAAAATAAAGCCATGTGAGTTCTTTGCTGACAGTTCAAACTCCCACAAATAGCCACAGCTGCTAAACGAAACCTCCAGGTGCAGAGGCAGCCTACTTCTGACTTTGGAGAGAAACAGCTACTCCATGCTTTGCTGGCCTAGGTGGGCTTCAGTCTAATTCAGCAGAATGGACCAAAAATGCAGCAGGCAGTAACTAGGAAAGCCCAGAATGGAGCCTCCACCTACAGTGGCAGCCTATCTCTGGATACCAGTTTGCTGGGACAAGGACAAAACAGAAGGAAGGCAAGCGATAGCCACTCATGGCCTCCAACCACCTCTTTGGGCCCTGAAACAGATGTGTATGTGGAATGCAGCCTCCCTGCGAATGTCTCTAAAAGGGAACCAGACTCTCAAGGGACAGTCAGTCTGGAGGAGAACCAAAGGGAGTCAGTGCAGAATGGCTCCATCTCACACACCTCAGACTGGAGAGGGGAGCTGGTGCTGATCTGCTTCTTACCTTTCACAATATCTGAGAAAGTTGCTGAGTGACGGGAGACAAAAAGTTTGAGCTGCTGGTCGAGGTTGCAGGCGGTGAGATCAATATCCCAAGAGCGGATCCCTGGAAGAGAAATTGTTGTTGTGAGGAATACCCCACCTTTTCCAGACAGCTTACACACTGAAAGAAATATGACATACCCAGTGCAGGTAAATATAAGACCCATAATAAATAACTCAGAACTCACAATTCAAAATTAAAAAAAAAAAAAAACAGTTTTCAAAGAGTACAATTAAAAACAATGCAGCATGTCCTCTTAAAAGCATCCTCAACATAGCTTTAGGCTTCAAGATGTCAGGACCAAACAGGGCCAGGGAGCTCCATAGACATTGCCAATACACACAAACACGCGCACACACAGAGAGAGCCATGCATCACCCCTTTCTGAAACGTACTGGCAGCCCACAGTTTAGTTCCAAGCAATGTCCCCTTCCCAGGCACAGCTGATGGGTTTCTTACCTCAAGAGCTTCACTCCCTGCAGCACTCCAGAGGATCATGGGAGGAAGCGAGAGAAAGGCTGCCTTTTCTAAGAGGCCCATGGCAGCCAAGGGAACATGAGGGGAGCCACACACTCCATCTGCTCTGAGAAGATGGCAAGGAGGTCCAAGGGCTTCCTTCTTCCCCAACAGACACATGCTGAAACACCAGCTCAGCACGCTCTGGCGGCTTACATAAGGCCAGCGCAGCCTGCATCAGCCAAGACACAAGGCTGCAGCTCTTGCAAGAGGCCCCAGCATCTCTGCTGGGGTTGTGCTCTTGCCTTTTGAGAAAGACAGCTGCCTGGGGGAAGGTCCCCCAACAGACCAGGGGGGTCTGCCTCATTTTGGCAGCAGAAAGGACCCCTTGGAGGCGGTACAAGCTTAGCACCCAGCCTCCTTCAGCCCCACCCCCCAAACACACACAGTCCAGCAGGCAAATGGCTGAAGAGCATATGCTCAAGGACCAGCCAGCATGTGCCAGTGAGTGCAGATGGCAAACGAAGCAAATGCACACGGGGCAGCCTGAGCACCAGCCTGACTTAGAAGAGGCCTGTGTGAGAGAGGCAGAATCAAAGCTTCACATTCACCAGACCATTTACAGATTAGCTCCTGGCCCCATCTGCTCATGTGATTCCTCAGCAGCTGAAAATGGGCAAAAGACCCAGCGCACTCAACCAGCCACAGCAAGCACCCTGAAACAGAGCCCCAGCCCCCAGCAAAAAGTTGGTGCCAGCGCTTGTCAAAAGGAGCTGATCTTTGCAAGTCCACAAAACCTCTGGAAAACCAAACGTGGAGTGGCCTGACAAAAAAGAAAAAACCCACACAGCTCCCATGGACACCTATGTGAGCCTGTAGAAAGCCCAATTAGCAAACCCTCAGATTCGTAAGTACAGCTTTGCTTGAGAAAAGGCATTTCCCATTGTGTTTCCCTTTATGTTAAGCCAAGCAAACCCTCTGCACATCAAGCCACTGCTCAGAAAAGACACCCCTGTCGTCCCCTTACACTCAGTGTGGCTTAAGCAAGGGTCTCCCAAATCTCAGTCCTAAAATCAGATAGCCCTCCAGACACTGGGCTACAACTCCTAGCAGCCACCAACAGTGAAAAGCATTGGGAGCTGTAGTTCAACAACATCTGGAGGGCACCATGCCTCCTACTTGGGTTGTAAACCTTTCAGGAAGCAAATCCAGGAACACCAGAAGTGTCACTTTGTCACTGCAGTCCAACACCATGGATGCTGATCGGCAGCAATGCCTCCCAATGTTTTTTTTTTGGGGGGGGGGGTTACTTTCCCTCCCAGCAACTGAACCAGGGACCATCTGCATGCCAAATGAGTTTCCCTGCCTGCTGAACCGAAAAAGATCTGGGTTTGGACAACACACAGAACAAGAATTTTAAAAACTCTTAACCCGAAAGCCACATCTGTTTGAGGGCATTTTTGGCTGTTTGCCATTTTGGGATCTTGAAAAGAGGGAAAATGGGGATTAAAACTAGGAGGCCATTTGGGTTCTGACCTCTTTTCCCAGGACCAGCCCCACAAAAAGGTCCTGCTTAGACAGAGGGGAAGATGGGAGGGCATGCCTGGACCTTCAATCCACCCGTCTCACCTCTCCCCCTTCAAAAAACCTTGGACGCTTTGCCTTTAAAAGGAGGAAAGAAATATCAGAAAATCCATTGCACTTGTTTCCTGTTTGGTGGCAGGAGAGAGGAAGCCCATCAGAAATGGGAAGCGCATCAGCCCTCCAGGAGACGGAGGGGACAAGGCGGTGGATGTTGTTCAGACAGAGCCATCTGCCTCTGCAGTCACAGAACTAAGGACAAAATGACAGCCAGAGTCCAGATCTAAACTCAGATGGTCAAACAGTTATCTCCACACCTCAGCACTGCTAACAAAAAACTCTCAATACCTCCATAAGGACTGGGAACTTTCTAAAGAGCCATATGCATTTGACTTCCTTTTCCAATCCAAATGCCCGGGAGGCAAAGCTGCTTGGCATTCCTTGCCAAGGAGAGGAGGAGTGGCGCTTTCATCCCAGCTGCCAGGGAAGGAGGAGACAGGTGCACCTCTTGGCTGGGAGGATGCCCACCTGCCGGCACCTTGCAGGAGCGAAGAGAAAACCGGCCCGGCGGCAATGGGGAGGCCTCGCAGGGAAGGCGTAATTAAAAGCAATTTGCTCTTGAGGAAAAGTTAACAAAGAGAGACACTTTGCTTGCCAGCCTCTGTCTCACCCTGAATGAGCGGGGCCCATCTGCTCCCTTGGATATTGGCCGGGTGGCCAGCTGGAGCGCCTCCCCTTCCCTCCCCTCTCCCCCCATGTGTGGGTCCCCCCAAGCAGAAAACGGGACCCTTTGTGTCAAGCAGCAGGGTTGCACCTGACCTCGGCTGCAAGAGAGGGATGGATGCCAGGATGGAGGCAACATCTTTGGAAAGCCTCCCTCTGGGTGTGCTTGACTACAGTTCCCATCAGCCCCAGCCAGCAAGGCCACATCCTGACATCAACTGCAGTTCAGCATCTCTGGAGGGTGCCTCTCCACTTAACCATTCACTTGGCACTGCACCATGATGTGCTTCAACACAGAGCCTTTTTTGGAAAACAGAGGTGCAGGGAGCCTGCAGGGACAGCAGCACAGCAAGCGCTTTCCTGACTCCTGCAAATCTGGCTTTAGCCACAAATGTGGCCTGCAAATGTGGGCCAGGAGAAGGGGCAGGTGAAGGAGAACTCCTCCTTGGCAGTCTGGCTTCCAAGAAAGAGCAATGGAGGAAGGTGCCTGCAGTTTCTCCAAATCCCCCTCTCTGGTGCTTATTCTGGACAATGCCCCGCGAAGCTCACGTTCCACCCACGGATGAGGCCACACTGAAAATGGCAAGTGGCCATAGCTACATGAGCTCAGGTCCAGAGCTCAGCCGAGCAACCGCCGTCCACTATTCATGCCCAGACTCCTCCACGCTTGTTTTCTGCTGCTCTAGAGAACAGGACCCGGAACAATGGATGCAAGCTCCAGGAAAAGAGATTCCACCTCAACATTAGGAGGAACTTCCTGACAATAAGAGTTATTCGTCACTAGAAAACACTCCCTCGGAGATTGTGGTGGAGTCTCCTTCCTTGGAGGTCTTTAAGCAGAGGCTGGATGGCCATCTGTCGGGGATGATTTGATTTAAGAGTTCCTGCATGGCAGAATGGGGTTGGACTGCACGGTGCTTGTGGTCTCTTCCAACTCTATGATTCTATGCTCCGGCCAGGAGCTCTGCCTTCCTGCCCATCTCCTTCTGGGCAGTCCTCCGCATTCAGTAACAGAAAAGCCAAGGAGGGCTGGGGTCTTGTGTTTTTTAAAAAGCCCCAAGTCCTCTTCCAGCTTGATCACGTGGGAATCAGACTTAGAATCACCTCACAGGGAAACCTACTCCTCAGCAGCCCAGATGGGAAAGTCCTATAGACGCAGGAGGCAGGCTGAGCGCTGTAGCTCTTGAGAATCCGATGGGAAGCAGCCCTAGAGAGCAAGCGCCAACTACAGATGTGCCAGCTGGCCTTAAATGCCCCCTCCTCCAACGCTGGAGCGCCACAAAGCGGGTCCTTGATTGACACCAGAGTGGGGGGGGCCAGAGGATTGGCCCGGCTTTGTCTCCTGGCAAGGCACTGGGAGGAGGCCTGGATGATAGGAGCCTAACCAAAGCTCAGGCCACAATGGAAAGACATCCTCTCAGGGGGAGGAAAGCCCCCTAGAAAGGGAGCTCCTCGACTTTCTGCCTGCACCAGCTCTTTCCTCTTTTCGTCCATGCGAGGAAAAAGGCCTGTTGCCCCGATTCCTTTGGGCACTCCTTCATTTCCTTTGCCCAGCTTCACGGAGCGGAAGCTGTTTGGCATCACAAGCCCTCGGTGCAGAAAGTGGTTGTGAGAACAAACAAAAAAACCCCAAGGGATTCCTATCCACAGCACCTCCAAGGACCCCTCTCCTCTTTTTATCAAGAGCAGCAACCTTTTCCCAGCTCAGAGGCTCTGTGCATCCCCACAGCCATGGGCCAGGCTCTTCCCTGGGTTTCTCAGGGCTGTTTTTTCCTTCCCGAATGAGACCCACAGAGGACTCTTTCTCCCTCCGAACACTTGCAGGGGTGCTCCAGGCAAGCAGCTAAAGGCTCCTCCTCAGCATCCCTCCTTTCATTGCAGGGAGAAAGGCTGGCTCGGTTCTTAGAGGCTTTTGCATCTCATGACCAGGACTGCGCTCGCAGCTGTTCCGCTGGATTTGTTCGGCATGACAACATTTTTTAAGTTAAAACTTATAATCCGATGCCAGAGGCACATATACCTAACCCTTCGGACAGGCAGCTGACTAGTGCACAGCTCTGCCATGAAAGAAACTACAGCTGCATCCGCAGTGGAGGAATAGCCTGGTTTGGCACCACTTTGCAGCATCCTGGCTCAGGGCTATGGAATTCTGGGAGTTGGGAGTTTGTTGTGGGGTCCGGAACGGAGCTCCGCTCTGGTCCGGACCCCACAACAAACTCCAACTCCCAGAATTCCATAGCCCTGAGCCAGGATGCTGAAAAGCGGTGCCAAACCGTGTTATTCCTCCAACGTGGATGCAGCCTACATTAAACTTTACAGGGCTTTTGTTCCAAAGCCACCATGATAGATATGTATTTTCAAAGAGGATTTACACTCTCACACTCTTCATAAAGCCTTTTTAAAAGACGACTCCGAAGGTATTTATTCCGACACCCTCTTTCTCGCCAATTCTGTGTCTCTGTTATTCTTCCCAAAGACTTCATAAAAACCGCTTTGTCTTCACGGTCCTCTGCTCCACGGTGCTTATAAACTCTCCTCCAGATAAAAATACACACCTTTTTAAAAACCATTTTTACTCTTCCTTTCTATACATAACAAAAGAGGAATGTTACGAAAGCCAACTAGGAACACAGTTGGTGCCACCCGGTTCCCTCTCTTTGTGTCTGGACATCATGTTTATTTCGCTTTACTCACAAAACACAAGCGTCGTATCCATGTTTACCTGGAAGGCGGTTCCGCCGACTCCGACGGGGCTTTTTCTCAAAAGGATTTGTCGCACAAGCTTACTTTTAAAAACAGTCAGACACTTGGTTGCCCTGAATTGAGATTTTACCGACGTGTGTTAGATTTTTTAAATAAATGTCCTTTGCAAAAACCTTCCGGCCAGCCAGCCGTGGTCAGTTTTGCTCAGAGAGCATCGGAAGGGATTCAATGGACTGGAGGAAGAGGAAGAGGGCAAGGCTCTCTCAATGGAAGACTTGCCTTTGCCTGGAAGAAGTGGGAAGAAAGCATGGCTTTTGGGAGGAAATAACCCAGTTTGGCACCGCTTTCATTGCCTTGGCTCAATTGCTATGGAATTCTGGGAGTTGGAGTATGTTGTGGGGCCCAGAGCGGAGCTCTGCTCCGCTCTGGGCCCACAACAAACTCCAACTCCCAGAATTCCATAGCAATTGAGCCAAGGTAATGAAAGCGGTGCCAAACTGGGTTATTTCCCCGGTGCGGATGCAGCCTAAGACCACAAACTCCAACCCAGGCCTCATTCCTCCCCTTTCACACTCCCTTCTTCTTTTTCCCCAGGCTCTCCCTCTGGCCCACCTGGCAGGGCTGTTGTTTTGTTCCTGGGAAGGAAGGGGAGCTTTGACCCACTCCGATTGATGTCAGAGGAGCGGGCTACAAATAAACATTATTATTATTATTATTATTATTGACACAAGGCTATTTATTGAGTCCCACAAGCCCCTTCCTTCCCTCCCTTTCCTGGCCCACCTGGCAGGGCTGTTGTGCTGGCAGCAAAAAGGCCCTCTCTGTGACACAAAGCCATTTGTCATGACCCAGCTCCCTCCAAGGGAGACCCAAGGCCTGGCCCACCTGGCAGGGCTGTTGTGCTGGCAGCAAAAAGGCCCTTCCATGAGCCAAGGGGACCCCCCTTTTTAACTCCCTGTGAGACAAGGCCATTTGTCATGACCCAGCTGGCCCACCTGGCAGGGCTGTTGTGCAGGGGCTGGCTCCTGAGGGCCCTGGGAGGCACAACAGCCCTGCCAGGTGGGCCAGGCCTTGGGCCTCCCTCTGAGACCAAGCCTTTCTATATGAGCCCCCCTTTGGACTCCCCACTTCCGGCCCCCCTCCCTTCCTCCCCACTTCCGGCCCCCTCCTCACCGGCTCTGACGGCCCCCAGCGCCGCCCTCCGCAGCCCGGCCCTCCCTCCTCCGGGGCCGAAGACCACCACCAGCGAGAACCGGGACGAAGACGAGGCAAAGGAGGCGGAGGTCTCTCGGGGGCCGTCTCCCGCCGAAGCAGCAGCCGCAGCAGCCGCAGCAGCCGCCATCTTGGTCGGCGCCTCAGAGGCGTCCGTTGGCCACGCCCACCGCCCTCGCTTTTTAAAGACTCCGCTCGCGCCGGCCACGCCCACTCGCGTCACCGGTGGCCAATGAGAAAGGAGGAGAGGAGCGCGAGGGCGTGGCCTACTTCTTTCTTTCTCTACTACTGGCTCCTTTTCAAGGAGACTAAGAGACGGTGCTTCTGCGCATGCGCAGCAGCGGAAATGACACTGGCTGGATCAGGGCTATGGAATTCTGGGAGTTGGAGTTTGTTGTGGGGCCCAGAGCGTAGATACTCCAACTATTGTTATATTTATATATAACAATTATATATATTTATATATAAATATATAAATACATATATATATTTATATATAACAAATATATATATTTGTATATATATATAGTTGGAGTTTTATTGTGGGTCCCAGAGCGGAGATACTCCAACTCCCAGAATTCCATAGCAAGTGAGTCAGACAACAAGTTAAAGCTCTGTGCCCCCACAACATACTCCAACTCCCAGAATTCCATAGCAAGTGAGCCAGACAACGAGCCCTGGGCCCGACAAACTCCCAGAATTCCATAGCAGTTGAGCTTGACAACGAGCTCTGGGCCCCACAACATACTCCAGCTCCCAGAATTCCATAGCCTTGAGTCAGAAAAATAGTTCAACCTTGAACTCTGGGCCCCACAACAAGCTCCAGCTCCCAGAACTCCATAGCCTTGAGTCAGAAACCTTGAACTCTGGGCTCCACAACCAAGTCCAACTCCCAGAATTCCACAGCAATTGAACCAGACCAAGAGTTAAAGCGGTGCCAAACTGGGTTATTTCTCCAGTGTGGATGCAGCCTGTGTTATATTACATTACAAAAGGGATATGTTTTGTTGGACCGCAACACCCATCCGCCTCAGAAAGGGATGGGAGTTGTAGTCCACAGTCACAGCTTAGTCCTGGGTTAATAATGTGCCTCGAATCCTCATTGATGGGTCCCATCCTTGGTACTGAACACTCCCTTCCTTGGGACTACAGTTCCCAGAATCCCACAGTTCCAAAGCAGCCCTGGTCTGCTGCCCCCAATGGCCTTTCTCCCTTAAGAAGAAGAGGCCTATAAAAGCCTCCTTGAGGAGGCCAGGAGCCTGTTGTTGGGTTGGGTCCATGATGTTTGCCTTCTTTCACAAAATGGTTCCTTCTTTGAGGGAGGCCGGGGCCCGCCTTGTGCCTCTCCTTCTCCTTCTTTTGGGGTGTCTCTGCAGGGCTGGCGCTTTTTGGGAGGCCTCTTTGCTCCGCTGCGAGGACCGAGGCATGCGCCTCCTCTTGAACCCAGGGCCAAAGGCCTCCTCTTCGGTGGTGGTCAGGCTCCTGGGTAAGTCTGGACTAGGCCTTGGGGGCCTTTCACAATCCAATGCCGTGGAAATTAAAACTAATTTTTAATCGTATTTTCGGCTAACGCTTACTTTAGGCCTTAAGGCTGCGTCCACACTGGAAAAATAACTCAGTTTGATACTGCTTTAACTGCTCTGGCTCAAGTGCTATGGAATTCTGGGAGTTGGAGTTTGTTGTGGGTCCAGAGCGGAGCAGAGCTCCGCTCTGGGCCCCACAACATACTCCAACTTCCAGAATTCCATAGCCTTGAGCCAGATAGAGCTTCTAAGGCTTTGCTCTGGAGCCCACAACATATTCCAGCTCCCAGAATTCCATAGCCTTGAGCCAGATAGAGCTTCTATAGCTCTGCTCTGGAGCCCACAACATATTCCAGCTCCCAGAATTCCATAGCCTTGAGCCAGATAGAGCTCTGCTCTGGACCCCACAACAGACTCCAACTCCCAGAAACAGCCTTGAGCCAGAAAAGAGTTAAAGCGGTGCCAAACCGGGTTATTTCTCCAGTGTGGATGCAGCCTAAGCCTTAAAGCTCCGGTCCTTTTAATGCCTTTATTTACTCAGGAGCAAGGCCTCTCCTTTGGCAGAAAAGAAGAGTAAAACCCCAAAGTTCTGGCTGTTGTTCTTCTTTTGGAAAGGTTGTCCTTCTTAGATTTCTCTGGAAGAAGGCTGCAAGGTATTGCTAATAATGAGGAAGGTCACTCAGCAGCGCAGCTCAGCAGTTCTTAAAATGCCCCCCTTTTTTTGGAAAAAGCAGACGCCGCTACCTTCCCTGCTCTGCCTACTATATTACTTTGAAAATAGCTCAGCATAAAAACCCAAAAAAAGGTCTGCTTTGCACCGAAAGGTTGAAGAAGAGCCATCCGTCATGCCTTCCTTTTCAGGCACCTGCAGGTCCTTATTACTACCTACTTCTTTATTTTTTAATTGCCAAAACCTGCATTGGGGGTTTCTGCAAACATTCAAGGGAGTATATTTTAAGCCCCTTTCCCTCCAAGGGGCCTGAGCCTAGAGCTGACCAAGGGATTTGACCCATGATTTGCTCGGTTTCCACCTTCATGAAACTGATGGGCTTTAGGATGCGGCAACACATCCCTGTTGGGTTACAAAGCTCCCTCTCCCTACAATGGCCATGCTGGCTGCGGATGATGGGAGTTGCCATGATTCAGAGGGTCACACCGCTTGGAGAAGGCTCCTGGGCAAAGTTGTCTTGAGTTGCATGGAAGGTGTGCGGCCTGGTTGTGGGTGGGATTGTGTTGGGCATTACGGACTCATTTATTTTCCTCCCTTCCTCCCTCTCTCTGGCTTCCCAAAGACCCCGAAGGCAAGCCCCATCTCCTGAAGAACGACTCCGTCTGTGGGACGTGGGTGGCCCCCGGCCCCAAGGGCTCCATGGTGGCGATGGTGGCCTTTGCTGGGTGCTACGTCAAGACGCAGGTGAGGATTTCACAGGGGCAAGAGGGGGCATCTCACCACTGTTAATCCCTCCTTGCCCCCGGAGCACAGGACAAAGGTGCCTTGTGGGGACTGTATTCCACAGAACCCTCATGGAAGTTGTAGTCCCCCCAGATGTCCCCAGCATTGTTTTTAGTGTGTGTGTGTTCACTGATCTCTTGCCTTTCCCTTAGCTGTTAAAATCAGTACAGAAGATCACACAAAGTATCAGTGATATGCACACTCACATTCTCAGAAGTGTAGAATGATCCAGGCACCTTGGCTTCTGCCTTCTCCAGTTGCTAAAGATGAAACTGAGCTGCATCTATGCCAAATTTTCTTAAAATCCTGCCCTTCCCAGGAGGCTCAGGCAACAGCAAACTGCTGCAGCCTTAGCAACCTTGCTAAGAATTTTGTCCATCTTGACTGCACTCTCTGGCTGCATCCACACTGGAGAAATAACCCGGTTTGGCACCGCTTTAAGTGCCCTGGCTCAAGGCTCTGGAATTCTGGGAGTTGGAGTTTGTTGTGGGCCCGGAGTGGAGCAGGGCTTAAGGAAGGAAGGCCCCACAACAAACTCCAACTCCCAGAATCCCATAGCCTTGAGCCAGGGCACTTAAAGCGGTGCTGAACCAGGTTGTCTCCAGTGTGAATGCAGCCTGAGATTCCTTGGCCTCACAGGTCCCAGTTTCCATCTGTGAAATGGTGAAGGGAATGGAAAAAGCCCAGTCCTTGGTATCAAAGGTGTAATTGTTGACTTGGGTTCCTCTTAGGATGGGACCCACCGGACAACCGTCCATTTCGAAGGCCTGGGGGCAGACGGTCGGATGACGTCCTACAAGGAGGAGCTGAGGTGCCCAGAGCCACTTCTCGGTACGTTGAATGCTTTGCCTCTTTTCCTTCTTTCCTCTTTTTCTGTATCCTTCCCCATGTTTAAAGACAGCTGTCCGGTCACCTCTCAGTCATCTCTTTCCAAGCTAAACACCCCCAACTTCCCTAAGCCCTTCCTCATAAGGGCTGACTTGCCTTGGTTGCCCTCCTCTGGGTGTCTTGTTTCCCTGGCATCTTTTGCTGCAAAATGAGTCCAACCTGCCCCTACCTTAAGTCAGTGGAGGCAGGGGAGAAGGAAGAATCCTGCCCTTCCCAGTAGAGTTGGGCAAAAGCAAATAGCTGCAGCTTCTCCTGCTCTTCCTCATTCATGACTTTGCTAACCCTTGTTTGGCCACCTGGGTCTCAGTTTCCATCTGAGAAGTGTTGGGGGCAAAGCAGTGGCCCGTGGCTCCTATCAATGGCTGGCTCTGAAGGCTTTTTGGTGGCCTAGACCCTGCAGCCCCAGTGAGGAGGACTGTGAGCTCACAAAGCGGGTGATGCGGCGCAAGGGAGTCAGGAGGGCCTTATGGCCCAAGTAGCCTTCCTGGGGAGATGAGGGAAGGAGGGGAGCAGAGTTATGCCCTCCACGTTATGTCCACGATGTTCCACTTACGCTCCTTGGCAACTCTCTCGGTGGTTCTTTGCTCTTATGGGACCCTCACCGTTGCTGTGAAGAGGGGGGACAGTGGCAACTGGGGGGTGCATCAAAACCAGACATTACTCTTCTGGGGTAAGTTTGCAAGAATTATCGCTATCAAATTCAGGGCGTCCAAAAAGAAGGGACGCACCTTTAAAAACAAAATTGTCTGGGAGCCTTATGTTTGCGTTATTAAAACATGGTATTAAAATACAGTATCTGGTTAAAATAACAAAATGCAATTTAAAAAGACATTAAAAACAGTTCAGTGCAAAAGAATACTTTTAAAAGTTTTCTGTTTTAAAAGCCTGGCAGATATAGACAGATGACCCCTCTGCCAACCCTTCTGGCATCGGCCGCAAGCTCTCCTGTGGCCCTTTCAACTGGGGTTTGCAAGGACCTTAGACACAACCAGCAACAGCAGAGCCATATTATGGAGTAGGACATATTATTATGCCAATAAAATTGAGAGTTTTCCCAGACATTGAGATTTTTTGGCCAAAACTCGAGACCTAGGGATGTCCCCTGGTGATGCCAGCCAGTTGCACAAAGTACCAGCCACATTTGCTCACAGCTTGTCATTCAAACACACACGGACAATACTTTCTGGTTTGCAAATCTTATTTGAATCACAGATCAAGGCGAAATGAGAGGTTTATTTCTTCTCGCCTACCTAAGTAGACAAGATAAAAAAATATTTAATCTAGCTTACTTGTTTCTTGATAGGAGGTGGGTGCTGAGCAGAGGGTGAGCCCTGGCAATACAATGGCTGAGAATGAAGGAAGAAGCTAACTATGGTGTTTATCAGACTACAGAAATTGGAAGCATAATCCAATGGCAGTCTGAATGCAATCATGGGTTTTCACGTTATTGCGTGAGAGACTACCATATGCATTTTCGGGCAATGGGAAGTCCTTCCGAATGCAGTTGTGGGGTTTCACGTTATTGCGTGAGAAGCTATCACATGTAATTTCAGGCAATTTCAGGCAATGGGAAGTCATTCCAAACGCGATGCAATGTCAATATGCAATCACATAAATTCGCTGAACTAGCAAATTCACTCATTTTCAAACTGGCCCCACTTTCATTTCTTTCATAATTGAGAGAAATTTATCCCGTGTGATAAACTCCTATGTAAATACAGAGACACACATAACACTCCTGCCCTTGCAATTTGCAGCAAGAAATCCATGAAGCCTTGCAAATGGTACCCAGCTGGTGCTCTCCTGAGTGAGTTGGAGATTTGCAGGGCACCCTTTCCTCTTGCTCAGCCCTCCAGAACTGCAGCATTTTCATCCCTGTCTCCTGCCTGGAGATGACCCATACAAACTGGAGACTCTGGGCAGCTCTAGAAAGTCCCTGTGAGACTGGGAGGGGTGCAGCTGTTTGCCTTGGCAGTTGAGCCCGATCTGAAGACGGTGGCTGCGGGTGGGGGGGGGGGTGATTGCAAAACGCACAAAACTGCCAAAAACGTTGTGCGTTGCAAATGTGGAATTGCGACCTCATTGCAAAACAAGGCTGCTTTCTGAAGAAGGGTGTATGTGTGTGTAGCTCCCTTGACACTTGGAGATTGGCATGTGTCATGCCCCAATTGCTCCTGTGCCTCAGATATTGGCTGTTTGCTGGCCGGCGTTCCTTGATCAATCGAGGGGCCAGATGATCAATGGGCGCAGCAGCTCCAGGCCTCCCACTCGGTTAGGGACCCAGGGCTGAAGGAAAACAGCAGCCATTTTAGCAGCTGCAGATCATCCCAGACAGTTTGGGGGATTGTTTCACTCCACACATCAAGAATGCCGGGTTTTCTAAAATCTGATTTTCAAACCTTTGCTTTGACTAGTCTTTTACAGAATGCTATTTACTTATCACGCCTCACTCCAGGAGCCCTGGGAGCTTAAATAGGGACTTCTAACAAATATGAGGCTGAGTAAAGAGGGTAAATAATAATTAAGTTCCCTGCAGCTTGAAAAGGGGAAGCGAACAAAATAAGAGTAAACCAGGAAGGAGTGTGCAGTTGCATGGCTTGAGGGAGCATGGATGTTGCCTCTCTGACCAAGGGCCTTTTCTCTCTCTTTCCAGCCCTGGACCCACCCGGCCTCAGTCTCTGCTCAGCCATCCCGGCTTCAGACCGACTCCCCTGCAGTCCTGGCAGCCCCCATCCGGTCAGCCCCACGGAGTGTGCAGAACTGGGCTGCTGCTACAACCCCCAGGACCGGCTGGCTCCCTGCTTCTATGCCCACAAAGGTGAAGGAAGGGGCCCTGGAGGGCTGGGCAGCGCAGCGTTAGTCCTCCTCAAAGGCAGGAGGAAGCAGACCTTCCTCTTCCCATGTGGATGGTTGGGGGCTTCCATGCCTTCCTTCTGTTCCCTAAAAGAGATACAGAAAGACATAGTCCTTGCCAGGGTCGTGGTGAAGCTGAGACTTCGCAGGACTCAAGCACGACAACTTGGACCAGGACAAAGGCTGATATCACTGTCTCCTTCTCCTTTCTGAGTAGCAGCAATTTTAACAGTAGTTGGAAGGAAAGTCATTTCCCTCCTCCCCCTGTTACAGGGAAATTTTTGTGGTACATTAAGAGCCATTAGGTGGACAAAAAACCTCCACTCCTAATCGGCAAGTACAGATTTTGGACCCCCAAATGTTGCAAAAAGAAGGGGAGAGGGCCAGTGTGAAATAGCTCAGTCTCTGAAGTTTGAAATCTAGATTTTTCTGCCTCCTCCTCTGACAGTGACAGTCCGCTGCACCCCGAATGGCATGTTCTCCATTGCAGTCTCCAAGAACACCACCCACCCGCCTCTCAGCTTGGATTCGGTGCACCTCCTGAGCAGCCAAGGGGCCGCGTGTGCCCCTGTGGCCAAGAACAACATGTTTGTCGTCTTCCAGTTTCCGCTGTCTGCCTGCGGGACAGCTTCCAAGGTGAGGGGCCGGGTGCTGATAGATGAGCATCACCCTGACACACTCACACCCCAGCCCAAACACCATATTCACACGCTTTGGGCACACAGGTGTGGGCCAAGCTCTGTGTGTGGGCAAGGGCCCAAGCCCACATCCCTCCTGCGGTCCACCTATGCATTCACACCCCCTGAGACAGAGGCCAAAAGCTGCACCCGGTCTCAATGTTGTGAAGATCTGGAGCCCCGTTCCTTGAAAGATCTTCAATGGACACAGCAGCCCCTGCAGAACTTAAAAGGCACTTCAGCATTGTTCTGCTCATTGCATTTGCCTAGCTAATCCCTCAAGCACTCTTGCTTGATTTTTTCTTGTTAATATAATCATTATAACATCTACATATTATGGAGGGTGGGTGGGTGGAAATAAGACAGATTCTGATTAAATGTTAGGAAGAGCTTCCTAGGAGTCAGAACAGTTCGGCTGGGGGATTGGCTACCCCAGGACAGCAGTGGGCTCCCTTTTGCTGGAGGCTCCTAAAAAGCGGTGGATTTCCTGCTGCATCAGTGGGTTGGACTGGATAGCCCTTGGGGACCCCTTCCAACCCAGACCTTCACACATGACAACAACCAGTGGAATGAAGCTGGGAAAAGGCAGCACTCCAATTCTGCTTTGGCCTCCCCACAGAAAAACCTAAATGCCCCGGCCATTCTTGTTCTCTGTTCAAGGAATCTGAAAGCCAGCGGGTTTATGAGAACGAGCTCTTGGCGGTCCAGCAAGTCCTTACATCCAGACTGGGATCCATCACCCGCGACAGTGACTTCAGGTAATGGAGCATGGATATGGTGGGTCTCTGGAGATGGGGAGGAATCCTGAAAAGTAGTCATCGCTTGGGGCAAAATGAACCTATCTCCCCTCTAGGCTGACCGTCCGGTGTAGCTACTCAGCCGAGGAGTCCCTCCCTGCCAACGTCCTGGTGGCCGCTCCTCCTCCCTTGGCCCCAGTGGCCCAGCAAGGGCCTCTTTCCCTGGAGATGAGGATCGCCCGTGGTGAGTCAGGCGCATGGGTTGCAGACGAGGAGCCACGCGGGTGGGACCTCTGCAGAAAAGACCCCTGGTGCTAGATCTTGGGTTTGCAAAAGCCCACCAACACTGCCTTCCTCCACTGGAAAGGGAGAAATGGAGAAGTCGTGTGGTTCTGGTACTCCCAGGCAAGCAAAACAAAGCCATTGTGGGTCGGTTGAGATCCTCTCTACCATCACTACCACCTTGCAACCCCAGGGCAGGCTCAGTTGTACTGACCTAGATCAGAGGAACCCACAAAGTCAGTTATGGTATTGGTATTGTGTTCCTGCCTTGAGCTTGGAGAAATTATTCCAGGAGGGCTAGGAAGGAGGCCTGGAGTGTTGCCAGGGATTGCCAGCAGACCCACATGCTGGACAAATGGGTGGGTCGGGGTCTTTCCCTCCCTTTCTTTCCATCCCAATCATAACTGCCCCCTTCCACTCCTCAGACGAGAGTTACTCATCCTACTTTACGGACTCAGACTACCCAGTGATGAAAGTCCTCCGCGACCCGGTTCACGTTGAAGTCCGTCTTCTTGGGAGGAGAGACCCGATGCTGGTGCTGCTTCTGCATGAGTGTTGGGCCACCCCCAGCACCAACCCTTTGCAGAGACCCGACTGGCTGCTCCTGGAGGACGGGTCAGTGAGCAAGCGGGACCCAGGCGGGCACTTTTAAAATATCCCAGTTTCTCGTCCGTCCTTCTACTTTCTGCCTTTATCTCCAGCTATTTTCAAGTGCTGCAAACTGAGTTCAGAGTGCAAAAATAGTTTGCATTCCAGCATGGAGAAGAGGAGAGTGGCAGAATGCACACATAGCGGCACAACAGTTTGCAATGTCTAGCACATTATTTGGTGGCCCTTATACAATCAGTCCTCAAACATCTGTGCATTTAAGCCACCTTGAAGCAAGATTCCAAAGGTAGAGAGCTGCTGGTGCTGACCTCTGTTCTGTCTGCCCCAGCTCTGCATCCATGAAAGCTAGAAAGTTGCTTTTGTTTCCTTTCCCATTCTAATAGTGAAGGCTATGCCCACTTTGTGTAGCTTCCTGGTGGCCTGCCTGCTCACTACCAAATCTCTCCCCTTCAGGTGCCCTTATAAAGGAGACAACTACCAGACCCAGCTGGTGCCCATCGGATTGGACTCGGGGCTGGCCTTTCCATTGCACTACCAGCGCTTCATTATCAATACCTTCACTTTTGTGGACTCTGCCTCCCAGACGATGCTCACTGGGCCGGTAAGAGCGGAGAGAAGGGTAGCAGTCCCAGGTTTTAGTCAGAGCTATCCAAGGAACAGGGGCAGGCCATTTTGGTGGATCTGGAGAGGAGAAGAAGTGTCCAGAAGTTCATTTCTGGTTTAAATAAGACCATTAGAATCATAGAATCACAGTTGGAAGAGACCACAAGGACCCTGATCCAGTCCAACCCCCTGCCATGCAGGAACTCTCCATCAAAGCATCCCCGACAGAAATAAGAGAGAAGCTGCCTCTTTATTGCTTAGAAAGAAAACCACCACTCCTGAAAGTAGCAAACCATTAGTACCCAGAAAATCAGTCTGCAAAGGGATCTTGCAGCAACTTGGAGACTAACTGAAAAAAAGAAGTTGGTAGCACGAGCTTTTGTAGCCTTTGAGTCTTCTTCCTCAAATGCATGTTTGCATGTTATTGTAATTTTTATAGGGGGATATACATCATCTGAGTGCAGGCATCCCTCAGTAAACCAGGCAGATGTTTTTCTGGACACGATTGTTTTGATAGGAAATTTGCTACCAGAGGGAGAAATAACATGGAAAAAGTAGGGAGAGGTTCCCACATTGCAAAAAAAGGGGCAGTTTATCATGGTTTTTATCAAGCTTTTTATTGAAAACTAACAGTCTGCACATGTGAAATAAAAGAACCAGGTCAGGTTTCAGAAGTAAACAAAAATGTGATGAACTTTCTAGGGACGACTTGAAAGCTTTTTGCAAAAGGTCATGACTTTTATTTTTCTTTCACCAGCCTCTGCTTATGATTTCCATTTTGGTGGCCAAACTTCTAGAGCGACATGAGTCAGGCTCATCCGCTCTCTCTCTTTCTCTTGGTTTTGCTCTTCCCTTCTCACATGATCCCTTATCACGCTTTAATTCAACAAGATATCCGGTCCTTGCTTCTGCAGCTCCAGTGTCTTCTCTTCCTCCCAACCCAGGTCTACTTCCATTGCAGCGTCTCGGCCTGTGCGCCATCCAGACTGGAGACCTGTAGCATCCAATGTGAGGTGCCAACGCCGCCCCGAGGGAGAAGTAAGTCCTCCCTGGGGGTCTCTGGGGGGTGAGGTTCAGCCCCAGTTTTAAGCAGGGAGTGGTTTCTGTCTCACTGGGGGCAGTGGATCTGAGTTCAGATTCAGCCAAGGCTTTAGAGGAAGATGTGTCAGATGCCAGAGCCCATCCCTCCATTCCTTTGGAAGAGAATGCCTTTAAAACCCATTGGGGATCTGCGACTGATGGGTGGTGTAGTCCCAACATGTCTGCTGGGTGCCAGTTTGTGACGGGAAAAAACTCCTGTGGTTCTCCAACCTGCTAATGCTTCTCCTTCTCCTTCCTTGCCCTCCAGGACAGCGAGCGGCACGAAGGCACCGTCCAGCCCTACAAAAGCTGCAGACGCTGGTGACCTCGGAGGGGGCCGTGGACTTCTTGAGTGATGCTGTGGAGGTCTCCTATTCCGAAAGTAAGGATGGTGGAGGGGAACGTGGGACAGTAGACTTCTGCCCAGGGTGGGCTACTTGAGCGGAGTGCTTCTTTCATAGAATCTGAGGGCTGGAAGGGTCAGCCCAGTGGTCCTCCAGTCCATCCGCCTCCCATCCAGTCCACCGCTTGCTGCCAGGGCAAGGAATTGGCTGCTCACACAGCCCTGAGAGATGGGCACCCAGCCTCTTCTTTTAGTTGTTTCTTTGGTTGGCACCCAACAGCCCCTCTGCAGGCTCCTATTCTTGGGGAAAGGCAAGCCATAATGCTCCAGTACGTGGCCCTAAAGCTGAAGTATGGCTCTTTTGTGGATTTTGTTCTGTTTTTCCTTTTTTCTCTTTTGCTCTTCTGTTTCTTAGTTTCTGTTTGGTTCACGTTGCCTTCCCTTTGGTTTATTTCCTTTTCTCTTTTCATTTGCTTCTGTTTCTTTCTGTCTTCCTGTTTCTCTTCCACTCTTTCTTCTTCTCCTTACACACATGGCTTCCCTTTCCCTGCCTTGTTCCCATTGCATCCCAATTTCTGGATGCAAGCTCTGTGGGGCAGAGAGGCCTTGCCCCTTCCAAAGCACCTCCTGAACCCAGGACCCTCTCGCGAGTCACATCCTTCCCTCACGCTCTTTTCTTTCTCCCTCCATAGGGTCCAGCCTGCTCCAAGATGGTGGCCTTCGGTGGGACGGTGCGTTGTCGCTTGTTGCTGGGATTGTGACTGTGCTCTCCGTGGCCACCATGACCGCCGTGGCCCTCAGGAGACACTGGGGGGCCGGGACGGAGGGGGTGGCGCAGGTCCCTTCCTCTACCTGAAGACATTAAAAGATGGCAAACCTCACGCTGCTTCTTTGTGGCTTTTTGCAGGGCTTAGGATATATGGGAAGAGTGAGAGCTTGGGAAAGGAGCCAAAACAAACAAACAAACCACACCACAAAAAGATAAGAAAACACGCACACAAAAAAGAAAACCAGTTACATGTTGTTGTTGTTGTTGCTGTGTGCCTCCAAGTCATTTTTTGACTTATGGTGACCCTATGGCGAATCTATCATAGGGTTTTCTTGGCAGGTTTCTTCAGAGGGGGTTTACTATGGCTGTCCTCTGAGGCTGAGAGAGTGTGACTTGGCCAAGGTCTCTCAGTGGGTTTTTGTGGTCAAGCAGGGAACCAAACCCTGGTCTCCAGAGTCCTATAGTCCAGTGCTCTCTCTAGGAATCTCTAGGTCCTCCAGGGCAACTCTGTGGTCAACGTCCGACAGACACTGACCATAGGACTGCACTGGAGGAGCCAACAAAGGCCTAGTAGAGTGGTCTCTCTAGGAATCTCTAGGCCTTTCAGTGGAACTCTTAGTTAAGGTTGACCATAGAGTTGCACTGGAGGATCTAAATATTCCTAGAGAGAACATATTAATCAAATCCGCGGATAATCAAAACAGCAAATATCAAAGCTGCAAATTTGGAGGGATGAGTGTCAGCAGTTCTTGGACTACAACTCCCATCAACCTCCTAAGACCCCACCACCCTAAAATAAACACACATACACACAAGCGTTGCGCTGTTTCTTTTTTATTGTTATCCTTTCTCTTTTCTCCCATAAGAAGCTGTGCCTGGGACTTGGCTGTCAATACTGTGAGCAGATGGGTTGTAAGAATCCAATTTCTTGACAGCCGTCAGCCGGACAAGTCCGGGAAACAAACGGGTTTCTTTGGTCGAGAGGGAAAAACACCTGGAAAGACGCAGGAGAGACAAGGTTAGGCCATTCTTCATGCAATCCCTTGCCTTTTTAATGAGCCTTCTAGGACTGTTAAGATCTGTTTTCATCATGGTGCTCTTTGTCTTCTTCTTCTCATCGGTTCACAAAAACAATAAATGCATGTGTTAAATATTCCATTATGCTGCTCTTCCTCTTTAGACTAGTGAGTCGGCCTTCCGCATTTGCGGCTCTGACTTTTGCAGATCCGATTAACATGTTTCTAGTTCCTCCATCCAATGTGACTCTATAGTGCTGGAGGACCTAGGGATTCCTAGAAAGGACACTTCTCCAGGCATTCGCACGCCTTCTAGTGCAATCCGATGGTCAACCGCTGGCAGATGTTGACCACAGAGTTGCACTAGAGATTCCTAGGCTACATCCACACTGGAGAAATAACCCAGTTTGGCACCGCTTTAAGTGCTGTGGCTCAAGGCTATGGAATTCTGGGAGTTGGAGTATGTTGTGGGCCCGGAACGGAGCGGAGCTCCGTTCCGGACCCCACAACATACTCCAACTCCCAGAATTCCATAGCCTTGAACCAGGGCACTTAAAGCGGTATCTAACCATATATACATACATATATAATCCCATTGCACCCACTTTCAGTGCCATGGTTCCCTCCTGCATAAACCTGGGATGTGTAGTTTGGTCCAGGGGAATGGACTATGTGTATTTTGTCCCCATTTTATGGCAATTCATCTTGGAGAGCCAGCACGGCGTAATGGTTTGAAGGCTACGACTCTGGAGACCAGGGTTCAAATCCCAGCACAAAGCCACGAAACCTGCTGGCTGACCCTGGGCGAGTGCCACTCTCTCAGGGGTGGCATGCAAGCCATCCCAGATAAAAACGGCGCCGTTTTCTTTACGCTGTAGGACGGAGCCACAGCAGTCGCAGTGCTAAGGATCCGGGTGATCACCTGTGCAAAGTTGGAGGCTCCCTTTGCCCTCCTCACCTGGACTTTCCAGCGAAGGCCTCCCTTCCGAAAATGTCCAACGCCGCCCCTGCGCTCCTCCTTGGCTCTCTTCTTCACAAGCACTTGAGGATGTAGAGGCTGCAGGACGTCCCTCGGGGGCAGTTGCAGAGCCGGCCGAAGTGGGGTCCCTTCCGCACGGCGCACGGCTCCCCGGCATCACACTGCAAATCCCATCAGGGGAGAGGGAGCTAAGGTTAAGGCCTGCCTATGGACCCTCCAATGGCCCCCAGATGAAAAGTAGGCCACAAGTGGCCAAGCCACATCCGCAGGTGGCCAAAAGAAGGAGGAAGGACACCCAGCACTGCTGAGCAGAGAAAGCTTGGGATTTATCGGCTATGTTTAGGAAGGGTAAGACTCTGCCGCTTCCTCTCTGGCTGAATTAACTGTAAAGTGTCAAGTGCTTTTGCAATTCGAACTCAGCCTTCAGCAAAAGAGGAAGAAAAGGAGAAAAGTGGGAGGAAGAGAGGGAAGGGGGGCATTTTAAAAGCAGTTGGCAAAGTGGGGCAGCAGAGGGTTTGTGTCATTGCTTACCGAGGGCACCCAGCTGAATTTTTTCTCAACCGTCAGCAGCAGGCTGTTCCGCAGCTTTTCCAAGACCTCCTTCAGGGCTTCAATCTGCAAATCCAACACCCATCATCCCCATCCCCATAATCATCATCCACTTAAAAAGAGAGCAGAAAGCAGACGCAACAGCAGCCAGCTAGAAGCAAGAGCTTTGGGGGAGAGAATAGAAAGAGTGTCGTGTACCCTCACCCCCTTCACCCAGTTACAGCAGTTGGGGTTGATAGGAGATGTAGTCCAACTCCTCTGGAGGGCCCCAGCTGATGCCACAGCAAAGAGGAAAAGGGAAGGGATGGCGCTGAATCCAAACAAATTGCATTGGTGATTACTATAAACCAATTTATTTTCTTGCCGGTTTGGCGAGGTCTTTGCCTCCTTGCAAAACTGTGTGTAACACCACAAAGACCCAACACACTCTTGGCCAAAGACATGCAGAGAAATCCCTTTGTCCTAAAGAAGAGACCGGTGGCCCTTCAGCCATCCTTTGGGGCACTCAAAATCACTTTTTGTCTCATGGCAGAGCTCATCCTGTTGCTTGATGTATTTATTTTAAATTACACTCCTCCGCCACCACCATTGTGCAGATCTCCCCTCCCAGGGCACTGAAACACCCCTGTGCCCCTGCCCTTTTCTTACCCTTTCCTTTTCCTTTTGCCTTCCATCCGAGGCTTCGCCTGCACCCCAGATCTCCGCAGATTCCTTGCAGGCTCCCAAACCGAAGAGGAGGAGGAGGAAGGGGCACCCAAAGCAGAGAGCCTTGAACCCAGAGCCAGCCATGCTCCCTGGGAGGACGGTTGTGCCAAATGGGTGGCAAGGCAGCTCTTATTATACCTGGGGCTCGATCCCTTTGCAAAAGCCTGATTGGCAGAGAGTTGCCAGCGTGTGTCTGCTATGCTTTGACAGTCTGGGGGAGGACATCTCTTCTGATGTCCATCGGAAGCAACACCATTTGTCATGATGAATTTTTCAGAGACTCCTGTTGACATACGGCAAGGATTTGAGCTGCCAAGCTCTTGCGCGCCTTCCTCCTCCAACCAACCCGCGCCCCATATATATCCCAGAGGGGGTGCGCACGGGGGATGTTGGTGTCCCTTTCCCTCCAGGCCACTGTCCTGCGTCATGCCAGCTGCCATGATGGGTCACCCAATATCCTAAAGCAAACACTCCCTCAGAGTCCGAGTCAGAAAGCAAAGGCCCCCAGAGAAAAGGGAGCGTTGCGATGGAGACATGGTTTGTGAACCATGTATTTCAGACTGCTGCATTTTGCCAATGAGAAGTGGTTTGGCACAACTGAAGCGGAAGTTGTGGAGTGAGCTTCCCACAAAGAGATATCCTGATATCTGTATCATTGGTCTTTCCATCCGTATTGTTGTTAGGGGCTTTCAGGTCAACTCCTGGCGACCCTCGTCCAGGGCCTTCTTGACCAGATTGGGCCGGAGGCTAACGGAGAGCAAGGGTCATCCCTCACTGAGACCCAACGGGCGGCTGTGTGGATTTTGGACAGTCCTGCAATGTTTACAAGGGTTGTGCGGGGAAGCGACATGTCTTTTGAATCATGGAGTTAACCAAGTGGGTGGATTTAATCCCAGGGAGGCTTAGCAGCTGGAGATAAGTCACAGGACTATTGGCAGAGGAGAGTCAGCCTTGAGCCACTTAAACCTCCTTTAACTGGGGAATGCAGGAACAGGACTCAGAGACTGAGCCGGGGGAAATGTCAAGGCGCTCAAGGGGTCTGTCATGGGTTCAGATCCAGAGGCCGAGAGCCGTGGGGAACGTCATCATCTGAAGATCCCCGGCCAGGACCCAAATGCGAAGCTACTTCATTCGCAGGAATGGTTCTGCAGTCAAGGGAGGGGTGTGACGCATACAGGAGCAAGACTGTGATGTTTATTCACTGCCTTTCTTTCAGTTCGGGATTTGAGGCAGTTTACGAGAGTTAAAATTTTTACAGTATGCAAAAGTTTAAAATGTAATTGAACTATAAATAAAATTAAGAACATAACCATTACAAAAGAAAGCCACTAGTGGGCAATGCAGGGCATTGTGCCTAAGCCTATTCCCTTTACGCAGCCAGTCTCTCCGTCTGTCTCTTGCTTTTTGAATCCACAGCGCTGATCTCCGAGTTGTCTCCAAATTGGGTTAAAGCTAAGCAAAGGAGAGGATGGCACAAGCCGGCCGTGTTTTGTTTTCCGGCTGCTTCTTCTCCGAGACAGTTTGGGGACCAGGGACATCCCCAGAGAGCCACAGCCCTGAATCACACTGTTTGCAGAGACTTTGTGGATTCAGGAGATTAAAAGGAAACACAGTCATCTTTGCTCAGCCCACTAGAAAAGGATGGAGAGGGAAACCAAGGGGCAGGTGTGAGTTTGTGTCTGTGTCTGTGTCTGAGACACAATTTGCCACACCAGCCTCGCTCTGGCATGACAGCTGGGCAACCTCTTTTGGCCCGAGGGCCACTTTCCACTTCATGGGACCTGCAACCACATGGGTCCAAAACACCAGTGGCTTATTTTCAGGAGATTTTGCTGGTGAACATTGGCTGAACATTCCAGTTGTGGGGCAGTTGTCCAATGGCACCAGTTGTCCATTTCTGGAACCAAATGTCCAGCGTGGGAAGGTCCCTCTCCTTGAGCCAGCCAAGCTCTTCTGAAATGTCCACCGCTTTTTCTCTCTCCGCTTCTTCCTTCAGGCGGTTCCATGGATTTCAAGGGACCAGACAGAATTGGGGAGTGTTGGAAATTTCTTTATGGCATTCTCATGCAGGTGGTTTTCCTTCTTCTTTTTCTTATTTTTTCAAATATATAATTATACATATATACAATACATATTGTGAATCACCACCGTGTTTGTCACTTCCAAATGGCCCCCATGCCACCTTCTTCGCTCCGCGTTTCCACCCAGCAACCGTCTGAGAACAAGTCTGTCTGGCATGCGCCAAGAAAGAGAGTCAATGGCTCTTTGGCCCTCACTGTCCTCCTCTGGACCTGGCCCTTTGGTCAGCAGCATCACCTCGAGAAATGCTCCAAGGCGCTGGATATCCCCAACTGCCACATAAACGCTGACAGGACCTGGGAACCGATGGCCGATGCCATTGTCCTGCACCACAGGGGTGTTTGTGGGGTCCCCCATTTGCTCCCAAGGCCAGAGACCATGGCACCAGCACTGGACCTGGCTCAACATGGAGTCCCCCAGCCTCTCCCCAAACCTCACCTTGACCAACCGGACAGATTCGGACATCTTCCTCCCTTACGGGCGGCTCAGGATCCTTCTCAAGTGCCAGAAACTGGCCATGCCACTCAAGAGCAAGATGGTGGCCTGGGTGGTCAGCCAACGGGACCCAGGCCCCCGTCAAGTGAAGTTCTTCCAGGACCTGAGCAGGCACCTCCTGATGGACATCTACGACCCCAACTAGACCCTCCATGCTCCCAAAGGCTTCTCCATTTTATCCAAATATAAATTCCACCTGGCCTTTGAGGACTCTGTCCATGAAGACAACATCACCACGCAGCTCTGGAGGAACGCCTTGACCGCCCTGAGCGTGCCCAGCATCCTGGGCTCCCCATCGGAGGAACTGCAAGCACTATCTCCCCTCCAGCCCCTTCATTCACATTGACCAGTGAAACGGAGGGAATCCGGTTTGCACGGAGCAAAGGACGTGCTCCGCTTGACCAGCCTCGCTCTCCAGGAAGGAACGGCCGGAGGGGTCAAGAGAGGCCCCCGGCTCTTACCTTGGACAGCTCAAGTCAAATTGAGCCCATTTGTATCATATTTGCAGTCCACCAATAGATACTGCACCCATTTTTTAGAACCAGAAACGGACTCCTGGGCCCTTTGGGGGTTTTGTTTGACACTTTCTGTGTGGCCCCAGAGAGTCCCAAGGCAAACGAGGGGCCCTGAGATTTGCAGCAGTTGCCCACTTTAACCATTAAAAAAGTGTTGAGGAGCAGCCCAAAGGATTTGAATTTATCCGCCAGACGGCAGTAATCTGGGGCCAAATGTTAGGGCAGAATGTAGAAAAGTGACGTTTTGACCACAACTCCCAAAATCCTCAGCCTCACTGCACAATTTTGGGAATTGTAGTGGCCCAACAAGTAACACACATTTCCTTCTCCTTTTTCCAGCTTTTGGGAAACCGTGCTTTGCCTTCCTTTCTTCTCTCAAGTCTATCCAGAAAGGCAAAGCTCACGGACGTTGTTCTGAACTCCAAGCCCCAGAAGGCACCGATTCTCCGATGATGGAGTCACAGAGTAGAAGGCGGGTCTGCTGGCTGCTTTTCCACAGTGCCATCGGTTTGTTATTAATTGTTATTCAAATGTTTAAGCCGTCTTATACCTCATTAGTATGATTTGTTGTGTGTTCTGGATTTTTATATTTTGTATTTTTTTAAATGCATTTTTGACTTTGTATAACTATTTTTATAACTATGCTGCTGTAATGTCATGTATTTGGCAGGGGTATATTTGTAATTTTTATAAATTCTGTTGTTATGCCATGTACTATATTTTGTATTATTCGTGTCCCCCCCCCCCCCCCCCGGTTACCCTGGTACTACTATGTTATGTTTGCAATTTGAATTTATTTAATATTGTTTTGTTTGGAGTTGTGTCAGGGGCTGGGGAGAGGATTAATTAGGAGTTTTATCTCAATTGTAATGTACTTTGTTTTCTCATTGATTTGTATTGTATTATATTGTTGTAACCCGACCGGATTCCACATGATTGGGTGGGATATAAATAAATCAGTGTTATTATCATTATTATTGTTATTATTATTATCAATATTATACCTTTCTTGGGAGAGCAATGCCTTCATCCCAACACAGAGACATACAGAAAAGGGGGCTTTCAGGCCTTGGAAAGGGTCCCTTCGGGATCTGGACCAGGCCAGGAGCAGCAGCAGAGGATGCTCTGCTTGTTGCTATAGCAACCTCCCAGAGAGCAACCTCCCTCTGGTTGCCATGGCAACTAGGAAGCCAGTGGTGGTGATGATGGGCCAACCTGCCCTCTGCGTACCTGTTTGGGGGGAGATGGAGGGCAAACTGGGGCCGGAGCATTGAGTTTTTCCTTGGGAAAGAGAGCAGAAGATGGACATGGAAGTAATCTATTGCAGAGAGGGTTGTCGGATTGGAAACACGTGCCTTCAACGGTTGCCTAGAAGAAGGCAATGATGCTGGGAAAGGCAGGCTGCTTCCACACTGGAGAAATAACCCGGTTTGGAACCACTTTAAGTGCCCTGGCTCAAGGCTATGGAATTCTGGGAGTTGGAGTACGTTGTGGCCGCAATGGTTCTTCGGCCGCATTGGACGCTAAGGTTAGACGTTCCACCCAAAACTTGTGTTGTGCGTCTCTCTCACTTTCCTTGCTCTGAGGGTCTCGGCGCATGTGCTCTTTGCATCGCGATGTATTTTGCTGCATGGCTAAAACATGGCTCCCCCTGGAAATAAACACTTTTTTTATTATTTAAAAATCCCTAACTTTCTAGAATCCAAAGAAACGGCTGCCCACTTTGCAAAGGGACCCTGCAGGACCCTGGGGAGAAATAAAGACACTGGAGGCATAGGTTTTCCTAGGCATAAGTCCACTTCCTCAGATGCATGGCTTCGGTGTGGCAAGATCCTTTGCCTCCTGCAGTCTTTTTGCTTCCTCTTGAAATACCCAATTTATTAACTGTTTTAATTTTTTAAAATTGTATTCATATGTTTTAGATTGTTTAATTCTGTTTTAAAGGGGGGCGGGTTGGGGGGATTTAATAAGCATATTTTTAATTGTTGTAAGCCGCCTTGGTTGCCTGAGTGCAGAGAGGTGGGATACAAATAAATTTTATTATTATTATCATTATTAAGCAGCAGGCAGACCCTTTTCTCTGGTCCCTTGGGAACAGGCAGGAGGTCTCCTGGAGGTCCCTGAGGCCAATGGCCCACTCCCAGCCGGCCTTCCTGACCTCCGCCAACCTGCGCCCGGTTCTTCCTTTGCCCACTTTGTCTCCTCTGCCCCATTTTCAGGGGAGCAGGGCACCCACTTCTGCCACGGAGGGGGCAGAGGTGGCCCCTTGGGCCCCCTTCCTTTCCTTGGGGACTGCGTGGCCCCGGGAGCCCCTCTTCGGTGAGCCCCAGGCGGGCAGAGGGGCAGCCCGGCCAAAGGCCACGCGGAAGGGGCTCACCAGCCGGGCACAATGGGCCCTTTGGCTTCACAGGCCGCCCATAGACACTTGTGTGGCTCCCTGAGTGTCCAGGGTGCGAATGGTGGGCTGGCTATGGCAAGGTTCCCGAGGAAGGGCAGGGAGGCCTGAGTCTGGCCAAGGAGGGCCAGGAAGGAAGGAAGGAAGGATGGAAGGAAGGAAAGGGGCTCCAGCAGCAGCAGCAGCAGCAGAGCCACTGTCTGCCAGCCTCCAGATCCTTCCAGGACCAGGACTACTACTCTCCATTGAAGGGCTGCGCTTCCGGCTCCGGCCACCAGAGGGCGGCCTCGCTCTGCAGGAGAAAAGACTCCGGATCAGAAACGCAGGAAGGAAGGACTGGCAACAAGGCGGGACAGTAATTATAATAAGAAGAGGAAGAAGAATTTTTATTTTTATTTATACCCCGGCTTACAATTTTTTAATTAGACAAACAGTTGCCTGTTTCTTGGTAGAATCATAGAATCACAGAGTTGGAACTAAGACCCCAAGAAGCAGAGCCCTGATCCAGTCCAACCCCATTCTGCCATGCAGGAACTCTCCATCAAAGCATCCCCATTGACAGATGGCTATCCAGGCTCAGTTTAAAGACCTCCAAGGAAGGAGACTCCATTACAGTCTATTGATGGAGTGTGTTCCACTGTTGAATTGCTCTTACTCTCAGGAAGTTCCTCCTAACGTTGAGGTGGAATCTCTTTTCCTGCAGTTTGCATCCATTGTCCCGAGTCCTGTTCTCTGGAGCAGCAGAAAACAAGCTTGCTCCCTCCTCAATATGACATCCCTTCAAATATTTAAACAGGGCTCTCATCATATCACCTCTTAACCTTCTCTTCTCCAGGCTGAACATCCCCAGCTCCCTAAGGCCTTCCTCATAGGGATTCATGGTTTCCAGACCCTTCACCATCTTAGTTGCCCTCCTTTGGACACATGGCTCCAGTTTCTCCACATCTTTTTTGAATTGTTTTGCCCAGAACTGGACACAACATTATTCCAGGTGGGGCCTGACCAAAGCAGAATAGAGCGGCACTATAACTTCCCTTGATCTAGACACTATACTTCTATTGATGCAGCCTAGGATCGCATTGGCCTTTTTAGCTGCCGCATCGCACTCTTGGCTCCTGTTCAGCCTGCGGTCCGCTTGGACTCCCGGACCCCTTTCGCACATAAGTCTGGTCCATCGCGGTGCCCCCCGGGCCCTGCCTCCGATCGTTCCCCTTTTCCTTGACTTCCTTCGGAGCCTGGCTTCCGAGGAGGCTCCTTCCTTTCTTCCTTCTGGGCTCCTGAGTCTGCTGCTGCTGCTGCTGCTGCTGCTGCTGCAGAACGAGCCATAAACGGCGGCGGCGGCGGCGGCGGCGTTCCATCCTGCCTGCGTCTCAGCCAATCAGAGGCGCCCGGGGCTCCCTTTGTGCGCGGAGGGCCAATCAGGAGAGGGGCCCTTCCTGGAGCCACGCCCCTCCCGGGGAGGCTATAAAAGGCGCTGTCAGCAGCGGAGCGGAGCCAGTTCCGAAGCAGAAGAAGGAAGGAAGGAAGGAAGGAGAGCGCCTGGTGGGACCTTCCTCGTCTTCGTCGGGTCTGGGCTTCTTGGTTCTTGGCTCCTGGATCTTGGATCTCGCTTTCCGGGGATTTTGTCGCTTGAGGCTCGCGTTCCTCTCGGCTGGGATTTTGGGGAAGGCAGGAAGGCAGGAGGGAGTCGGCGGTGGATTGCAGTCTCCGGAGGATGACCCTGGAAGAGGAGGCCCCGATGTCCCTCTGCCCGAAGCGGAGGCCCCCGAAGGAGGAGGCGAAGGAGGCCCCGGAGGAGGAGGTGGGCCCGGCCCTGGAGAGGCTCCTGTCCGCCGCTCAGGCCCAGCGCTGCCTCACCCTCGGAGTCTACGAAGCAGCCAAACTCATGAACGCGTGAGTCTCCCGGGGAGGAAGGAAGGAAGGAAGGAAGGAGAGAAAGAAGAAGGAAAGAATGAGAAAGAAAGAAAGAAAGAAAGAAAGAGGGAGGGAGGGAGGAAAGAGAGAGAGAGAGAGGGAGGAAGGAAAGAAGGGTGGAAGGGGAGAGAGAGAAATGGAAGGAGGAAAGAAAGAGAAAGAAAGAAAGAAAGAAAGAAAGAGGTGGGCAGGGGTGAAGAAGAAGGAAAGAAAGAAGGAGAGAAAGAGGAAGAAAGGAAGGAATGGTGGAAGGGGAGAGAGAGAAGTGGAAGTAGAGAAAGAAAGGGGAAAGAGAGAGAGAAAGAAAGAGAGAGAGGAAGGAAGGTAGAAGAAGAGAGAGACAGAAAGACACAGAGAGAAGGTAGAAGGAGAGAAAGAAAGAAAAAAAGAAAGAAAGAAAGAGGAAGGAGAGAGGAAGAAGAAGAAGAAGGAGAAAAGAAAGATAGAAGAGGAGAAAGAAAGGGGGAGGAAGATGGAAGGAGAGAGAGACAGAGAGAAAGAAATAAGGAGAGAGAGACAGAGAAAAAGGTGGAAAGAGAGAAAGAGGGAGGGAGGTGGAAGGAGACAGAAAGAAAAGTAGAAAGAAAGAGAGAGAGAGAGAAGAGGAAAAGAAAGGAGAGAAAGAAAGAAATAGGAGTTTGGGAGGAAGGCAGGAGCCTTGTCTCCCTCGGAGGCCTGGAACTGTCCGCCTTTTAATAATGATGATAATGATAATGAGGCTGAGAGAGTGTGACTGAGGGAGGCTAAGCCCCCCCTTCCCCGCGGGAGTCCATTGCCGTCCAGTGGGCCCCCCCTTTGGCTCCTGGAGGGATCGGGGCTGAGGGGTGCCCCACGAGAGCCTTACCCTGGCCAAGGGGGAGTCTTGGTCCGGCCGTCGTAGTGCCCCATAGAAGAGGGTCCTAACCCGGTGCCCCCTTCTTCTCCTTCTTCTCCCCCACCAGGGACCCGGACAGCGTGGAGCTGTGCCTGCTGGCGATGGACGAGGAGGAGGAGGAGGACATTGCCCTCCAGATCCACTTCACCCTCATCCAGGCCTTCTGCTGCAACAACGACATCGACATCCTCCGCGTCTCCGGCATGCAGCGCCTGGCCGCCCTCCTGGGAGAGACCGGGGCCCAGGCGGGGAGCCCCCACGACCACGACCACGACGGCCCTGCCGGGGAGGACGCAGAGCCCAGGGACCTCCACTGCATCCTGGTCACGGTCAGTGCCCTCCTTCCCTCTCTCCCTCCGGCCGGAGGGCTCACGTGGCACCACATGCCTGGCATGCCAAGGAGGTGACCGCTGCCAGCCGGGCCTCAGGACTGACCCATGGAGGGTCACAGGAGCCAGGCTTGCAGACGGCGGGGAGGAAGGGTTTCTCTGCACGAGGGGGATCTCTGCGCCCCCAAAGGCGGGCATTTGCCCTTTTAACATTGGCAAAGGAGGGCTTTGCTGGGGTGGCTGCACACCCCCTTCTTTGCCGGTGGGGCTGCAAAGCTTGCATCATGTGGGACTGTGCAGCCCTTTCTCTTTTGTAACACATTTTTACGCAACTGGAGCACTCCGGAGATGGGCCGGAGGTGTCTCGGGTGCCCTTTTTGGCACCAGGGCTGCCAGGAGCGTCCGGGGCTTTCCTTCCAGACCAGAACAAGAGGAGGGTGGTGCCGGTGGTGGTGGTGGTTTTTAAGGGGGAGAGCAGGGCTGACGGTGCGAGATAGGAATGTCCTCCTTCCTTCCTTTGTCCGGAGGGAAGAGAGGGGGGTTCTTGAGGTGCCGCTTGCCCAGGGGCTTCTGGGAGGGAAAGGGCCAGGATTAACGGGGCTGGCTCTGGGGCACTAGGGACAAACAGGATTGCAGCGGAGGAGGCTTTGCAAGAGCAATCTGTGGACTCTTTCACACGGGAGGAATTTCTCCCAACTTCGAATGCAGCCAATGCGAATCCACGTGAATCCGCTTGTTTAGCGAATTCACGTGAATCCCCGTTGCATTCAGAAGGCGTTCGGAATGACTTCCCATTATCCAAAAATGACCCCCCCCATTGCCCGAAATCGCGTGAGAAGCTTTAATTCACAATAACGTGAAACCCCAGGATTGCGTTTGGATTGCCCTTGGATTATACTTCCAGTTTCCCACGTCTGAAAGAGTCTTGTGTGTCTAGAGAGAGCTCTTGCATCGCCTTTGGTGGCATAAGCTTTCTTGGGCTGCATCCACACTGGAGAAATAACCCAGTTTGGCACCGCTTTGACTCTTTTCTGGCTGAAGGCTATGGGATTCTGGGAGTTGGAGTATGTTGTGGGGCCCAGAGCGGAGCTCTGCTCCGCTCTGGGCCCCACAACATACTCCAACTCCCAGAATCCCATAGCCTTCAGCCAGGGCACTGAAAGCAATGCCAAACTGGCTTATTCCTCCAGTGCAGATGCAGCCCTAGAGCCTTCAGTCCACTTCCTCAGATGCATTTGTGCCTGCTCCTAACCGGCGTTTCCTTTCCCCTTCGCCCCGCAGAACCCGCACACGGAGGGCTGGAAGAGCCAGGGCCTGGCGGAGGTGGCCAGCTACTGCGAGGACTGCCGGGGGAACAACCAGTGGGTGCCCTACGTCTCCCTGCAGGCGCGCTGAGCCTCCCGAAGGCGTCGCCCAGGTTTCGCCGAGAGAAGCAGACAAAAATGATGGAAAGGAGGAGGGGGAGAGAGAAGCCCTTTTTTCTGAAAACAAGCAAACAAAAAAATTGAAACGAGGCTCGTCCATCGCGTCAGCGAGAGAGAATGAGAGAGAATGAGAGAGGTGGGGATGACGATGAGTCAGTCCCTGCGAAGGAGGCGGAAAGAAAGAGACGGATGACGGCGGACGGAGGAGAGGAGGAGGAGGAGGCGGATGCGTCAGCTGATTGCCGAGAAGAAGGAAGAGGAGGCGCATGGTGCATGGCGCATGGCTGGCTGCGGCAGGCCCAAACCGCATGGGCACGGGAGGGACCCCTCTCCTTCCGTTTCCCTTTTGCGAATGGTGCGTGAGATGCCCGGTGCCCAGGTGGCCTGCCTTTGCGGCTGCCTCCTTCTCCAGAGACTGAGTCCGGTGGCATTTCTCTGCCTGGGAAAGGGATAAGCGAGATAGAAAAGCCCAAGCGTTTTGCCGTTCCTCTCGCGCTGGACTCTCGAAACGGGGAGAGGAAGGAAGAGAGGAAGAGACGCGGCGTCGCAATCCTGAGCTTGGCGCAGAAATAAAAAGGGACTGATTTCAAAAGACAGCGGCAAATAAAACTTTTCTATACGTATATTTTTAACAAAGACTTGGACGCATTGAAGGGTTATCTTTTGGAGAGAGAGAGAGAAAAAACCACACACAACCTCAAATGCAAATGTTTTAAACTTTTTTGCACTCTCAAGACAGATGATTTAAAATTGGATTTATTCTTATACCTGATTTGGAAATTGCAATAAAAAAAAGTTCTATTCTGAAAGTGAAATCCAATGTATTATTTTTTAATTTGCCTCCTTCTTAACATTGCCTTTTCGTCTGTAGAAAGCCTTTAATTCCAGCAAAGGAGACCCAGGAGTTTCTCAAAATGGCAATGCACGCAACCCCATAAAGATGCACCCTCCAAGTGTCCTGGTTTGGGGGCGGCCTTGATCAATCCTCTGCCCTTCCACTTTTCCATCTGCCCCAGTTTCTCACTTTGTCCTCAGCTTGCAAACTGAGGTCAAAAGGTAGAAGCAATTTGCCTTCATTTAATGAAGCGGAGAGGAGCAGAAGAGCCTTCTCCTTCCCAGGAGGCTCAGGCAAAAGCAAACTCTTGCAGCAGCCTCTCCTAACTCCTTAACTTTCTCCATGGGCTGATCCTTCTTGGCCCAATGCATTCCCGTGAAACGGCGGAGGGCATGGGAACAGCCTTCTGCCATCCCTTCCGTGCATGTCCCGACGTCTCCTTTTGGTGCGTTTCCTCCTTGCTTTGCAAAAAAGGGAAAGGAAAGAAAAACAAGACTCCGGTTAGTTTCGGGGCGGAGGAAGCGGGAGGGAAGAACCTGCAAGCCAAGCCAAGCGAGTGGGAGCGAATCTTGCTCCTTTCTCGGCCGATCCCAGCCCAAGAAACTGGCACCCAGCTTCCCTTGGATTCTGGGAGCCTGGGGCCAGGAGGAGGCTGGGTGTGTTCGCTTTCCCCCAAAAACACTTTCATGGCAGGAAACTGGTGAAACCCAGGTTCAAACCACGGGGAGAGGCACTTAGGAACGGCTTGCTTTCCACTTGCCTGGAAGGAAGAAAACTTGGGCTGCATCCACATTGGAGACATAACCCGGGTTGGCACCACTTTCTCTGGCTCAAGGCTCTGGAATTCTGGGAGTTGGAGTTTGTTGTGGGCCCGGAGTGGTCTCCAGTGTGGATGCAGCCTTGGTACTTTAAGCGCAGCAGCCTGCCTTGGATTTTAACTGAAACGCTGGTTTTTGGAAATCTCCGGTGGAGGTTTTGCAATGGGCAGCGTGGTCCTCGGTGCAGCTTGGGTTTCCAAAAGGATGGTTGCTAGTCCTTAAGAAACACAGTCTTTGGGAAGGAAAACCTCTAGCGAGTGAAGGTCTTCCTTGTTCCAGGAAATGACCTCGAAAACGATGCAAATATGAAGAACTGGCACAGGCATGTTCCCCTCCTCCACTTTTGCATTTCCCCGAAAAGCATAAGGATCGCATGAAGTCTGCAAAACAGGGTTGTTGTGCGTTTCCTGCTTTTGGGACTCCCCCAGCGAGTGCCTGTCTTTTTCCGTTATTCTCTCAACGGCTGGGGTTTCGGCTTCTCCCCCTCAAAAGGCGCACCGCTTGGGGTTCCCCACTTGCCTTGATGCTCATGGAGCAAAAACAAAAGCCAAGGGGGGAAGGCGTACAACTTTCCTGGCCTCCTTCCTCTCTCTTCTGCGCAGCTTTGAGTGCCGCCTCCCCCACAAAACCACAGGTTTGGGAAACCACTTTGCATCACAGGCAAGACAGTGGAAAACCCCACACAGCACACAACACACAACCCACACATGGCCCTCGCAAAGGAGCGGAGGGACGGTTCCCCACTTTGCAGACAGAAGAGGGAAAGGCCTCACCGATGGAGGGACTCAGGGGCCCAAAGCCTCAAAAGGAGTGGGAGGAAGGGTGGTCCTTTTTCAGGATCAGATGAAACCCAATGTGGGTTAGGAGCAAAGCTTTTGAAAGGGCAAAGGTGAGACGCTGGAGTTTATCACACAGGAGGAATTTCAATTTTGAAAGAAATGAAAGTGGGACCAGTTTGGAAATGAGTGAATTCGCTAGTTCAGTGCATTTATGTGATTGCGTATTGGCACTGTATCACATTCGGAATGACTTCCCATTGCCCGAAATTGCGTGTGATAGTTTCTCACGCAATAATGTGAAACCCCATAATTGCGTTCAGAAGGACTTCCCATTGCCTGAAAATGCATGGGGTAGTCTCTCATGCAATAACGTGAAACCCCATGATTGCGTTCAGATTGCCATTGGATTATGCTTCCTGTTGTGTGATAAACTCCATCCGCAAGAGAAAGCCACTCCAGATCTGCAACCGCTGGGCTGTGTCCAGAGTCCAAGGAGGGGGACTTTTCCATCTCCGTCTCGACAACTGCAGGCTTGGACTAGGGACTCAGCTGGGCTTTCTTGCTTCAGTTGTGCAGAGCCAGTTTGGTGATGTTTTGGGAGTTATGGGACAAAGCCTTCCTTTTCCTTCTGGACATGATCTTTGGTCTCTTAGCAGACAAAGGTGGTCAGTGCCCCCTTTTGCCAATGACTAAACCTCAGGGTTGTGTGCAGGATAAGACTTAACAAGAATGCAAACAGACCAAGCTCGTTCCTTTGTCGGATTCCCCCGCAAACTAACACAGAGTTTAGTTTTTGTTTCCTGAGAGCAGGAATAAAAATGAAGTGTCACGTTTCTGTGCCGCAGTGCCAAGAAAACTGAGAACAGACGGAAAATTTTAATTTTAATTTTAATTTGGACGGTGGAAAGGCCTTTGTTTTGCCTCCCTCCCTTCATAGGGACCTTCCTGTTTGGAAAAGTTGGACGGAAAGTGCCCAAACATGGGACAGGTCCCCGTTTGCAAACCAAACAAGACCTTTGCTCTCCAAAGCTGGTTTTTCACATCAGCAAAGGAGGGGGAAAGGCTCCGATCTTTCGGTGTTTGGACACACTGCCGCCGCCGCCTCTTGCTCTGTTCTGGCTTTGGAAGGAGGAAAATTACAAAAGCGCTTGGGGTTTTCCCCAGAGCGAGAAATGCAGAAGGCAAAGGCAGGAGGTTTTATTGGAGGGCCTGGGAGTGCCAAGCCAGCCTTTGAGGAGGAAGGAGGCCACCAAATAGGTCAGAACCGGGAAAAGGCTACGCAAAATTGCAAATACGCAGCTGGCTGCCTGAAACAAGCAAGGACTAGTCTTGGAAAAGTCCTCTTCTGTGTGCGGCTGCATCCACAATGGAGCAATATCCCGGTTTGGCACCGGTTTAAGTGTCTTGGCTCAAGGCTATGGAATTCTGGGAGTTGGAGTTTGTTGTGGGGTCCAGAGCGGAGCTCTGCTCCGCTCTGGGCCCCACAACAAACTCCAACTCCCAGAATTCCATAGCCTTGAGGCAGGATGCTGAAAATCAGGGCCAAACCGGGTTCTTTCTCTGGTGTGGATGCAGCCTGTGTGTCTGTTTTGATAATCATTCCCTGCCACCTCCGCCTGTGATCCGCTCCTGGGCTACTGAACAAGCCACTTGGCTGGCCACTTGGAAAGCAAGAGAAGGACGATGGCCGAGACATTTCCTCCAACGAGGCGAAGCGGCGGCATCCTTGGGCAATGGATCCTGGTGCCAAGCCATCTCTCTAGGGGGATATATTGCTTCACTGCCCCCTGAGACAAGACTCAGGCTACCAGCCCCCAAAGGAGTGGGCAGAAATAAAGATGAATATTTCTGCTTGGTGGCAGCCGGGAGGGAGGGTGCAGCCCAACGCACTTCAGTGCTGTTCAGGTAGCTATAATGCACCCCTGCGAGACTCCTATAAAGAGACGCCTAAGGCCCTTATCGGTCGAGGGTTTTTGCAGCCCCAATCCAGAGTCACTCTGCATCCATCCAAGTGAATTCACATGAATTTGCATTGAATTATCACACGGGAATGCTGTTACTATGAGGCCATTCCAAAGCCACCCCAGAATTCAGTGAATTCAGTAGCAACCGAATTCACAGAAATCAGTTCCAAGGTCACTTCAGATGCAATCCGAATTGGTCGGGTGTGATAAGGTCCATAGGAAGGAGACGTCTGTCCTTAATTGTGGCTTTCCAGCAGCAGGAAGTGTGTGTCACTCAAAGGGCGGCTCTTGCGCCAGAGACACACGGACAGCTCTTAGGATGTATCACAAAAACAGGCATTTTGCACCATTTCCATGGGCCATGAATACAGCCAGAGTCCAAGGGCCCCCCAGGAAAGAAGGGACTCTTCTCCCTTCGGCTCCTTTAGGGTTGCAGCCTTTTGCTCTCCCCTGGCCAGCCTTATCGGTTTTTGCAGATGGGATTGTTTGCTTTTCTAACTCACTGCCCAGGACATATTATGTTTAATTAACTGCTTATCAATGTCGCTTAGAAAACCGCAAACAAGGACAGCTTTTGAGGGCTCCTGACGGGAAGAAAAAGAGAAGCTCCGCAAGAACTGGAGGGTCAATGGAGTTGTTTTGGACTGCAACCTCAGCAGACCCCTTCGCAGCAGAAACAGCAGCAAAGCACAATCTCTTTTAGTCACAAATAATAATTATTATAGTAGTGGTAGTTGTAGTCCAGCCCCATTTGGAGGCCTGCTCTGTTGGTCCAAAAGCTAACATGGTAGATTTAGGTTTCATCCAGAGCAACTGCTGCAGGAAAGAAAGACAGAAAACTTGGGAATGGTATGGCCATCCAGATTACCACTTTTGGAGGAAAGTCTTCTTTTGGAGACTACAACACCCAGAATCCCCCAGCCAGGCTCGGCGCTTCAGTCGCTTTCCCAAGCTCTGCCAGCAATGAACAGGAGAGTTTTCTTTATCTGCCTCCGTTCTTTAATCATAAGTTAAACAAGGGCTAGAGCAGAGCCAGACGTTTTGGGGACATCGGTGGTTATAAACGGTGTTTAATTTGTAGATATCATGTTGAATGTCTAAGCCACCTTAAGGGCAGGCGATTAAAAGCAGCAACAATAGCAACCGTCGTGTTGCAGAGTCTCCAGATGTGTTTGGATAAATAAAGGGAAGCATTTCGCACGTGACAACAGAGAAGGAACCAGCAGCAAGAACATCCCACTTTGCAAAAACACATTTTTAAAAACAGCTCACTTAGCCTTCCCCTGTTACGGTTTCCACCACGGCAGGCTGGACTACAACTCCCATCATGATACTGCCAGGTGGGGGACTTCAGGGGGATTGTAGTCCAACTCCGATGGGAAACGTCAGTGGGGTCCTTTAGAACAGCAATTCCCAAACTCTGGTCCTCTAGATGGTTTGGACCTCAGCTCCCAGAACTCCTGGCTGTTGACCAAGCTGGTTGGGGCTTCTGGGGACTGAAGTCCAAAACTCTTGGAAGGCTCTGTTTGAGAACCGTTGCTTTAGAAGGATTTGGGGCCGCTGGTCCATCTTGCTCAGCTGGGTTTTCCTTTCTCCCAAAATGGCATCTCCAGCATCCCAGGCCTTGCGCATGTCCAGAATGCAAAGACATAGCCATGTTTGTCTGTGGAATCAGGATGCAGAGAGAGCATGCAGCTCCTTTGAGACTCACTGAAAGAAAGAAGTTGGTGGCATGGGCTTTCCTAGGCCAAAGATGCATCTGAGGAAGTGGACTGAAGCCTAGGAAAACCCACGCTGCCAACTCCTTTTGTTCAGCCAGTCTGCTGCCAGACCGCTCTATGTACCTGTGCACATTGTGTGTGTCTGCGTCTGTGCAAGCCGCGTGTTGCAACAACCCTTTGCTTCCTTTTGCAATCGCCTTCCCTGACGACGATGGCAGCAAAACAACCAGCCACGTTTTTCTCCAATGAGTCCAACATCTTGGAAGGTGGAGGAAAAACTGAGGAAGAGGAGACCAGGGCCTGATGCCCGGCAGCTGCAGAAAGCGCCCGGAAAAGTTGTCTTCGGCTGCAACCAGACTGGAGAAATAACCTGGTTTGGCACCACTTTCTCTGGCTCAAGGCTCTGGAATTCTGGGAGTTGGAGTTTGTTGTGGGCCCGGAGCGGATGCTCCGGGCCCACAACAAACTCCAACTCCCAGAATTCCAGAGCCTTGAGCCAGAGAAAGTGGTGCCAAACCAGGTTATTTCTCCAGCGTGGATGCAGCCTTCCCTTTATTATTCCTCTAGCGATGAAGCACATGGGCATGAATGCATGAATGCATGCAGAAAGAAGCATGGACGCCTTGCTTTCGGTGTCCCTTCCAGTGCTCTTGAGTCCCTGCAAGAAAGGCCCTCCTCCTGTCCTTCCCAGTCCCTCCCAGTCCCTCCCAGCTGGGGCCAGAGAAGGGCCGAGGGGAGCTGAGGACAGGCGCATGGATGGGGCCAGGCCCGTCCTGTTCTCCTTTCTTCTCCTCTGCCTTTGGCTGTTCCCTGCAAAAAGGTTCTCGGTGTTCCTGCCCCGGGACGCCCTCCAGCCCTGGCCCTGCCCTTTGCAACGCACCTGGAGAAGGGCCCTGGGTGCGAAACCTGGGTCCCTTTTGCCTCCGCTGCAAGGGGAGGCCCCTTCTCCCAATGCCCCTCTGGAACCAGAGCGGCCGGAGGTCACTCCGAGCCAAGGAACGTGGTGCTTCCCTTCAAATGTCACACCGACCACAAGAGCAGATCTTTGGAGAGAGTTCGTTCTGTCCAGGACAGAAAGAAAGAAAGAGAGCAAGGACTAGGCAGGCTCCCTGCCTCCCTCCCTGCAACTTTTCCAAAACAAGGCCGGATGGAAAGCACCCAGATGAAATAATAATATCTGCGCCGCCGTGGAAAATAAAAGAGGGAAAGGAAAACAGCTAGGTTTTTTTTCCCCCTCCGGCGTTTCGCTCTGAAACCTCAGATGCCACAAGTTGCCATGTTTTTATTCCAGGGCAGGGAGGGAAGGACACACCAAAAAGTCTCTCTGGGTTTGGTCCCAGCTCCAGACAAGGGCACTAGGCAAAGGCTAAAGGAATGGGCTGCTCTCTTTTTTATTTTTGAAATATTGTTCCTCACTTTCCCCGAACGACCCAAGGAAGGTGTCACATCCAAAAGGGCTGCATTCCCATGGATGGCCTTACTTTGGCCCCTGTCCACGGTTGTGGCCCTGCACTTTCCCGGCCCAAAATGTTTGCAAAAAGAGTTGGGCCACATTCCCTTTGGAAGAGGCAGATTCCCCTTGGACTGCCGTGGCTGCGTTCGGTGAAATCCTGGGATTTGCAGTTTAGAGAGGGGTACTTGGGATTGCTAGCCTGTGAGCCCCGGCCTCCTCTTGTACCTTGGGCAGCTTAAATATGCGTTTGGACAGCTGCTGTTTTAATCACTTATGGGGCTGCTCTTTTTGGCGGACTGCGCTTTTTCTTGTTCTAAATGTTCAGTTTTGCAAGGCTGCCTCGAGGGGGAAGGCGTCGTCGACTCTGCAGAGCTGCCTTTGCCAGATAAACAGAGCGAGGGAGAGCAAAGGGCTGCCAGTCTGCAGAAACCAACTCATTGCTGGCTGCTTTCACGGTCGGAGAGAGGTGCCCTCCGCTGCAAGGCCTTGGCCAGTTTTGTGCACAGGGCCTTTTTCACGCTGGAGGGGGATGATGGCCTTGCCTGTGACCCCCCTGCAGATCTCTCTTTGTATTTATTCTTTAAAATGAGAAGGGTTGTTTTCCCCACTGAGGGCTTGTAGTAGATAAACAAAGGCCACCCCTGTGCATGTGCAGAGTGCATTCTTACAAGTTATTCAGAGACAGATGATAGGCATATTTGGGGGGAGGCTGGGAAAGGTTTCTAATTTGCAGGGAAAGTGGACTTCCGCAAAGTCTCGCAGGGTCAGGATTGGATTCCAGGACCTTGGACAGGGGCCCTTGGGTCCCTCTTTGATCCACCCACTGAGCAACCCTGCCTTCTCTCCCCCAACGTTTCAAAGATGTGGAAACTGGGGCGCAAGCGGCCTCAGCGTGTGGCCAAGATGATGAAAGTCCTGAATGGGGAAGAATGTGCAGATCAGGAGAGGCTGCAGCAGTGTGCTTTTTGCTGGCGTTCCCAGGGCATTTTTGCAGGGCATGATCCCACTCTTTCTCTCCTCTCTTCTCCTTCCAGCTGAGAGAATGGAGTATAAATTACTTTTGCAGTTTGGACTGAAGTAGGCTGGAGAGAAAGGGGGAAAGCGGGAGGAACTGGGGCATTTCGACAGCAGCTGAACAAGTGGGATGTCGCACAAACTGGGAGAGTTGGAGGGCATGCCACGAATTCTTCTTGCAAAAGACCCCACGCTTTTTGAACCTTTGTTTTCTTGGGAGATACAAAGGGAGCAAGGGAGGGAGAGAATTCCTGCCCTGCTGCTATACATAGCCTCTCCGAGGATAAAAATAGCTGGAAAAGTATGCAAGGTGGATCACGCCCAGGCGCCTTTTCCCCTTTGCCACTGTGGATTTTATCTCCTCCCGAACTAGGCCACGAGCAAACAGAGAGCCACAAGCGACGAAGCCTAAAAACAGAGTCCTGGAGGAGGAACTGCGGAGCAGATGGAGGAGAAGGAGAAGGAGAAGGAGAAGGAGAGAGAAACCCCAAAAGGGCAAGGGAGGGAGGCAGGCCCCAGAGCCTTATCCGGGGCGCCACGGCTGGGCCACGGCTGGCTTGCAAGGACAGGAGGGAAAGGCGGCCAAGAGTTGAGTGGCGTTGGCGTCACGGCATTGTAATTATACCTAGCCGGGCTGCATTTTGGAGAATTCTGTGCGCACCTTATGGAGCTTTTATTGGCACTTTAAAAAATATTATTAGCATCACTTCTACCCCACCTTTTCCCCCAAAACCGGGACGTGCAAATGGAAAGAAATAAAATTACAATGAAAACACAAGAAAGGTCAAAATGGAACTAAACCATCAGCAGCGTTGAGAGCGACACTCAGCTGAAAATAATGCAAGATGTTTTGGGTGGAAAAAAACACACACACATACAGAGGACAATTAAAACAATGCAAGGTATATACACATTATGCCAAGGATATGATTGTGGGTAGCAATTAATTATTCTCAAAATGATATGATTGTTGTTGTTTGCCATCAAGTCAACCTAGGCTTGTGTGTGTCTGTGTGTTAGAATGATGAAGAAACAGGATTGTATTTGGGATTATATTAGCAAAATGTTTTGGGTCATTCCTTCTTCAGTTACTGAAAATAAAAGTGGCTTGTGTCAAAGGAGGCATTTTAGAACGAGAGAGTCATCGCTCCTTGCATTTTGCAACTGTATTCATTGCTTGACAATCCCTCCATTAAATGTGTATTTCAGGGACGCATCTTTCAGAAGAGATGGAAGAAGTCTTGCCTCTTTGCTTTCAAGGTGCTGGTCCTCATGGCTGCAAACAGGGAGGCTTTGCTTCTTTTCCCTCAATTAACCTGCAAACAGTGAATGATGCCAAAAGTATGCAAACCTGTTTAACTTGCATCCGAGAAATGGGACTTTGCTTGCCACATGGCCATTGTTTTTCTCTTTCTATTTGTTTTTGAAAACAAGGCTTCCTGAGTCACTCTTGTCGTTTAGAAAAGAGGGAATAAACATACACAGCCCTCGGGTTTCTCATTCCAGAGTGCTATAAATAAAATCTCCTCTTCAATCCTTGGCCAAGAAGGACAGAAACCCACTTTGAGCTCTTTGCAATGTGTTTGATTTGCAGTGCTTATTGTTGACATTTAATACTATTTAAAATATTAAATGCAGCACAATAATAATTAATGCGTAATGATCATGACGATGACAAGACTAAAACTAATAATGGTTGAATGGGCTTCCTATGTGCAGAGCATGGTTATTTTCTATTTCCCTTTTTTAATGCAAGAAAGCGCTGTCCGCATGGTAACAAGGTGGAAGCAGGAGCTGCATCCACACTGGAGAAATAACCCGATTTGGCACCACTTTAACTGCCCTGGCTCAAGGCTATGGGATTCTGGGAGTTGGAGTTTGTTGTTCTTTCTAAGGCCCCTTTACTCAGAAGAAAGTGCTGAGCTCCAAAGAGGATTTCCGGCTCGCCTTTTGCCGCTTCGACTTGCAGCCCGAATTCTCGTAAACAAATCTGAGCCTGAGCTTATTCCTCAAAGAGTCATTTCCCTTTGGAAATATGCTGCGGTTGCTCAACCTGTCCCTTCCCCAGTGAAAGGCGGCCAGGAGGAGGGAGGCTGGGATCGGGGCCAAGGCGGCCCCGTTGCATCTTTTCCCCTGGCAGCCAGCCATCCACCAGTTTGCCCAGTAGAACCAGTTCTTTCCCTCGGCAGGTGGCACGGCACAGGAGAGCTGCCAGGGGCCGTGGCACGCCACCGGATTTCCGTCTGGGAGTGGCGGTGGGCAGGTGAGCGGCTGGAGCCACGTGAGGAAAAGAGGCCACCACCAGGGATGGGCCACTGGTCACTCCGGGCCAAGAAGAGACCTCTCTGGCCAGAGTGGCTACCAACTGGCCTGGCAGAGAGGCCAATGTCCAAGGTGGGGCTCTCACCCTGAGATTCCTTCTCCCCCATCTGGCAAACCCAGGCTCCCTTCCAGGTCTCTGACTCCGCGAAACTTGAACACAGAACATGTTCTCACGCGGGGCTCCGTCCCAGTAAACATGATGAGCGGCCGATGAGTTTCCTCTCTCGCTGCTGAACTGAGGGGCAAGTTGATATTTCTTTGGCAGGGAGAGCATGGGAATGGCTTTTTGAGCAGGGTGGGAACGCCGTCCGCAAGAGCTTCCCCCCAATTCCTGGGAAGGAAGGAGGCCCACGGCCTCCTCCTTTTGCTCCTTCTCCTTCTCCTTGTCTGAATGCTGCTGACTCAGGGCTTCCCAGGCACCAAATGCCAAGTAGCCTTTCCTGCTCTCCTGGCCTCCTCCACCTTCTTTGCCTTTGGAGCAGGGTCCCATTGCAAGGGCCAAGAAGGGTCCAGCTGGAGAGGCCAGAGGCCCGGAGAGGCCCTGGAGCCAGTTCCTGTCCTCCGGGTCTCTCTCTGGACCCCTTGCTGACCATCACCATCCTGGCTCCAAATGGAGAGGCAAGCTTTCCTGGGCGCAAGAACCCCGCTCCTAGATTGCAAGAGGGCTTTTGGGTAAAACAAGTGCAGAAACGGTGCTAGAAGCAGACAGGCCTGACTTGCTAGATTTCTCCAAGGTGAGTCCCTGAGGCTGCATCCACACTGGAGGAATAACCCAGTTTGACACCGCTTGAACTGCCCGGGCTCAAGGCTATGGGATTCTGGGAGTTGGAGTATGTTGTGGGGCTCTGGGCCCACAACATACTCCAACTCCCAGAATCCCATAGCCTTGAGCCCGGGCAGTTCAAGCGGTGCCAAACTGGGTTATAACTCCAGTGTGGATGCAGCCCCTGATTCCATAATAACCATGCTCTCCCCATTGGAAACTAGCATTTCAGGGCTGATCTGGACCCTGGGCCACTGGCTTGCTAGATTTCTAGGTGCTGGGAAATAATAGTAATAATAATAGCCGCCCCACATTTCCACAGGTTCTCTGTTCAGGCAAAGCCCCATAGCTCTGTGGGAAAACATGCCCCAGCCAAGAGGGTTCGTCCCTTCCTGGCGCTGAGGCGGATCAGGCGAAAGAAGGCAGCTTTGCAGGTTCAGTTTCGCGCGGAGGGCTGGCGCGGTGCCCGGCCGGAGGTGCCATCCTGGCTCTGGTGGCTAATGCTTTGGCTCTTCGGTGGATGGACTGGCAGGGAGCCATGGAGGCAGCGTGGAAGGAGAGGTCCAAGTGACTCCTCCTGCATCCAGGAATCGCTTCTGCCGGACCTGGACTCTTCTCCAGAAATTTGGACAGAGACAGAGAGCAAGGCTGTAAACAGGCAGGAATGGGGCAACACAACTCTGGACACACATGTGCGCACAGGCACAAACGCGCACGGCTTTGCAAAAGCACGTCCGGAGATCACCAGCTCCCAGGCGAGCAAAACACAAGATGCTCACAGATGTATGAGAGACAGATGCAGAGATGCCCACCAAGAAGTGAGAGGAAGGAGGCCAGGACTTGCCAGCTTTGCCCCACAGAAGCTGGACTCTCCTTGGAGGCAACAACTATAAGCCCTGAAATGCTGACTTTCCAAGTTCAGGGGAGGAAGAGGAGGAGGAGGAGGAGGAGGAGGGGAGCTGTTATTTTTGGAAAGGGAGAGGGTTGCCCAGTCCTGGGAACAGCTTTTGGGAACAGTTTCAGCTGCGGAAGTGATGGAGGAATGGGGACACACAGCACACAACACACACACAAACACACGCAAAGAGGCTGCAAGGAGGCGTAAGGCTGTGGATGTCATCAGGCTCCAAACCCACGCAAATCAGACGTTTGTTTCTCATCCGAGACCCGGCTGGACGATGGCTCCCTGGGAGCGAGGCACGGCTGTTGCAGAAGGGCACACGTCCCGCCTGAGCGCTTGGCAAAACTTCCCCAAAACAGACCCTGAGACAGATTTTACGCTGGGAAAATAATAAGCCCCTTGGAAGAGGAGCCAAGGGAAGATGGCGGGGGGCGGCTCAAAGCCAGACCGCCTCGCAGGGAAGTAAGGAGGGCCTGCCGGAGTTCCCAGCCATTACAAACCCCCACTATTATCATGTAATGCACCAAAGGGAGGATGATGGGCAATGTAGTCTGGTGCATCTGGGTTGGGGTGGTGCTGTTGCAAAGGCAAGGTGGGCCACTGGGCCAGTGACTCATTGGGTGCCAAGGGGCATCAGAAAGCCCTCTGCCCACAGCTTCAGGGCCTCCTCTGAAAGGCTGCTGGACGATCCCAGGAATGCTGCCCGGCCGCAGTGGTCAGGCTCATCTTGCAGAGGCGTGATCTTTGACCCCTCTCCCTCCTTGGCCTCCTGCCCGCCAGCAGCAGCATTGCAGCCATTCCTGCGCTTCCTCCGTCTTCGGCTGACGTCCGTTTTGGGAGGAGCGGCCAAGGCCTCCGTTGCTCCCAGGACATTCAGACGTCAGGCCAGGCCTCTCTCTGTCTGCAGTCCATGCAGCCTCAGGGTTCAAATCATGCACTGCCAAGCCACCAAAGTGGGCAACGCAGCTCCCTCCCAACTCCTGCTTGCAAATATAGTGCCCCCATCTTTATGCTCCCTTTTCCCCATAGGAACCCAGTTCCCTCAAGGGCACCAGCGCCTGCTGGACTGGTGGAGAGCTCCCCAGCACTTCTTTCTGCCACCTTCCTAGAGCACCCCTCCCAAATCAAGGATGGCTCCAGATCTCGTGGTGCCCTCTCCCCTTCCGAAATTATTAGACACCAAGAGGCAGGGCCTCCCTTTAGTCAGACCTGGAGTCCAATGTTCCACCTCTGGCCTGGCCACGCATGGGGCGCCCCTAGGCCTGGTTCCCACGAACGACCACGTGCTCCCCGCGTGCCAACACAAGAGGAGCCAGGCGCGCCTGAGTCACGGTTGCAGCCGCCAAGCCAGATCTGCTCCTTCCTTCCTTCCCAGGCTGCTCCAGGGCCATTTGCACGAACAGGAGCCAATGGTTCATTCCTGGAAGGCATCCGTAGCTATAACTGGGGGAGAGACAGAGGAGGAAGGCCCCCCGTGAGGAAAGCAAAGCTGGGGCTGTTGTGTGTGTTGTTTGCCTTCATGTGTATTCTGAATTTGTGCAGCCCTAAGGCGACCCCATTGCAGGCTTCTCTTGACACGTTCCTTCAGAGGGGTTTGCCATTGCCATCATCTTCTGAGGCTGAGAGACTGTGACTTGCCCAAGGTCACCCAGTGAGTTTTCAAGGCCAAGTGGGGATTCGAACCCTGCTCTCTAGAGCCATAGTCCAATGCTCAAACCACTAGGGCACCCGGGGTGTTGGGTACCATACCCTGGCCCCGGTCGTGCCGCCCCTGGGAGCTGGCAAGGGATATAGCCTCCTTGTATAAATGGCTGCAGGGCCGAGGAATGAACAGGCCCCAAGGAGGAGGAAGAGGAGGAGGAATCGGTCTTGGAAAAGGAGCCAGGCCTGGAATGGACCAGTCATACTGAGGTATGGAGTCAGGACACAGAAGCACAAAGGGCCAGACGGATCCCTGGCATGTGCCTGTGCCAGGGAGGAGGTGTGCCACTCTCACAGGGGATGAGGATGGAGGCTGAACAAGGGCCCCACCAGTCCCCCGCCATCCTTGGCCTTCGGAAAGACACCTTACTTTCACGCTGCACAACTGTAGCATGACGCTTTGACCGTTTTGCAGAGTCCTGGGAGGTGTCTTCCTGCCCCAGGAGTGGTCCTGGGCACCAAGAGGCCTTGCCTGCCCCGTCCATTGTCCAGGCAAGAGAGAGACAATGCCAGGCCAAGGCCAGCTGGGAACAAAGACCTCTGTGAGGGACAAGGAAGGGGGTTTGAGATAGAGAGACCCCAGCCTTTTCCTTCCTGCCCCCCAGCTTCCCCCGAAGGACCGGTCATGGCTAAATGGGATTTCGCCTGTGGGTTTAGCAAATGCAGTGCCCAGGCCACAATAACTCCTGTGAGTCTCCTTTTCTTTGGAGTGTATCAGACGATGGAAATTGGAAGTATAATCCAATGGCAACCCAAACGCAATCATGGGGTTTACGTTATTGCGTATTAAAGCATCTCACGCAATTTCAGGCAATGGGCAGTCATTTTCGGGTAATGGGAAGTCATTCTGAACACATTCCAAATGCAATTGGAATTCACGTAAATTCGCTAAACTAGCGAATTCACGTGAATTCGAATTGGCTCCAATTGGCTCCATTCGAAATAAAAAGAAATTCCTCCCGTCTGATAAGCTGCCTAGTGCACCTAGGGGTGCCTTCAAGTCATTTCCACTTTATGGTGACCCCACAGCTATCATGAGGTTTGCTTGGCGATATTTGTTCAAAGCAGGTTTCCCTTTGCCTTCCTCTGAGGCTGAGAGAGTGTGACTAGCCCAGGATCACCCAGTGGATTTCCATGGCTGAGCAGCTCTCATTGGTGTCATGCACACGGACTAAACCCAGGATTGTCATGATGATTCGCCCAGTTTCCCAGCTGTCCCTGGCTGAAGTTCTGATTCCGACCCACGAATCTAGGCATCAGAGAGGTATCTGCAGATAATGTGGCAGGTTCCAAGGAGCACCACTTTTCGCAGCTGTCGTCTTGTGCTCCAGATGTTTAGTCGGTCCATTTGGGTTTGCCCCCAGAGCACCATCGCAGCTGGGACCGCATTCAAAGGGATCTTGCAGCACCTTTTGAAGACTCAGAATCCCAGACTCTTTGTTTGCAGCTCCTTGAGTTTCATAATCTTTTCCTTCTCTTTGCCTTCGACCTTTCCGTCTCCGGGGATTGCCACATCGATAATCCAATCTTCCCTTTTCTCAACCACAGTTATGTCTGGCATGTTGTTGTCGTCGTCTTGTTGTGTGTGCCTTTCCAGCCGATGGCAACCCTAAGGCAACCAACCCTGTCACGGGGATTTATTTGCAATATTTGTTCAGGGAGGATGCCTTTGCCAATTTCTCAGGCTGAGAGAGTGTGACTTGCCCAACGGGTTTCCTTGGACAAGTCCTAGTAGTCCAAAAGTGCACCATGATGGCTGTCATGCAATACTATTATATCCATCAGCAATGCATTCACCTGCCACCTTTCCCCCCAAAATTGGGGCTTGGGACCATTTTCATTCCATAAATGAAGAGGGACAAATGCCTATTGTCAGAATGTAACCCAGTTATCTACAGAATTAGCAACAAATCCCAAAAGTGTCCAATACTCTAGAGAAAGGCTGAGTGATGGCCACTTTGCTTCATTCTTGTCTGCACTGACCGACAGCCCTGGACCTCTCCAGCCGTTCTCCAAAAGGTCTTTTCCTGGGAAGATGGTAAGGCTGCATACACACTGGAGAAATAACCCGGTTTGGCACCGCTTTACTTTTTCTGGCTCAAGGGGAGCTGGAGTTTGTTGTGGGCCCGGAGCATCCTTCGGTGCCAAACTGGGTTATTTCTCCAGTGTGGATGTAGCCTAAGTTTCGAACCCAGGACTCCTCCTGTCTCTGCCCTTCCCCAGCCCCTCTCCGGCCATGAGTAACCACAGCTGTGTGTGTGAGTGAGTGTTGGTTGTTGTTGTTGTGTCTCTGTAACCTCCTTTGAGAGGGCGAAATATGGCTGCTCTCCCAGACCCTCCTTCGCTGTGTGTTTGGAGGAGAGACGCAGTTCCCAAGCCCCTCGGCCACCAGGCCTGGCCAGCGGTCAAGGGAGAGGCCACGGCCCACGCAGGGCTTTCCCGGCCACGGGGCCTGAGTCAGCCAGTCTAGCCGGCTCAGGCGGACACAGGACTTGGGCCAGGCCTGGGAGGGAACCGGGGCTTTGGCTCCTTATGCACGGCTGGCGTCTGGCCATGGGTCCTGGTGTGTCCACGGGGTTCCCTGCGTCCGGACAAGGCCTCCGCCTCACGCAGGGGAAGCGCATCACCGGGGGAGAGAACAGTTTTGGGAGAAGCAGGCATTTTCACACTGACACCTTTTCCTCTTCTTTAGTGCAATTTGTAGTTGCCATGTGCCTTCCACATCAATATCCGACTTGCAGCCCCCCTGCCATGGGGTTTTCAAGGGCTGGGAGGGTGTGACTCGGCCAAGGTCAGCCAGTGTGCAGGGGATTCGAACCCTGGTCTCCAGAGTCACAGTCCAATGCTCAAACCACTGCGACCCCTTTCTCCCCACAACCTCAGAAGGAGCCTTTTAGAAAGTGGCCTTTGTTGGAGAAGAGACTGTGTGCATGTAACTCACCACTCTTTCAAACGGGAGGAATTTCTCCCAACTTCAAATGGAGCCAATGCGGATTCATGTAAATTCGCTAGTTTAGCGAATTTACATGAACCCCTGCTCCGTTCAGAAGAACCCCTGCTCCGTTCGGAATTACTTCCCATTACCCGGAAATAACCCCTTCCTGCCCGAATTTGCATGCGAAGCTTTAATTCGCAATAACGTAAAACCCATGATTGCATTTGAATTGACCTTAAATTATACTTCCAATTTAGCCTCATATGAAAGAGTCCCCAGTGATGCTGGAGCACTGATGGAGAAGAGTCCATCCCGCCTGCAAAAGCAGTCTGCCGCCTCCGCCATGCGCCGCCTGAGGACAGCAGCACCTTCCCAGGGGCTTCTCTTCCACCTTGTCTGGCTCTGGGGTGGTCCCCGCCTGCCTTCCCATGTGCTGCCGGGGGTCTTCCCTGCCCCACTCCCCCCCCCTGTCTGGGTGCAGAGCAGGGGAGCCGGCGACTGGCATCCCCAGCATCCCCTGGAGAGGTGTCTGTGTGGTTCTCATTGCCAGGCCCTTCTCCCACTCCATCCCAGACTTGGCACCAGCAGCAAAGAGAGAAAGAGCGAGACAGAGAGAGAGGGAGGGCAGGCAAAGGGATGGAGGGCTGCTGCTGCTGCTGCAGACGCTGAGAGGCCCATAAAAACTGCCGCCTGCTGCTCCAGACAGTCTGGGCTTGTCTGCCTCTGGTCTCCCCTGGACTGCGGCCAGGAGGCCTCCAAGCCAGGCCCAGGAGAGAGGCCCAGCAGGGACCGCCTGGCATGGCCTGGCACAGACCCTGGCCCCACACGCCTGGCTCCAGAAGGAAAAGGGGCACAGTCCGGTTCCCCTCTCAGTGGGTCAGGTCCGTGAGGCCCAGGGTTATGGCCCGTCCTTCTCCCCTCACATCTGCCCAATCCCACCCCACACTGACCCACGGCAGGGACAGGCACACTCTGAATCCACATTTCCAAAGAAACTTCAATGATATAAGTTGAAAATAAACTATTCCCTTTTGGAAGGCTGTGCTGAAAACGCAGTGCCCTTCTCTCCCTGGTTGCAAAATTCTTCACCTTTGCAGCAGCCTTCCTTGCCCAAAGCAGCAAAGAATCACCCAACTAACCCCAGAACGGAAAGGGCCTGAAAGGGTGGAAGTTTCCTAAGATTATGCCTCATGGGGTGGAGAAAGTGGAGACGGAAAGGGAGGAGATGGGCGCACGCCTCTCTCTTTTGAACCCAAGTTTGCTTGGAGAAACCAGTTTGGGGAGGATAATCTGGGGAAAATTGAGGGGCTGGGGATCCCAAAACCGGTCCCCAAACCTCCCAGCCTTTGTACTCGAGGGTCATTCCAGAGTGGCTCCGGTTTGTGACCTTCTTTGGAGCCTGGCGTTGGCCTGTTTTGGAGAGAGCCCTCCTGCCCTGGCACTGGCACCCGCTCTGCCCCATCAACCCCAAAGAGGAGGAGGTGAAGGTGTGCCCTCCTTGGCTTGCAGATCAAGCTGAACCGAAACCAGGCAGCCTCCCTGGCTGAGCCAGCAGACTGGCATCAGGCCGGCGCATGCAGAGGACTGGCACCAGCTACGTGCGAGTGGCAACGGCCGACCATCCGGCCGGACAGAGAAGGCCCAAAGGGTACTGGGTGCATTGCTGGGGGGCAGCCAGGCATCCCAGCTTCCCACCTCCTTCGTTGTCACAAACGGACCACCCTGTGAGGCAGGCCTTGCCATCGATGGAGGGTACATTCCTTGCAGCGCTTGGAAATCCACGTGTTTCTTTGCACCCAAGTTCTGTTTTCTTTCCTGCTCACAGGTCTGTGTCTAAATCAAGCAAGCACAGACCGGTTAAGCAACTTTGATTTTATTTGCATCATCACGCACATGAGTGAAATTTTTGTCATGACTAATACAGGGTTACTACTGTATTTGCTGAATTTCCCCCTTTCCCCCCAAACTGGGATTCAAAAATGGCAAATTGCTCTGCAGCATCAGGGCAATTGCTGTTTCCAGGTGATGCATGGAAGAGGCATCCCAGCGCCATTCATGCCTCCTTTGGAGAGGACTTGTGCCACTAGCCGCTTTTACTCAGTTTAAGCCATTCTCTCCCCGCGACTGTGGAATGTAAATCCCACGTCTCTTTGCCAGTTTTTATCATTCCATTATACTTAACTACATTCTTTACAACCAGTCATCCATCACCTCTTCTTAATTTTCACTAAATTACTAAATTGGGTGCCTTCAAGTAATGTCTGACTTATGGTGACCCTAAGGCAATCTGGTTTTCTTGCAAGATTTTTCCAGAAAAGGTTTGGCCTTTGCTTTTCTCTAAGGCCGAGAGAGTGTGACTCATTGCCCAAGGTCACCCAGTGGGTTTCCATGGCTGAGCAGGGATTTGAATCCTGGTCTCCAAAGTCATAGTCTTAGTTTAATTCAATTTTAAGGAGTTGGTGGTTGGGTATGGGTCGTGTATATTTTATCTTGTATTTTTTAATTGATGTAACCCGCTCCGATTGGATACAGAGGAGCAGGCTATAAATAAAACAACATTATTACTACTACTACTACTACTACTACTACTACTATTGTTGTCCAATATTCAAATGCTATGCCACGCTGGTTCTCTTTTCAACAAACACATTTCCCAAACCATCTGATTCACTCTTCAGGTGTTCCCTGCTATTCGTTCACACGCTCCATTTCCCCATTCCTAAGACAGAAGTGATCTCATCGCAAGAATGCCTTAAGACTATGGAAACTATGCCTAATCATACCTTTACGTCATACTGTCATCTGTAGTCAGTTATCTGTAAGGAGTTACTTTTTTCTTTTCCTAACAAGAATGTTATCTAGTTATATTTCGAAAGGAAAGTGATTACGACCTTACCTTTTCTGTAACTACTAACATGATTTAAACTTACTTCCTAATTTTTAGAAGGGTATTTTAGAGAGACTTCGACCTGATTTATTTTTAATGTTTTATGCCATTCTCAAATAACAGAAAAATCATGAGTTTTGTATGAGCACTGAGTGGGGCAATGATCTTTGAATGGCAATGGTAGCCAATAAGTTCCACAAATGACACTCCGCTGTGCCAAGATCCAGGTTTGCAGAGGACTTGCCTTCCTGGGCCAAAGGGCACTCCAGGGCCCCTCTTTGCAACTCAAGGAGGGCCCATGCGCCCCTCATTTGTTCTCCTCTTCACCTGAACCACTTGCTCAGCTGCGGCACCGTCTGGTACATGGTTTTGGGGCTTTGCTGCAAGGCCCGGCAGGCCTTGCAGAACTGGTAGCCCCAGGACTTGTAGTGGACAGACTTCATCCGGGAGCGCCAGCGGAAGTAGCTTGCGTACTGCGTGGCGTTCTTGTCCAGCGCATGCAAGAAGGCGGCCAGCTCTCGTGGGCTGGGGAAGTCCTCGACGTGTATGAAGGAGTCTGGGGGGATGTGGCTCTCGTAGTTCTTCCGGGACGGCCCCAGGACGACCGGGACGGCCCCCGAGTGGAAGGCGTTGTGCCAGACCTTCTCGGAGATGTAGTCCTCGTGCTGGGAGTTCTCGAATGCCAGGTAGAACTTGTACTGGGACAAAGTGGGCAGCAGCTGGTTCCCGGGGAGAGGCGTGTGGCCGCGTCCGTAGACGTCCACCTGGATGTGCTTCCTCAGTTCCTGGTAGTACCTGACCCGCACCTGGACGTAGTCCGGCTTCCAGTTACTCACCACCCAGGCCAACAGCTTGGACTTGGGTGGGATGAGGACCTCCTGGGGCTCAGAGAGCATCTCCAGCCAGCCGTATGGAGTGTAGATGTCCGAGTCCCTCCGGTAGGACATGGTCAAATTGAAGAGGTTGTCCATGAAGGCCGGGACCGGGTGTTTGCTGGGCGGCTCCGGACTGTACCAGACCCAGCGCTGGGTTGGAGGCCGCGGGTCAAGGGGCAGCTTTTGGGCATCAAGGTAGACGTCGTAATGATGGACGAGGACGGCGTCGGCCTTGGAGTACCAATTCCGGTCAACAGTGAAGTGGCAATCGGGAACGCCTAGGACCTCAAAGCAGTTTTCTATGGGGACCCGGATCCCGTAGGGCCAAGTCCATAGCAAGATGGTGAGGCCCGAGGCTCTCCTCTCAGCTGGGGAACCCTCCAGCGGCTCTTTTGGGGGCTCCCATGAGGGGGAAACGGAGGGGTCTGCCTCCGGGAGGCTTCGGATGTAGGTGAAGAAAATGGCCCCGATTACAACCTGAAGGAGGAAGAAGGCAAGGAGTTTCCGCCCGGCTGTGTTTTGCTCCTTTATAGACTCCATGGAGCAGACTGCGGGGAAAGAGGAGAGAAAGCGAGTCAGGCCTTGGAAGTGATGCCACAAAATGATGCAGCGAAGCTGACTCTGGAGATCAGGGTTCAAATCCTGAGTAGCTGTGGGCAAGTCTCACTCTCTCAGCATCAGAGGAAGGGAACGGTGGCAACCCCTCTCTGAAGAAATCTTGACAAAAAATCCCTGTGACAAGGTTGCCTTAAGGCTGACATAAACTGGACATGATTTGAAGGCACACAATGCGATTCAGAGGAAAATGCCATCATAACACATAAGGAAGAAAAGCGCAGGCAGTTCTCATGACCGCCCTCTGCCCCTGCGATTGCTCCCTCGGATTGTGCCCACGGAGAGCCTGGATTGTGCCCACTCTCTGGGCATCTCAGCAAAGCCCTGGGGGCAGAGGAAGACCCCCGCCATGGGGCACACAAAGGCACATGGAGGGGTGGAAGGTCCCTGTTGGCATGAAAGGGGAGGACAAGGAAGAGGAGGAGGCGCCTTCACCAAAAGAGGTGGATAGGGGCACCCAACCAGCCCCTTCCCTCCCTTCCTCCCTCTCTGCCCCCTTGCAAAGCATTGAAAGGCACACCTACCAACAACACTTCTCCCCTTGCTCTTTCAGGCCTAAAAAAAATTGCCCAAAGGAGCATCTTTTGCCGCTGACCGTTGGAAAGGAGCCCTTCGGAGGGGAAAGAAATGCCACCCAAGGTCCCCTCTCTGGCTGCTGCTGCGCAAAAGCTGTGTCTCTTGCTCCTCTGTGGGTCTGACCCACTGGCCTGCTGGCACCTTCGGGGCTTGACAGGTTTCCATCCATTTCTCTGTCTCTGATCTCCTGAAAGTGCATCCTAAGAAAGCGAGGAAAGGGAGAAAAGGAAGAAGAGTTCCAGTTTCAGGTCTTACCTGGAAAAAGCAGAAAAGGACACGGTCCCCCTTTCCTTTGGGTTTCTCCGTTTGTCCCCTCGATCCGTCTGTGCGCACTTGCTCTGGGAAGAAGGGAGGCAAGAAGAAGGTCCCTGCTTCCTCCTTCTGAGCAAACTTTGCAGATTGTTTTATTGTTATCTGTGTTCTGCCTCCTACAATCCGTTTTGGATGGCTAGCAAAAATAATTGTCCAGATGCACGCATGCTTGCGCATGTCAGGGAGGTGCAACCCTGTGACACACTACTAGTCTGGCGGAGGGGAAATGTGGAGCTCTCGGATAGGCTCATGTGGCTGCCATTTGCCCTTGGCACGCATGGCAACAGCGCACCGGGCATTTAGTTCTGGGTAGATGCTCGGCTCATCCCCCCCCAACATTTCACAGGTGAAACCGGGTCAGGTGTGGCCAAGCAACAACAGGGTGTGGTCAAGATGGCAAAAGTTATAACCAAGAAAGATGGTACATGCAAAGAGAGGCTGCAGCAGGTTGCTTTTGCCTGAGCCGACTGGGAAGGACAAGATTTCGGCCCTCCCTCTGAATTCTCTTTTCTCGCCATTTGAAACCACTGGCCTTAGTCCTACTTTCTGGAGCAACCAGGCATTGCTTCAAACCCAATTGCATGCTCTGTGTGCAGCGGAAAGAGAAGGCCCATGTGGCTGGACTGTGGCCTGCAGGACTGGCCATGGGCCATAATGGCAGTCAAAACCCCATATGGCCCCTTAAGAGTCCCTGCCATGAAAGGGAAAATAAGAAGGAAAATTAAAATCTCAACAGGGGAATCCCTGGATTCATACCAAACGATCCCAGTTTCACACCTTTGTTTGAACTGTGGTTGTGAGTTGCAGTTGGGGAGGCAATTCTGGAAGTTCTATGGTAACTGTATTGACTTTAAACAAGGGCAAGCAGACACCCTTCCCACCAGTGTCTCTCTCTCTCTCTCTCTCTCTCTCTCTCTCTCTGCAAATGCATCTCATTATATTCGCAAGCAAAGGCAAGGCTCCTCATTAACACCTTTCTCCATCTTGGCCACACTCGTCTCCGAGTTCCTCTGTCAAAGGTTGGAGGGGATGTGAAGCTCCTGCGTGACACGAAAGGGCCTCGGCCACCGCACTCTCGCTCTCCAATGAAAGGGGAGTGAGGCTGGCTGGCTTTGTTCCCCCCAAACCCACAGCTGGGCTTCCTTCCTCCCTTCCTTGGAGACCATTCTGCTAACACAAACACAAGCACACTGCCCAGTGGACATGGCACCCGGTGTGTTCAGCCCTCCTGGGAGGATTCCTTGGCAGCTTCCTGGGTGTTGGGTGGGAACCAGTCTTCCTTCCTTCCTTCCTTCCTTCCTTCCCTCTCTCCCTCCCTCTTTCCCGGTCCACAGTGATGGTGAAGAGAAGGGAAGAGGGAGGAAGCTTCAATGCATGACACAGGGACCCCCACCCCTATCTCTTTGGGCCGTCCGAGCCCCAAGCCAGCCGTGGTACTTTTCCAGAGCGCCACGCAGGCGGCACGTGGCCGGAGAGACCCGGTGGGAGCACCAGAGAGGGAAGTCCTGCGCTGTGACCTGGAAGCCCTCCGGCGCCATTGACCCACCCAGTTTGGAGCAGGCGGTACCATCAGGAACCCCAGGGACCATTTTCGTTCTTGGCTGCCATTGGGGAATTTCCTAGGGAAAAGTACTGAGAGCTGGAAGCCAGGCGATGCATGACTGGTGTGACCCCTGAGCGTGGAAGCAGGTGTGCAAAACAGTTTGTCTCCAAGAGGGAAGGACCCCCAAAATAAACTACGCACGGAGTGCCTGCGAAGGGGAGCCCAGAACGCAATGCAGTTTGCTTTTGCAAGAGCCGACTGGAAAGGGCAAGGCTCTGCTCCTCTTCTCCTCTCCCTTCTCCTGTTTTAACTGAGTGCAAACTACTTTGGCCCTTTGAATTCAGTCTGCAGCACTTGAGGTAACCTGAGCACGAACAATGCACCAACCAAAGCTTGTTAACTGCAGAATCGCTTTCACTGGTTTCTTTTTTTGTAAGGACACCAAAAAGGATGGATTGGCAAAACTTTGAGGATGCCACCCGCCCCTTAATGAATCAGTGAGCTTTTGGGGAGGGGGCCACAGAGAAGCCTGGAAGGGCCAGAGCCATCTCAGGTGGAGGCGCAGATGGAGGGCTGGATGGCCGAGGAGGAGGCCACAGGCGTGGGGTGCCAGGAAGCAAGTCCTCTGACCATTTCTTGCAGCCAGGAAAAGCACACCTTTGCTGGGCTTCTGTGGAAGAGCTCTTTCAGGCTTCGTGGGCCCTGTCCTGCCCATTTGCCTGGCATGCAGCAACCGAATGGAGGGAGAGCTTGGGTCATTTCAGGGCGATTCTCAGGAGTGTGGCCTCCTCTGCCACAAGGCCTCCTCCGGAGGCCTTGCCCTTCCTTGGCACCTGGCCCTCTTGCCCACTTGGCACATCTCCTTTGGCTCAATGCTTGTGGTCACAGCAGACGCTTTCCTAGCCCTCCTTGGCCTGGGTGCCTCTTCCCTGCCCACCCGCCTGCCCTCCGTCCCAAAGGCCTCGCTTGCCCTTCCTTCCATCTGTTTCCCAGCCGCAGGACTGTCTGGTGAATCCCAGACTTTGGCTGAGGCCAAAAACCAGCCGCAGCCGTGCAGACTTTGCAGGACTGTGCTTGGGAAGCCCCTGCCTTCTCCCCCCGACTGGGCTGGGGTTAGGGTCATGCCCAGCTTTCGGGCCCCTTTCCTCCAGCTGGCCCTGGTGCCAGGAGGCTGCCTTTGGCTGGTGATGGCATCGGGAGGTAATTATAGCTCCCCAGGGGCTAAAAATAGCTTCGGCAGGAGCCAGGCGGTTATTTATAGCTCTGCTCTGCTCTGAACTTTGTTCCAAAGTCACCCTGGCTCCTCTTGCGGCCACCAACTCCGAGGGATGGCTTTGCCCCAGAAGGCCCCCATCCTGGATGCATGCGCCGAGGAGGGGGTACCGTGGGGTGGAAGGTCTGGAGGGAGAGCGGGAAGGAAAATATTTGGGGGAAATGCCAGAACCGTGCGCCAGACAGGCTGGAGCTCAGCATTTCGAGGCCTTCAAAAGCCTCCCTCTTGCAGCCAAAAAGGAGGAAGGGAGAGAAGACTAGCTGCTTTTTATCTTGGCACAGAGCTGCCCTCCATGTAAACCCTCCTCTTCAGGTGGGATTAAGGTCTTTGCACGGTTTACATCTATAAAAGCTCATGCTACAATCAAAGCCAGTCTTAAAAGTGGTGACCCATTCCCTTTTTTCCTCTGGCCTTTCTTTCCTCCTTTTTATGCTTAAAAAAAGTTGCATCTGGTTAGCGAAGGGCCTACAATGGAGCAAGCAGGAGTCAATGTCCGGCATTTTGGCGGTTTGTGTTGCAGCCACACAGAAAACGGCCAGGATTGGTCTCTTAAAAAGTGAAAAGGGGTGATGGGAATGGAGACCGGTGAGATCCGGGTTCAAGTCACCTCCATCAAGCCACGGAATCCACTAACTGCTCCCTCTTTCTCCCAGCCTGACCTACCTCACAAGGTGGTTGTTGGAAGAAGAAGCAAGGAATAGGGGGAAGAACTGAGTCAAATTCACCTCCTGGAGTCAACAGGAAGGTGAGGTAGACTCTTAGCCTCACCCACCTGGCAGGGCTGTTGTGCTGCTGCTGTTGGTAGGAAAAAGCAGGAGAGGAGGAGGGGAGCTGTTTGCTGGGAAGGAAGTGGAGGAATACATGCATTCGGTTCCCTCCGTCTCTCCCAGGCCTCTCCGTCCAGCTGAGTAACTTTTCCAGTTCAAAGTCAGTGGCAAGAAAAGTCTGAAGGAGAAAAATCCCTTCAAATATTAGAATTATTCCAGGAATGTCCAGGAAACTCCCCGCCTGACTCCTCCAGCTGCTCCCCCTTGTTCCGGGGAAAAGAGATGTTTTTAAAATAAAAATGTTTGCTGGATCCTGGCCATCCTCCCAGCGTTCGCACACGCAGCTCTCATGAGGGAAAACACAACACAATCGGACACACGCTTGTGCACATGCGGTGCGTCGGTGGCTCAGCCATCTTGGGAGCCGGAAGGGGGCTCTTTGGGTCGGGGAAAGAAGCGGGTCAGCCCCCCAACTGTTGGGGCGCTGCCACTCCCATCATCCTTGCTGTTAATCCTCATGTCACACAGTGCCAGTGGCTCTGGATAAGAACAAGGCCGTTGCCCCCAAATAAGCATCCTTCACCCACAAATGACATTTTCTTCTGCCCCCCAAATTCCTGTTTTGGGAAATGGGGGGCTCCAAGCCCCACATTTCGTACCTGGCTTGGCTGGTTGTGGGGAGGAGAGTTTTGCAAAGGACAGGGACAGCTCAAAAGACAGGCTCCATGTAAAGAAATTACAAGACACTCCAGGAAAAGTGATGTTTTTATTTCTTTGTTGTGTTATCAATTAACTTCTTCTTAACTTTTTTTTTAAACAGCAATTCCACAAAATATTAAACACTGTGCAAGAAACTCAGTCTATGGCACACTGGGGGAAATTATTTATATATATATATTTATATGGAAGGAATTACAAAAAAAGGCAAGAATTAGAAACGAGAGAGAAAAAGATGATCCAAGCTTACATTACAGACATCGATTTTGCTTTCCTAAAATTACAATCTTTACAAACCTTGATTGGCTTTTGGCAACAATTATCTTGGAATTTGGCAAATAAGAACCATAAAACCAGAGGAGAGAAATCAAAAAGCACAGAACACCCAACTTGCAACCGGCATTTGTTTCGTCCTTTAAAAGAAGAAACCCTCACAGACGAAATAAATGCAGTTAGAAAAACCTTGTTCAATGGAAAAAGAAGAAAGAAAACAAGATGACCGGACCCAATTCTGAGCCCTCCTTCAAACAGAATTTGGCAGAAAGAGAGAAAGGGGTGAATGTTGGCACCTTTGGAGGGTGGCTTTGGGGGCCCATGCCCCCCTTTTGAGTGGGGTGCGGATGTTGGGGGGCACTGTCCCTCCTCTCCTTAAGGCAGCAGCAGAGCAGCCCCAAAGGAACCAACTTCTGCCCCTCAGGAGAAGCAAAAGGAGGGAGTCTGTCCTTCTCCTGACCCACGGCTCAAATCCCCCTTTGGCCTGAGGAGCTGCCAGAGAGCAGGGCAATGGGGGCCCAGGAGACCCAAGAGCCTCTGGCTGGCAGGAAGGGAAAGTGGGGCAACGGGATGCCCCCAATCAACTGGGACACACCTGGACCTTTGGCAAGCGCTTGGGGGGCTCCCTGTCCGCCCCCAATCCACCCCTCCATCTCTTTGGCCTGGAGAGGCGGAGACAAGGGAAGCATCAGGAAGGGGGCTCCCTGGTTTCGGAGGGCAGGCTGGGCCCACATGGAGGGGGTCTTCACCCCACATGGATGGCAGGCGGGGAGTGCGGAGGAACCCCATCTGGGCCTCCTCCCAGGCCTGGCAAAGCACAGGAAGGCCCTGGCCCTTTACCTTCGGGAGAACTAAACCATTTGGGAAGCGCGGCTAACGGTTAAATCTGCACGGACATTGAAGCTGTACAAGAGAAATGGGGAGAGGAAGATTATCTACAAGTGAGAGCCACCACCAAAATCTACGCTGCTTCCTCCAAGCGAAGAGCAGCAGGAACCCCCGCAATGGACCCAAGTGCCCACCTGCCCACCTTTCTCTGGGGGAGAGCCTGCTTTCTCCCTCGCATCCTTTGGGGTCCCCCTGGAAGGCAAGCGGGCCGCCTCAACCCAAGCGCAGACCCACAAAAGAGGGGTGGGGCTCTGTCGAGTCCTGCCCTCCTGCCAGGGGCTGGGGGGGCACTGCTGGGGGTGCCACAGAGCCCCCTTTGGCAAGCTGGGCTGCCCTGAAAAGGGGCTCAAGGCTAATGCCTCTTGGGATTCAGCCAAAGAAAGAAAGGCGGTGGTGGTAGGGCTTCCCCTCAGATCCCCCGCTTGCCTTCTGCCACCCCACAAATGGCATCCTGGAGCCACTCTGGGGCCACCCTGGTCCCATCCTAGCCCAAAAGAGGAGCCGCACAGGGAAAGCTGAAACACAGGCAGCCGCCAGAAGCCCCAGAATGAAGTCCTCCTTGGAGGGGGAGAGAGGTGGAAGGAGCCCCACCTGCGGAGAGACAAGGTGCCCAGTCTGACCCCTGAGAGGGGTACCCAGCAACAGGGGGCATTGGGACACCTGGCAGGAAGCCCCAACCCAGGGCCCCCATCAGGCAGAGAGGGGCTGCCATGCCCAGGCAAGGGGAGAGGGGCACCCCAAATGTGGAGGAGGAAGGCCAGCTCCAGGGGGTCTGCAACAGGATGGGTCTGCCCCTTCTCCCCCTAAGTTTTCCCAACCAAGGCTGACCAGACGGCTCTGCCTTCTCCAGGAAAGGCTGGGGGCCATAGGGAACAAGTTCTGCCCTCCGTCCTGATCCCAGTCCTGGTCCCTTGTCTGCAGCCCACAGAGAAACAGATAGAGAGACAGTACAACAGGGAGGGATGGCAGCTGGAATACGGAAAGTGGGGATGGCATTTTTGGAGGCCTCCTCTTCCATGGGGCTAATGGGGTCTGACCACCTCCTCCCCAAATGTCACCCCACTGTCTAAGTAGGGGACTGTCGTTCCAGCCCCTGCATTGGCACACGGAGGGCCTCTATCAGGACAAGAGAAGGGAAAATCTGCCCCCTTTTCCTTCTCCATCCGATGGCAGCTCTGTTGAGTGCTGCCCCACAAGATGCCTAGGCTGCCCAATCCCCTTCTGGCCCCAATTCCAAAACTAGTCATTTGCAGCCATGGATGTTATGAAAAAAAAAAAAGGCCTGCCAACACTCCCCTGCCCACCCATGCCCTCCCTCTGGTTCCCCCCCCCCCCCCCGTGGGGACAAAGGACAGGGCAAAGGGCAGTTGGTCACTCGGTGTCACCGTCAACCTCCGGCTCTCTCTGGACATCAGCACCGTTTAGCAAAGGCCACTGGGTCCACGACCCCTCTGCCCCCCTTTACTCAGCTGCTGTGTGCTGCTGGGCATCAAGTGCGAATCCCGTCTCCTTGCTGGATGCCGCCTGAGTCTGGCAAAGGAATGCCTTGGTGTCAGTGGCTGTTCCCTGAAGCCGCACCGGCCAAGCATTGGCAGCGTCTCCGTCCTCACCCTTCCTTTTGTACGGCTAGGCCTTGGATGGACTTTGGCCGGGGCCCTGCCCAAAAGCCAGGGGGCAGAGGGGCAGCTATAGGATGGTGCAGGGCTTTTTGTCCTTGAAGGGGTTCTCTGAGGCCGGGACGCCAACCAGCAAGGGGTCGTTTCGGGCCTGCTGCTCACAGTAATTCATCAGCTCAGATGATGCTTTGGAGACCTGAGCCAGGAATGGAAACAGAAAAGGGGGAATGGTCAGTGGTCTGGGGGAGACCGAGGTGGCGGAGGACCCACCAGACAGTCCCTTGAAGTGGCCGGCTTGCTCATTCCAACCTCTCCTTTGGCAACTGGCATGTTAAGAGCCCTGTTTATTTAGCTCTGAAGCCAACCTCAGCCTGATCACAGAGGAGAGGTGAACCACAAGACGAGAAAAGAAACACCAAAGTGCCCATTCTGTGGCTGAGCGGCACTCAAATGCCAGCCGTCCGGACATTTTTATTATTCAGGGAGCCTCCACTCCCACCCAGCCCTCATTTGCTTCTCTTCTCCCCTGGCTCTGCCGTGTGGGCAACCTCCCTCGACCGACCGAAAAGGGCAGCCCCATCAGCCACAGCAAAGCAGGAGGTGCTCTGGAGCTATTCTGAGAAAGAAACCCCACGACCCACAACCCCCCCCCCCCCCCCAGATTGAGGGGCTTTGCTGGATGGAGGACAACAGGCACAAAGGTCGGCAAATTACAAGGCGAGGAGGGGCTGCCAAGCAAGTTGTTTGGAGGTGGCCCTGGGGAAGGGGGAGCCCTCTGCTTTGGGTTGGACTGTGGGTGTCTGTCTGGGGTGCCTGTCTGTCCGGTCCCCAAGATCCTCCACTTCCCAGGGCTTCCTGCCCATGGGGGGAAGTGACCTCACAAGCCCCTGGGTATTTTGGAGGGAGGAAGGGATGGAGGGGCACCAACTATGCTGCATACTCCTGCCTTCAAAACTGTCCTCCTGGGGAGCTCAGTGCAGGTAAGTGGCATCAGAGCACAAGCTTTCTCTGGATTTAGATTCGCTGTGGGCTGACAGGGTCAGGCATCATGCGAAAGGTGGAAGATTATATATGTATGTATTAAAACCAAATGAACTATAAGCACATGGCTGTCACCAGATCTTGTGGCAGACAGTTCCACAGATTAACTCTCCCTCCCATCTGCCCAGATTCTCTTATCAGCTTCACCAGGAGAGTCTTTTCCTTCTTCTCCACATCAGGCCTATTTTTACACACTTTGACGTGCCCCCCCCAATCCACTCATAGCCCCCCACTGCCTCTTGGGGCTCACCTTTATCCTCTCGATCCCAGCCTCAATCCGCAGCTGCTCAACCAGTTTCCGGGCCTGAGCAATGTTGTTAGTGGTCGACATGGTCTGCCATCGGCTCTCAGTCCAGCCAGCTCCAAAAATGCTGGTGGAGAGAAAAGGGGAGATGAGAAAAATAATTATTGTCTATTGTTTCAACTATTTTTTTATTTCTGCCCCTTTGGGAAAAGATGGCAATGCAAATCAGGTTAATAAATAACTACCTGTTTTGGGAAAGAGTACATCAACAAAGACAAGTTTGCCCAAAGAGATACATCCTGAATGTACAAAACTGCGAAGAGGAGATTAAATCAAAATACTGAAAGCGTTAAAAATACCAAAACAAATGAAAAGTGTTTAACTTAGACTGCTAAAGAGTCACCCAAGGCACTCAGGAAGCAAGTTCGAAGGATACGGAGCAGCAGCGAGAGAGGAAAAGAGGAAAAAGAGGAAGGAGAGCCCTGGGAACGGGAAAATGTCAACACTTCCCAGAAGGCTCTGAAGCGGATAAAGCCCAGCAAAGGTGGCACAGGGTTTCTAGCCAGTTCAAGGGACCTGGTTTGGGGCATCTGCCTTCCTCCTCTTTCTGGGAAAAGCCTTTAAAATGGTTAATGGCTGATGCAGCTAAATCCTCACAGCCCAGCCGCTGCCTGGAACATGGAGAGCTAAGAGGGCCTTTAGAAAAGAAATGGATGCCCAGCGCAGCCCTTTGCTGCCTCTGCATTAGCAGCCCTGCTTCCTAGGCTGGAGTGTGCAAATCCAAGTTGTGTGTGTGTCTTGCTAAGATGGAGACAAGGGCAGCCAGAGAAGCCTTTACACACACACGCAAACACTATTCAAGGTCCACAAGGTCTAAGAGGTCTGGCTGCCTCTACCTCCCCATGGGCTCAAATTCTGGCCAAATATAGCCACATGAACCCCCCCCCCCCCATGGCTAAAGCTGACCCCTCTCCAGGAAAGCAAAGTCCCACTGGAAGCGATGGGGTGAGGATCAGGGCCCTGCTGGGATCGCCAAGGAAGCACCTGGATCCACTTCCAGGGATCCAGCCACAGCTTCCTCCTCCATAAAACAGGCTCAGCTGCTCCAGGCAACCTCCCCTTCTGGAAATTGATGGTTTTGTGGGGAGGACTGGCCTCCAGATGGAGTCTCCACCAGGTAACCGGGTCTCATGTTCAGCCCCAGCCGGATTCTGGCCAGCAGGGACCAAATGGGGTGTGTGTGTGTGTTCAGTTTTGGCTGCTTGCCTGGCCTTTTTTGTACCTGCTGGCAGCCCTGGGAGTTTTCCTTGGGATCTTCCCTGGGTGGCTTTCCAGCGCTGGCTGAAGGACACCAAACCTCCTGGGATAATGGAGTGTTTTCAGTGGCATTTGGGTCTCCAAGCCGTTTTGGCTTTGCTGCTAGTTGGATTTGGGGGGCACCTGGTGGGCCCAGCGATATCTCTGAAGTACAAAACCCATCAGGGCTTTTTAGCACAGCCTTTGGTGAGGAATGAGGGCTGCTGCAATCCAATATTGCCTGGAAGACCACACGCTGCCCAGTCCTGTCTTATGAAGTGCTTTGCTTTCAGCAGAGCCTAGGAAAACTATCTTGCTGGGGGATTCTGGGTGCAGTAGTCCACCTTCCCAAGCGCAGGTCTCTCCCACAAGCTGCCTCTTTCCTTCTTTATATTATGTACCCGTACAAGCGTGGCTTGTTGTCTGAAGCCTTAGCCTTTTTAATTCACCTGTTAACTCTGCCAAGGGAATGCCTGTTGTTTGGGTGGCCTGGAAGCGTAATGCACTGGGCAGGTGGTGGTTTTCTGCCAGCGCCTGAAGGGGAGAGAAGGGCATTTATCCTGGCAAAGCAGAGGCTCCTGGTCTGCCAATACCCCTCAAGATACCACTGCAAAAGATCCCTACCCATTATGGTGGGCTAGTTGGGAGGGGATGGAGGCATGGATGCAGCCTTGTTTCTGAAAGGTTGTAGGAAGCATTTAGATGAAGGTTGAGGAGAAGGGCTGTAGGGCAGCCAGTTGGGGAAGAGGACAGGGCTCCTGTACCTTTAGTTGCTGTGTGGACGTTCCCTGTCCTCCACAGCTAGCTACTAAAGGCACAGGAGCCCCTTTCCCCTTCTGCGCCTAAAGATCTTCCTTTCCCTTCCCAGAAAAGGCCATGGCGGCTGCTGCCAGTCCTCGCAATGCCGCCCTCGGGGCTAAGATCCCCAAGGCTCGCTCGCCCCCGACGCTGATCATGGTGGTGGAAGCCGTGCGGGTGCTCAACGAGAAGAAGGGGGCCTCCGTGGCAGCCATCAGGCGCTACATCATCCACACCTATCCCTCTGTGGACCCCATCCGGCTCAAGTACTACCTGAAGATGGCCCTGGCCAAGGGGCTGGAGAAGGGGCTCCTCTCCCGGCCCCCCAACTCGACTGCCCAGGGGGCCACAGGCAGATTCAAGGTGCTGGGGACATGTTCTTGACCGGAGGTGACATGGCGCTGGGGAGGCTGGGTTTGGGTTTCTGTGCTCAGTGGGGGAGAAAAGACCACAGGCTGGTGGTTTCAACTGCCATGGTGTATGCAAGTTCAGAAGTTAGGAGAGCGAGAAAGAGTTACTTTTCCAAACTACAACTCCCAGACCTCCCCAGTATGGCCATGTGGGGTGAGGGCATTTGGAAGGTGTAGTCTGAAATTGTGATTCTGCTAAGGTCCGGAGCACAGTCAGCTCCTCACTGTTTCTGGGCAGTCCTGAAGGAACCAGGAAAGGTTCTCAAGTGAAACCCTGGCTGCTGCCCTGAGTTTGCAAGACCTGAGCTGCTGATAGCAGGGTGCCTTACAGATCAGGCATGCTCAGGGTTGCCACAAGTTGAAGCTGTCTGAAGAGCCATTAGCCACAAATCTGCTCCCTGTTTTTTGTACATTAGGGCAGGATCTCCCCCCATTTGATGCCCATGAAGCTCTGATGCTCTCCCTCCCATGTCCTCCTGCAGCTGGCAAGAGAAAAAGGGAAGCCGGAGGAGAAGGCATCCCCTCAGGAAGCGGAAAGGGCAGACAAAACCGAGAAGAAGATGGCAAAGAAGAAGAAGAAGAAGGAAGAGGCAGCAGCAGGGAAGGAGCCGAGGGTCAAGCACCCAGCCAAGAGGACGAAGAAGCCGAAAGCCAAGCCAGCAGCGGAGAAGCCCAGCGGGGGCAAAAGTGAGGCTGCTTTGGGTGGACTTCCAGTAGGGAAGAGCCCATGGAGGCACGGAGGGCTGGAGAAGGAGGACAAGAGTAGTCATTTGGGGGTCTCTTCCAGTCCCACAGCTGGCATCCTCATTTCTCTCTCTCTCTCTGCCCACTTTTAGCAGGTGCTGAAGGGGAGAAGAAAAAGGTGGCATCTGCTCCAACCAAGGAAGCCGAAGCGGAAGCTGGCCGAGTAAGTCTTGGGTGCCAAAGGAAGGGGTCACTGGAGTTGCTGCGGGTTTCCAGTGTCTCCCTCAAGGGCAAGGAAGGCAAAGAAAAACACAACCCAAAATAAACACACAGGCAGCATCTTTATTTGGCTGATGGAAAGGTGCAAAATTAATCCTCCTGACTTTCAAAGCCTGCTGGCTTCTTCATCAAGCAAAGGTTCCCCCAAAATGATGGCACTGAGAGCTATCTTTGCAGGCTTTGTTCCTGCTGGATGTCCTTTGGCTCTTCCCACCTTCTGGGGCAGCGGCCTGAGACCGTTCTCTCTCTTTCAGCCGTGGGCACAGAGGAGAGGACCAGCTTCCTGGGCTTCTTTCCTGAAAGTCTTGACCAAAAGGAAGGTGCTCCAGCATCAAAGGATCACGCTGGCTGCTCTCCTGGGTCCCAAAAAAGAGGATGGGGGGGGGGGGGATGTGACAACCCATTTAGGGCTGATGGTCCCCTCTGTCTCTCTCTCTCTCGGTTCCCTTCCAGGGCTCAGGCAAGGCTCCTGTCAAGGCCAGGGGCAAGGCTGAGGAGGGCAAAGCCCCTAAGAGGCCTCAGCATCCAAAGGCTTCCCAGGAGAAAGCAGACCCCAAGGAAGGAAAAGCAGGAAGAGGAGGAGGAGGAGGATCCAAGGCGGCCATGAAGGGCAAAGCCCTCAGCCAGCAAGAGGGAGGCGATGGTCATGGGCCACCCCTGGCCAAGGCAGCCAAGCCGGCCAGAGCCGAGGGCAAGCCTGAGGCCAAAAAAGGCCCCTTGGCCAAAGGGAAGGCGGGTGCAGCCAGAGCAGAGGCCGCTGGGCCCTCAAAGAAGCCAGAGGCAAAGAAGGGGTCAGCCGGTGGCAAGGGGAGGAAGGAAGGGGCTGCCGGGGTTTCCTCAGACGCCCCATAATGGAGGACACTGACGGACCCCCAGCTGCAGACTGGCCATGAAAGGGGTCCATGCGTGAGCCCCACATGACCAACTCTAGCCTACAGTTGGCCACGAGGGAAGGGAGAAATTCATTGCCTCTGCCTGCTGAGAGTGCCTTGAACACAGGACAGTTTTAAAGCCTTGTTTTTAATCTTGCATTTTCCAATAAAGTTATTCTTTCACATGCCACAGACTCTAACGCTGTTTTTACAACCCAACTTACTTCTTCTGGCACTGGGGGAAAGCAGCAGATGCCATGAAGCAACCAAAGCAACACTTTTGCTGTTTGTGTGTTTGTGTCCCTGTATGGGGTGGTTGTTTGTGGCAAGAGCTGCCGGAGGCTCCCAGCCTTTTATAGTCAGATTTTCAGGCTTGTGACTCAGAGCAGACTCAGCAACAAGGAGAAGCAGCAGCAGCAGCAGCAATGTGGGTCTTCCCCGTCTGATGAGAAAGCGTGAGTCAGCGGCACCTGCCGCTTCCCCGGCTCCCCAGCAAAGGATGGACCAGAGGCGGCCGCTTCACGACTCAGTCCAGGAAGGGGAAATGCGGGCAGGAGCGCCAGGGAAAGGAGGGTCAGCACCAAGGAGCACCAGAAGCCTCTGGCACATCATGCCAGAAAGCGCCACAGGAGGGCCACAAAGCCCTGAGATTAAGGGGACCCCTTCCAAATGAAAGCCCCCCCAATAAATGAGCTGTTTTAACAAGCCAAGCTCAGTCACAGCAGTAACCCTGTCTGCAATGTTGAATGACTGCAACAATGCTTTTATTGTTCCACAAGTCTTCGATCGCTTCCTGATTTTTGTCCTCGGCCCAAGTGTCACAGCTGCTGCGCCAGGTCCAGGCCTTGCTTTCCATTGCTTTTGGGGACTGAGGAGGGAGGGGGAGACAACCACCCACCTACCTCTTTTCTGCCCAGAGACTTGTATTTTCTCTCCTGTTCTGGGCAAGAGAGACACGTTGGGTGATTTGATTTTATCTCGCCCTTGCAACCTCACAATGGGGAGACAAAAGTGAATTGCTCATTCAGCAGAGAAGGGGCCGGTAGCAGGAAGTGTGGAAGCAACATGGAGCCGCTTTTGTTCTCCCCAGACAAGCAGAAAGCCCCCTAAAAGCATGAGGTCATCTCTGAAAGGCAGGGAGAGGAGCCACGGAAAGGGCTGGAGGCTCCCGAGCGGAGGAGCCAGGAAACCCCGAGAAACAGCCTCCTCCTCTGGTCCAGCCAGATCGGATTGTGGGAGCAGTCTCTCTCAGCCGCCCTTGATGTGGTCGCTGGAGATTCGGTCAGGCCAGCAGTCAGGGAGGGCTTTCCCTGCAGGACCATGCCCTCCTTGAAGAAGGGCTGGGAGTTGGCACCTACGGAGGAGGAAGGGCAGTAGAAAGGAAGGGCCCCTGGGTGCTAGGCCTGTGAACAGGAGTCAGAGCAGCAGGGCAAGAGCTGCACAAAGGCTGTGACTGCAGAAATGGTGCAAAATGCATGGCTCACAAGCTTTTATCAGAAAAGATCAAGGAAAAGATGGGCAGCGGTGTGGAAAGAGCCTGCATTCAATCTCCAAATGTCACACCAAGGCGGCGGCTGTGGTTCAAAGGACTGCTGCAAAGATGTACTTCAGGTTAAGTTAGCAATCACTAGAAACTGCACACAAGAGCTGCAAAGGAGATTCCAGCTGGGCATAGTGTTTTGTTTTTTTTCTGAGAAAAAAGACTTCCAGTATCCTAAGTGCCCTGATGGTTGCTGAGCTTTAGACTGGGCACCTCCTCTCCCAATGCCAAGCTATTTATGCCCATGCAGTGTGTGCCTGCAAACACACACAAAGTGCTATCCTTCCACAACAGGGCCTGGGTTGGGAGAAGGAAATTGGCCACCGAAGGAGGCACAATGGCAGGAAGAGGCCAAAGAGGGATTCAGGCTGACATTGCGGTTGCAGACAATGTGGTAAAAGAAGGGATGGGAAGGGAGGAAATGGGAAAAAATGAAAGAGAGAGAGAGAGAGATGCTGCTGGTGTCAGCTGCCTTCTAGGATGGGAGAAGGAGTTTAGAAAGCAATTCAACCTGCCTGTTGGGTCTGTGCCACACGTTTTGTTCATTCCCCAGAGCCATGGCCACCACTGTTTGCAAGCCACATATGCTGTGATGGCTGCCCAGCAGAGGAAGACCATCAGCCCTTTCTCAGGACTGCCCCCATAACTGGCATGAGCTGGGAACCAGGACAGGAGAGTGCAAGGCTCCCAGGCTCCCATCTCAGGTGCCAGGATGCCAGTGGTCAGCCAGGGCCAGGCGTCGGGAGAAGATGGCACCAGTGGTTCACAGGTTGGTGGATTGGGCCCTGCTTATCTGACCCAGTGCAACCCAGAGGCAAAAGGTGGGCCTAAAGGGGTCACAAGGCCACCGAAGAGCAGTTGCCAAGACCAAGAAGTGGAAATGAGAGGAAGGACCTTGGCAGCCTAGGATGGCAAGGGCAGTGCTGTGCCATGGCCTGGTTTACAAATTCCCAGCAAAGAGAATGAGAGAGAGAGAGAGAGAGAGAGAGAGAGAGAGAGAGAGATGGAGGAGGGGTGGGGCTTTGGGGAAATAAAGAAATAGGCCAGGGACAGTTATGAAACCAGGCCATCCAGGGCTGAGCTCAGCTGCCTCTCCTGGGCTGAGAAAGGATTGCAACCAGACCCCTGAACTGGGACCCAGAGCTACCTCCAGCCCTCCTCCCCAGCAGTGCTATGGCACAGCCTCCCACATGTCCTGCCATGTCTTGGGCCTGAATGTTGTAATAAGATATGTTGGCTGAGGGATGCTGGGAGTTACAGTCCAAACAGAGAAAACTTTCCAAGCACTGGATCAATGTGGGGGCTACTACTAGGCCCTCTCTGCTCTCCGACGGCAGCCAAGACTTATGGGCCAGGAGGATGTGAGAACCATTAATGGGACCAGGCTGTGGGCCAACCCTGCCCCGGTCCAGGAGACCAGAGGAGGTGCCAGCCTTTCTCAGAACCAGGGTTTATGCTGCTGAGAAGCCACTCAACAGAACAGCCTTGGAAGAAACTGCAGCCACGGCTCCCAGGTGTGTTTTCTCCCAACTAAGCAACCCCAGCACCTCTCTTCCAGGCAGACATCCCGAGGGGCTTGGTGGAAAAAAGTGTGCGCTGGCCTGACCTCTTTGGCAGCCCTTTCCTGGCTTTGGAGCCCTCCCAATGGATTGGGCTGCAGCTCCCATCACGGAGTGCCAAATGTGTTCTGCTGGCTGGAGACAATGAGAAGGCTCCCAAGTCAAGGAAGGGCTGCTTTACGGACAGCTCATTCCTTGGACCATACAGGAAGGTAGTGTAGTTTAATGTGCCTACGGCTCCCTTCTGCAAAGGAGGGCGAGAGAGAAAGAGATGCCTGAGGTCAATTGCATAAATGTCACCCAGATAAACAGTGCCCACAGTTATGCAAACTCTGCCTGACCTTCTCCAGAGCAGATATCTGGGTTTCCAAGTGTGGATTTTCTGTCTCCTTCATAAAAGCAATCTGAAGGGGGCTAAGAGCAGGCAGGGCCAGGGGAGAGTCTGTCCCTTGTGGGTCATGCCCCCAGGGAAAGCAGACCCACATAAAAGCCACAGAAAGGAATGCTCTTCCCTTCCAGAGGGACCTCTGGCATGGAGGAAGAAGGAAAGAGGGACTGGCAAGGAACATGGAAAACGGCTGGTTTCCAACCAGTTTGGGCGAGATGTGACCTTTCCTGGTCAGATTGGGATCTCCCCCCGCGGGCAGCAACCGGCCCCCTTCGTCCAAAGGCTGAGGCCAAAACAACACTTGGGCAGAATAAACAGCCCTGTCACACAAAGCGCCTGCTCCCTTCCCTGACTCATCCTCAGGGCTTTGTGCTCACTTTTAATTTTTCCCCAAATAATGCTCTTGGGTCTTACTTTGCTTAATGTTTCATCACCTCTACATTGTTGCTTCGTTTTTGAAAGCCACATAGAAGAAATATATAATACTGTATTTTAATTGTTGGGATATCAACAGTTACATTAAAGCAACCTGAATCACAAGGCAATCCGGAGTGGCCAACCTGAAGCATGGCATACATCTTTTTCAATGTAGAGATCAGTCCCCTTGAGCTCCATGGGGCTCACTCCCCACTGAGTGTGTGCTGGGTTGCAGCCGGGTCACACAGCACCCAGAAACAGAAGCGGCAGAGAGGCCTCCTGGCCCAGAACAAACAGGGAAATGGGTAGGATAGACATGGATTAGATTGGACTGGGATGGAACATTTACTCAGGTGGAAATGATAAAATGCGATCTAGGCAGTGACTTCCATCCAGGAAAACCTGTGGGGTGCCAGTGGGGTGCCATGGTGAGGTGGGGTTTATGCCTTGGAATTTATTTCAACAAATATGCCAAGTTCACAGAGTGCAAGAGTGACTCAGGCTGGCTCCCTTCAGCAGCAGGAAGGACGCATATGGGGAAATGGGGAGATCACACCAAGGCAACGTCTCCACCACTTTCCCCTGAGGAAGCCACAGAAGGGCATTGGTGGGGAGACCCCTTCTGGTCAGGAGACAGTCATGTTTCTTCAGCCCACTCAGTGCCTTGCCACCTATTTCCTTCCCAGAATCTCTTTCTCCATCCAGGATCAAGGCTGGAATGGCTGCCATCCCTTGCACTGGCAAGGCTCATTGCTACTGTCTGGACAGGGTGGTGGATGGGCCTGCTTCTCTGCTGCCCTTCTCCTACCAAGAGCCATTTCCCTTCTCTGCCTCCCTGGCACTTTCTCTGCAGGGGCTCTGGCCTGTGCCCGAGTCACCCCTGCTTATCACATGAGGGTGATGAAACGCTGGCACCCTTTTGTGACGGGGGCATCTAGACAAAAGGGCCAGGCATGTGGAAGGCTTGTGACCATTCCCCCCACTCTCTCCTTCTGTGTGAAGCTCTTGTCTGGCCCTTTAGTGGGAATCTAATTTGGGACCAGGGGAAGAAAAGAGAACCCAAAATAGACCGTGCCCACTCACTCCGGCCAATTGGCCGCCCACCAGACCGATGTGGCAAAACGGAGGAGGAAGCGGCCTTAGCGTCACAATAACAGCCTTGCATTTGTCTTGGCTGTCAAAGGCCTTTCTTGGGAGAAGAGCTGGCTCTTTCTCCTCCTCGGGTGACCAAGTCCTTCCCTCGCTCCTTGCTCAGCTTTTCAGGGAAGGCCAACGATGACTGTGGTGCATCATGTGAGGATTGCTAAGCAGGGAGTGGGGGCGAGAGAGAAAGGGAGAAAGCCCACCGGCCAGCCAGCTGCCACCAGAGGGTAAGCCCACCGGAGGAAAGGAAGCCACCCTTTGTCTCCTGGCAGGAAATGCCACTGGTGAGGCCACCCTCGCTGCTGGAGTCCAGGTGCTTGGCTGAGCAATGCCCTGAGACCACAGCAAGGCGGAAAGAGGGAAGCGGAAAGCGGAGAAAGGAAAGTCTTGTGCAAAGGAAAGGGAAGTGGGGTTTGTGTGGGTGGAGAGAACAGGGAGCCACCCCCGTCAAGTGGACTTGTTGACCTCTAAAAGGACCATGGAAGGCGGAGAGCGTGTGAGTCTGGGCTGGAGCAATCTCCTGCCTCCCACGAGTGCGCATGGTCCCACTCCAAGGCCAGTGCCAGCTGTGCTTCTTGACCCAAAGGAACTCAATCTCTGTCACCCAGAAGCAGAATTCTGCACTTGGGAAAACTGTTGCAAAGGATGCAGATCCAAAGTGCCCAGAGGAGAAGAGGTGGTCCTTCACACAGACACACGGCCCTCTCTCATCCTCCCTTGATGCTGCAACTACTGTGGCTGTGAAATAGCCTGTCACTCATGTGAACAACACAACACCAGCTCCAGATGCGGGATGGGGGTTGAACCTTGTTTAATCCAACTGGCCTTGACTGGGAGCTACTGTTAAGGTCAGGCGAAGGAGAAAGGGGAGAGGAAGAGGCAGACTCCCACTCTTTCAGCCCAGCCCAGTGGATCTCACATGCGCTGCTCCATCCCCCGAATCGCCCCAGGTGAACAGACCATGTTTGCTTCCGCAGAATCAGGGTGGCAGAGAAAGAGGGCTGCAGAGGGTGGATAGGATGGGGGTGCCAGGAAGGGAAGAAAGACTACCAGGGAGTAGGGAGGCAGAAAAGGCCGCCCAGACCACCCAGCCCAGAGTGGCCCTTCTGGACACCAGCTGTTCACAAAAAGCAGCACAGAGAAAGGGGAAGGGGATGCCACAGACAACCAGAGGTATAGCCAGTTCCCAGTGACCACAAACATTCATGCAGTGTGAGGCCTGAACAGCACTTTCTCCTTCCTTCCCTCTCTCTCTATCAGGCAGTGAAATTGCAGCAAGAAAGATCTGGCCCTGGAATGCACAAAGTAAAAAGAGAAATGGCTATAAGCTGCTCTGATGATATCAGTCACGGGATGGCCTACAAGGTGAAGGAATCAAAAGAATCTGTGTGCTTCTAAGAATCTGTAGAGTGTTCTCCCTTCAACAGTGAACAAATAGTGGTGTAGTGCTCTTTGGGAGTAAGAGTGGGGCTTCAGAGACGAAGCACAGGAAAAACAATTTCCCCACCATCACTGTGTGTGTGAGAGAGAAACCTTCCCATTCAACAAGGAGTACAGGTATAAATTATTTTGCATACATACCTCTCCAAGTGTTCTTCTCCAAATATTCCTGAAAGAGAGGAAAGCACAGGTTAGTTCTCAGCTTCTCTCCTGAATGCAGCTGCCTCTCACTCAGCTTCCCTTCTGCAAACACTTGGTATAATCCTGGGAGTGGGCAGAACGGGCAGAGGGCATTTTGGAATTGCCTGGGCAAGAGAGGGTGCGTTCCATCATGCTAACATAGATCAGGTACCCTTAAAGATACTGCCAGGGAGTGCCTTTCCCTCCTTTATCCGTTTTTTTACTGGTGGGAAGAGCTCTTTAAGACTGGAATGGAGTGGATTTGAGGCCATTGAGATCTTCAGAAGAGGCCCTCCTCCCATCCCCAACACTTCTTTCTCAGGCTCCCTGGGCTTGAACCTGGCAGACAGAGCCTCCTTGGTGGCTGCTCCTCCCAGACCTTGGGACTCTCTCCCCAAGAAGGCTAGGACAGCTGCCCCCTTGTGCTTCTTCTACCTGAAAGTAAAAGCACTCTTATTCTGCCATGGTTTTGGAAAGTGACTGTGACGGGCTTTTCAGGGTGAGCTGTACTGTTTTTTTTCAAAAAATATTTTAATAAATGTTAATGGTTTTAACTCTACAGATTATTTTATTCATACTTTTTAAATGTGATTTTGTATAGTTTTGAATCTGCACTGTTTTAAATTAATTGAAACCCACCTTAATTCCCATTACTGAGGAAGGTGGGCTATAAATGAACAAAATACGTAAACAAATTGACTTGTTCAGAAAGAGGGCTTTCCTTCCTTGGAGGTTTTTAAACTAAGGTTGGATGGGCATCTCTCAGGGATACTTTAGGTGTGGATTTTCTTCACTGGCATCAATGATAGACCAGATGACCCTTGGGATACCTTCCAGCTCTAGTATTGCCTCTCCCCATCCCAACCATTCTCTCTTTGCAGGCCCTGTTTGCTGCAGCTGAGGAGCAGCAAGATGAGGAGTGTGATCTGAGCCCAGTTTGGGGGCAGGTGGGCACCAGGGCTATTGCTCGGTCCCTCCACTACTCTATGGCTCAGGAAGAAAACATCCCTCCTGCTCTGGGTTTTAGCGCAGAGAAGGATGTAGATTCATGCTTGAAAAACAGAGACGGAGGTCTGGACGCAACACCCAGCCAGACGACAGACAGACAGACGGACAGATGATGTAATGGGGGGCAGGAAAGCAGGCGGGCAGAGAAGAGAATCTGGGCAGATGCAGCAGACATTCCTGGGATGCCTGGCGTTCCTCTGCCGCAGCCATTTCCCAGCAGAAGCTCCCCAGCAGCACTCTGCCGGCTGCAACAGCTTCACAACAAAAAGGAAAAAGCATGAATCACCCTTTATTTACCTACGGAGGGACGGAGGGAGAGGCGGGAAGAAACAAGCCTTGTATGGAAGTCTCAGGACTGCCCCGTGCGTGTTCAGCAATGGTACAAATTCCTTTTACTAAATTAAAACCAAGGCATAGGCATACTGGAAAAGAGCAGAGCAGCCCTGGAAAACGGTGACCCTGGCTGGGGAGGAAGGAGCTGCCCTGCCAACCCACCCAAAGGGAAAAGAGGACAGGAATCCCCTCACGATGAAGGGCCACAAGCGGCCTGGAATGGACTGGGAGGGGGTTCGCTGGGACCTGTGGAAGTTAACTCTCCACGCTCCAGATGCCTCCCAGTATGAGCCCAGTATGGTCAGGACAAGGGCAGCCGGCTAAAGGCTTCATCTCTCTTTTAGCCAAAAATAGTGGCAGCAGGAGCCCCTGACAGCACCGCTGCCAAACCGGGACACAACAGAGAGCAGCTTAAAAAGGGGGAAAGGGCTAAAAGATAGCAATGGGAACAGAAAGTCTTTTGCTATGTTTGCTTCAACTGCAAGGTGTTTGTGTGTGTGTGTGTGGATGGGCCTCTTTCAGGAGAGCTTTAATGGGCATTCAGGTCCCTTCCTACTCTAGGAGTCTATGATTTAAAAGGACTCCAAGGCCCACGACTGAAGGCCCTCCTGCAATTGCTGGGGCCAGGTGAAGACTCCCAGCCTTTGGCATCTGACCTCTCTCATCTCAGCACTTCTGGAGGGGCTTCCAGCACCAGCTCTCCCTAAGGCTGGCTTCTGTGAGCAACTCACAGACCCAACAAATAGGGACAAGGGAACCAATATAGATATTAGAAAGGAAAGCAATACAGATATTACCAAAGACTATTCCTGTTTACTTCTGCCCAGTTGGTGTATTTTTCACCAAGGTAAACCAGAGGCAGTTGCCAAGGAAGACCCAGATTCTGTCACTTGTGGGATTTGTGCTACTGATGGGAAATAAATACATTGGAACAGGAGGAGGAGGAGGAGGTGGTATAGATAGCCCTGCACTTTCTCAGGAACTTTATGTGACTTTGAAAAAATATAATTACAGTGTTGGTGCAAAGGATGCTGAGTTAGCAGAAGAGAGGGAGAAAGAGAGGAAGAGAGAGAGAGAGAGAGAAAGAGAGAAAGGGGCAGGCATCCTGCCAGGGGAGACAAGAAAGGAAGGCCTTGTCTCCGAGGGCTGCACCCTCCGCTTTCATGCTCCGAAGGAAGAAAAACTGAGTGATGGAGGGAAGGAGGAGGGTGCCCTTAGCCCCCGGGAGTGGATTCCTGCCTCCGTCGGGCGGCAGGCAAAGGAGGCGCCTGGGCAGAGGAGGAGGAGAAGGCCTTCTGCTCCCGCAGGCAGTGGGAGTCTGTTCCAAGTTTTGGGCGCCTGAGCAGCAAGTTTCACCTGGGAATGGGTTTCCCAAGGGTGAGAACGCTAGCTGCCAGGAGATCCCACAACCCGGCCCCAAACGGGCAAGAACGCACAAGGCAGGTGGGGTGGGGAGGGGACCCACGAGGGAAGCAGGCGGCACTGGGGGGTAGGAGGTGGGAGGGCATGGGGCAAAAGGAAGGGGTGGGTGTGCGGGAGAGAGGGATGGAATAGCCCCCAACACACCCCTCGTCCCAGGACTATTGAAGCACTCCACAAGTGGGACGTGGCAGACACGCAGAACACACACACTTGGGATCTTAGTTAATAGCAGGTAATCACAGCCAGTCGGGAGCTCTTAGACAATCTCCGTTTCTACATATTGGTTTTTATCCCACGCATCTGATTATGGCCATTGCACCTCATCCTTTTTGACTAGGGCTGCACCCAGACTGACCACCAGCTCCTGCCAATTCTTCAGGGGTTGGCAGAGAGAAGGGTCACGTAAGCCTCCCCTGCCAGCTATTTTTCAGGGCCCCAGCACCCACATCTTTTTCATTAAAAGCTCCCCCTTTTAGAGCGAGTACTTGGAAGGGAGGCTGCCCGGGATGGCAGAGGAAGATATGGCAAACATTTGGCCAAGAAAGCCCTAGCAGAGGGCCGCCAGAAGTCAGGGCCAACATGAAGGTATGAACTACCACCAAGGGCTACAGAACTCTGTTTTGGAGAGCCAGCATGGTATAAAGCCAGGCCAGGACCCTGGGAGTCCAGTGTTCAAATCCCTGGGTATGAACATGAGTGTATTTGATAGGGAGAGATGAATATGTTGTATCCAGTACTGGGTACTTCATTTCAAGAAGGATATGGACAAGTTGGGGAGAGTTCAGAGAAGGGCAACAAGGATGATAAGGGGGATGGAGAACCAAACCTATGAAGAGAGGTTGGAGAAGTTGGGAATGCTCAGCCTGGTGAAGAGAAGATGGAGCCATTAGAGGATGGGCCTCTTTCAGGGCCTTCAAGGGGTATGTCAGAAAGGAGGGGCAAGCTTGTCCTCTGCCGACCCAAAGGGCAGAACAAGGTCTAATGGTTTGAAGAGTAGATTTAGATGGACCCTGAGAAGGAATGTCTTGCCTAGGGAGGTAGTGGGCTTTCCTTCTCTGGACGTCTTCCTCCAAAAGAGGCTGGACAGGGATGCTCTGGACCGCGTCCCCACACTGGACACCTGAGATCCCTCCAACTCTGTGATTCTCTGATATCTTCCCAAGTGGCCACCGCAGGACAAAAGGCAAAAGACAAATTTAGCTGGAGAGCTCTGAGCCAGCACCAGCTCCAAGGAAGCCTTTCTTTTGTGCCTCTTTCTTTCTTTCTTTCTTTCTTTCTTTCCTTCCTTCTCCTCCCCTGAAGCTCTTCTGCATGAAAATTCAGGAAGGAGAGGGAAAGAGGCGCTGGGGAGATGGAGCGCATGTGCGCACTGCGCCTTGGCAACTGGTGGCACCGTGATGCAGGAGGAGGAATAGCTCACGACACGCAGCCGCGCATCCTCTGGGCCAGGGAACCCTCCAGCGTCACACCAGCTCTGCCCACGGAGCCCACGCTGCTGCTCCCTGCCAGGAGGAGCCAACGCCAGAGTCCACCCTTGCATCAGAAAGGCAGCCGTGAATCACACTCACACAAGGACTCACCACCACCACGCTCACACACGTGCTTTCTGGTACGTTCTATGCTGTGAACCTCCCGGAAGAAGATTCCCACCAGGAACCCATTTCAGAAGAAAGAACTAGACCTCCCACTGCCCACTGAGACCAGGAGGATCCCTCTCTTCAGACTGCCAAGAACAGGCAGGCAGCCCCTGACTTTCTCAGTTTCAAATAGAAAACAAGAATAGATTTCTCTTCCCTGCTTCCCCTGCAAGCCAATTCCAGGCTGCAAAGGAAAATGAGGGAATAATCAGAATTGAAGGGACGCCTAGGGCCATATAGTCCATCCTCAGCCGTTCTAAGCACTCCTGAGAGTGTCTCAGCTGTCCAGCCTCAGCTTAAAAACCCCCAAAGGAAGCAAATCCACCACTTTCTGAGTCTCCCCAGCAGCAGAAGCTCTGCTGAGCCATGGGGGTTGGGTAAGAAAAGAGGGTGAGAGAGTGGGACCCTCTGCATGGAGGGAGTGGGGAAATGGCTCCAGCCCTGATCAGGGCATCCTTTCCTGGGCCCAAAGGAAGGAGGACTACAATGACAACAACAACACAGGAGGAGAAAGGCAAGGCAAGGCAAGGTGGATTAGTCATGAGGCTTCTTTGCCCTCAGTATTTATAGCAGCACACTCTATTTATAGCTTTATGTGGCTCCACTCCACCCTTTACCTCCACAGGGAAAGAAAGATAGAAAAGGAAAGAGAGAGAGAGAGAGAGAAATCCTTTCCCCTTCTCTGCGGGATCTGTGCCTTTCCATGTGGGTCAGTCAGAATGAGCAGCACACGCTTTGAGCCATGAGGTGGAGGAGGGTCTGGAGGCAGGCACCCCTCCAAAGCGAGAAGGCCAGGTGGCAGTGCCCACCTGGATGAGGGGCTCATGCCCTCTGGGCTCTCCCTGATGGGCATCACTGTGCATCCCATCCTCCACGAAGGTCCGGACACAAAGCCATCAGCAGTGGCAGCCCAGCGTGGGGCTCTCTCAAGCACGCCTGGCATCACTTGGGCAGCAACTAACATGGGCTTCCCAGTTGCCAACTGGCCTGTTTTGCTCCTTTCAAGGCCACAAAGTATTGGGGCCCATGAGAAAATGTGGAGCACCCCCGCCACCCCGTCGTCCCACCAAAAGTAAGGCTCAAAAAGGAGGGCGGAGGAAGCACAGCAGAGCAAAAAGAAAGATCTTGGGGGGAAGGAGAGCTTCAAAGGGGCTGCTGGTCTGCCAGGAGGTGGTGGGATCAAACTCGCCATGGGGCAAAGAGAGGTGCCAAGGGGAGCCCCCTCCTCACCAATGGGGCCCAGAGAGAGAAAGGTTTTGGGGAGAAGGCAGGCGAGGGAGGGAGGGATGTTGCAAGACCAGAGACAGCCAGACGGGCTTTTCTGCAAGGCACTCCGGTGCCAAGAGCTTCTCCAGAAACATAAAGAGGGCAAAAGGAGCTCCTTTGAAGATGCCGCTAGCCCTGTGCCAAGGAACCATGCCAGGCGGAGGGCATACTCTGGGCCCAGAGAAGCCATGCTGCCCTCCTTGCATGCAAGGCTCAAAGAAGGAGAAACAGCAGAGAAGCAAGCCAGCCCAAAGGGAAGATGCCGTGGCACTCACAAAATACTGGAGAGCAGGGAGGGGATCCCTCGCGTTGGCAAAGAAGGACCCCAGCTTCTCCCCCGTGTTTTGCTGTGGGCCTGAAATGTCTGCCCTCTGGGTCTTGGTGATTGTGAAGCATCAGTGTAGGACTCAAGCAGGGACTCCAGGTGACTGCTTGGCCTTGTGAGCTGCTGGCTTGCTCAGGTAGACCGTCCCTTGCCCTGGAGGCTCCATCAGCTGAGAACTCCTCCCTCCACATGTGCAGTTGGGGTCACAGACTGGCGTTTGGGGCAGAGACCCCCAAAGGGGAACTGGAAGCTTATGTGGGCAAAGAGGGTTGCCCGCAAGGCTTCAGCCACCTCTGGTGAGTGACCAGGCAACAAACACATTCTGCCATGCAAGCTGCCAGGCCGGCTCCAGCCAGACTAAAGACCAAGACTCTCTCTCAGGAGCCCAGGCTTTCCATCTCCCACTTTGGCCCAGGTTCAAGGCAAGCACTGCCTCTTCACAAGCAGGCGTTTGCTTCCATGCCTGTCTTTCCCCTTCCTCATGGAGTCAACACTATTATTATTATTATTATTATTATTATTATTATTACTACTACTACTACCACACCAACATACGCATTTCTGTCAGGAGCCCCGGCCTTGGGATACAGGCCAAGACGGGCAGACTCGCAAACCTTAACAGGTCTCTCCATTTTGTTCTCATCTGCCTTATCGCACTCTTAATCAGCTTTGCCCTTTAAGGGCTTGGTAAATGTCAGTGGTTTTAAGAGGGGAAACTGTGAAGTCCAGTTTCCTTTCCCTCGTGCCCCACTGAGCAAAGAAGGAGATCCAGGAAGGGCCATCCTCGGTCAAGGGAGAGAGAGCAGCATCTGCCCCTCTTTTATGGCCATTGATAAACAACGGTCAGTGCTGGCCAAAGCTCCCAAGCGGGACGTGCTGCTGTGGGATGCCCTGCGCCCATTGGCTTTTGAACGGCTGCCATTTTGTTGAAGCAGAACAAGCAGATCTGCTGCTTGCCTTTAACCTCACCGAACAGCTACTCAGTACTGCATTAAGCCCAGGCTCAAACGCAACGTACATAGGATAATTCCCCACACTCTGCTTTGTCCAGGCGGCATAATAGGACACCCCAAAGGCACCTCCAGCAAAGCTGCTATTTTGCACACAGAGTTATTTCCAAAGCACTGACTTCTGCCTGAGATCAAACTTCTGCCTCTTTGGTGCCAAGGAAGGGAAGGGAATGGCACCAGCCAGGCTGCGGACAAGATGAAAAGATGAAACAGTTTTAGCCCGGCAGCCACAGGTTCTCTCCCGTTCTTGTGTTGTGTGTTTGTGTGTGTGTGTACGTTCTCACACAGACAAAGAGGGCCAGCCATGCTCCTCTGGCAAAGCAATGTTCCTGGGTGTGCTCAGGCACGGACAGTACAGACACACTGCATGTATGTGGTTTGTTTGCTCTGGAAAATATTAGATAAGTGCTCCCCAAATGCTGCCCTCCAAGGACAAAGGAGGCAAAACAGAGCCCTGGGCTGCATCTCAGAAGGAAAACCTTGTCTTCTCAGGCGGCCCAGAAATCAACCCTTCATGGCACCTTCCTCCCCTCCACGGACCTGCTTTCTGCAGAAAGGCATGACGCTTTAATGTTTCTACGAAACACTCCTTTCTGTTTGCAAGTCTGCAGCCACTTACGGGTGGCGCGAGGGAGGGCAGGTAGCAGTGCCAAAAGGTGGCTGGAGTCAGGAGGGAAGCCTTCAAGGAACAGGATGTCCTGAAATAGCTTCAGCTGCTCCCTTTGAACTTATTTGACCTGGGAAGGCCTGGCTCAGAGAGACAGAGAGAGAGTCAGCAACAAAGGAGTCTCAAACCCCACACAGCGCTAACCCCCCCCGGCAGTGTGCATGTGTGTGTGCGCGTGGGCGTGCATGCATGCATCCCTGCTCATACACACACATATACACACCCCACCCCCAGGTGCCCTTGGCTTCCAGAAGCCAAGCGGCTGCTCCAGTGGCAGGTATTCTGCATGGAACAGTGTCCCTGGCCGACCTCCCCTCCCACGCTGTCCCAAGAGGGACCAGAGCTGGACAGTGCGGCCAAACCAGACGCCGAGGAGGGAACACTCCATGCAGAAGGACAGAGCAGCAAAACAAGCCCAGCCCCAGGAAAAAGACGGAGAGTCCTCTTTCTGGCACCAGCAAAAGAACCAAAGCCAACCAGGGGCTCTCCCATCCCTCCCCATCTTGCCTGACATGGGGGGGAAAGCCAAACTTTGTCTAAAAGGAGACCCACTGCCCCCCCCCCCATCTGTCCCCAACCACTGACTCTGAATCAGACGGTATTTTGGGCCTCCGAGTTAAACCCACACCCAGAATGCCATGGCAACCCATCACACGCTGGCCGTGCCAAGCTCCATTTTTAGTCTGGAGGAATGAGACACACCAAGTCCCCAGCAGAGAAAGAAAGAGAAGTGAGGCGGGTTGGGGTGTGTGTGTGGCAGAATGGGGGCCCTTGGAAGGAGCATGGCATGCCTGTGAGAGGAGGAGGGATTGTCAGACCATTTCTGGAAGTCAAACATATATATACCATGTTCTCAGAAACACAAAGAGGCCCCCCTGGTGAAGGCAGGGTGAACAGGAAAGGGGTGAGAGATGCCCCACAAAATGCCACAGCAGAGCCCACAGAGACATCTGGGAAGGGGCACCCCGATCTCTTTCCCACATCGGCAGAAGGAAGCGCCTCTCAGCCAGGAGCCCACACTTTGGCCCTGTGGCTCCAGGAACACACAGCCCCTCTTTATAGGAAACAAACGCATCCTTTGCAGGACAGTCATTTCTGCCACTGCAGAGTGCCAAGGAGGGCCACTGTAACAGGGGTGGCATGCCCAGTGCAGCAAAGGGACTGGATCACCAGACCCATTCTCCAGATAACTGAGGGGAGACACAACCGCTGTTGCTAAAAGGACCCCCATTGTCTGCATGAAGCTGCTGGAGGCTGTTTGGCTGCGCAACTGCCTTGCAGGAAGATGGGAGAAGGTAATCAAGAACTGCTGGCTGGCTGTCATCTAAGGTGCAAGGACTTCATGAAGGGCCTAGAACGGTCCTTGAGGTCCTGAAGGTGCCTGAAAGAGAGAAAAAAGCAGACCCATGGATCCTGGGGCTGCCAGTCCTGTTTAGGTTACAAAAGGGGAGAAGGCTGACACTGAGGAGGCCTGTTTTGCCACGCTGGGCACCGGGGCTGGTTCCCATTCCTAAATCAGCGCTGCCTGGAACAGCCCCCTCCAGACTCATGGACTGCTGCTTTCCGCTCCCTTCCTCTCTTTCGGGGCTCTGTAAAGAATGCTCTGAGGACCCTTCCAAAACCAGAAGGCCCAAGCGTTGCACAAAGGGACAAGTTCTGCTCCACATGCTAGTTCAGATGAGAGGCAGACAGGTTTGCTTGTCTTCCAGGAGCAGGGAGGGGAGGAAGGCTGAGGCTTTGCAGGGCAGGTATCTCGGCTTCCTTCCCCCCCTTACCTCAGCCCCAGCCAGGAGGACTCAGTCCTGCCAGGCCGTCTAGACGGTGGTGCGCCAGCAGCAGGCCACAGGGCCCTGGAAGCCACAGGCCACGGCAACGCCTGAGAAGAGGAGGGCACCCACCGCCACCTAGCGCCCAACCAGCCTCACTGCCGGGAAGAAAAATCTCCCAAAAGCAACAAGCACAAACTGATTCCTGGAAACAGCGAAGTGCACGCCTTCCTCTCCCAGAACTCTTTGGCTGTTTTTCCAAGGAAGGCTCATGAGAAAATGTCTGCAAAAGAAGTGTCTGTCCATAGGCCGAGTCAATGAAGCCTGCTGAGCCTGCAAACGTTTGTGCTGCAAACTCCTTTCTCCTCTCAGTCTCAAAGGGGCTACAAGACTCCTCTGCATGTATCCCTACTGCTTTTGTTATTACAAACAGTAATGTTGTTAGTCACCAGTAGTGACACCACCAACCAGCACTGGTTTTGCAATTAGTGTTGTTACAGTATCTTGTTTGCTTTCCAAACACTGGATTTGGATTTTATTATTTAAAGTGTTAACATCTACAGTTTGTGAAAACTAGAGTCCTACAGGTGTTTCCCCACTGAGGCCCACTGGGCTGGACGTTTGCAGAGACTCCCGATGGACGGCATCCCTTGGGCTCAAGGGGAAACATTTCAAACAATAACGCCCCCCAACAATAACCGCCGCTGCTGCCTGCGAAGGTTAGGCACGCTGGAAACATGTGTAAACATGGAAAAGCATGGCACAAAGTCCCAAATTAAATAAATGAAGCATTATAAGGATGCTATGGTGCAGATTATAAAATATTGTTGTTTGGTTGTTAACCTCAAGGCAGCCGCTTCTTTGGAGCAGCAGCATAAAGCCAGGCACAGAGCTAAGGCCCGGTGCTTCCTGGCAATGGTCAAGCTAATGGGGGGGGGGGGGTTGGTGGTACCGGCAGCAGGTTCAAGACCCTCAGCAGGCCACCGAATTAAAAGCCGCTCTGTGGCCCAGGGGAACAAGGGTGCCACCTGCTGCTGCCCAGGTGTTGCTGTTGCTGCACGTCTGTGACTCTGGAGAGAGCAGGTGCCAGGGGGATGGATGGGTCCTCCTGCTTTGTGGCGTGGCACCTCGGAGGATGCCTCTGCCCTCTCTGCCCTCCCTCCTCTCCCATCGGCCAAGAAAGAAACCCAGCAACAGCACAGCCTGTCCTTGCATTCTCTGTTTACTCCTCAGTTCCAAGGTTCACTCTTCGTTTATTGCATTGCCATACATTCTGGAGGGCAAAGTGACATGAGTGGTTCTCCTCCGCCTGCTGTCATTTATCCCTACAATAACCCTGCAAGGTAAGTGAGGCTGAGAGGTAGCAACAAGCTCAAGGTCACGCTGCCTGAGTCGGGGGTAATTTGAACCTGGGTCTCTCTGGGCCTTGTCCAGTTCCCTTAAACGTGACACCATGCTAGCTTTCACTGGGCAAGAGTCCAATACTCAAGGCTCTGGACACAGGTCCAGGGCCAACAAGGAGTCCAGGAAATGTCAGGAGTGAAGCGCTCCTCTGTTCCTCCTCCGCCAGTCTTCCACTTGGGTGCTTTGGGCTCTCGCAAGGGGCTCTCTTTAGATCTCTGAAACCCAAAGGCTTCTCTGAGGCCACTGCGGCCTCCCTACCAGCCTGATGGCATGCGGGCAGCACCATCTCAGCCACTGAGGGATTCCTGTTGGGCCACGAAGACAATCAGCAAGCCATTCGTCACTCCCTTGTCCCTGGAGAGCCCAGGTTGGAGTCGGAGCATGGCTGACCCAAAGGGGAGGCTTTGGAGGGGAACCTCGGTTTGGAAAGCCAGGGCTGAGGCAAGGCTGTTACATAAGGAAGAGCCACTCACTTGCTGGTCACGAGCCAATTCCTGGCCAATTACTCTCCCAGAGAGGTAAGTGGCCCAGTTATGTAAGTGCTGCTGCCTCAGCTGGATGGCATGCCAGAGGCAGTGGTGAGGCCTCTTAGTCAGCCCTGGGGAAAAAAGGAGGAAGGGAAGAAGGAAGGAAGGAAGGAAGGAAGGAGGGAAGGAAGGAAGGAAGGAGGGAAGGAAGGAAGGAAGGAAGGGCTTGTCCATCCCCATCCAGGGTGGTCTATGGCGACTGCAGAGGGACAGTGGCCCTGAGAGCTGATGGGGGCAACCTGTTCTCCTCCTCCTCCTCTTCCCGTCTGTCTGAGCAAGGAGACGGCAACAACCCTGACAAGGCTGAGATGGGAATAAGAGGTTGTGCACCATGAAAATACAGGGCCTTAAACAAGTGCAACACTGGGTTGCGAAGGGGGAACATCTGGCTGGTCTTTGGGAGCCAGTGCAGGGAGGCTACTTAAGGCTACTCAAGGCTAGCAGAAGCTGCATTTCCTTTAAGGAGGAGAAAGAAAAGGAGGAGGCTGTAGTGGGTGAGATCTAATTTAATTTACACTTGAGCCAAGGCTAGCAGGCTAGCAGAAGCTGCATTTCCTTTAAGGAGGAGAAAGAAAAGGAGGAGGCTGTAGTCCATGTGCTTGGGTGAGATCTAATTTAATTTACACTTGAGCCATTGCATTCTGGGAGCCAGTGCTGGGAGGCTACTTAAGGCTACTCAAGGCTAGCAGAAGCTGCATTTCCTTTAAGGAGGAGAAAGAAAAGGAGGAGGCTGTAGTCCATGTGCTTGGGTGAGATCTAATTTAATTTACACTTGAGCCATTGCATTCTGGGAGCCAGTGCAGGGAGGCTACTTAAGGCTACTCAAGGCTAGCAGAAGCTGCATTTCCTTTAAGGAGGAGAAAGAAAAGGAGGAGGCTGTAGTGGGTGAGATCTAATTTAATTTACACTTGAGCCAAGGCTAGCAGGCTAGCAGAAGCTGCATTTCCTTTAAGGAGGAGAAAGAAAAGGAGGAGGCTGTAGTCCATGTGCTTGGGTGAGATCTAATTTAATTTACACTTGAGCCATTGCATTCTGGGAGCCAGTGCTGGGAGGCTACTTAAGGCTACTCAAGGCTAGCAGAAGCTGCATTTCCTTTAAGGAGGAGAAAGAAAAGGAGGAGGCTGTAGTCCATGTGCTTGGGTGAGATCTAATTTAATTTACACTTGAGCCATTGCATTCTGGGAGCCAGTGCTGGGAGGCTACTTAAGGCTACTCAAGGCTAGCAGAAGCTGCATTTCCTTTAAGGAGGAGAAAGAAAAGGAGGAGGCTGTAGTGGGTGAGATCTAATTTAATTTACACTTGAGCCAAGGCTAGCAGGCTAGCAGAAGCTGCATTTCCTTTAAGGAGGAGAAAGAAAAGGAGGAGGCTGTAGTCCATGTGCTTGGGTGAGATCTAATTTAATTTACACTTGAGCCATTGCATTCTGGGAGCCAGTGCTGGGAGGCTACTTAAGGCTACTCAAGGCTAGCAGAAGCGCGCGCCTAACGGCGCGCGAATTTTGATTTTTTTTTTAATCTAGTCAAGGAGGTGTTTAGAGAATAGAAGAGGAGCCGGCCTGAAGCATCAGAGGAAGTGAATCAGAGACTTGCCTTTGGAAGGAGCTTTCAGCCAGGAGCTCTCTACATAACTATAGGCCCCGTGACTTGAACTCAGTGACAGAGCTTGGGAATAAAGGCCAAGTCTAGCAAGGGAAGCCCACAGTCTTGTTTCAGTGCCTCCTTAAGACTTCTCAGTATGGACACTGAAGGCCCTGCAGCAGTCACCTGCAACACCTGTGGGATGTTTGTCTTCTTGCCTACAGAGGTGGCGAACTACACCTGCCACAAGTGCAAGTTGGTAGTCCTCTTGGAAGAGAAAGTACAGCAGCTAGAGGAGCAGATATCTGCACTCCAGCATCATAGAGAGCAGGAGAATCTCCTGAACAGAACAGGCCAGAATGTCTTGGGTGGGAAACAGACAGAGGAAGTTGTTGGGGTGGAGGAGGTCACTCCACATACAACAGAGGTAGATGCTTGGAGGGAGGTCACACACAGAAGTAAGGAAACCAGGGAACGTTCTGTGAGCGGCTTGCAGCTACAGAATCGCTTTGAATCTCTCTCTGTTGTCAGAGATGATGAGGAAAAGCAGCAGGGACAGACATCAGGGACAGAGCAGGGGAGCCTGAGAGTATCACGAAAAGGAACAGCCACTGCTAAGCCTCGGAGGAGACGCGTGGTCGTGGTGGGGGACTCCTTGCTGAGGGGTACAGAAGCAGTGGTTTGTGGGCCTGACAAGATGTCTCGGGAGGTGTGTTGTCTCCCTGGGGCAAAGATCCATCATGTGACGGAGAGGCTGACAAGACTTGTCAAGCCTACTGACCGTTATCCCCTTCTTTTGGTTCATGTGGGAACCAATGATACTGCAAGGCACAGCCTTCAGAATATCAAAAGGGATTATGAGGCTCTGGGAAGGAAGCTGAAAGAGATGGATGCACAGGTTGTCATCTCATCTCTACTCCCGGTAGAAGGGCATGGTCCAGGAAGGGAGAGGAAAATAGCAGAGGTGAATAACTGGCTCCGTAGATGGTGCCGCCAAGAACAGTTTGGATTCTTGGATCATGGGCTGCGGTTCCATGAGAAGGGACTTCTGGCAAGGGATGGACTGCATCTCACGCCAGTTGGCAAAAACATTTTTGCCAACAGTCTGAAGAATCTGATCAGGAGGGCTTTAAACTGAGTTATGTGGGGGAGGGAGACATTATACTGGAAGGCAAAAGGGATGGAGAGAATAGTCCAAATGGCATAGAGGGAACAAGGCAAACAGTGCAAGGACCCAACAGTAGGAGGCAAAAAAATGTGCAAAAGCAGCAAGTAAAGAGGACACATGGTCTTAAATGTCTCTACACTAATGCACAGAGTATGGGAAATAAGCAGGATGAACTTGAACTCCTAGCACAACAAGGGAAATATGATATAATAGGCATCACTGAAACCTGGTGGGATGAGTCTCATGATTGGAATGTAGAAATAGAGGGGTATAACCTTTTTAAGAGAAACAGGCCAAGTAGGAAAGGAGGAGGAATAGCATTATATGTCAGGGATATTTACACCAGTGAAGAGATCCAGGAAGTCAATACTGGAAGCCAGGTGGAGAGCATCTGGATAAAAATTAAAGGAGAGGGAAATAACAGGGATGTTACTGTGGGAGTCTACTACAGACCCCCGACTCAGGCAGAGGAATTGGATGATGCCTTTCTAGAACAGATAATCACATACTCAGAAAAGAGAGATGTAGTAGTGATGGGTGACTTCAACTATCCGGATATTTGCTGGAAGTCAAACTCAGCCAAATCCTCAAAGTCTAGCAAATTCCTCACTTGCCTGGAAGACAATTTCATTGTCCAAAAGGTGGAAGAGGCAACAAGGGGATCAGCCATTTTAGATCTGATCTTAACCAACAGGGAAGACCTAGTTGATGGGGTGCAAGTGGTTGGATCCTTAGGTGGAAGTGACCATGTTCTCCTGGAGTTTGTTATGCAGTGGAAGGGAGAAGCTAGGCATAGTCAGACACGCACTCTAGACTTTAGGAGAGCTAATTTCAATAAACTTAGAGAAATACTGGGAGTGATCCCATGGTCAGGAATACTAAAAGAAAAGGGAGTTCAAGACGGATGGGAGTTTCTCAAAAGGGAGATATTGAAGGCACAATTTCAAACAGTTCCAATGAGGAAGAAAAATGGTAGATGTCTCAAGAAGCCAGGATGGATGACTAAGGAACTTTCAAATGAGCTAAGTTTTAAACGGAACATGTATAAGAAATGGAAAAATGGAGAAATCACGAAAGAGGAATTTAAACAAATAGCCAGCACATGTAGGGGTAAAGTCAGAAAAGCTAAAGCGCAGAATGAACTCAGGCTTGCTAGAGAGGTTAAGAACAATAAAAAGGGCTTTTTTGGATATGTCCGAAGCAAAAGGAAGAAGAAGGAAACAGTAGGGCCACTGCGTGCAGAAGATGGCAAAATGCTAACAGGGGACAGAGAAAAGGCAGAATTACTCAACACCTTCTTTGCTTCAGTCTTCTCAGAAAAGGCAAAGGGTGCTCAACCGAAGGATAATGGAGCAGAAGACAGAATAGGGGAATTTCAGCACAGAATAAGTAAAGAGATAGTACAGGAATACTTGGTTAACCTAAATGAATATAAATCTCCAGGACCAGATGAACTACATCCTAGAGTATTAAAAGAACTAGCAAATGTAATATCAGAGCCATTGGCAATAATCTTTGAGAACTCCTGGAGAACAGGAGAAGTCCCAGAAGACTGGAGGAGGGCAAACGTTGTCCCCATCTTCAAAAAGGGAAAAAAAGAGGATCCCAACAATTATCGTCCAGTTAGTCTGACATCAATTCCAGGAAAGGTGCTAGAGCAGATCATTAAGCAGAGAGTCTGCGAACATTTAGAAGCCAATGCCATAATCACAAAAAGCCAACATGGGTTTCAGAAAAAGAAGTCATGCCAAACGAACCTGATCTCTTTTTTTGATAAAATTACCAGCTTGGTAGATGAAGGGAATGCTGTGGATATAGTATACCTCGATTTCAGTAAGGCCTTTGACAAGGTTCCCCATGACATTCTTGCAAACAAGCTTGCAAAATGTGGGATAGACAAGTTAACTGTTACATGGATTTGTAATTGGTTGACTGGCCGAACTCAAAGGGTGCTCAACAATGGCTCCTTTTCATCCTGGAGAGAAGTGACCAGTGGGGTGCCACAGGGTTCTGTCCTGGGCCCAGTGCTATTCAACATCTTTATTAACGATTTGGATGACAGAATTGGGGGCATACTTATCAAATTTGCAGATGACACTAAACTGGGAGGAGTAGCTAATACCCCAGAGGATAGGATCAAAATTCAAAATGACCTGAATAGACTAGAAAGCTGGGCCAGTGCTAACAAAATGAAATTCAATACGGAGAAATGTAAGGTTCTGCACCTAGGGCGGAAAAATGAAATGCACAGATATAGGATGGGGGACACCTGGCTGAATGAGACCACATGTGAAAGGGATCTAGGAGTCCTAGTAGACCATAAGCTGAACATGAGTCAACAGTGTGATGCGGCAGCTAAAAAAGCCAATGCAATTTTAGGCTGCATCAATAGAAGTATAGTTTCTAGATCAAGGGAAGTTATAGTGCCACTCTATTCTGCTTTGGTCAGGCCCCACCTGGAATACTGTGTCCAGTTCTGGGCACCACAATTCAAAAAGGATGTGGAGAAACTGGAGCATGTCCAAAGGAGGGCAACTAAGATGGTGAAGGGTCTGGAAACCTTGCCCTATGAAGAACGCCTTAGGGAGCTGGGGATGTTTAGCCTGGAGAAGAGAAGGTTAAGAGGTGATATGATAGCCCTGTTTAAATATTTGAAGGGATGTCATATTGAGGAGGGAGCAAGCTTGTTTTCTGCTGCTGCAGAGACTAGAACGCGGAACAATGGATGCAAACTGCAGGAAAAGAGATTCCACCTCAACATTAGGAGGAACTTCCTGACAGTAAGGGCTGTTCGACAGTGGAACACACTCCCTCGGAGTGTGGTGGAGTCTCCTTCCTTAGGGGTCTTTAAGCAGAGGCTGGATGGCCATCTGTCAGGGATGCTTTGACTTGGAGTTCCTGCATGGCAGGGGGTTGGACTGGATGGCCCTTGTGGTCTCTTCCAACTCTATGATTCTATGATTCTATGATTCTATGAATCAGCAGCCGGCTGGTTTTTCCATGGAAATCCCCAACACCAGGCGAGTGGGAAGGGGAGGGTCTTCCTGCTTGCGACTGACAAGGAAGGGAGGCAGCAGCCAAGGGAGCGTGCCAAGGGGCCGGCCATAGCAATTGCGGGGCTTTCTTGGCAAGGTCTGTCCAGAGGGGCTTTGGGCTTGGCCTTCCTCTGAGGCTGAGAGAGTGGTACTTGACTGCCTGGAGGAACAGGGCTGTTCAGAATGTACTACATATGTTTTTCCCCCTTAATGGTCTTGCTTTTAATTCTATGGCTAGTTTAATCATATTTTTAATTTGCCATCTTGATCCTGGACTGGGAAAAAGCACAATGATATTACAGTATTGCTATTATTACTACCGAACCCTCCCACAATCCCATGTGAGACCCAGCTGGAAAGAGCAACCAAGGCTGGGATGTGGAGAAAGCCAACCACGGCCCGGAAGTGGCCACCTTGAAGGGGCCGAAAGGCCAGGGAAGCCATAAGCCCCGTGCCAAGAGCCCGTCTCCTTCAGAGGAAGCCATCCTGCCTTCCTGGAAGCCGGTGCGCAGGCTCTGTTTCCAGTCCCTCAGCTGACGGCATCCTTTGAGAGAGGGAAGGAGAAAGAGGGCCCAGGGGACTGGTGTCGCTCCTTCCAGGAACGTAAGTGAGCTGGAGTTCAAGCTAGCTTTCGTTTTCTCACCAACTGAAACACACAAACACAGCGACAGAGCAGCGAAAGCAAGCCTTTGGCTCTCAGCTCCTCCTCACTAGGTCTGGCGTCACGTCAAGTTTTCCTCCTAAATGAAGGTCAGCAGAGATCTGCAGCAGGGTAGCGAGTGCTGGTGCCTCTCCCAGCCTCTTGTTTCTAAGACTGTGGGCAGCCAGACGTCCCACAAGGAAGCCAGCCAGCCTGCTAGGGTTCAAGGCACCGGCCCCCTCCCTGTGGGGCTGCGCCTGGGGGCAAAGAGGGGCCGGGGTCTCCTCTGCCCCCTCCTTCTGGCCCCACCTGGATCCAGGCCAGGAAGAGGGCCAGTGCCACGCTGCCCTTTCGCAACCAACCACCCTCCGTTTTCCTCGGAAGTTTGTCATCAGTTGGCAGCAAGACTTCCTCATCCCCATTGACGCCAAAGGCGCTCTTTCTTGGGAAGCAGCAGCCATGGCAGAGACGCAGCAGGGCAGCCACAGACTTCTGAGAAAGTTCCATTGCCAGGATGCCTCTGCCAGGGCAAGGAGTTGCCCACAAGGGCCATGGGTGGAAGGGGGTCCTGGACCAGGGGAGGGGGAGAGTGGCACCTCCCTCATGTTCATCTTGCCTTCTTAAAAGAAAGGTGAACCAGCCCAAAGCTTGGGACCTTTAAACAAAACTGGAATGGACTCTGCTGCATTAATTCAGTCCATAGCTGACATCTGACACAGAGGGGTTGCTGGAAGTGGAATGGCCTTTCCTTGGGAGGAAGATAGTGTGATGTAGAGGATGGAACTAACCTACGTTGCACACAGAAAGTCCCAGGTTCAACTCCCAGCACCTCCAGCCAGAGAAGAGCAAGGAAGAGAGAAGGGTGGTCCAGAGAGGTGGGACGGGGGGTGGGGGGGCTTGAGGTCTGCCAGACTTTGCCCACCTGTGCCAAATGCTCTCCTCCACAAAGCCTGTCCCTTGCAGAGGACTCCCCACCTGCATCTGCCCCCATTTCCCCAGCCTTGTTTGCCTGCCTTGCCTCTGCCTGCTGCACATGGCGGGCATCCCACTGACCGGGCAGAGTCACACCCACAGGCTATGGCCCATCAGGGCAAGAAGAAGGGGGCAGCTCTCCAGGGCTGGCAATGGTGGCAGTGAGGCTGTGTGCCAGCTCACCCTCCTGGAACGTGGCAGGCAGGAGACCGCTGCACATTCTCCTGGCTGAGGCTTGTTAGGGCAGGCCTCATTAGCTGAATCAGAGAAAAAGAGAGAGAGAGAGAGAGAGAGAGGCGCACCTGACTGCCTTCCCACGGGAGCCTGCCTGACGCAAGGCAGGGTCATGCCAGGCAGTGTGTCAGGCTGGACCTCCTCTCTCCAGCCACTTTTCTGGGCCACAAGGTCAGCAGCCCAGCTGGGAGTCACCAGACCTCACCTTGTCCCAGTGTGTCACCGTGGGGTGAAAGGCTTTGGGGTCAGGAAGGCAGAAGAGAGGGGCCAGCCATGAGAAGAATGCCTCCCCCAGCTCCATCCTCAGTTTCTACAGCCTCTTTCCATTCTTTCCTCCCCGGGGGAAAATAAAGAGAGTTAATTATAGCTTCGGTTTTGGATCTGACTATCACCTCATCCACTCCAGTTGCCCATTTTGACTCGTCCTTGTCATGGTATTAATTAACATTATGAAACACAATAGATTTCTAAAAGCAGAAATATTTTCCACAGGAATAACATGGCAGTGGAACCTTTTTTTTTCCTACTTGCCAACAGGGAGAACATTTCCACCCCGTGACACCAAATGCCCACAGCCCCTCGTTCCACGAATCCCTCACCCGACGGCCCACAAACGCCTCCCTGGCTGCTAACTTCCTCAGTGACCCCGGCTTGTAGTTGGCTTTATTCTTTAAACATCTGTTTATTATGTCCATTCAGTAGTTTTACTGCATCTGATTTGACTGTAAACTGTTTAGGCTTTTTTTCTAAATGAAAAGCCACATTAAAATGTTCTTAAATAAAGTGTGAAGGGCCAGCAATCCCGAAGAGCAAATGCCAATGTGCAGATGGCCCCTGCTCTGCCTGCCAAATGACCCCTATGCCATGCGCCTTCTTTGAGGATGGGATGAGGATCTGAGCCCACCAAGACCGAAGAAGCCCTGGGGCAGCCTTTGGGCTCCTCCCTGACTGTGGAAGAAGGGGCTTTTAAAGGGCTTACAATCTTAATTCTGTTGAAATAAACCTCAGTAGAACTGTTCATCTAAGGGTTTTCTTAATTTTTGTATCAAACGGGTCTTAACTGTACTTTCTTTTAATCTGCGTTACTGACCAAGAGGAGGGTGGGAGACCATCAAACAGTCCCTCCATCCATTAATCCAAATCTTCTGCCCCTCTGAGCCCACGACTAGATGGATGGTATAAACTGGGTGAAGCAACCCTAGGATCACTCATCCCCACAGACACACACACAGACACACCAAGGGCTGTGGCAAAGGAGGAAAGCAAATGGCTCACGCAGACTCTGTTGCGACAGTCACCATGCAGCACGAGATCCCCATGCGACACGCCAAGGGTGTGACAGGTATGGGGCACTGTTCTGAGTCTCTGCCCATTCCTCCTCCTTCACATGGAGCCAGGGGAGAAGGAGAGAGAACAGTTTCTCCCCAAACCAACCCCGGAGGGCCATGACATTCTGGCAGCAGGGCTCAGCCTCACTGAAAGTCTCTGGGGGAGCAAGCCCTGGCAAGACTGGGTCTGCTCCCCATCTATCACAAGGTGGGCAGGGAGAGGGGATGGGTTCTGCTTGCCAAGGAGGGCAAATTAGGCCTCCCCCTCACTGGCTGCAGGCCACTGGGCCACCTGGACCTTGCCAAGGAAATCTTTGCAACCGCTGGGAGCTGCAGTTCAAGAAACCAAAAGGGACGTTTCCATGTTCTGGGGCAATGGGGCTGTTGGGAGTTGAAAGTCACGGGTTCAAACCTCAGCTGACCCTGTGCCCATTACTTTCCCAGCCTTGCATCTTGAGGTGCCCTTCATCAACCAGGCACTCTGCCCTGGCCCAAGGAGGAAGAGCAAAGCAGAACCGAGAACAGCCCCAGAAGACGAACCGGCATTTGGCTCTCATCCACTGCATCACTCTTCCTCACTAGAGGGCCCTCGGAGGACGGCGTGACTTTTGGATAGGTCCATGCTGCCCTCTTGTGGCACAATTATTATGCTGGGATCGCCCACATTTCTGTCAGAGTGTTGGGAAAGGACACCTGAGACCTTGTGGATATTAATAAGTTCTCTCTTAAAAATAGCCTAGATTCACCTGAGCAAGGGAGGGCTGCCCCTCCACCGCCCCATTTACGCCGGACGTCCTTGGACTCAGCTCAGTCCTCTTCCCAACAGTCAGCAGAAAGCCAGCGTACGAGAGAAGGTGAACACGAGGATCTCCTCTTGAGGAAGCCCAGAAGCCTCCTGCCTCAAGGTACGTGTCACCCCAATTCTCCCCACACCTTAACTGTTACAGGGATCCGAGAAAAGAGTAGCAAATGGGTCAGCTCTGGGGCAGCTCAGCAAAAGCATCAGCAGACACTGCCTCTTTATGGACAGAAGACAATTCAGGGAAAGGGGAGTGAGGGAAGGGGTTTGGTGGGAGATTTAGGGAGAGTAGCCGCAAGTCCTCCTTCACCCGATTGATCCACACTTTGAGTTTTCCATTTGCATGCATGGCATTGCTCACACCTCTAAGAACAACTTTCTGTCTAGTTCCACATTAGCACAAAAATTAGGGAACAAAAGATAATGAAGAAAATATTACCACCACTACCACCATCATTTATATAGTGCCATCAATGTACAAAACAGAATGAAGAGCTTTACCCAGTTGTAGGAAACAGGGACTTGATTCACTCATGCTGTTCATTCCTGGTGTTCCCATCTCTCTCTTAACTATAAATTCATTAAGATTTGGGGGCTCTCTATTCCTTAATGCATCATTTATGCTCAAGAGCCAAACAATGTGATACTATTCTTGTAAGACACCAACAATCTGGGTTATGTTCTACTTCAAAGTCCTTCTTTACCAATGTAAGTTTTTCTTCCAAGTGGATCCTGTACTGTTTGTTTGTCTTTTATTGCTATGAAGGATAGTGGGATACACAGCTTGGAAGTAGGAAGCTGCTTTGAGGGCAGAGTTGGACCCCTGGGGGTTCCTCTGGCTCAGCACAACCTGCACTGACTGGCAGCAGTCATTTGCCCCAGTTTCAGGTGGGACAGTGCCCTCAAAGTGGGGGCTGTAGAGCAGTGCCAGTCTGTCAGTGTCTCCTGCCAGTTGGTAGAGAGTCTCCAGGAAAGAAACAAACGCTTACTATGAAAATGGCACAGATGTGCCCTAGGTACTATGTAATATGAATATGGCATATGTGTAAAAAATGAGTGTGACACTCTGCCAAGCCTTACCTGTCACTTGGGTGGCAAAGGCCCACTTCAGGTCCCCAAGGCACTTCTCCTTTCCTCAAAGGCAACCTCTGCCTGGTTTCCTAAAAGATAATAAGAAGGAAAATGCACAGATGTGTATATATAATGCATGAATGACTCTTGCGAGAGACAATAAACTGTCCTCTGTCCACAGCGAGGTGCTGAAAGAGGGAGGGCAGCTGATTAATCTGGGACACAATGCGGTTTCCCCCAGTCCCCTAGATCCCTCCAGAGGACACAGCAACCCCATCCTATATGGCCATGGGGCGTGGGAGTCACTCTCCCCACACTTCTAGGTGCAAGAGAGGAACAGGAAAGATACGCCAGCCAGCTGAAGGTTTCAGCCTAGAAAGAGCTTTGGGTGCCCCCAAGACAGAACTCACGTCCTTGGGGCTGGGGGTCCGAGGCAAACAGTGCTGGACCCCTTTGCCAGGAGAGGGGGAGGCATAGGTGCCTTCTATCTGCTCCTACCCCATCTCCAAAGGACAAGAATCCATCTGCGCTCCCCCCCCCCCGCCTTCTCCATATCTTTGCACAGGTGCCACCAAAACTGCCACACGTGCCCTGCCTGGCCACTTGGAAGAGCAGATGGATGCTGCCACCTCCACTCTGGCATTTCAGGGCAGAGACAGAATCCTCACTGGGCAGAGGAGAAGGTGGCAGAGGCTGGGTCAAGGGCAGGGGGGCTCTTTTCAAAAGTCGGCACACAGTTCCCCATCAGCCATTGTTTGCTTGTCACCAGGCACAGCCTTGGCAAGCAAACAAGCACCATCGTCACAACAATGAGGTGCCCTGAAAACTGCCACTTGGCACAGGGTCCTCACCAGCTGGACCCCAACACAGGCTACAATCAGTAGTCAAGGATGGCGGGGGGGGCGGTCCTTAGCAAGTGCCATCGGCTCCTGATTTCCACACCAAGAACCCCCACCCCCGCAAGCCCAGGAGCTCAGGACTTGCTCATCTCCCAGACCAACTGAAGCACATGATGTGTTTCTGAATGGACACTGCGCTCATCCCCCTCCAAAGTGCCTCCAAGCCCTTCAAGGAGAAGCTGTGTCTCAATGAAAGGCTGGCCGGTTGCTGGAGAGAAGGGCCCTCTGCCCAACACACTCACACAACTTCTTGTTTTGATTGTTGTGACACCCTTGGCCAGGTTTTCTCTGCCAAGTTTTATTATTCCCCTAAGGATGAGAGGGTATGACTTGTCGAAGCTCACCCAGTGGGGTTTTGTGGGGATTCAAACTCTTAGCCTAACACTCAAACCACTGCACCACACTGCTTCAAAAACTTTACAGTCCTTTGGTAACAGAATGGGCTCTTTTGGGGCATTTGCTGCAGAGACAGAGCTTCCAAGGTTGCTGTTCCTTACAGTCCCAGCCTCTCCTTTCCAAAATCATGGCCCGCGCTGGGCAGGGAGGCAGGCAACTCTTCTCACCCCCTTTCTTCAACGGGTCCAACCTTTGGGGAACCAAAGGAAGGTGTGTGTAAACACACACACACAAATCAAAGCACACAAACACACACAGAGCAACCAGTCCCCCTTGGCACAGAGCCACCAATCCATCTCTGTTTATTTCTGGCTCCGGAGCCTGGTCTTCATGGCAACTGTTCAGAGAAACACACATGCTCCGCGGCTCCCGGCTGAGAAGAAAACCGCCTGGTCCACCTACCCAGCCACCCCAAAGCGCTAAAAGTACAAACCTTGGACATTACCCGAGATCATGGGCAACAGTAGAGAGGGAAGAAGAGAAAGAGAAAGAGAGACAAGTGCCAAGCACCCAGCCAGGGAAGCAACCTGAAGACCAGTCAGCTGGTGGCTGAAGTGGCTGAACAGAGAGATGGCTGCCTTGCTCTTTCTGAATCAAGGCCAGCAGGGGCCAAACCCTCCGGGAGCCCCACCACGCTTCCAGGAGGATTTGGGCTAATACAGCCACTTCTCCCCAGCATCCTCTCCTGCCTGCCCTATTGATGCCAAAAGGAACAACGGAGGAAGAGGGTAAAGATTAGGAAGAACAGCCCTGCCATTGGAAACCTAGTGGTGTCATTGAGAAGGCCACACTAGGACCCTGCCTTCCCTGAGAAACTGGTTTTCTGGGTGCAGGAAATGCTCCCGCGCATCTTTTTTGCCCCCCGTCCTTCAGCCTGACCTGGAAACTGTTGTCAACGGATGGATCAAAATCAAGACCTTCTCAGTCCAGTTTCCAAGAACCCATATCCATTTGAGACTCACCAGGCAAGAGCTGGCCTTCCTCTTCCTCTTCCAGAGAGAGCAAACAGCCTCCCAGAAGGCTTGGGGTCTGAGCCAAAGGAAGAGAGGGAGCTGGACGAGGCGAGGAGGGTCAGAAACACAAACAAACACAACACAAGGACTGCCTTTTTGCACACCTCTTCCGCTACTATTTTGAGCATCTCCCAGGGATAAGCAGGAGAGTACAATGACACACATATTGTTTTTTTAAAAGGGAGAACAAGGCAATGCTGACCACTAAAACAGGATTAAGTGCACAATCTCCCGAGGGGCAAAAAGCCCCGCAGGAACATCAGGCGCTGCTTAAAAGCCTTCTGTGGATTTTTCTGCGGAGAGGGGGAGAAGAGCGGATGCTGCTGATGCGGCTCACAACCGCCCCATAATAAGATCATCCGGCAACATCAGATTACGGACTAAGAAAGCTAATATTGAGAAAGAAGATTACAGCTGGCAGGGCTGGAAATCTCATTCCAGGCAAACTAGCTGGGTTTTCCCCCAAAGGAGCAGAGCCAGCCTCCCAAACAAAGGCCAGGGTTTCTGCACACTCTGCATTCACAGAAGAGCTTTTATTTAGAAGTCCTCTCTTCAAAAAGAAAAGCTCCAAAAACAAAGACAAACTGGGAGGAAGATGCAAAATGTCTTTTAATGTGTGCCTGGCTGGCTGGCAGGAAGGCAGGCACCAGAGTTTCCCACATTTTCATTTAAATCTTTTGTCCTCCATCTGGGGAAGTGGATTGATATCCATGAAAACTCATGCTGAAATACGAATCAGTCTTAAAAGCGCAGTTTGGTTTGATGCTATTTCTTTGAAAACATTTAATTCTTGTTCATTCATTTAGATTTTTTTTTTAGAGTGCCCTCTCTTTACCTTTGCCTTCCTAATGACAAAGAGCGGGCTGGACGTCTGTGTACTCGTATTTCAGCCCGCAGTGGCCCTTCTGACTGAGACACACTGGAAGCCGTGCTGCTGTTTTGCTGGACTTGCGCAGCAACGTGCACCAGGCAACAGATGGCCGGTCTGTGCACCTTCTGGCAACCTCCCGAAATCAAACAGCCCAACAGCAGCTGCTCCTCTTCTGAATCCAGTCCAAGGTCAAGAGGGAGACCTTTGCAGAGACTCATCCATCCCACATTCGCACCAAGAGATGGGTGCAAAACCCAATGGCACAAAGCAGGATGGATTTGCAAGCTCTGTGTGCACGCGCCTTCAAGTTGCCTGTCAACTTATGGCAGCCCCCTGAAATTCAAAGGTTTTGATAGGTAAAGAATAGTCAGAGGTAGTCTTGCCCGTTCCTCTCCAAAAGAGCCTCCAGCTCCTGGGATTCCTTGGGGGGTCTTCCCTCCAAGTTCTAACCACAGCTGACCATGCTTAGATTCCAAGACCAGACAGGATCTTTAAGGTGTTTAGGCCCTATTTAGAAGAAACACACACACACACATCCAAATTTCACAGGCCTATCCTGTGTCACTCCTTTCCCACCGAAGATCCAGGAACAAATTTCTCAGTGTATCAGTGGGTTAAAAGGTTTTCTCTTTTTCCCACTGAAACACCCTTTGAAGGAGCTGGCAACCTTTTATTAAAAACCACCAAATCATCCCATTCTAAAAGCCCAAAAGACAAAGGTCATAAAGGCACCAGGGAAATCAGTCTCTAGGGCCGGTGCGTGCGTTATGTGTCAGGGATGAAGAACCGTCCAAATATAAGATTGTATGTACAGCACTGTGTAAATTTACAGCGCTATATAAATAAACTTTAATAATAGTAATAATAATAATAATAATAAGGGTTAGGGGTGGCCAGCCATCCTCCCACAGCACCCACCTTTGCGGGAGCCATTAGACAGTCTGGAAGTGCTTCGAGGCAGCACAGTCTCTTCCTTTTGCTCAGCTTAGTCAGCAGAGGAAGCCAGACAGCCACAATTGACTAACAAGAACCTCACGGTGGGTGGGACCCCCCTATTGCTGCCGCCGCCGCCGCAGGGGTCCCTAAATTATAGGAGAAGCAGGAGGCCTCTTCCAGGCAGACTGGAATGACACACACAAGCTGGAAGAGAGACTTGCCTCCTGAAGGGTTTCCTCTCCTGCATCAACAGGCTCTTCCCAGCCAAGTCCCAGTTGAGGGAGGAAGGCCTGGCAGAGACCCCCTTGGCATGCGGAAGGTCCCAGTGTGACCCCAAATATCTCCAGGCAGGGGCTGCTGGGAGACAGGACCGCAGTCTGAACCCCTGGGGAGCCAGTGCTGCTGCCAGACAGTGTTCAGGGCCCTTGCCTAGACGCGACTCTGTCCATGCCAGTCTCCTGAACCCCTTTCCCTGAGTGCCACGCTCCCCTTCATGCCTGAATGCCAGGTACAGTGTATCAGGATCCCACAAAGCCGCTTGGACCGGGCTGGTACCACTAGCAACCGGACCAAAGAGACGCATACGTTGTGTCTCAAACTGCCTCCAACTCTCCCTTTGCAACACTAGCATGGCCTGAAAGTCAAAGTCGATTCCCTAGAAGAGTTTGGGCTGGCTTTAAATAGACATATATATACATAGAAAGTCAGGGCAGAGCTTGGCAAGGTTTTTTGGGGGAGGGGGGGTGTTGGATGATAACTCCCAGAATCCCCCAACCACCAGACTTAGAAGTCACTTTTAACTCCTCTTCAAACCAAGTTTAGCTTTGAACACACAAGACCATGCTTTAGCCAATGTAGGGGAGGAAAAAAACAAGCCAGGAAAGAATGGGGCTTGGGGAACGGGGAAAGCAGTAATGGACTATTTGCCCAGAAGGCCAGAGAGCGTCTCTTTAGGCACAAAGCCACCAAGAAAAGCAAGCGTGGGGGAAATGGCTTTTGTTCTTCCTCACAATGGGAAAAAGAGGCTTCACCCACAACAAACATTTTCAGAAAGACCACAGCAAACTGGAGCAAAACAAAGACTCCACTTCCACTCTCATCAGCTCCATTTCCATCCCAACAAGAGCAGGAGGAAGAGGGAGAAATCTCTTCATGCAGACAGATGTCCCCTAAAACAAAGCAGACAAACACTCAGGTAGGCCTCCATCTTCGGCCACAAGAAGGGGAAACCCTCCTCAGATTGTAAGGGGAGCCAAATACTTTGGGGGAATGCTTTGACAGGAAGCTCCAAGAGTCCTAATCCAACACCCAAAATACGACGCCGTGCTCCCCATAACCCCTGTCCGCTGGCCAAGCCATTTGGGGCGTTTGTAGTCCTAAATGTCTGACCCTGCGAAAGCCAGTGACGTTTGGCTACCTGGCATCTTCCCAAGACCAAGCGGTGCCCTGGCTCTTTGCTCTTCCTCCGTTCCTCCCTCCGAGGGACGCGTGCTGGACGTGGGCTTCTGCGTCAGCAACACAACGCGGCTGAGACAACGTCCGCACACTGACCATTTAAAAGGGCCTGCTTCTCCTGCCCCACTGACTTGGGAGGCCTTCCCCCATTGAACCCTGGAGGAACCAAGGCTGGAACTTTGCTCCAAGTTCTGTTTTGCTCCTCAGTGTCCAAAAGTCTGCCTGCTGCGTTTCAGAGAAAAAAGAAACAACCCATTAGAAACGTTCCTGCACTTCTCTCTCATAACCGGATTTCTCACTCGCAAAATATTTTGACAGGAAACGCTTCAGACGTTATTCCGGCCCAAAGGAGAGGTTTTCCGTCGCTCATCGTCGCTTTGTCCGACTGATCTCCATTCGGAAAGATTGTCAGCAAAGAACAGGCGGATGGAGTTACCTGTCTCTAAGAGGACCATGAAATTCAAGAGGCCTCCAAGCGGAAGTCACTTTCCGTGGAAACCTCAGAAACCAGACCGGATGAGCCACCTCACGACGCTCAACTTGAATCCTTCCTGGAGCCAGAAAACCCGTTATCTCTGGAGAAGAAGATTCCCAAACCCCAAACAAACGCCTTCCCTGTCCTCTGTTGTCCTTCTCCGTTCCGTTTTGAAGCCAAAGCGCCAAAGACCTCCTTGAGGACGTCGCAGGTTGCAACGGATGCTGCAACGGAGTGGGATATATTTAGAGCGCCTTCCTCCCACGACGCCGACTCCGGAACCGTGAGCCCTGGGACTCGCAAGGCACTGCCACCGCTGCCACGCCGGAAGGAGGGAGGCCGCCTTGCCACTGGGCCAAGGCAGGCGCAACGGAGGGCAGAAGAGTGTCGAGAGAGAGACACACAAACCCCCTGCAGCGCTCACAGACCTCCATCCAAGGGACGGGCGCAAGGGCTGGGATGCCGGCCTCGTCCCTTCGGGATCCGCTCGCTTCCAGGGCTCTGGCCAAGCGGACGAAGGGAGGCCACTCCGGGGGCCCTGCCGGCCTCTGCAAGGGGGCTCCTCCTGACTCGGACAGCAGTGGCCCCGCTCTCTTCTGGGCCACGTACGGCCCAATCGCGCGATGGAGGCCGGTGCCCCCGAAAGGCCAGGCGGCTCTTCTGGGAGGGAGACAGGCGGAAGGCGGGCAAAGGAGGGCCTTCCTGCGGAGGCTGCTGGGCCCCTGGGAAGAGAGCCAGGCCAGGCCCAGAGCAGCCCCAGGGGACCCCCTCCAAAGGCAGGAGCTCCAGGGGACCCTCTCTCCTCCTCCTTCAGGGCCCTTCCTTCCTTCCTTCCTTGGCTGCCTCTGGTCCAGTGGCAGAAGGTTCCAGAGGTCAAGCCTGGCCGAAGGGGAGGAGCCAAGACACTACAAGCCCCGCCCCACTATTAGCATGCAGGCCACGCCCCCGAAGGCCCATAAGCCCCGCCTCTTAATCTGCATGCAAGCTCCTCCCCGACTCCCCTAGCCCCGCCCCCGCAGGCGCCCCCACGTGACCCCCGCTCGCCCGCTTCCCTCCCCCCTCCCTCCCTCCCTCCGCCCCGCGGCCTCACCTCTCCTTCCTCCTCCTCCTCCTCCTCGTCGGGGCTTCTCGGCCCGAACCGCCTCCCTGCCTCCCTTCCTCCCTTCCTTCCTCCCTTCCTTCCCGCGGCGCAACGCACCCTGCTGCCAAGCCCTGGCCCAGAGGCAGCGCAGAGCAGACCCTCCTCCGCCGGGGATGAGGGAGACCGACAGCCCGCGCAGCCAATCAGCGCGACGCGTACCTCAGCGAGGAGGCGGGGCCCTGCGCAGCCGCCGCCAGGTTAGGTTGCGCCAGAACTGAGGGGAAGGGGCGGGGCGTTGGGAGGGAGGCGGCCAATCGGGGCTAAGGGGGCGGGGCTATATGCAAATCTATTCCGGGCGCGATTTGCCTATTCATGAGCCGCCTCATGAATTATTCATGAGAGCCCAAAAGGAGAGTAATAATCACAACAGCCCTGCCAGGTGGGGCAGGACTGGAACCCAATAAAGAGGCTTTGCCCCCAAATGAGGGCCCAACCTCTTCCAAGGGGAGCCACACTGACCCAGCAGGGAGGCCTCACTCTGGGCCTGGGCAAGATCCAGGCTAGAACCAGGGGCCTGGCTCCATCTTGGCAGAGGAGTGGGCAGACAAGGTGGAGGCCAGAGTCTGTGCCCTGTGGCCTGGCCTGGTTTGGCCTGGGCCGGCCTTGGCATTGGGCCCTCATGGAGGCCTGGCAGGCAGGGTCCATTTTGAGGCCGGCTTGGCCAAGGAGGGTGGGAAGGAAGGCCGCATCTGGCCTGTGCCATTCCCAGGAGCCCACAAACCAAACCCGGTTTGGCACCATTTTGTTGTCTGACTCGCTTGCTGTGGAATTCTGGGAGTTGGAGTTTGTTGTGGGGTCCGGAACGGAGCTCCTCTCCGTTCCGGACCCCACAACAAACTCCAACTCCCAGAATTCCACAGCCTTGAGCCAGAGCAGTTAAAGCAGTGCCAAACCGGGTTATTCCTCCAGCCTCAGTGTCTCCAGAGCCCACTTTTTGCCTTTGGAAATCCCCCCCCATCCATCCATCCATCCGCAAAGCCGCCATCTCCCAAATGCCAAGGGAGCAGATGGTTGCCGCAGCAACCTGGCGGATGACGCATTTTGGGATTTGCCAAGCGAAGGCCTGCCTGAGGGGGACGTGCATCGTCGTGCCATTTCGAAATGTGCACGTGTGGTGCAGCGGCGGAGAAAAAAGCATTGGCACCGAGGCCCAGCGTGGAGAGGGACGCGGGGGGCACCGTCGTGGTGTGGGGCTTTGGGTTGGCACCCACTCGGCCACGGCGGGCACACGGAGCCGCTTCAACCCTGGCCTTTGGGGCAGCCACAGAATGAAAGAACCATTACGCATGGGATTGACGCAGGGAGGCAAGGCGGGTGGAAGCGCATGGAGGTTGCGCATGGAGGTTGCCGCTTGGCCTCTCTCTCGTCCACATTCCCCCTGAGGCCAAAGGGACAGGCTCTGACCCATCCATCCGTTGTCCAAGGGCACCCCCATGGGCATCCCTTGTGCCTCCGACTGGCCCTCTGCCCATCACAGCATTGAGACTGGATGGAGGGGCCAAAGGCTTTGGAAACAGGCTTTGGAAGCTCATGGCGGCCTTTCCAAGCAAAGCCAGGAGCCAGTCGTTGGCACACGTGGCTGCCTTTCCTTCCTTCCTGAAAGCGTTCCCCTCTCGCACCCCATTTGGCTGGCTTCGGCACAGATGGAGAGGAACCCCACGGATCCTGCCCCCGAGGCGTGCGCCTCTCCATGCCCAAGGGCCGAGATGGCTGACCACACTGCCCCAGGCCAGCACTGAGTGACCTCTCTCTCGGCCGTGCCCAAGTGGCATGGATAGAGGGCAGCCTTCCTCCTGGAGCGCACCCTGAAATGAGCAGAGAGAGGGGAAGGGTCATAGCACCCCTTTGAAGGCGGGGGTCCCGGGGTGTGGTGGTGACCCCCCACGAAAGGAAGGGATTCCAGCCAAGGCCCCACATACCCTCCGCATTTCACAGATGGAAACGGGGGCACATGCAGCCAAGAAACCTCAGAGTGTGGCCAAGATGGCAACAGGCATCAATGCGCCAAGAGGGGCTGCAGCAGTTTGCTTTTGCCGGAGCCCCGGGAAGGGCAGGACTGACGGAGGGCAAATGGCACTTGGAGGGCAGTTTGCAGCAACTGAAGGGAGCTGAGGGTGAAGAAGGGAAAGGAGGAGGAGGAGAGAGAAATCAGGATGTTTCAAAAGCATCGAGAAAGAGGGATGCCAGAGGATTACCTGGGACTCTGTGTGCCAAGCAGATGGTTGGAGGGCAGGCCCCAGGTCATAATGGAGATGCTCCTTTTCCAATTCCCAAGAAGTGGACCTCCCTTGCCCCCCATCCATCTTTGGCCAAAGGTGGATACTGAGCCAGGAAAGGCCAAAGTCTGGGTGGGAGTCCTGACAGAAAACCCAAAGAACAACACCAGCCGCCGGGAGGATGTTGGGATAAATCCGTTTTTATTCATTCAAGGAAGACTATTTCTAGAATAAAGGCTACATTGTACCATTGGTTGGTTTCCATTTTATTATTACATCATCATCATCATCATCTTCATCTTCATTATTAATATTATTTGTTAGTAGTAGTTAGCAGTAGTATTAATAGTAATAGTAGCATATTGTTATGTTGCGTCTTTTGTGGTTTCTCTTTCTTTCTCTTTTATAAAAAAGCCAGTTATGCGCAGGAGCGGGTCACCCTTGTCGTCATAGTCGGTGCCATGCGTGCTGGCATCCGAGAAGATTGAGAGAGAGAGAGAGAGAGAGATCTAACCGAAAGGAGGGGACTTCTATTTACAATGCAAAGGCTGCCTTTGTTGGGGGTCTGAGAAGCACCATCGATGGCTGGAGAGAAGTCGGGGGTCTTAGCTGGGGAAGAAGGACCAGCCGAGTGTCTCATGGGCCAAAGTTGCACTAGGAGGGGAAGGGATGGTGGCACCTCTGCCCGACTCTCCACAGCAGCAAAGGCCTCCAGTGCGAGAGATACCAAGGGAAAAGGAGCAAGGAGGAGGACTCCTGGACATCCACAGAAACTCCATGGAGGCTCCAGGTGGCCTTGCCTGGAAGAACCCAAACCCTGTACCAAGCATCCTGCAGAAGTGGACAGCCAAGCTGCCTCCAGGGCTTGGGAGATCGCAGGTATGCAAACTGGGCCCAAGGAATTCATTGACATGGCGTTGCTTGGCCTCACTGGGACCTTCCATTGCCATCTCAAACTCTCCCCCCCCCACCCCACCCCGACCCACTTCTGCCACAAAAACTCTAGAAGTCATGAAGCATCATCCTGGAGAGGAGGGCAGCTAGCAGGCACCTTCCCAAGCACCCCATGCTGGGATTTCCCCCTTTCCAAGGTCTTTCCATCCCCTTCCTCACATGATGCAGGTGACCCCTGTCTGAGCGGGAGCCAGCCAGGGCACCTGCCAAGTCCCTCCCTGCCTCCGTGGCGCTAAGTCCAGGCTGCTCCCTCGCTCTGTCCAGGACTGGGGTTGGGCTTTGGCCCAGCGGCAAAGGAAAGCCCCTGCCCTTCATGTGTGGGGTGCATGAGAGGAAGGGGCTCCCTGAATCCCAGAGCGCCATTGCCACCCACCAACATTGAGAGTGTTGTGCAAAAATCTACAGTTGTGCCCTGGGAAAGGGCCCGTGCCCATGGGGTGGCGTCCCGTCCTGTCTGCGTGTTTTACGAAAAAGCTGAGCACAAACATTCGCCCCAAACAGGGCTGGCATTTTCACAAACTCTGCAAGCAAAAAGACCTCTGCTTGCTGGATTTCTGCCGATTCTGGCAGACGACAACTCCCCTTATCCTCAAAGCTACAATAAATAAAACAATAAATAAATAAATAATAAAGTAGGCATGAACTGGGGAGGCAAAAGATGGAAAGGAAGGAGCAGAAAGAGAGATGCAGTTTGTGTGGGGAGGAAGAGGGGGTCAAAGAAAGCAATAGAGAGGTTGGTCCGGGGCCAAGCTCTTCTCCTGCCCACACAGACACAGACACAGAGACACATTGATAGGTATTCCAGAGCCTCCACCTGCACTTCCTGGAATCTCTACCTGGAACCACAAGGGCCAGCCATTTGCTTTGCTATTGCTGTTTTGTTCCTGCTCTTTCCAATTTTGTATGTGCCTGCAAATCCCCTGTTGACCTATGCCAACCATGCAAATTTCTCATAGGGTTTTCTTGAGCAAGGAATCCTCAGAGGTGGTTTTGCCAGATCCTTCCTCTGAGCCTCCAGCACCTGGGATTACTTGGCAGCCTCCCATCCAAGGATTAAACAGGGCAGAACCTGCTTGGCTTCTGAGATCAGAGGGGATCTGGTGCCAACCGCAGGAGCTGGTCTAAAAAAGCTTGGATCATGCCAGGAGCCGGCAGAGAATATTCTGGGATAAACAAAATGCATATTGGTCTCTAAAATGGGAAAGGACAGGAACCAAAGCTGGGACTTTCTGGCCTTTTTACTCATCCTGGGTGTGCCAGGAGATTCCAAGTCCTGTGCCTGGGAAGAGCAGGATTTGACCACCCTCTCCTCCTCCTCCATCGTCCTCCATCACCCAGAGGAGCCTCCCGCATCCTTGGTGCACTCAGACTCTCTTCTCTGCCAGTGAAGCAGGGAATGGGGCAAAGAGGGCGAAGGGAAGCCAGACTCTTTGCCACCATCCTCCTCCTCCTCCTCCTCCTCCTCATGCCCCCTAATGTCTCCAGGACAAGGCTGGCACCGTGTGCTGCCCCATTTTGGGGTGTGAGTCTTCAAGGTGCAACACGTGACCCCCCCCCCCCATCTTGCACTTCTGCCTGGGTTTTTACTCTGGGCAGAGGGGGCATGCAATGGTTAGAGCTAGGAGGAGGGTAAGGTAGCCTGGAGACCTCCAGATGTTTTGGACAGCAACTCTTCTAAGTTTGCAACCCCTCTGGCTGGGAGGCCAGAGTCCTACAACCCTTGTGCTCATTCTCCTCTAGTGGCAAGGGGCCCTCTTTCCACCCCACAGTCAAGCCGAGGTGCCAGCAGGACCAACGCAGCCAGTGCCCCAGCCAGGCTCCCACCCAGCTGCCCTTCCTGTGCCCCAGAGCAAGGCCCACCTGGAGCCCAGCGGACAGAGAGGGACAGACGGTTGGGCCAAACTTTCACCTCTCAAGGGGCTGCCGTTTCTTTCCAAAGCAAGGCAGGCCAGTCCGTGTCCCCCACCGAAAAGCTAAGCCCCCCACCACCACCACCACCTGGGTACTCACCTCTCCCCCTCACCACTAGGCATGTGCTTTTTTGATTGGTTTTGTTATCTTGTTGCTTTAAAAACCAAACCACCTAAATTAAAAAATAAGTATATCTGAAAGTCTGACGAGTGTGTAAGTGGCAATGTTCAAAGTCTGGCATATCAAGAGTTGCAATGAGGGACAAAAAGGGAGGAAGGAAGGCTGGCTGGCCAATTTTTGGGAGCTTTTCGGCCCCTGTCTCTGTTGTCTTGAGGTGCTCAGTCCTCTTTGGAGTTTCAGGGGGGAATTTCCTCAGCCAGGCCTCCTGCTGCTGATCCCAGATGCCCCCCAAGTCTTGGCTCCAACGATGGAGGCACCCCATCCTCTCTTCTCCATCCCTGGAGAGGCAGCGTTGCCCTTTGCTGCCCCTGGCATCAGCTGGTGGATCAGGGCCTGTGTCTGAATGCAGCCTGGCTGCAGCGTCACCTACTTGGAAACTGAAATATCAGTCTCCCCACACTTCCCCAAAAGTGTAATTCGGCCAAGAGGTTGGGGCTCCGCTGCCTTCTCTTCCTCCCAGAGGAGGGCCACCAGCTGTGGGTCAAAGAGGTCCAACGGCCTTTGACCTCTGGCCAAAGAGGGAAGTTCTCAAGAAAAATTGTGCTCACGGTGGGTCAGCAGGGTTGCAATGCCCAGTGGGATTTCAGCAGCATTTTGCTTGTCCACACACTTTTCAGTAAAGTCCTTAAGGATGGGCTGGGAATGGAGCTGACCTGTGTGTGGAGGAATTGTGCATTTCTCTGGTTGTGCAGCTCACAGCCGGGACGTTTCACAAGCGAGAGGATTTCTCCCCTCTCAGCAAGGCTGGTTGTCGGAGTGGAGCCGGATCGGGGCCAGGGGTCTCTCCTCCGCTGCAACCCTCTGGGCTCCCTGCTTGGAAATGAGTGAGGGTCTTCCCCATCTCCACCAGGGTTCCAGGTTCCAGGAGCAAACTCCGGTGGCTGCCTTCATGCACTGAGCCATCGCATCCCTGTGTCCGGTCCTCTCCTGCAAGAGTCAGAGGGAAGCAAGCAGGATGGTGGGCAGAAGAGGAAGGGAGAAAGCGACTGTGTTTGTATCTCCACTGTCCAGGAGAACCCAAGATCGCATCTCCAACATGCGCCGTTGCGCTTTTGCACCATTGCATCTCCAGCAGGCGGGAGGAGGAAAGTCAGTGGGCTTCAGCCAATGTCACAGTGGCCCAAATGCCATCACAGCACTTGAGTTGTTGGGAAGGAGGAAGAAGAGGAAGATGGAGGGATGGGACTGAGCTTGGACACCAACAACGAGGAGGAGGAGGGGGAAGAGGATGGTGATGGCGGCGAAGGGGGGTGGCGTCCCCCTGCCCCCTCTCACATGAGGCTGCACTTTCCCTTGATTTTGTCTGTCCTCTTCTGCTTGTTGGAGCGCTTGCCGTCAATGTTGAGACTCATGTTGCGGCGCTTCTCCAGGTTGAGCAGCTCCTGGAAGAGCTCCTTGACATTGTAGTTCATCTTGGCAGAGGTCTCCATGAAGGCGCACTTCCACTCCTTGGCCACGGCCTCCCCCTCCTTGGTCTCCACCTCGCGCTGGGTCTCGTCACACTTGTTGCCCACCAGCATGATGGGGATGCTCTCCACGCTGCCCTTGATCTGGACGATCTGCTGGTGGATGGGCCGCAGCTCCTCCAGCGACTGCCGGCTGGTGATGGAGAAGACCAGGACAAAGGCATGGCCCTTGGAGATGGAGAGGCGCTGCATGGCCGGGAACTGGTGGCTCCCCGTGGTGTCCGTGATCTGGAGGGTGCAGACGCTCTTGTCGCAGCTGATCACCTGCCGGTAGGTGTCCTCAATGGTGGGGATGTAGGTGTCCCGGAAGGTGCCCTTGACGAAGCGCAGCACCAGGGAGCTCTTGCCCACCCCGCCGGCCCCAAAGACCACCACGCGGTAGTCGTTGCTTTGCTCCGGCATCTTCCTCCGGAGGCCGGGAACCTGGCAGGGAGAGAAAACAGAAACACAGGCCTTCAGAGACACAGACAGTAGCTGCCTTCTCACTCTGCCACTTACACAGAAGGAAGAGCAGGCTGAAAACAATTCAAACAATGAACTATTGAAAGCTGTCCACTTGTGAAAGGTGTGTCTGTCTCCACATCCTCCCTAAAGGCGGGGATGGTGAGGGGAGAGGCAGCTAATGCTGGCATGGGTACGTGTCTCTGTTCCCTCCGGCTTTTTAAAGGTGGAAACCAGGACACGGGTGGCCAAGCACCATCAGAGCCTGGCCAAGATGATGGAAAACGTTATTCATCATGAGGGAAGACCCAATGCCTGGGAGAGGCTGCAGGAATCTTCTGCTTTTGACTGATCCAACAGGGAAGGCCAAGGTTTCCCTCTCCCCGTCTCTCCTCTCATGCCTTGCTGAGTTAATGGAGTGGCAATGGTTCTGCACTGAGTGCGCCTCCAAAGAGAGTGTTCTGCAACATGGGAGCAACCCAGGAGGCAGAAGAAAGGAAGGAAGGAAGGAAGGAAGGAAGATGGAACCCAGTAAAGACTGCCTTTCTAGCACCGTCGCTGCTGTAACTAAATAGATTAGAAACCAGTGTCAGAGGCCTCTGTCAATGGCTGCTAAAGCATCTGCCTTTCCCACCTTCTCTCGCTGCCCCCCAACCGAGGAGCCAGCTTTTCTCTGTATGTCACAGACGGAGGAGAGGAGGAAGGCTGGAGGGCCCTTTTGTGCCTCCTCTTCCTCTCAGCAGCTGCCTCTTGAACCTCCTTCCTCCCTCACGGCCCACGGCCCCCTCGCAGCAGCTGGCGAGGGCAGAGGAGACGACGAAGACTCCCCCGTGGGAGGAGGCCTGGGGAGGGGAGGCAGGAGAAAAGGCCCCCTGCACCCCCAGCTATTTCCAGGGGAGCGGATTTGCCAGAGGTGGTTAATCACTGGAGCGCCAAGCAGAAACCCATGCAACCGGGAGGAGGAAACCGCACTGCAGAACCGGAGGGCAGCTTTTACGGTGCCATTTCGTTGCAGAGTAGCGTGGATGCACCTGGTTGGGCCCGAGTGTGAGTCCTGGTCGGCAGCAGTTAGAGGAACTCAGTGCTACCAGGCTAAGATGGCCCTCGGCCTCCTTTCTGCCTCAGTCTTACGGTGCTAACATTGCAAAGCTGGCTAGATTGCTTGCCCAGACCCTTCCGGCTTCTTTTTCTGGGTGGCTTCAGCTAAAGGGCTCAAGGAGGCCGATCTCAGGGCCTTTTTAGCAGTGGCTCCCAGGCAGAGGAGGTGCTTCCTCCATCGGCAGGGCCACCTTGCCTCCTTGGCTGCTCTTCTTCCAGAGGGAAGACACTTCCCTGTCTTCCATCTTTCAGGCGAGCGAGGTGCTCGCTTTTAATCCAAACATTTCAGGTTGACTCGCCTCTCTCCTGTTGCATCGGATGGAAGTGCGGATGGAGAGTCCACAAAAGCCGACTCCAAATAAAACTTGCTAGGGTTGCTGGCTGTTTCCTGCCCCCTTGAAATTCTGGTCTTGAGGCTCGGCTATTTTAATCGGCTTTAGACTGTCAGCTGCCTCGAGAGAGAGGGCAGATGGGGCGCAGGCGGTTCTGAGCAAGTGAAGGTGTAGATCAATGAGAGCCAGTTGGTTTTCCTGCCCTGCTTCTCTGGGGAGACTGGTGCTGACGGAGGGAGCCTCTCTCTGCCCCACCAGCCCCCCAAGGCCTCCCTCCCTCCCTCCCTCCCTCTGCCTGGCAAGGGCAGACCCCAGAAGCGGACCCAGAGTCCAGGTGCCTCCTCTTTCTTGCAGCCCAAGTGCTCCACAGATGGCCTTGGTCTGGTCTCTCCTGCCCCCTCTGCCCTCTTGCGACTGGCATGGCACCTTCCCTTCCCAGAATCCTCCACTTGGGGATTAGGCTACCCATAGAAGTCCAGGGCAGTCAGTTGGTGGCACTGGCATCTCTGTCCTGGGCCGTCTGGTTCTTGTTCCTTTTCACGCCTCCCTCCCTTCCCCCCAAAAAACCTGGTCCTGGTGGAAGGGCAGGACAACAGGCTTTGCTTCATCGCCCCAAGTGGAGACATCCCATAATAGGATCAGCCTGCTTCTATTTCTGGATGCTTCCGCAAGTCGGCCAGATGGCCCTCCTGGTCTCCCCAGGAAGGCCGCTCGAGCGGAGCCTGGCGCTTGGAGAGGCCGGAATGGTGGCCAAGGTCTATCCGGGGCTGGGCTGCCTGCCCCCCAAGTGGACTCTCCCTTGGCCTTCTTTGCCCCACTGGAAGCACCCTCCTCCTCCTCCGCTTTGGGATTTTGCAGCCGGGCAAAGTCAGACCCCAACCGAAACCCCCAAACAGAGAAAGAGACTGCCAGGGAGGACTCTGGAAGCCACAGGCACAGGGTTTGCAATGGGGGGACTTAGGGGCTCCAGTGCGAAGCCCTTGGGGCGATTTGGGCAGAGCAGGACCGTGTCCCGTGCCTCCGACGGAAGGTGTCTTATTGGGTCAGGGAGGGAAGGAAGAGGACCATCTCCAAATGATCCCGTAGAGCTCAATGGGGAGCAAGTAAAGCCAACCGGGGCTTGTTCTCGACTGAGCAGAGGCACAGCTTGGAGGCCATCTCTGTGGCGTGTTACGAGAGCCTTTCCCCCTTCCGTTTTTTGGGAAAGGGTCCACCAGACTTCTCCGCCCAAAAACTTAACTAAAAAAGCAACCCAAAGCCTCAAGCACTTTAACAGGTAACTTAATGGGCCGCCTTTAAAAGCGTCAGCAAATTGGTTTTCAATTTGCAAGAAGTGACAGAAGCCGTGATTTGACAAGTACCGTGTGCGCACCGCTTGCAGGGCCTGCTCAGCCCCGAGGCTCAGCCCCGAGGGAACGCAAACGAAGCCCAGCCCTGCAGAGTAGCCCGAGATGCCAGGAGTCCTGGGTTCGAGCCCCGCTTGGCCAGGAAAGGGCCCCGGGTGACTTCAGGCGAGGGACACTTTCTCAGCGCTAAGAGGAAGGCAACGGAAAGCCTCCTCCTCGGAATATATCTGGCCAAGGCAGCGGGAGACCTGGCTTTGAATCTTCGCTCAGCCACGGAAAACCACCGGGTCACACTCTCTCAGCCTCAGAGGACGGCGACGGCCGCAAGCTTCGCCAAGACAATCCTGCGAGAGGGAAGCCAGCGAGTCACGGTAAGTCTGAATCCAGGAGGCGAGGAGACGCCGCAGAGCCCAGAAGGAGGTTCTGGCTGGAAATTTGGCCCCAATTTCTGCTCTTCTTCTGGGCCAGAGCTTTCCTCAACTGACCCAGAGACAGACCCAGGGCCTGGGCTGCAAAAGGCCCAGTCTGGTCTCTTTTGCATTTTTCAATGGGGGAAACCAAGGCACCCAGAGCTTGGCTTGGCTCTTTGGGAGCAGAGGAGGCTCTCGGGGTCCTCCCTGAAAGGCCAGGGCTTTGGGGGAGGCCACGAGAGGGAAGCCCCGGTTGGATTTGGGGGAAATCATCTGGAAGGAGGAGGAGGCCTTTCTTGCAAGGCCCAGGAATGGAGCCTCTGAGCATGAGCAGAGTCGTCAGGGTCGGGCTTTGGTTTGCCTTTGGAAGGGAAGACTCTGACCTTGCTGCGTCCACACTGGGGAGATAACCCGGTTTGGCCCCGCTTTCTCTCGTTGTCTGGCTCACTTGCTATGGAATTCTGGGAGTTGGAGTCTGTTGTGACTCCAACTCCCAGAATTCCATAGCCTTGAGCCAGGAAAGGGTTAAAGCGGGGCCAAACCGGGTTATCTCTGCAGTGTGGATGATGCAGCCAATTGAAAAGGCTGAGCGAGGCCTGTCTCCTGGTGCTGCCCCCATTGCAGGGGAGAGGGAGGGCCCTTTGCCCCCCAAGTGCCCCCCCAGGAAAAGGGAGGAGCATCAGCACCAGTCTCCAGCAGCCTCCTTTTTTTGGGGGGGGGGAGGCTAAGAAGACCCCCCTCCCTCCCTCCCTCCCTCCCTCCCTCCCTTCCTTTTGGGGTCTGTAGGGAAGAGCCCCCTCCCCCTTTTCCGCAACCAAGGAGGACCCCCCCCATTGATCTCACCTGGAAGAGGAAGAAAAAGAGGAGGAGGAGGAGGAGGAGGAGGAGGAGGAGGAAGGCTCAGCCGGGCCCCGATCCGCGCAGCCTCCCCCGCCAAGCAGCAGCAGCAGCAGCAGCAGCAGCATCCATCCGGAGAAGGAGGAAGGAAGGAAGGAAGGATTATGAGGGAGGGATGGAGGGAAGGAGGGATGGATGGATGGAGAGAGGGATGGATGGATGGAGGAGGCACAGACGGAGGCTGCGTCGGAGGAAGGAGGGAAGGAGGGAAGGAGGGAGGGAAGGAAGCGCGTCACGTGGGAACGACGCCTCTCGCTCTGGCTCCTCGGAGCTCTCCTTCCTTCCTTCCTTCCTTCCTTCCTTCCCCTTTTGCCCCATTCATTCACCCCCTCCGTCCCTCCTCTTTCTTCCATCCTTTCCTCTGTCCTTCCTTCCTTCCTTCCTCTCCTTTCTTTCTCTCTTCCCCTGTCCTTTCCTTCCTTCCTTCCTTCCTTCCTTCCTTCCCCTTTTGCCCCATTCATTCACCCCCTCCGTCCCTCCTCTTTCTTCCATCCTTTCCTCTGTCCTTCCTTCCTTCCTTCCTTCCTCTCCTTTCTTTCTCTCTTCCCCTGTCCTTTCCTTCCTTCCTTCCTTCCTTCCTTCCCCTTTTGCCCCATTCATTCACCCCCTCCGTCCCTCCTCTTTCTTCCATCCTTTCCTCTGTCCTTCCTTCCTTCCTTCCTTCCTCTCCTTTCTTTCTCTCTTCCCCTGTCCTTCCCTTCCTTCCTTCCTTCCTTCCTTCCCCTTTTGCCCCATTCATTCACCCCCTCCGTCCCTCCTCTTTCTTCCATCCTTTCCTCTGTCCTTCCTTCCTTCCTTCCTTCCTCTCCTTTCTTTCTCTCTTCCCCTGTCCTTCCCTTCCTTCCTTCCTTCCTTCCTTCCCCTTTTGCCCCATTCATTCACCCCCTCCGTCCCTCCTCTTTCTTCCATCCTTTCCTCTGTCCTTCCTTCCTTCCTTCCTCTCCTTTCTTTCTCTCTTCCCCTGTCCTTTCCTTCCTTCCTTCCTTCCTTCCTTCCCCTTTTGCCCCATTCATTCACCCCCTCCGTCCCTCCTCTTTCTTCCATCCTTTCCTCTGTCCTTCCTTCCTTCCTTCCTTCCTCTCCTTTCTTTCTCTCTTCCCCTGTCCTTTCCTTCCTTCCTTCCTTCCTTCCTTCCCCTTTTGCCCCATTCATTCACCCCCTCCGTCCCTCCTCTTTCTTCCATCCTTTCCTCTGTCCTTCCTTCCTTCCTTCCTTCCTCTCCTTTCTTTCTCTCTTCCCCTGTCCTTTCCTTCCTTCCTTCCTTCCTTCCCCTTTTGCCCCATTCATTCACCCCCTCCGTCCCTCCTCTTTCTTCCATCCTTTCCTCTGTCCTTCCTTCCTTCCTTCCTTCCTCTCCTTTCTTTCTCTCTTCCCCTGTCCTTTCCTTCCTTCCTTCCTTCCTTCCTTCCCCTTTTGCCCCATTCATTCACCCCCTCCGTCCCTCCTCTTTCTTCCATCCTTTCCTCTGTCCTTCCTTCCTTCCTTCCTTCCTCTCCTTTCTTTCTCTCTTCCCCTGTCCTTTCCTTCCTTCCTTCCTTCCTTCCCCTTTTGCCCCATTCATTCACCCCCTCCATCCCTCCTCTTTCTTCCATCCTTTCCTCTGTCCTTCCTTCCTTCCTTCCTTCCTCTCCTTTCTTTCTCTCTTCCCCTGTCCTTTCCTTCCTTCCTTCCTTCCTTCCTTCCTTCCCCTTTTGCCCCATTCATTCACCCCCTCCGTCCCTCCTCTTTCTTCCATCCTTTCCTCTGTCCTTCCTTCCTTCCTTCCTTCCTCTCCTTTCTTTCTCTCTTCCCCTGTCCTTTCCTTCCTTCCTTCCTTCCTTCCTTCCCCTTTTGCCCCATTCATTCACCCCCTCCGTCCCTCCTCTTTCTTCCATCCTTTCCTCTGTCCTTCCTTCCTTCCTTCCTTCCTTCCTCTCCTTTCTTTCTCTCTTCCCCTGTCCCTTCCTTCCTTCCTTCCTTCCTTCCTTCCTTCCTTCCCCTTTTGCCCCATTCATTCACCCCCTCCGTCCCTCCTCTTTCTTCCATCCTTTCCTCTGTCCTTCCTTCCTTCCTTCCTCTCCTTTCTTTCTCTCTTCCCCTGTCCTTTCCTTCCTTCCTTCCTTCCTTCCTTCCTTCCCCTTTTGCCCCATTCATTCACCCCCTCCGTCCCTCCTCTTTCTTCCATCCTTTCCTCTGTCCTTCCTTCCTTCCTTCCTTCCTCTCCTTTCTTTCTCTCTTCCCCTGTCCTTTCCTTCCTTCCTTCCTTCCTTCCTTCCTTCCCCTTTTGCCCCATTCATTCACCCCCTCCGTCCCTCCTCTTTCTTCCATCCTTTCCTCTGTCCTTCCTTCCTTCCTTCCTTCCTCTCCTTTCTTTCTCTCTTCCCCTGTCCTTCCCTTCCTTCCTTCCTTCCTTCCTTCCTTCCCCTTTTGCCCCATTCATTCACCCCCTCCGTCCCTCCTCTTTCTTCCATCCTTTCCTCTGTCCTTCCTTCCTTCCTTCCTTCCTCTCCTTTCTTTCTCTCTTCCCCTGTCCTTTCCTTCCTTCCTTCCTTCCTTCCTTCCTTCCCCTTTTGCCCCATTCATTCACCCCCTCCGTCCCTCCTCTTTCTTCCATCCTTTCCTCTGTCCTTCCTTCCTTCCTTCCTTCCTCTCCTTTCTTTCTCTCTTCCCCTGTCCTTTCCTTCCTTCCTTCCTTCCTTCCCCTTTTGCCCCATTCATTCACCCCCTCCGTCCCTCCTCTTTCTTCCATCCTTTCCTCTGTCCTTCCTTCCTTCCTTCCTTCCTCTCCTTTCTTTCTCTCTTCCCCTGTCCTTTCCTTCCTTCCTTCCTTCCTTCCTTCCTTCCCCTTTTGCCCCATTCATTCACCCCCTCCGTCCCTCCTCTTTCTTCCATCCTTTCCTCTGTCCTTCCTTCCTTCCTTCCTTCCTCTCCTTTCTTTCTCTCTTCCCCTGTCCCTTCCTTCCTTCCTTCCTTCCTTCCTTCCTTCCTTCCCCTTTTGCCCCATTCATTCACCCCCTCCGTCCCTCCTCTTTCTTCCATCCTTTCCTCTGTCCTTCCTTCCTTCCTTCCTTCCTCTCCTTTCTTTCTCTCTTCCCCTGTCCTTTCCTTCCTTCCTTCCTTCCTTCCTTCCTTCCCCTTTTGCCCCATTCATTCACCCCCTCCGTCCCTCCTCTTTCTTCCATCCTTTCCTCTGTCCTTCCTTCCTTCCTTCCTTCCTCTCCTTTCTTTCTCTCTTCCCCTGTCCTTCCCTTCCTTCCTTCCTTCCTTCCTTCCCCTTTTGCCCCATTCATTCACCCCCTCCGTCCCTCCTCTTTCTTCCATCCTTTCCTCTGTCCTTCCTTCCTTCCTTCCTTCCTTCCTCTCCTTTCTTTCTCTCTTCCCCTGTCCTTTCCTTCCTTCCTTCCTTCCTTCCTTCTTGCTGGGGAACAGAGGGCCCTGGGCCTCAGGCAGCCAAAAGGCCTGGGTCAGCCCAGGGGAGGCGGAGGGCGAGAAGGGAAAGGAGGAGCCCCCTTGGGAGCCAGGGATGGAGGAAAAGAGGGCCAGGGGCTGCTCCGGGCAGAGCCCCCAGCAGCTCCAGGGGCAGCCTCCTTCCCGGGTCCCTCTCCCCCTTGCCTCCAGGCCTCCCAGCAGGGCCCTCTCCTCCTCCTCCTCCTCTTCTGCCCCTCTTTGCAGAAGGCCCCAAAGCGGAGAGGATGGCTGGAAGAAGGAAGGCGGCCTCTCCTGGGCCTTCCCTGCCTGCCTCCAGCGAGGGCTTCCCTGACTCTGCATCCGCCTCCGAGTCCTTTGGGCCACTTGGAGAGGGATCCTGCTGCCCAGCCTTTCCTCTGGACATTCCTTCAAATGGAACTCAAAGACATTATTTGCCTTTCAAAACGTCTAGCACGCAAACAGGAGAGAGAGCTCCAGAGGACCAAGGGCTTGGGAGCCCGGTCCCCGTCCGGCCCTTTCCCCCAAAACCTGTTTCCGCTGGAGCTGCCTTTTGGCTCCTGGCTCTCCGTCGTCCATCGATGTCTCGACACGGTTTTGTCCCCTTTTGCAGACCGAACATCTTCTGGCAAGCGAGACCCCAAAGGAAGCAAGCAGCAGGGGCCTTTGGGGGGAGAAAGGGTGAAACAAGGCCTGGGTGGCCCTGTTCCCAAAAGGAGCTGCCGCCTTCGAGGCAACAGGCCTTGGCCCTTGAGGGCCAGGCTCCCTTCCTCAGCCTGGACTGGGTTCCTGGAGATTCCCTCCTGGGCCATCCCTTCAGGTGATTCACGCGCCCATTTAATAAAGCCGCCCGAGGAGGAGACGAGGGAAACATGAAGCCAACGCCGCCGCCTGGCATCTCTGCCCACAGGGGCCCTTTGATGGAGGCCGGGGAGATGCCGGGGGGGCTCCCCGAGGGGTCTCTCAGGCCCAGCGGGGGCCTCCTTAGCCACGCTGGGCAACCAGGCCTCCCTCCTGGGCTGCCGGAAACGGGCCTAGAGCCAAACTGGGAAAGAACGGCTGGCGGAGGAGCCTGGCTCCCAGCGGCCCACAGAGACTCACGGCCATCGCTTTGCAAAGGGAAGGAAGCGCTGCCAGCGGAGGACCTTCTCCCCGTGGACTCGGGCGGCGTTCCGGGTGCCACGGAAATCCTTCACCCGGACAGACCGGGGATGGTGGGACTGGCAACCCGGTTGGGCCAGGCGCAAGGTCCCTGAAGGTTCAGGCGGTGCCTCCGCAGGGCTGTCGTGGTGATTTCTTTAGGGGTCCTATTGGTTGAGTTTTTCTCATAAAAGATGCTTCACCTCGATCAATGGATTCTGAATTCTCTTTTTAACAGCAAAATCCAAAACAGCTCCCGAGCCATTTTTGTTAAGGGTTTCCTCTCACAAAACTGGCCAGGATCAAGAAGGGAGATTTCTGCCACATTTGAAATTTCATTCTTTATGAAGACGGACGTTGAAAAAAAAGGAAGAACAAAAAACATTTTAAAAAGGGGTTTTATTTAAATACTGGCTGACTAAAAAGCCAGCTGTTTTTAGCACAATGGAGATCTCTTTAAATCCATCTGAACCAAGTCTAAGAAAAGGGAGAAAATAACAGCTGCCAGCCAACCCTGAAGCAGGAATGTAATAAATAACACACACACACACTTGCATTTCTCCATGCTAAACTTGAGGAGGAAGGAAGGGATGTAGATGTGACTTTAAAACAAAACAAAACAGAAAACACACCAAACTGGCCACATTTTGCCTCCGAAAAAGCCCCTGCAACATCCTCCCCAAAAGCAAAGCTTCTCTGAAAGACCAGACTCAAATTTGAATCCAGAGCAAGGTGGAGACAAGGTTAGTGCAGAAAGCAAACCTTTGGGATAGAAAGCTCTCCCAAAATCAGATGCGCCCCACAGCAGGACCCCAAAGCGCCTGCAATGCCCATGGCTGTGGAGCTGGTCAGAAAAAGACAGCCAAAGGAACCAGCAAGGAAGGTGCCCAGGCTTTGCCCGGCTGGGGGTCTCTTCTTGGCAGAAAACGGGGAAGTCTCAGGGGGCACTGCTCTGTGGGGCAGAAGGGGGGCAGCAGGAGAAAGACCCCTCCCCATTGGAGACTTCCAAGATTTGGCCCCAACCTAAACCATACAAAGCAAAACAGAGGATGGGAGCGGGAGAGGACTTGCCTATGACCCGTGTTTTGATGCCTAAGCTAAATATTAGCAGCAGGAAAGAAGCAAGAAGTGGCGCTTGGAGGGCAAAGATGCAGAGCCTGGGGTCAGCCATTAGCAGCCCCTTTGGAAACCTTCTCCCTTTCCATTTTCCATTTGGGATATTGGAAGAAGGAATCAGACTCTTGCCTGGAAAAATAAAAACGCCACCTGAGGCCATCTTGGCTCTAGGGGTGAAAATCCCTCAAAGCGAGGGGGGCTCCTTGTTCACCCCAGAGAACAACTGTGACCTTTGGCCCTCTGGGATGCGAGAGCCACACGTCTGCCAGCCCCAATGCCCCCCATCCTCTTTTGACATTTTCCCCTTTAGGAATCTTTCAGAATATGGAAGGGGGTTGATTTCAGTGCTGAGGGCTCCCTGAGGACATAAATGGCTGACAGGGATGGACGGTGAAGGGCCACCACTGCCCCGCAGCCATGGCTGGCTGTCTCAGTGCGGGAGGAAGATGGCAGCACACCGTCGCCAGAGGCCTCCTCCTCCTCCAGCGTCTTCAGCACCTTCTCTGCCATCCCTGCATTCGTGAGGCTGGCTGGGCATCACCCGCTCTCACTCACCACTTGAAGAAGACCAGCCCGGCCAGGAGAGCGTAGCCCAGCACCAGGAAGAGGACCTTAAGCAGCCGATCGCTCTTCTCCTCCAGCTCCTTGGCCAGGATCTCGAAGAAAGTGACGAAGAGGAAGGTGCCCCCGGCCAGGCCTTGGAGGAGGACGGAGGCCACGCTGCTGGCCACGTTCCGGGCGCTCTCGATGCCCAGGCCGATCACGATGCCCAGCGGGATCATCAGGCTGACGGCCACGGCCAGCTTGGCGGCCTCCCGCAGAGTCAGCCCGGTCTTGGCCATGCTGATGCCCAGGGCCACGGCCACCAGGGTCTCATGGATGGCCACCCCCAGAAAGAGGCTCATCACACGGTCGCCTTCCTCCTGCAGGCCCAGGGCCAGCCCCTCGAAGACCGAGTGGGCCGACAGGGCAAAGACCAGGCTGAAGAGGCGCAGGGGCCCCGAGCGGGAGAGCTCTTGGACGTTCAGGCCGTGGCTGTGGCCGTGCTCCGGGAGGCCGTCGTGGGGCAGGTGGGCGTGCGGGCGGCCGTGCCCCCAGGAGGCCTCGATGAAGGGGCTCTCGTACTCGGAGTCGCTGCCCGCGTCGGAGCCGGCGTTGAAGGTCTCCAGGTCGATGAAGGAGGGCTTCTCCTTCCGGAAGGTCAGGATCAGCTGCTCCGCAAAGACCGTCAGGAAGAAGCCCACCAGCATCAGCGTCTCCGCCAGAGGGTAGTCCGTCGTCACGTTCCCCAGCTTCAGCACCTCTTGGAGCTGGGGAGAAGGAGAAGGGAAAGGGGTCATGGAGATGGGGAGAAGGACTCACCGTCGAGGCTCTGGCGTTCGACAGCACCCGGAAGGCTGCATCCGCACTGGAGAAAATCAGCCGGGTTGGCGTCCGCTCCGGGCCCACAACAAACTCCAACTCCCAGAATTCCAGAGCCTCGAGCCAGGGCACTTCAAGCGGTGCCAACCCGGATGCAGCCTGCAGCCGGAGTTTGCTCCCAGCCCTGGAGCCAAACCTACCTTCTCTCTGACGGCGGGCAGCAGGGCGTTGAAGCAGGTGGCCAGGAAGACCCCTCCGCCGAAGGAGCTGCAGAGGGAGATGGCCCGCCTGGAGCGGTGGGCTTTTTCGTAGTCGGCCTGGATGATCTTGACCGGCAGCAGGGACCCCGCCAGCATCAGCACAAAGACCCCCACCAGGCACAGCACCTTGGCCACCAGCACCTTCATGGCGGATCCGGCCCGGGCTCAGAGGACAGGGGAGCCGGCGGTGGCCAAGGGAGACCCCGGGAGCCCTGGGGAGAGAGGCAGAGACGGTGGGGGCCTCAGGGCAAGCTCAGCCCAAACCTGGTCTAGGCCATGAACCGGCCACAGCTGCCCTTCCACCCAAAGGCTCTCTCTTTGGCAGAGCTCCCACCCAAACCCCAACCAGGCCTGGCCCTGCTTAGCAGCCATCCACACTGGAAGAATAATAACCCGGTTTGGCACCGCTTTAACTCTTTGTCTGGCTCAAGACTGTGGAATCCTGGGAGTTAGAGTTTGTGGTGGGGCTCAACTCAAGGCTCAACTCTTTTTCTGGCTTAAAGCTATGGAATTCTGGGAGTTGGACTCCAACTCCCAGAATTCCATAGCGAGTGAGTCAGACAACGAGCTCTGGGCCCCACAACAAACTCCAACTCCCAGAATTCCATAGCCTTGAGCCAGAAAGGGCTAAAGCGGGGCCAAACCGGGTTATTATTTCTCCAGTGTGGACGCAGCCTGCAGAAACAAGGCAGAGCCCGCTCCCCGCCTCGCCTCGCCTCGCCTCACCTCGGGCTCCGCTGTTCCTCTTCTTCGCTCCTCCGCCGGTCATCGCTTCCTTCTCCTCGCTTCCGCCCTTCCTTGGCAACTGCCTCGCTCCCGTCGCCCATTGGATGAGCGGGAGCCACGGCGCCGCTCATTGGCCACCTCGCCAATCCGTCACGCGTCCGCCCTCGCGGCTAAGCCCCGCCCCCGAGCGAGACGCTCTGTCCCTCCCTCTCGCTGGCAGCACTTCCGGTACTGTCCCTAAAAGCGTCCGCCGCTCCTTCCCACCGGAAATGGCATCCGTCCCGGAACAAGAGCCGAGGAGGGAAAGTTCCGGGGCCTGCTGTGTTAAAATGAGCCCCTCCTTTAATTAATTAAATGGCAGCTGAGCCCCATTTGGGTAGAAAGGCCGGATATAATTACTATAAACGAACAAAGTAAGGCTCCCATTCCCCAAAGGCAAAGCCAAGCCCCTCTCCCACACACAACAGCCCTGCCAGGTGGGCCTCCCTCCCTCCAAAGGCAAAACCCAGGCTGCATCTGCAATAATAACTGGGTTTGGCACCACTTTAGCTCTTTTCTGGCTCAAGGCTATGGAATTCTGGGAGTTGGAGTTTGTTGTGGGGTCCGGGCCCACAACAAACTCCAACTCCCAGAATTCCATAGCCTTGAGACAGAGCAGTTAAAGTGGTGCCAAACCGGGTTATTATTGCTCCAGTGCGGATGCAGCCCCAGCTTGCAATGAAACGCAAGGAAAGGCTGAGAGGAGGCAGGAAGCGTGTCAAAAGAATTTTATTTTCTACATTTTAGAAAACGGGTTGGAGGGGGCAAGGAAGAACAGCGCCAGTTTTGGAAGAAAACGAGTTATTTCCAAATCCTCTCTGGAAGGCCCCTTTCTCTCTGGAGGGCCAAGGCCCCATCCTCCCCAAAGGCTCCCCATTCCCCGGGGATGGCTCCTCGGCCCAATTCCACTCCTGGGGCCCTCCAGGTGTTGTTGCTGGGCTGCATCACCTCTGCACTGGCTCTCCTGAGGGGAATTCAACAACCCTAAAGCCTTCTGGGTCTGTCAGACCTAGAGGCCCATTGGGGGCTGAGGCCACAGGTGGCAAGAGCCCCACGGCAGCCGGGGTGAGGTCTGTTCGGGGAGAGGCTTGAGCCTTGGTGTCCCATGGGGCCCTCGGAGGAAGTGGCCCACCTGGGTGAAGAGGAAGAGAAGGCGGCACAGCAGTCAGGCCAGGCCTCCCTTCATCCCAGTGTGGGAAACCCTTTGCAAACCCTCCCCTTCAAGGAACATAAGCACAGAGGGAAGGGGGGGGGACGGAAGCCCACGCTGGGGGCGAGGGAGAGCTGCCTACAGCAGACGTGGCAGCCTTCGCCCATGGAAGGCTCCCCCTTGAGAACCAACCCTGGGGACAGAGCCTTCGCTCAGGGCCCCACTGACTGGCCTCCGCTTGCAGGTTCCTCAAGAGAGAAGCAGCGCTGTTTGACTCCTGACATGGTTGACCTACTTGGCTAAAACAGGGACCCAGTCAAAACCTCCTTGGCATGCAGAACACCCCCACCCTCAGAAAGAAAAGAAAAAAATCCCCCAAGAAATCCAAACGTTGGATTAAAAACTTTCCAAACCCAGAAAGGGGTCAGTCCCCTGCAAACCGCTCCCCCCCCCCATCCAACTAGACTACAGAGAGAAGATGCTCATGCCATGCTCACCACGATGGCTTTCAAGAAAAAAGGCTCTCCCTCTCAGGACAGCGATGGGCTGCTCCCTCCTCCCCATTAACACACACATGATCAATACTCTGAAATAAAACTAAAAAGGCCCCTTCGGTCAGGTGCTTCCATTGACTGTTCCACCCAAGGAAGGAGGGTTTTTTGACCGGTGGGGTGGGTGGGTGGAAGAACAGGCTTAATCTCCTCCCGACCCACAGACAATGCCCGGCATGTGGGTGCCAGGAAGACTTGGCAAAAGTTACACAAAAGAAAGTCACAGCGGGAAATCCTTCCCGGAGGTGAGGGAGAAGCGCTTGTGAGAACCGCAGTGAAGACAGACAGATGGCAAAGGGCCCCAGCCAGGTGGGACTTTCACGGCATGGAGTGTTCTTCCAAGCGAGAGCGCTTCTTCCTCAGGAGAAATAAAGAACAAAAGTCTCTGCCACCAGATGGGGCTGGTTCTGGGGGTCGCATGTGCGTGGCGTGGGGGGAGGCGGAGGGAGAAGTCACTGCCGGTTCAGGCTGGCCAGCCCTTCGGGAAGAAGCCCACGCAGGAGGAGAGCTGGAGGCACAGGGAGGAGGAAGAGGCTGTCGGAAATGTCTTTTAATATGCAGGCCAGTTCTCTTGTGGGTCTTCTCCACCCCATTGTCTCTCGGGGGGAGGTTGTTTCTCTTGTTTTCTGTCTGAGGAAACAGCAACGAGAAATGGATCCCCACTTTCTTTTCTTCTTCTCTTCCTTCCTGGTTTTCCCCTCTCCTATTGCAAAGGACCTCTCCCCCAAGAAACAGCGGCAGCCCTGGGAGAGAGAGAAAGAAAACAGACTTTGTAGAAGGGGTCTAACGGTGCCCCCTTTGCTGGGCAGTTTCATGGCATGGCTGGGCTAACCAGCCACAAATTCCAATGAGATATATCTATGAATACCAATGGGCCCTGCAACACAATGTTGCAGCATGTACCACCCACTCCTGCTCTGGGTCCCAGTTATTCAGACACATTCAGACACATGCTCTCTCAGGACTTACAGCCGGCTCCCTCCTTCCTTCCCCCCCTCATTCCTGCTGCTCTTCGTTGCTGGCGCTGGGGGTCCGACTCCGGATCTGGCTCCGCAGCTGTTCTATTAGCTCTGGGTTCTGCTGCTGCATTTGCTGAGCAAACTGTTGGCCTCTGTGGCAGAAATTTGAGAGCGGTGAACAGCCCACCAGCACTGTTAGGCTCTTTTATTGCAGATTGTTTTATCTTGCAGACAATAACGTTGCGGTTCAGGTAACGTACACACACTCTGCTCCCAGCCCTCCTTTTAGGGCAGGTGCCCCCATCCCTGCCTGCCCCACTCCAGATGGGATGGACTACACCTTCCATTAAAGACAATTGACACAAGGTTTAGAAAGGTTGCATAATGAAGGCAGAAGTCAAGCATCCCTCCAAATGCTGTTGTACCGCAATACCTATGATTCTGCCCTGTTGGCTACTGCTGGGTCCAGGGGTTGCTGGGGGTTTTGCAGTCCAATGGAGCACCATTCCTGCCTCCAGGCAGAATGGTGTGGGACACTTGGAGAAAATGAGGCAGACCCCCTTTTCAGCAGGGCTCTGGGAGGGAGAATGTAATACTGTTATCCCACCCCCGCTATCCAATGATTTCAGGGAAACACACAATAAAACCAGTGTGAACTGTTTAAAGCAATTTACAATAGCCAGAATCATCCAAACAGACCCAAAATGTATTAAGCTGTTTAAGGACCCTTCTACTCACGCTTGGATAAGGCTGGCGAGGTCGTTGGGGGTGGCGCTGGCTCCTGGTGTGGCCAGAGGGTTGTGGCCGCCTGAGATCATCCCCGACATCCTGAAAAAGAGGGGATGGCTTTCTCATGGGGAGGCAGGGTGAGAAAGAGGCAGAGGGACCTTCTCCCACCCACTCAAGGGCTGCACGACTCAAATAAGCAGAAGGTGTTTTACCAGCCAAGGCAAAAATGCCAAGACAGAGTCAACATAAATCAGAAATGAGTGGAAGGTGTACAACAATAACAATGGAGATCTAGGGGGCACTAAGATTGGTTTTAAAGGGCCCTTTCCCCCAAAACAGAACTGGCTGAGGATGGAGAAAACCGCTGCCTCCCATGAAAACAGCTTCTCAGAAATTCTCAGGAATTATCCCAGTGGATGTGGTTGGACAAGTATGCAGAAGAAACAAGGATTATTATCCTCTCCATCTCACCCAAGCCTTTCTTTTAGGAAGGGAACAGTCTCCCAACAGCTGAAAGGCTTTAAAGGTTTGTCTGGATGAAAATCCTTGCAGATGGCAGGCTGTCCTGCACCCATGTTGAGAGAAAGACCAAGAGCACAAAGAAATCTGTAGGTAAAGACACTTTGGCTATCTGGAAACAGACACTTAGGATGTGTATGTATGTCTGTGTGCGAGAGAAAGAGACTGTGAAGGATGGGCTGACTGATTTTCAAAAAGGAATGCCCTTGTGGGGGGAAATACCCCTCTAAAGTAAGAATTTTCCATACTTACAGTTGTTGTACTTGTGGGCTGCTCATTAAATTAGATGCCTGTTCCAATGAAAACAAAGTAGAGAGGAGGCAAAACTCTCATTCCACAGTTCATTAAATATAGTTTAATGCTATATTCTGGTAGACTTTCAAAGCAGAACCGATCCCTCCCAAAATAATTCTGTTTTAGCCACAAAGGCACCCCTTCTCACAATGCAAGGCTAGGCTCAGTGTCCCTCCAGTTTCAAAGCAGGGGGTGCGCCCATTGGTCTCTGTGGTACGTTCACACACACTTACCATGCTCATGAAGCCGGGGTTGTTGAGGAGGCCGGCCAGGTCAAATCCTCCGGCGCCTCCTGTCTGCAAAGCAAGTTTGAAAGCGGGGAGCGTGAGGGCAGTTTGGACCCCCAGCCACTGACATTCAATGCACATTCAGAAAATTGGGGGGGGGGGGGCTTGGGAAGGGCCTCCCACCTCCTCTCTTTTCTCCCAGCTGCCCTTCAGGGACTCACCGGGCTGGGGGCCTCCTTCATCTTCTGCTCTGTCACCTTCAGGTTTGACTTGTAGGTCTCGTTGTCCGGATCAAGCTCCAGGGCTTTCTGATAGTAGACGATGGCTTCCGAGAGTTTGTTCAGGCTGGAGAGGGCTAGGCTGCGGGGTGGAAGGAAGATGGGCTAGAAGGGGAGCCCAGCCATCTAGCTGAAAAGCTAAGCCAGAGGGAAAGTCACCACCACCACCACCACCACCACCACCCATTCAGACATGGCCGGACTGAAAAGTCCTCACCCCATCCGTCCGTAGGCTTTGCTATATTTGGGGTCTATGTTTATGGCTCTTTCACAATCCCTCACTGCACCGGCGTAGTTTCCAAGTTTGCTGTAAGCAGCAGCCCTGGAGAAAGAGAGCAAACGATTATCAGCCAAGAGTCACCATGATTAACTCATGGCCGCAGGAGAGAAAGGGCTAATGCCCATCACAACCCAAGCCAAAGCCGAGTGGGTTCCAAGTCTTCCCCACGGCTCCCAGAGGGAGAGAACGGGGCCTGACCTGTTGCAATAGTAGACTGCGTTGGAGGGGTTCAGCTCAATAGCTTTCCCATAGTATGCGACGGCACTTTCAAAGTTTTCCGCTTTCATCTGCTCATTTCCTAGAACAAACAAACCCAGGACTCTTTGGACACAAAGAAGGGACACAGGAAGCCTATCCAGGCGGTGGAGGGGACCCTGGAGGCTTAGCGCCTGGCGGGAGGGGCTCAGGGCAGCCTG